>QLNU02015360.1:137588725-137640701 GCA_006491805.2 Dysdera silvatica
AGCAAAAGTGCAAACCAGTGAGGTACCTATGTATGGAAATTCCGACACCCACGTATATTGGCTCAAACTAGAGCTATTTTTGTTTTAGGAGAAAAAGAGACGCCGACCTTATCCCTGAGAAGGGTAATAATACCTAACACACATACCTGTAACCGTAGTCAAGCAATTAAAATCCAATGAGAGAAACGCCGTTATAATATGGGGCATGCTGTAACAGCGGCAGACCGGACGAGGACTTCGATTGAATGACGTCAGAATTCAACGGGAGCGTAATCACTAACTTATGCTCGAAAAAGATATAGCGTATGATTTCATGAATGAACAATCGAATGCATACCCATATCCACCATCTTTGCTCGATACAAGGCACTAGCAGATAGCATTAGGGAGACAAAAACATTATCGCAGTTAGATCCAGTTGGACTGAAGGTAATGATTCTGTACTGCCTTCTTACCACTTGGGCTAACTGGACCCGGGTCTCAAATTACAAAGTTCATTTAATATATATTATATTTTTCTTATTTCAAAAATTTAGACATTTAAAAGTTCATGCAGAAAATGTTCTCCCACGCCCCCTCAAAAAATAATCGCGACCAAGAGACGTAGTAGGCAGAGCGCCTTCCAAGTTTGAATATTACAGGTGATGACGGCGATTTAATGTCCGGATGTATATTCACGTAAGCTTCAATGAATCTTCTCGTACCTCTTGAAAACTTTTCCATCGACCACAGTTACATGTGGACATACTCACTGATTACCTTTACTTTTTCACGATCACGCTTTTTCCCATAGCAGAAAGATGTGTTTTTCAATACAGTCGACACGCTTAAGACGAATTACTTTTAATACGAACCGTTTTCTGGCCAAACTGTATAGCACACTATCCTTTTCGGATAAGAAGAATTACTGTTAATACGAATAAATTTTCTGTTCCCCTTAGTGGTCGTTTTAACTAGGTTCGACTGTAGTGCAAAGTTCCACTTTATCGGCCCATCTTGACAACCGACAGGATGGATTCAACACAGGTTAGAACTCTTAAATCACCATCGGTCTCTTTAGATTTGAATTCTATTGATCATTTATGGGAAGAAGTTCAAAAATAAGTTTCAACTCGAAAATCAATCACCAGGAAAGTTGGACGATGATTGGCTGAATATTCTGTATTCTTGGACTCCAGTTTTACCCCCACGTTTTCACGACCTTATGAAACCTGTGTGGAATGCTAATGCTATTCTGAGGTCAAGAACCAGGTACTTACCGGTTTATAGTGCACCTAATTGCACCAAATCTGGAAATTAATGTACCACAACTAGATCCAACATTCGTCGTATTTCCCTATCTCAGAATAAATTAAAAATCCTTAGATTACTCAATATCAATAACAGTTTATCTATAAAAATTGCTCATCAACGCAATGAAGTAACAATATATATACTTTTGAGCGATCAAAATTACAATTTCTATATCTGACCACATTAAACATGATAACAGTATTGGCATTTCATTACCGCGGCTAGAGCAAAAATATAAAACCCACATAGATCAACATTTTGAACCTTATTTTGTATAAACTCATTCTAGATTATCAAGTATCGACTCCTTTGGATCCTCGGGTGTGGATATATTTCCAAATATACTAAAACAACTTGATTTATTTTATTTATTATAAAAACATTTACATACATATTAAAATAGTTTAGAAGCGTTTTCTTTTTTACTTTACATAAATTTCCCTCACTGTCTGCTTTAGGTATATGGGCGGGATACCTGGGAAGCATAGGCTTTGACAAATTGTAAAGTTTTTTCCCATCACTGCTTAGACAGATTGTTAATAGCGATATTTGTTAGATTAGATTAGATTTTGTTAGATTAGATTTTAGCTGTGTACCAATTTCCTCTTGAAATAAATTGTATTATAGCTTTTTACCTGCCATATGCAAATAACGAAAATGTATAAATTTTTCGTTCAAAGAATACAATAAATATAAAACATATGAAAACGTCTCTCTGTGTGTGTGTGTGTGTGTGTGTGTGAGAGAGAGAGAGAGAGAGAATATTTAAACAAAAAATATCCTGAACTCTACTGACAAACGAAGATGTGTAGTAAATGACGTCACTGTGATGCCTAAGCCGTTTTAACTTTTTCAAAGTACGGCTTCATAACAGAGACATTATGAGTCAAATTTTGATGACGTCACTTCCGGTATTTTGTTTCGGTTGCAAAAACATGGAAAAATTCATATGTCAGCAACACGTAATGACAGTTAATTTGTCGTTGGATCATTTTAAGGTGTCTTTGAGAGAATGGAACATGTGCGGCTACATCAAGGGTACCAAGTACAGGGTGGTCTAAGTGTGTGCAAACACTCATGTAAATAAACTACCTGTTGTTAAATGGTAATTTTACGTCCATACGCATGATATGGGTGAAGGAGGGCAACTTGTTAAAATAGATCACCAACATGGCCGACATCTTAAAAGCCCCTATCTAGAAGACGCCCAATTTTTACTACTTTCTCTGTGAACAGATATGCTTACAGGAGTAGTATCATCTAGGGGCAAACATTTATGTTTTTGGTGATTACTGTAATACGGGTGGTCCCGAACTCTACCGACAAAATAAGAGGGGTAATAGTATATATGTATGCATGTATCACAGTAACGTCATTTACTACACCTCTTTGTTTGTCGGTAGAGTTCAGGACAATAATGTGTATAAAATATATATTTATATAATCGAACTAAGATCCTTATCTCAAAGAGGTTTATATTTTTGGTGTTTTATTAGTACAGCAGTTTCTCATCTTCGTTATAATTAACGATTATTTCTGTTTAACGACAGTACTTTGCGGTCTCGGTTAATATTTCATAGAAGGATAATCATTCCGATTAATATCTTTTTTCTATTGAAAGATTTTTTTTTGCTCCGTCTCGTGAAGGCCGTTATTGAAAGAGTTTAGTATACTCCAAAAAAGATCAAGCTACCCCTGACAAAAATTGTCTAATATTTTTAAAAGTGAACTCCATAGTTCAAAAGTGATATATTTTGTAGAAATAGTACATCGCTGGATGTATTTAAAGCAACGGCACGTTACTTTTCAACATTTAAACTATAAAATGGGAAAATGGGAATAATGTAAAAATAGTATTTGTGGTATTAAAGAGTGAAGGAAAAAAACGTATATTGGAAAAAATTATCTAATACATTTCTATGTGGAAAAAATTATCTAATACATTTCTATGTGGAAAAAATTATCTAATACATTTCTATATGGAAAAAATTATCTAATACATTTCTATGTGGAAAAAATTATCTAATACATTTCTATGTGGAAAAAATTATCTAATACATTTCTATGTGGAAAAAATTATCTAATACTTTCAAATTGAATTGAAACGATACGTGAAAATGAAATTTCATAGGAACGCAGAAGAACTACTGCGCTGTAGCGTCTGCGCAGAAAGACTGTATCGTTACATTTCCTTTAATGAAACGAACAGGAATGGCTCCAACACGCGAATATTCAAACGATGTGAGGAATCTTATTGTTAAACATTTAAAGGAAGGCAAAAAACAGAAAGAAGTGGCTACTATCACGGGATGTTCTCAAGGTATGATATCCAATTTGTGGGCAAAATTTAAAGCCACTGGCAGTGTTAAAAATAAAACGGGATGTGGGCGTTTTAAAAAAACAACGAAGCAACAAGATGTCACCTCATAAAAATTTGTAAAAAAATGCGAAAATCTTCGTCAAAAGAACTCAATCGTATATGGAGCTCACGTGGCGGTGAGTTTGTCTGACGGAACACTTAGAAATCGGTTCAATGAGTGTGGATTTTCCTTCTATAAAGCTAAAACAAAACCACTGCTCACACACGCTCATTGCCAAAAGCGTTTACAATAGGAAAAAAATATCGACATTGAACCACTGATGATTGGAAGAGGGTCAGTTTTTCATAAGAATCCAGAATATGCCTTGCCAGCAGGGACGGTGTTGGAAAATTTTTGTGGAGATATCTGAGAAAAAAGTTGATGCAGACTGTTTGCTATCTAAAGCCAAAAGTTCGGAAGTATTTTATGATACGGAGCTGTATCACAGCTAAAGGAACTGGTAGTTTATGCCACCTTAAAAGCACTGTTGATGCTGAAGTTTTATTGTTCAATTTTAGAACACTTTTTGATACCTGCGATGGAAGATTGAAATTTGAGGATGATGAGATCATTTTTCAGGATGATAATGCGCCCGGTCATCTCGCTAAATTAGTCAAAAAATACTTACACAAAAGTCTTAAAATCATGACTTGGCCTGCGAATAGTCCAGATATAAATCTTATAGAAAATTTCTGGTGAAATTTAAAGAAACTTGTCGATGAACCGAAGCTGACGAACAAACAAGAACTAAAAAAAACGACCATTAAAGCCTGGGGAAGAATTGAACCTGATACGTTTAAACATCTTTTTAAATCAATGTCACAATAAATTCAAGCCCTCATTAAAGCCAGAGGAAGAGTAACGAAATATTGGTAAATGTCTAATGAATATTAGATTTTTTTCATGATCATATGTATATTAGTTATTTTTTTACCAACGACGTTTCAAGTTTGAGAGAGTATTTCTGATATACTTTTATTTTATTTATGCCAAAATATTCTTTATGTACTTCAAGGTATAAACATAAATTATGTACATGTATTTTGTACATAGTCGTCTTCTTTATTTTCATAAATGTAAAAATTTTCAAACAGCAAAATTTTGAAACAATTCAAGAAAATATAAAAAATATTAGATAATTTTTGCCAGGGGTTGTACATAAATTGTGTACCTTTCAAATCAGAAAATCCACAAACAGTTTAAATGTAAGCATAATTTCACAAAACTAACGCAGGATACTTTAACAATTTGAATTAATCAACATCATTTGAATTAACTTCCTCATAATTTCGGTCTATTTCCTTGAATCGCTTGCTGTTACAGATTTAAATATAATAACTGACATTTTTGTGTATGTTCGAAGAAAAATATGTGTCGTTTCTACTGATCTTTTACATTCCAGGGCTACGAAATTTTATTCTAAAATCAAGAGAGCCATGGAGTCAAAATGTTCAAACCTCGGCGTATTTTTTTTTTAATTTCTTTTTCGCGATATATATCCTATAAACAAAGTAATGAAGCAAATAAAGAATAGTTACTAATTCGCTATAATAGTTTTAAGAATATTTATGTTGCTGAATAAATAAGAAATATTTGGTTATATAATTGCCTTATAAATAAGAAATATTTGGTTATATAATTGCCTTATAAATAAGTGATTCTCCTTATTCTTTCCTGGTAGTTCTTTCCTGCAGAAGATACAGAAAGAGTCAATGACCAGTCGTCTAATGTTTGTTCGAGATATGGTCTGTGGTTATTTGAAACAAAATGCTCCGAAAGGAATTTCGACGCCCATAGAGAAATCCTTGACAGTGTTATTAATCAAATCTACTCTGCTGGGGAAACAATGAGGGAGAAGAAAAATTTGTCGGAATATTCAGCTGACAAGACAAAGCCCGAAGAAATATCAGCAGCGTCGTAAAAATATTTCATGCGCTAAAAAAGTTCCAATTGAAGTCCGATTACATTCATTATTCCAAGATTATGATAATGTCCACCACAATTTTCATATTATATTATTCTTTTCTCCCTCGCATCACTACAAATCATTCGCCATTATGCGAGCTAAATAATGAGTTTTCCAAATTACTACCCGTAATATCTTATTTGCATCATTCTTCCAACTTATCATGAATAATGCATTTTGTTTATTACTTATAAAAAATAGTTTTGAAAATTCGACAACGGAGAATGTTGAATAATAATCATCACCAGGTGATTACACATTTCACGTGTAAATCACGTTTCTCTGTGTCCTGACCGGCGTTGAACTTCGTTGCTCTTATTTTTTTATTTTTGGATGTAAATCTCAAGACAAAACAATACAATAATTCTTTATCAGATAGCATAAAAGATTACATATTATTAACATCAGTCGTAATAATTCCAAAAACAAGGGATCTATATGACTGAGGGATAACTGGAAAAGAAGGTAATGTGAATATCAGCTCGACGAGTTCCGATCACCCCAAATGGCAATGTGATTCAACTAATAAACAAATATAAATCAAATTGAGAAAGAAATATTGTCCAATTCTGAAATTCAATAAGGCTTCACTTTCAAAATCAATCAAAACAAGTTGCAAGGGACCACTGGCGTACGCAGGGGTTTCTGGTGTGATTATAATCCCCCCATTGCGATGAAATTTTGTATCTACTGTATACATAAGAATATATGGAGTTGGTGTTCTTTAACCCCCCATTATTAGCCTGTAACCCCCTTAATGAACTTTATGTGTACTCCTATGTAAGGAGGAGTATAAATCGAAGCATAACGTGAAAATAAATCGATGAAAAGTTTTTGCAAATATTCATTTACAAACTTCTGTGCCTACTCAAGTATCGAGCTCAGTTTAAATGCTACACCTATTAAGCAGTCCCTAATTTATTTGTGTAATTGTTTTATTTCTAATCTTTTACTTCCCAATTAAAGTCTTGTCATTTTTTGTTTCAGCAGACAATAAATGTTATCGCATTTCCTACCCTTGCCGACTATTATAAATATATACTAATGGCATTTCTAGGCCTCGCTGGCCTTCCTTTCTTTCGACGTCCTCCATTCCATTTTCCTTTCGGCTTAAATTACGTGACTGAGAATTCCCTTAGCCTCCATCCTTTTTAAATATTCTTTTTACTCTGATAATTATTTTCCTCGACATTGGTTTAAGATGTATTTCTACCTTTATGTCAGTGTTCTTCGTTTTATCTAATAAGATGCACCTGTCATGAGCGGTAAATTCAATTCATGACATTTCGAGTTTTACAAAAGAAACCAATATGTTTCGATCAATGAGAACATTTTTTTTCCTCTATATCGATTTTGTTGGAGCAAAATAGTACTTCTTATTTGAACCTCTCAGGAAGTGTTTCAATTAAGATAAAACGAAAGGATCCTTACAATAAAGTCTTCCAAAGTAAAAAGAAAAATATCCTCCATTGTATGAAACTTTATTGTTTCTAGAATAAAGAAATAGCATGTTTGTTGAGATTTATACTTGAATTTACTGTGAATTTCGATGGCTTTCTCTTCCCAACCAATAAGAATGGAGACCCGGCAAAATTAGCGAATCAAACTGTCGAAACACAAATGGTTTAATTTTACATTCTAAGCGCCTAGGCAAGGAAAATTCAAGAACGTGAATAAACTTTCAAACCTTAAATGGAAAAACTCGCTTTTGCACCCCTGAAGGCCTTAAAGGCCTTGTTCCCACTATATATTGGGATTGCAATATATATTCATTGCAATGTACAAGTTGCAATCAACCTTTTCGTAAAGATCTGCATAACAATAACAAATAAACAGAGGGTATGTTTCGTTGTCGAATAAGGAGTCTTGAAAAAATAAAGATATGGGAATGTGATTTTAAGGGAGAAAAGTTTTTTTTATTTCCTTCAATAGCCTGGAATAAAAAAATGGAATACAAGATCTTTAAAAGAGAGTATAAGGTGAAAGAATTGTGTTTTAAGATACCAAACGGTTGTAAAGAAAGAATTGATGTTCCTAGTTCACGATACTACATATCCTGTACGAACTATCACCTCTCTAATACCTAACGCTATACTTCAAATCCAAGTATTGCTAATCTCAGAATATTTACAGTCATATTCCATATATAGAGTTACCTAGCATTGATTACAACATTATTTTCATACTTTTACCTCTGTAGTAATTAAATCTGTAAATGGTTTGTATCTGTGTACACTCTAAAAAATGTCTGTTAATTGACTCATTTTTGCTGTTTCTCCCGAAGGACGAAATGCATTTTTCATTGAAAATGCATTTAGTCTGCTTTACAAATGCTCTCTTAGCAACACTGTGTTGGACGCATGCGTACTAGGAAGGAAACGTTTGGGCTTTGTACAGTGAATTCGCGATAAGTCGGATATTCGTGTATGTCGAAGTTTTTACGCAGTCCCGGTCCCATCTATTAAAATTCAATGTAAATATTTTCCTTAAGTCGAAGTGGACATTCTTTAATTCGAAGTTCGCTTCAGCCGCGTCTTCACACGCCGTAAGAGTTTTTACCCCATTTTTTAGATAATGGAGTGTTTGTGGTCGTTTGTTAGAGAGGTCAATGAATACTGCTAGGTGGTTTTTTGTTTTGTTTTGTTTTATTTTTTTTTTGTTTAAGCATAGGGTTTTAAGATATGTAAACGAAAATATCCTTAATTTGAAACAAAAAGTGGATTTAACAAATAATACTGAGCATAATCCAAACTTAAGGGAAAAGGATCCAGCAGAGAAATATGGCATTCCACCCAACCTGCTGTTAAATATTTTGATGAGTAAAGAGAAAATCTTGAAAAGACGCGAGGGCAATGTCCATCCGAAAGGTAAGTGACTAAAAGTGCGTGCTTTTCCTGATGTTGAATCCACTTTTTGAAGTGTTTTAAATCGTACAGGAGCCAGAATGGTAAGATTCCTCTTTAGTGGTACGATGCTACATGTAAGAGTTATGGACTTTGAAAGTCTGTTGAAAGTGGAGGGCTTCAACGCAAGTCCTGGATGGCTTGAGAAATTCAAGACAAGGCACAACATTGCGTTCGGGACTTCGAAGGAAAATATGCGTCCAATTAAGACTGGGAAGAGCGAAAAGGCAAAATTTCGCGACGATGTATCGATCGCGCTACGTCATCTTGAAAGTAGAGATAACGTATACGAAATTTTGTTCGTTAATAATTTCACAGAACAAGAATTTCTGCAAAAACAATCCAAAAGAATCCGATTTTTTGAGAAAATATAATTAATATAAGTACCGTTTCCTGTGTTCAAAATATTGCTAGGTAATGCAAAAGTTGCATTGAGCAATAAATAATACAGTACATAAAATGAATAACTTCTAATTCTTAATGTAATACTCTGCGTTTTGGAAACGAACTTGCTGTATAAAACGATAAGTCTAACTTAGGATAAGTAATTTACGTTTTATACAAGTCCAATCAACGACAAATGTTAAGTTGAACTTCCGATAACTCGACGTTTTCAATCGGTCCCCAGGAATTCGACTTATGGCGAATTCACTGTATATCGATTTAAGTAGGGACTTTATCTTATCCACTAATCATCGGTCGAACGGTTAGAGCATCCGTTTACGAACCAACATATCGTGGGTTCTGCTCCCGGGATGGGGAAAAAATAAAACGCCTTTGTATTAACGTAGAAAGCACAGTGGCTTTAATGATAATGTGAATAAGTACCAACCTGTACCACTATGTGGCGCATCTAATTAAAGACTTAACTATCAAAAACAATAAAATGAATACCAATTCATACCACCAGCCGGCGTTTTTTCATTAAACGGAAAATTAGTTATATTACGTAACTTTTACTAAACAATTATAAATTCCTTGTAACTCGGCTGCTCGGACTTTTTCTGTTAATTTACGGAGTTTTTTTACAGTGTATAAGGAAGTCAGTGTTATACGAGGAAATTCCTCGTTTAATGTAGTTAATGCCTCGTTTAATGTAGCTTCAATATGGTGAGCATTGGCACCGACGGCATAAAAATATTAGGGCGACAATATGCCAGTAGAAGGCATTTTGTTTGAAATTGAAGGGAGATATGGAACCCTAACACCAATATTGGAGGGCGGGTCCCCCCTGTCCCCCCCGCTAACGGCGCCCGTGATAGTGAGTGTGTGTGTGAGGGGGCTTCATATATACACCAAGGTATTTGACTATCAGTTTACAATGGATAATGTCTAATGATTCCAATAGTGTTATTTATTTGGTCTGTATTATATATGTAGTGAGCGTCATAAGAAGTATTTATATAACGCATCTATTTTTGTTTGTTCATTTCATTGTTTACTGTTCCATTTCTTAAAATGAAGCATCGTTTGAAGTCTGCGAGTGCGTGATTCTGTTATCATTATAGTCATTTATCTTACTATTGTTTTTTCATTTATTTTTCCATTATTTTCATTTGTCTTTCCATTTATCTATTCTTTAATCCAATTCTAATTAATATATGAAGTTAATTATACTTACACTTAATCATGTGTTTGTATTTATCCGTATTTTGCTTATATATCCATTATATTCCGACTCTCGCACCTTCTTCACTATTTCACACACCCAAAAAAAGATTCTTCACACACATAAAATACTTTTATTAATTCTTTAAACATAATACTTAATATAGGGAGAGAGAGATACTTAAAATATTTAAATCACTAGATTGTAAAACAGTAACAACAATTTTAATTAAATAAACAATTTTAGTTGAATGTATTATAACATTAATTACGTAAACAGGACGGAAAACGAAGCATGCTTCCTTCGGGAGAACTGCAGAGTGGATGACCGTAGATGAAGAGTTATATTCTTCTGAAGGGCCAAGCTCCCCTCCCATTAATTTAGAATAAATTTCATGTTTGCATATATTGCAATGTATAAATATATATAACATACGCTGGGATCCACCCCCCACCCCACCAATAACTTTAAAAACTCCGTTACTGTAAATGACCATAATCTTTGTTACCTATACTTTTATCGAATGCAATCCTCTGGCATCCAAGCTGGCCAGTGGCGTTCCGAGCTTCCATAAGACATTTATGTTACTTCATAATGGTCCCGTGGTCAATGGTCACAAGGCCAAATGCTGATGAAAGTAATATTTTTGCAATGATTGTTATATTTTAATGCTTTTAAAGCATAGAGGCGAGTTTAGTATTCTTCTGTGAAAGAGCCTAAATTTTCACTGCCTGAATTAGCCATTTCTGGATGGCATTTACGTGAGATTGGAAGTGTATTGTAATCACACGTCAAGTGAAACACAATTCACTTGGCGTGTGATTTAAAAAGAAATTATGGATCCGAGGGCATTATGATTCAAATTCCCAAATGGCGGTGATCCAAATTTAAAGGCCAAAATTATAGAAAATGAAAAATATGCTAATATTATATGTATATATATTAACTAGAATTGTGTTTTGTTATACATAGCAATACTTGTGTGATATCTAAACGCGTTAATTAATAGTTATAATTTTATGTGACGGCGCGGCACATGAACAGTAATTTCACAACTATATGATAGAAAAATCATATTCAGAAAATAACAACTACAAAATGCAAGGAGTTCTTTCGTGAGCAATCGCCCTCTGGCTCCCTTTTTAGCACGGATGTATTACTTCCCTTTGCCTCAATTTTATTAGAGAGAGACAGTCGTACTTTCTGAAGAATACATTCTAGAAAAAATATTTTCTACCCCGAAGGGCAATTTACAAAGGCGAGCCAAACCAGTTTTCAGCAAGAAATAGATACACCCACCCCTCTATGAACGAAATCTATTACATTTTGAAAAAGAGGAAAATCCAAGATATCGAAAGCTAATGGGTTTTGCCCTAGAGGTCCGACCATAAACAATTATCAGTGACACCGAATTCGGAAGAACCCCTTAATTATATGAAAAGCGGCAATGCTTACCCCCGTCGACAAAATACTTCATTTTAAAGCATATTTAATAGAAGAATTTTTAAAAACTAAGCTTAAAGTAAATCTTTCATAAGCATGTACCTTTTCCCAGTGTAAATACTTGAAAAGGAAAACCAGACGTTAATATGCAAATATTTGAAACATCCGCAGGACTTTGAATTAAAATTAAACTCCACTGATCTTCGTTTCCACTGAACTCACATTTGTAAAAGATGAGCCCATATATTTAGATTACAACATTTCCCACCTTGCCTTTCAGAAAAGTATTCATAATACTGAACGCCCTATTTAAATCCATTACATTACAGATAGCTACAAAGCCGCACGTTCTGCCCCGACATAGCAGCAAAGAAAGGGTAAAGAAAAGACAAGATAACATTATACGATATCACGTATTTCCCCCCGTCAACATAAAAAAAATTGCGGAAATACAGAAAATATTCCAAATTAAACAACTAGTCAGTGACTTTTAACCAAACAAATTTTATATTTTAATTGTTACACTGATACTTCAATTTAATGATTGAAAATACACCATACACTTAGTTATCCGTGCGCGGGTTTTCCAGTTTGTGGAGCTAGATATGGCTCATCCCGAACTGAAACAAATTAACCCAGCCTAGAAAAACGAAAATTATAAATGAGTCCTATGGGCCAAGTATTAGGAGGGGAGGCTGTAGCCCCCTAGACTTCGAGGATAGCTACTTCAATACTGAGCATCGATTTAAATATTTTTATTGATACAATGATCTCGAAGAATATTATATATTATTCTTTATTTTCAATATTAATAAAATGCCCTTTCTCTTTATATGGGTGTTTTCTTTTTTAGAGCATCCAGAGTATGTAGTATCCAGAGTATTCCAGTATCGGTGGTAACTTTTATGTACCCGTCCATTCCCCAAGCGTTATTTTACTTTTCGTCTCCGATATCTTTGTGTTCAAAGCACTTCTTCTTCTTGGCTGTTCCATAAAATTTACAGTGCAATCGAAAGTTCTACGAATATATACTTTTACCTTTGTAATATGTATTCTTAGCAAGCACGTAGATAAGAATATAATCTCTCTCTCTCTCTTTCAAACAGCCCTGCAATTACGCAGTTGTAACATGTTCTCCTGTCATGCTGTTAATCCGGGTTCGACACCCAACGGTATTAATAAAAATAAAAAAGAACGCTTACCGACCAACTGCTCATTGTAATACGAGTGTTAGTTCCCTGGGCTTTGAAAGCTTCCGATGGGTCGGACAACTGTAAGTCCTTGCAAAGATTGACCTTTGCTTTTCTTGTTCTGTAAAAATATTAACAAACCTACGAACGATCTTTTCCAACTCATTTGAAGAGTTTCAAGTGCTCAAAACTAGTATATATTAACCCCTAACTTTGGAAAAAATTAACATTGACTGTTTTATCATATTTGTTGCTGGTGTGGATGCATAAAACGTACGGCTCATCATCAAAAATTGAGTTTTATTATTTTATTTGAAAAATGAGATTCTTTTGAAGAAAAGTTGTAATACCAAAGGAGTAAAGATCTTTCCTTTCTGCTCGTCCGTAGGTAAAGACGCCACGTTGAACTCTCCCGTTCTCTTCAGACTTTGTATGATTAGAATTTAAGTTTCTGATATCCGTTTTAATTAATAAAGTTTCTTTCATTGAATTACAATAGTTGTTAAATTTGTTGTACATTATGTGGTTATTTGACATATTTACAAAGAAATCTCCACGTATCTTACGTTGCGGATAACATTCCCGATGATTTCTACAATAAATATAAAAGGACAGAAATCATTAGTACTTTAAATTAAGTAACATAATTGAATTAGGCAATAAGGAAAAATAAATATTCTGAACTTCTGAATCCGTGACCTAAACTTTTCTGAGAAAGAATTAAGAATTTAATTTTACTGGCTGATTTCTTATGTCAGACTATTATGCATATTTAATTAACATGTTGTTTCCTGGAGAAACTTGTGATTCTTTAGGAAGGGTCAAATGAGCTTATCAAATATAAATTTTTTATTAAGGTTAATTAGAAAACAAATAACGTTAAATGCAGCGAAAGTAGGAGTTCGGTTGTATCAAACGACAGAACATTAATTTTGTTCTGGCACAAGGCCAATGGCAGGACACCAAACGGAAGGAAAAAAGGGAGGATAGATCTGCCTCAATGAATTCAAAGAATAAATGCTGCAAAAAGTTTGCTGTTTAAATGCTGTCGGAAATGGTAAACGATGAAGTTGGAGGAAAGGGTAACAATGTCAAATAAGCAAGTGCAATAAGATGCATTTTTCTTAAGCGCAGCATAGAATTCATAATTTATGTATGAATGCTTTTTATCTATCAACTGTATATTTCAAAGGAAAGGTACAGAAGTACTTTTGTTTTCTAATGGCCAAACGTAGAAAACGTATATACAGTTGGTCTCTCATACAATTTTTAATAAATGTGTTTTTAATGTTTCCTAAAAAAGATATGTGTATGTAATATTTCGTTTCATAGCAGTATTTGAATCCAAATACTTAAACTGAAACTATTATTATATTATGGTACAAAGAACAGAGAAAAATCATTTAAAAATACCAAAAGAATTCAGCCAGTATTTTAATGACAACTGTATTACTTTATTTTTAAAGAAATTACATATTTTAAATGTTTTCTAAATCGATATCATTAGGTTTTTTTCCCATTCCGTACATATAAGAATATAGCAAAGGATCTTTACACACGCATACATGTATATGTTTGTCATTTTATACATTCGGAATTTAAAAATTTTTAAAGTTGGATTTCATTTTCAAATGTGCGCCAAAAAATTAAAGCATTTTAGGGAGTCATGAAAGATAATAGTGGGGGGGGAAGCTTACCCTCTCTCTCTCTCTCTCTCGTATAAGATTATTCGAATTTAATAATTTTGAAATCCCCAATTTAAAAAATAAGTGCTCAATATGTATTGACTGTGTGCAATGATACGATAGATGACTGATTGTACGCTATTATCTTAATGCAGAAACTTCTAAATGAACTTAAAATAATTGCGTGAAAATTATAATTATTGTCATATAGGATCATCGAAACAAAAATGACACAAGTTAGAAACTTTTAATGTTATTTTTGTATAAATTATCGTGTAATAAGATTAAATAATTTCGTACAGAATTTCACAAATCAAAATGTATTGTGAATTTTACATGGCTTAAACGCGAAAAATTAATCTTCGTAACGAATCAAAGGTTGAGTTATATATATAAAAACTTTCATATATACTGACAAAATTTTACTAATATGTATATTCCTATAAAATTAAATACATTTTAAATACGTATCAAAACGTTCGAGTAAACACACTGTAACTGGTAATGGTAAGCCCTGGTAAGTTATTGTATTCTTTTGTTGAGCACAAAATGGTATTTAAAATCTTTTTGCAACTTTTTCAATATGTTATAAAAATTTAAAAAATTTTAATTTTGAAAACAGAGGCAACTCTTTAAACTTAATCATTTTATAATATGTATTGACATTTTTTTTATTTGAAATTATTTACGTATATAATTACCTAAATAAAAGTACTGATAATAATATAATGATATTTTGTATGTATTAATTGAACGGTATTGCGTTAGTTTAAAATATAAGTTTTTCTCAATTTCATGTTTAACTCGTCTCTTGTTTTATAAAATAAATTCTAAAGTGTATTTTTTTTAAACATAGGAACTTTTTTCCTAAACAAAAAATATACAAATATGCAAAGTTGCCCCTATACCTTATTTTGATTCTTATCCTACATAACATAAGTATTTTTAAACATGAATCGTTCCGTGATTTCAAAATCGAGGGAGAGGTAAGGGAAATTCATATACTTTATACGAAACGAAATTTCTTTGAATAATAAATTGAATATAAATTACTACCGTAAAAGGAAATGCAACCTGGTAAACTCGTTAGAAATTAGTAACTAGAACATTATTTCACTTCTTCAAATACTCTCATGCCCAATGGCAATAAAAATTTGGGCAATAAAATAGCTATTCGCGCAGTTGCAACACCCGGTAGTATGATTAAGAAAATCTGCATATTTAAATTACTCGTCGGGGAATTCATCCACAAAACTTACGATTTGTAGCTATGATAATCTATTTTTCTGCCTTTTTTTTTGGCTAAACAGTACTATGAAATATTTGTAAATTTTCGCTACCGGAAAGGAACAAATCTCAAGAGTCGTAAGCAAGAAATCTAGTTAAAAATAAATGATAATATTTCCTTTCAGTTGAGCCTCCCCAGTGAGAAGAATAAATAATATCTATCGGGTATATATTGCGTAAATAAACGGTGTAACTCTACATATAAATACATTGGTTGCCGAAAAAGGAACTTTTTACGAAAATACAGTGCTGAAAATATGCATTTTGAATATTTTGGCAGTCTTTAGAAATTTAAATTTTTAAATCGCGATTGTAGTCGCGACGGGGAATGAATGTATAAAACAAAAACATCCCAAGCATTCCTATAAAAGTTCTGGAGTTAAGTAATTCATGGATGTCTTCCATCAAATTTCTTCCTCATAAGTGGTAAATCCCATTTAAGGTCTCAAAATAAGGAACCTGACAGGTTGAATTCGAGGGTCATTCAAGGAGAAATACAGAAGGCTTTAACAAGTGAAAAATTGGCTATTCTTTCGATATTTTTCAAAAGATTGATGGCAAAATGGCAACACCTTTTATTCGATCGAGTAAATTGCTGAGTTTGAGGCCATAGAAAACGGGTATCTGATTTGCATGTTATCAAGTTTCTTAGAAACCTCAAAAACTGACCTAAAAAGACGTTATTATTGATTTTTGGATAAAAAATTTTGCGAAGGTGCTCTTTTATGTTTCGAATTGTGTATGGTAATTCTAGACCCTAGTTAGACTCTAGGACGGGGATGATGTCTCTTTTTCTCCTATAATAAAAAATCTCTAGATTGAGCTTAAATGGGGTGTGAAAAGTATTAACCACAATGGTAGTTAACCTAATCTAAGGTACCGATGATTTTTAATTCGATAGTTTCTGCCTTTGATGTTCCTACCGAAAAACCTGGACTCGTAATTACTCAAAGAAATAAGGTTAGTTAAAGGTAATAAAGTAAAATAGAGTGCATAATACTCTATAATAATAATAATCAGTTTTAACCTACGTAATGCTAAATCTAGGGTATTTCATTTCAAATTCTATTTTCAGGCCTGTGTATTTCGTTTTAAATTCTTTAAGTTTATCCAGAATAATTCAGTTGAAATCCTGAGTCTGGAGTATTTCATCAGAAAGTCGAAGTTAAACAAATATTAATTGTCCTCCTTTTGAAATTAAATATCCTTAAAATTTACTTTTCCCTTTTGAAAAGTACATCTTTTATTAAAAATTTAGGCGTTAAATGTTTGGGCTTTAAACATTAACCATTTTCTGAAGTGGTTTCTACAATTAAGCTAACTCTAGGATAGATGGCCCTAGTTTTTACTGATTGAAATAAAAAATCTTAGAATGAAAATACAAGAAATGTTTATGCATATTTTAAATTATTATACATATACTCAATAAATTTTGTGCAAAAACAATTAAATATTGAGAACAAAAAATTGGAAATATGGTTTGAAATTAGATAAAATGGCCATTTCTCCTTCACGTGATGAGAAATGGCCATCCAATATAGTAAAGAAAAGTGAGGTTAAAATAGAAAAATAATACATTTCATATAGTTAACCATGAAACAATAACTTGTAAAGAATCAATTTATCACGAAAATGAGTGATAAATTTCTAAACAAAATTAAAACATAATTTCAATCCTTCTTCACTTTTCGAAAAATTTTACTACACTTTTGGCAAAGGTCTTGCAAATTTTTCATGTTTCATGAAAACACTGCGTGCTCCTTATGCACCTTATCCAGTCATCCTTCTTTTCATCATTCTTGATATATTGAATAAAAAATATCGAAAAAATAGATCAGTAGAAAACAATTTTCCTGTATTTTCCCGAAGTTTACACCAGAGCCTTCTTCAAAACATAATGTTGAAATCATGGCAGAACAACTCATCGTATTCTTCAATTCCACGCCATAAATCAAACTTTACTTTATCTGGAATCTCATCTAATATTAAGTCATAATAATATTCAAAGCTTTTACCAAAAATTCATTAACGTAAATATGCGTGTACGTCACCAACGGTGTCGGTAAAAGGATGGCATTATTTCAGAAATAAACTGTAAAATTTCTGCCTTAGATGCAGTGACATGGTTATAAATGCACGAAGTAGTAATATAAAATTAATTTACATTTTTAATTGTTTCAGAGGGGGTATAATTTTTTAGTCCGCAATACAAAATAGTTAGAATAAATAAAAATGGAGAGAAGCGATACTTTTTTGAAATCTAACCTTCTACAAAATGGCGGAAAATGGATGAAAACGCTCTTATGCAGTACCGGAGAAAAGGGGTGATAAAATTGTAGAAACAGTTAAAGGTGTGAACGAAGATTTATTGCTCCAAAAGGACAATCAGACAAGGAAAAATAAATTAATCCACCTACAGTTAACGAGCTCGAAATGCTCTGTGAATAATTAGAAGACAATTGGAACAGAAAGGTGGGTCTTCTCAAAATTACAAAAGACACAATAAACTGAGTAAAACATTAACGTTTATATAAAATAATCGTAAAAAAGGCAAAAGACTTATGGTTAAAACAGCAACAAAAAAAAGATACATAGATTTCTAAATCTTCAAGGGAATGCATCGTAGTGGAAACATGCGTAAATATAGGACTCAACAAATCACCGCCAAGCGTACTCGCGAGAAAAAAACGCCACTCGCCCATTTTAAAAAGAAAATCTAGGCTCCTAGTAGGAAAAGATTTCCTACTCTTCAACTGTACAAATTCAGTCGACTATGGCGACTAGGCGATCGAATTTATCGAGGTCTGCGTATATATATATATATATATATATGGCCTGCAAAAGGGTTGCTGGTATCTAACTGGAAGGAGACCCACACGCTGAACGTATGTGACGATGTGTGGAACCGGCCAGGCCAGTAACCTAGTGTCCTACCCCGCCTTCAAGTGGTGCAGGCTGAGCTTTCTATTTATGTGGCAAATTAATATTTGCTGCACGGATAGAAAGGCGGAAGGGGAGGGCTAATTCACCAACCCGTCTAGCCAGCGTGGTGAAATTATGGCTAATTCCTCCATTATGTTGACACACCAGAAACCATGGCCCCTAGTCTCCAGGTGCTGGAGTGCTCCTGATCAAGGCAGCGGTCAGTGTGGCATGAAAGCAGGGGGTGCTAAGAATCACTGGAATGGCCCAGGCTGCCGTTTGTTATTGACCTTGGCTACGTTTAATGGACGATCCCTTGCTTCTGAAGCAAAACTTCAGGAATTGGAAGAAGAACTTGACAAGATCAAATGGGACATTGTAGGACTCAGTGAAGTTAGAAGAAAAGGTGAAGAGTTGGTGGAACTTAAAAGTGGACATTTGTTTTATTATAGAGGAACGGAAACTGGAAGAACAAGTGGTGTTGGCTTCTTAATCAACAAAAGAATTAAAGACTACCTTCTTGAAGTCGAAAGCACGTCAGATCGAGCAGCGAGGCTCGTTGTTCAACTAACCCAGCGATACCAACTTCAGATAGTACAGGCATATGCACCAACATCAAGCCATACCGACGAGGAGGTTGAGGAATTCTATGAAGAAATCAAACAGCTACATACCAAGGGGAAACAACACATCAAGCTCATCATGGGAGATTTTAATGCAAGAATTGGACAACAGGAACAAGGAGAGACATCGGTTGGTAAATACGGATACGGGGAAAGGAATGAACGTGGCGATCAACTCATAGAATTTGCCGAAGCTGAAAATCTTAGCATCATGAATTCATTTTTTAAGAAGAAACTACAAAGAAAATGGACATGGAAACACCCCAATGGAGGAACCAGCGAAATTGACTATATACTGGCAAACAAGAAATCAATTATTGAAGATTGCAGCGTACTGAACAGATTTAATACTGGAAGTGATCATCGAATGGTGAGATGTAAAATGCACTTAAATACTAAACTAGAAAGGCAGAAGCTCATTAGGAAACAAGTATGTAAGAGGGTGGATTTAAAGAAATTAAAAGAAAATACCGAGGCATTCAAGTTGGAATTAAAAAATCGCTTTTCTGCACTGGAAGGACTTATTGAAGAAGTTGACATCTCAGAAGCAAATGAAAACATTGTTAAGACAATAATTGAAACTGCTGGGGAAATTGGTGGTGTAATATGTAAAAAGCAGAATAGCAAATTATCTGAGAAGACGAAACAACTCATGAAAAGGCGAAGACTTATGAAGGTGGACAATCAAAATACCAGTCGCAAGATCGAGTATGTAGAACTTTGCAAAACTTTGCGCAAAAACATGAAAGAAGATATAAGAAAATTCAATTGTGAGTTAGTAAGGAAGGCCATTGAAAGCAACAAGAGCCTTAGGGTTGTTAAAGGGAGTTTGTCTATTGGGAAGAAACACATCATTGCATTAAAAGGAGAGGATGGCACTGTAACAAGAAATAGGGAAGAAATACTTAGAAGAGTTGAAGAATTCTACAGAAAGCTGTATGAGGGAAACAGTGGATTAAACGAAGACTCTGAGATAGTCGAAGGAACAGCTCCTAAAATCTTAAAAGAAGAAGTAGCATTTGCAATAAAAAGTATGAAGAAAGGAAGATCCCCTGGCGATGATGGCATTACATTAGATATCTTAAAAGAAGCTGGAGAACATGTAGAAGACATACTCGCAAAATTCTTTACCAAATGCCTCAACAGTGGTAACATACCAAACCAATGGGATTCTGCAACAGTAATTCTTTTGCATAAAAAAGGTGATAAAGAGGATTTAAAAAATTACCGACCAATTAGCTTGTTACCTGCTATTTATAAAATCTTCACAAAAGTGCTAACACATCGCCTGCAGAAAAAATTAGATGCAGCTCAACCAAGAGAACAAGCTGGATTTCGAAGTGGATTCAGTACAGTGGACCATATTCAAGTATTAAGAGAATTAATTGAAAGAACACATGAATATGAACTTCCATTGTGTGTTGCATTTATTGACTATGAGAAGGCCTTTGACTCTATAAAAACATCAGCAGTCATCAACTCTTTAAGATCAACAGACATTGAGGATGTGTACATTGACATGGTGAAACGTGTGTATAAAAATGCAAGTGCAAAATTTCGGTTACATAAAGATACCAAAACTATCAAACTTGGCAAAGGGGTGAGGCAGGGAGATACCATTTCTCCAAAACTTTTTACTTCAGCTTTACAGATGATTTTTCAGCAAATAAATTGGAATAACAAGGGAATAAAAATAAATGGTGAATATTTAAATCATTTGCGGTTTGCTGATGACATTGTTATTTTTTCAACGAACCCATCAGAACTCCAAGACATGGTACAGGAGCTCTCAACTAGAAGTAAAGAAGTTGGACTCAAGATGAACCTACAAAAAACTAAGATCATGTTCAATAATTTTGTAGAGGAAACAAAAATACAAGTTGACAACACTGAGCTAGAAATTGCTGATTCATATATTTACCTTGGCCAGCTGATTTCAATGGATGGCAACATTATGAAAGAACTCAACAGACGTATTAAACTTGGCTGGAGTGCATTTGGAAGAAACAGTTTTATCCTGAAGGGGAAATTGCCTTTGTGTCTAAAAAGAAAGGTCTTCAACCAGTGTGTATTGCCAGTCCTCTCTTATGGATCAGAGACATGGAGTCTAACTGTTGGAGCAATACGAAAGTTACAGACAACGCAAAGGAGCATGGAGAGGTGCATGCTTGGAATAACTAGGAGAGATCGGAAAAGGAACACTTGGGTGAGAGAGCAAACTAGAGTAGAGGACATCATTGTTAAAGTAAAAGGGCTGAAATGGCGATGGGCTGGGCATATTGCAAGAAGAACTGATCAACGATGGACAACAGAAATTCTGAACTGGATTCCAAGAGACCACCGAAGACCTAGAAAACGTCCTCAAACTAGATGGGTGGATGAAATAAGAAAAGAGGTTGGGGTGACGTGGAAACGAATGGCCCAGGATAGACTTGTGTGGAAAGCATTTGGAGAGACCTTCATCCAGCAGTGGATAGATAATGGTTGAATATGATGATGATGATGATGATATATATATATATATATATATATTGTAGAGGAAACAAAAATACAAGTTGACAACACTGAGCTAGAAATTGCTGATTCATATATTTACCTTGGCCAGCTGATTTCAATGGATGGCAACATTATGAAAGAACTCAACAGACGTATTAAACTTGGCTGGAGTGCATTTGGAAGAAACAGTTTTATCCTGAAGGGGAAATTGCCTTTATGTCTAAAAAGAAAAGTCTTCAACCAGTGTGTATTGCCAGTCCTCTCTTATGGATCAGAGACATGGAGTCTAACAGTTGGAGCAATACGAAAGTTACAGACAACGCAAAGGAGCATGGAGAGGTGCATGCTTGGAATAACTAGGAGAGATCGAAAAAGAAACACTTGGGTGAGAGAGCAAACTAGAGTAGAGGACATCATTGTTAAAGTAAAAGGACTGAAATGGCGATGGGCTGGGCATATTGCAAGAAGAACTGATCAACGATGGACAACAGAAATTCTGAACTGGATTCCAAGAGACCACCGAAGACCTAGAAAACGTCCTCAAACTAGATGGGTGGATGAAATAAGAAAAGAGGTTGGGGTGACGTGGAAACGAATGGCCCAGGATAGACTTGTGTGGAAAGCATTTGGAGAGACCTTCATCCAGCAGTGGATAGATAATGGTTGAATATGATGATGATATATATATATATTGGGAAACAATTACGTGTATACGTGTATATATATGCATTTTTGTAAAAACTTATGTGTATGTATATATGTGAATATTCTTTATGGAAATTATGTACAGCATTTCGGAGTAGAAGTAGCACGCTTCTCTGCTGTGTAAACAATCCAAGTTTGAATTCAAATTATAAGGTGAAGGGCCCAAGTTTCGTCCCCGAGCCTTATTTCGTCCCTTTCAGTTTCTCTCAGTCCTATCGCTAGGAGTGCTGTCGTCGCCAGCACGCTTGTGTAGGGAAAGGAAAATAAAGTAAGTAGTGAAAGTTTTGTGATCTAAGAAGCTTCTGTTCTCGTTTAACAAAGATTTTTCCTTTTCTTAGTAAGGTGAATTCTTGCAATATCAGTATTAGTAACGTTTTATGCCCTATGTAAGTACTGTTGCTATATTCCCTGCATGTCATTGGTTTAGGTACGTTGTTAATAGTGTATATGTATTGTATGTATTGTATGTAGTGTATATGTGAGTTACGTGCCGTCAGGTTCATTTGTTCAGAAAGTACAGACACCCACGTTAGTTTGACAGTTGTTCCTAATTACGTCCCCTGTCATGTTCCTAAATTCATCCCCTTGACGAAAATCATACACAGTCCTAAAGTTACCAGACGTTCCAGTGATTTAGCCATCAACATCTACTCGAAAAGGTGAAGCAACCCTTATCACAAAATCTCTCAATAAAAGTAAAATTAAAGTGGCTTCGGCAAAGAAAAACTTCACCTAAAAAATGTATTGCCGAAGAATTCCAAACAAAAAGGGTGTGAAACCATCCTCCAAAAACAAAAAAAAAAAGAGTAAGCAGAAATTACCAGCGACAGTGACTATAGTTGTGATATTCCATATGACGATAGCAACAATGATGATGATGATAAATGTCCAAACTGTGGGAAAAAATATTCCGGAAAAGGCCATGGTGAAAAGTGGATTCGCTGCACAAAGTGCTTCACGGGGTTTCATGAAACTTGCTCCGGCACCAAAGACAGAGAGAAATTTATTTGTTGTACTTGCTTGTAAGGCTAAATTCTTAAGGTTATTAATTTTTTTCAAAGAAAACTCAATATCGTTCTTTTTTATTTTAGCTAGATTTGTTTATTTGATTTCTTATAAGTAGAACATGTTGTATTAATTCCCTATGTTTGACTAATTATGTTCACTTTTATAAAGAATATGAACGAAGTTAAAAATTTAACAAAAATGAAATGCAAATAATCATTATATCCTTAAGTTTTTTATTTTTTTTTTTCAGGTGACGAAATTAAGAACACTTCTTTTGGTTTTGACGAAAGTGCATATACCTTAAATTACGCATTTTTGGTTCTAACAAATGAATATACAGATGATTTATGTTGGTTTTCACCTAGAGGGATACTTGAGGAAAATAGTGTAAAATTTGTGAACTCGTGCGTCATTTAATATTCTACCTAAGTACGAAAAAGTGACTAAGGGACGAAATTTGTGTCCCCCCTACCTTATGAGAGGGCTTTCCATTTTTTCCACTGCTCCGTATTACAAGGTTTGAATCCTTAGATGACTACGATCCGAGTTCTTTGTAAAATTGTATGTGTTGGTGCAGCAGTCTTAGTTGTTTTTACGTCCTCAAACAAACAAAACAAAACTGTGTAGGATAAATACACTTCTATTAGTATTACATACATATACTACTATTTATACATAATAAAAGTAATACATAATAAAAGTAATATAATAATAAAAGTAGTGTTGATTTTTCATTTCATTATGCAATAGACATGCGCAGAACGGACAATAGATATAGCTTTAAAACGAAATTTTGTCTTTGATAAATCTTAGTTTAACGGAAGTTCGCGAGATATCGGATATAAATATAATGAATGAATGCGTGAAATGATATTTTTAATTTAGAAAAAGATTAGAATTAAGTTTTTGCTGTAAATTTTTTTCTCTAAGCTTTCGAACTGAACGTAATTAAGACGTGAGTACGTAACAAGTATATAAGCTAGTATTGTAGACATTATTGGTACAATGTCAACTATTTCTATCTGCCGCATACCTCTGATTTCTTGAAGCTGAAATCTTGGTAGTTGCCAATTTTTGTTATTTGCGTGATCTGTATATTATTTCTTATTATATTTTACTTAATTTCTAGTCATTCGTTTTACAGTTTCGTTTGTTACTCCTTTTCATCATAAGAAATTATTTTTGGTTTCGTGTGTGTGAAGTTCATTTATCGTCAATTTTTTACTTGTCCAATAATCCAAACTTTTATCTATACGATTTCCTTATAAATTCTTCTTTCATAATTTATCTTGTGTTTCGCTTTTTCTCTTCTGTAAATACACTAAAAATATTTTATACCTTTGCACGATTCGAAGCAATTTGTTCTGATTGATGCAGCTTCTTTGTTTAATCATTTGTTTTAGATTAGAGGTATAAAGGCAATTTTATTTTTTAAAACTGTTGGAGAAAACTGAAGAAATGCAAGAGAGTATTTCTTACTATGCCCTCTCCGTTTGAAAGGACGGGAAAAGATTACTCAATTTTTGTTTAAATTTTTATAGAAATGACATCATTTCCAGGGCAACATTTTGTTCTCTTGTCGGACTCCCCAATTAGAAGACTCACATTTCAAACATCTGTATTTGTGATATAATGATCTTGTGGAAATTCTTTCCAGACATATGGAGCGCCCCTTCTAAATAGAGGGCTGAGTATATTTTCTTGAATTTAATTATGAATTTGTCCTGGATATTTGTTAGACAAAATTAAGAACTTTAGAAATAAACTGTTATTTAAAAACATATCAAATTTTAAAGAAAGGGTTTCTAGTAAACTGAAATATCAAAAATGTGGTTTTAAACATCTGGAGTTGATAACCTGATCTTAGAGAGAACGAAAGTTAGAGAAACCTTCTGAATTTAATTTGAATAATCTACCCATAGCTGCAGAAGTAAACTCAACAACTAAGCACACACTCATGAATTTGGAAAATTTCCAAATTCATGATTGATGACTAAACAATCTTCAAAAGATCAACAGATAATTAAAAACCCCATGTTTTTCTAACATTTCTTACAAGTACTTAGAAAAACATTTGCAGCTTTCCATATGCTGCTTATATGGGTTATATTAGTCTAAAAAAATAAAACATAAAAAGGTTAATTTAAGCCGAAACGTGTGTAAATTATATTTACTAAACGATATAAAAATAGCCTCATACCTTGCGTTCGTTATATACAGTAGAAGCTGTTTATCTCGAACCTCTTTATTTCGAAAATCGCTGCATCTCGAAATTTATGTAGTTCCCTGAATTATATGCCAAATCCTATATATATGTATATTGTATATAGGAACCTCTATATTTCGAAATCTTCTGTCTCACAATTTTTCCTCATTCACGCGATATTTGCGATTCACAGATTCTACACTATTGTTAGCGAAAATTTATAATATGTATAATATTTATACGAGTATGAGTTTAATATAAACTACTCTACTAAATAATAAATATCAAGAATTATTAACTAAACCGTTAATTATAAATAATAACTACATTACTGTATCAGTAATGACGAACTAAATGTGACTAGAAAAACTAACGCTACTTTTTTTTTTGTTAAGGGACCTAAATTAAAATAAAATTTAATTATTGGCCATTCCCTTTTCTCTCTCTTCCTCTCTTTCAAAAATTTTAAATTTAGGTCGTTTTTCGATTTTTATACGCCAGAAAAGAGAAACTTCATTGACATCGAGATTTATGGATATCATAATTTCTTTTGGTGGAGGTTTTCGAGAGGAAATTACACACGGAAGTTGTCTGGACGAAGTCACTGACCCGGAAATGGAAATATCTGATCAAATTAATCAGGATCCAAAGAAAATGAAGGAAAAATTTTCTCACGTTTTAGTGGCGCCAGCCATGGTGACTACAAGAGCACTTTTTACGCAATCCTGAGTGATAAAACAACTTATAAGGTAGACGGAAGATATTAATCAAGCATGCTATCGAAGAGGGGTGACAGCGAAATTCACAGCTCCCTAATCAAGGGAAAATAATTCTCTTTTATTTCTAACTGGTTAATGAAATTTGCTTTTTATCGTCACAGCAATATTAAAACTCAATACATGCACTAATTTTTTCTGAGGTTCGAATTCCGGGTTTTAAGTAGCATAAATTTACAAAAATAAAAAACATATTTTTTATTCTCCGTATAAAAACTTTATATAAGTCTGTTAAAGTTAAAGAAAACTTAAAAGAATATCATTTCCTAAAAAATATGTACAAGGAATTCGAAAGTACATGCACTTTGGTTTTTGAACTACAGGTTTCGCGAAAGACTGGACTAAGGTAGGGTATTATCCTTCTTCTTTTTAGCGGGTAACCGGAAACTCACGCCAATCAACGTAAAAAGCAAACTTGAAACTGACACATTATTTCATCCGTCTTTTTCAAGCATTCGAAAGTTTGGCACGATAATTCAGTTTTAAAGATGTAAAGAATTATAATCAATAAAAATTTATAAAAAATTGTCCTTCAACCAGTGGAGGTTCTGGGATTGGGCCAAGGGCCATAGCCCGCCCCCCAAATGTAACAGAATTTTATTGCGTTGCCTATGTGCACGGGCGCCACCAGTGCTCATGGACAGGAATTTGTGCCCCCTAATTTTTTTGCCTAGAATCGCTACTGCTTTCAGCCCTAAAATATAGTATTTTAAAGATTATTGTTATGTTTCTGAATCACATTGCGTATGTAAAGAGATATTTTCTGTAATATAATATTTATTGCGTTGGAACACAGATATTAAATTTCTGATATAGATTTGGTATGACAGAACTAACTATGTCTGCGTATAACATTCACGTGCTTAGCTATCATTTTTACAATGTATATAACCCTAGATGTCTTAAGTTGTTTCACTGGCATCATTTGTAATTAAAATTGTTGTAAAAGTAGCAAAGAAAGACATGTTTTTTAAAACGCGCATATATTCAAATGGAAACATGGTTCAAAATTAACTTGTTTATACATGTGCTTATTTTGAAGTGTAATTGTTCAAATGTGTACACGTTTCAATGTGTAGGTGTTCAAGTATGGGTAATCTTTGAAGTATAGCCTATATGTTCATGAAATGTGCTACTTCATGAAGTATGCTTTTGACTGAGAAGCTCCAATTACCAATATTTCTATACTATGGCAAATCTAACCATTAATTTGCCATACTTATGGCTCTACTGAAAATTATGTTACCCACTTCGGTATTGCGTAGGTATACTTCTATAAATAATTATAAAAATTTATAATTTATCTATAGAAATACACATGTTTTACCTCAGACAATTTTTATAAATTTGGTATATGTCACATGTATTTGGTACTTGTCATACAAAACAAACTGCTTAACCATTTCATAAAAACCATCGAGGCGAAATGTAATCGTTTTCAAGCAAGGTTTCTGGGTAAAGCTATTTATTTTCGTTGACGTTTCTGTGCTCATTTCACCAACCTATCGTGAAAGGTTAGATTGGAGTTATACTTGTTCAAACATTTCATTAATTAATTAATTGTATTCTCATTCACTATTTTAATCATAGCGGAAGTGGCAATCAAGTCATATTAATATTGAAAAATAATTATCTATTTCTTGAACAAGTGTTTTGATCTGAGCCAAAAAATTTTATACGAGGATTTTCAGCATTTTGGACAAAGAGCTGAGGAAAATATTGATGCAACAAATATGTCGCGTAAAGCGGCTACAGTTTACTAAAGTTCTAAAATTCACGCAAAAGGCTTTTAGATATTTATCTATTGTATTATAAAAAGAAGTTACTTCCATATTCTTAAATAACACGGTCCCTGTATGAAAATAGCAGGCGTAGATATAAGTTAGTAAATATTTACAGCTTTATCCTCACATTTTTTAAATATTCTGCCAATTTTGGGCTGCCAGGGCGTGTTGCGTAGAGTATAATGACTGCTAGTACTTTGTCATGCTGTATTTGATATTCTAATCTCAGTTCCCTTCGTCGTCCCGACCATGCCTGAGGACATAAATACACAACTACTCAAGTATTTGCATACTTTTTGTTAAAACTGTTGATGCAGTTATTTACAAATGCTGTATGTTCTTCATCAGAGAGTAGAGAATCAGGCATTTGGAAATATGCGTTATATATGCAGTATATTTACAAAATTTCGGCAAACTTTCTGTAAAATTTTAGCATAATCAACATCGTGACTGCTAATTCTCCCACATAGCGATTCATGATTATTTATTCAATATCAATTTATTCTTTTTTTATTTGCTTTATTTAGTACTGCAGATTCGCGCTTTTGCGAACTTCCAATTTACGAACTTCACGTTTTCACGGATTATTGCGCCGGTCCCTAAAAATATCCCGTAAAATTAATGTTAATTTCTACTCCGATTTACCAACTAGGAACTAACACCACCTAAAAACATGAACTAACACCACATTTAAAGCCGAATAAATTTTCGTTTCAAAAACTGTGCCTATTGTGTATTATATTATCCATCGAGTGTTTAGCACAGTGAGTCGATCTACTATTACATTAACACCACCTAACTGTTTTAGAGAAAAATATAAGTTCTGATTATTTAATAGATATTAGCGCATCTATTTCTATTTTCCAAAAAGAAATGGAAAAAAATCTCCGACTGACAATATTATACGCTCTGAAAGTACACCAATCAGTACTTATGTTGTATTGTTATTAAATCATTTGGCCTTTTTGAAAACAATTTCATTGTGCATTTCTCCTTTGCTAAAAAAATGTCAGGTCTGCACGAACGGACTATACCTAGTTGCACTTGAATCCAGACACCTCGCTTTTCCACATGATTTGCAATCAAGGAAGCCTTTTCTCGCGTCTAGCCCAGGTGTCTTTTCCTGTCGCTATTTCCACCGATCACATGACAAAATGTCAGAAAAATGAACGGAGATTTGGGAAATTTCTTCATTATTGTGTACTGATTTTGTATTCAGTCCATCGACATAGAGCGATTCTGTATCAGGGCCGTGCTTGTGGGTGTGCTGGGAGATGGCTAAAAAAATGCAGTGCAGAAGCACAAAGAAATAAGTTTTAGTTGCCTTATTTACTGTCCCAGAGTATTTGGTTAATTGACCTTTTGCGCGTGACCTTATAATTCCCATATTGCCCATAAAGATTCTAAATGGTGGTCAAAATAAATATACACGTTATTAGTCAAATGCGTTAGCATCAGTAGACCATACACATTATCATGTTTATAGTTGTGACCTTATAGCCACTACAGAGACCACTGGTTTCAGACAAAAAAAACTTGTTGCCAAGTTCTGAGAATCAGAAATTTATAATTACACCGTACTGGTTTTTCTTTTTGTTTATAATGCGGCAGTATACCTAAATAAAACTTTCATTTATCAACAACATCGAAGTGAAGCAAGAAATGCCAAGTGATTGCAAATGTTAATTGCAAATTAATGCTAAGTGATAGCTAACTTTGTTTAGAAATGTCTATTTAACTTCATTATCTTTTCTTTATCTTTGGCGTTTAGACAAGTGAAGAAAATCATTTAGTAATGCTTAGTCACGGTTAGTTTTTTATCGTTGGATTATGTCAAAATATTTTTGAGGGCCGCTAAAATCTGCTTCGTCCAGGGCTGCTTACGCCAAAAGCACTCTTCTGTTCGGTATTCACCATCTGGCTACATTCAGTCCACATCGTGTCTCTGTTGAACTGCATCGTTGTTTTTTCCGTTTTGCATTTTGAACTATCTCGAAAATACTAACTTGGCGAGACGATGAAGTATTCCCCTTTTCTCGAGCATACTTAATTTCAGAAAGTTGAAAAACAAAACAGAATTAAAACAGATAATTGTGGCACTATTTTTTGAACTTCACTTTAGCCTACTTGATCAGAGGATGCTGTACGAATGGATGCAGCTCGAAAGAAACCTCTAAAGCGTAGCAAAATCAAAGAGCACGCAACCCATATTAGCATTGTTAATCTTCAAAAAAATGTTTATCTTTGAAAGCTATAAAAAAACAAACCGTCTTCTATAGTTTCGGGGAAATTCCGATGCGATTCACACACACCCTCGTCTTTAAATCATCCTTGGAAGGAAAGGGGCGAAATTCTCATTCATAAATACCCGGAGAAGATTTAAATTAGATTGTGCATGATTTTAATGGAAAGGGTGACCGCCGAGAGAGAACATTGTGATCCCAGACAGGTTTTAAAGTCAAGAGATCTTGACTGCCAATGGGCGAAGGGGAGATTGTCGATCCGTGCTGGCGTACACGGACGCACTGCTCGCACTGGTGTCGTCATTTTATCGTCAACTGAAAACCAATCCGCGATCAATTCTCCCCGGAGAGCAGATGAAATAGATGGATGGCACGGAAGAACACCCTTGGCCGGGCGATGCTCCTACGGGAGCCCGGCTGACACGGTTGAACGGGTACAAAGCACCACAAACCGTCAGTGAGCTGGCACGAGCCAGCCCTGCAAACAGAGCGCACAGAACGCCATCCATCCCATTCAAACATCTAGTCGGTGTCTCACTCGCGGACAAACAAAAGAGAATAACGAAACTATCGACACCGCGCACGGGAGGTGACTATGGCCAAACAGCCCGGAATGGAACAAAGGACGCCCGAATGACCCAGAGACAAAGACCAGTCCGCCAGAAAAATCGGAGCTTGATCCCAGAATGGCGAGCATATTCTAGCGGCCTGGCCAATATCCCATACACTCCGACAAAGTCAAGCCCCACCACAAGCGACATAGTCGTACGAGCAGGAACCAAGGCCCGCCAGACTCGGACCCTAGCAAAAAGACGTCCGCACGCCACCAGAACTAAAACCGAAAAGCATCGGAAAAGAAATATCGTGGGGGGGAAGTTCTTGACCACTCAATTCCTCCAATGTCCTCCTTGAAGCTTCGTTGTGTTAACCAACACATTGTGGCTTTTTCTACTTTCAAACACAGTTTATGATATGTGTTCCAAGCTGTAATTTCGTTTAAATTCCCACAATTCTTAGTTGATTTATTCAAAAATTTAGGGTCGTTGCTCTATTTGTTTTTTATCTTAACAGAATTGTCGAATCCACAGATTTTTTTATGTCAAACTTAAACAGAATTTTGTGTATAAAGTGTACGACTTTCTAAAATTTTGTCCTAGTGCCGCTAGGTCTCCAAAAGAAGTACCCTAGCGCCGATAGGCTGCGCTAGACCTCGACTTTATCCCTGCCTATTGGGTCTTTCGCGTCATATGTATAACATTTGCTAGTTCTGAAAAAACACCAGAAGTTTTCTGATTATCTGATATGTTTCTCTTTTTTTCTTTTCATACTCTTTCTTCCCTGCCAAAAGAGTCTTTCTTGGTGCGTATAGAGGACAAGCTGTTTTATGTTCCACAGATAAAATATGTATCGACTGGTGCATACCAGATATTGCCAACGGGTCGATAGTGGAACAATTTTTGGTCGATGGTAGCCGTATTCACAATTCTTTATCTGAACGACAAAAGTTTTGAAACTACAAACCCCTATTTTAAATGGTTGATAAAATTTTAGCTGTCTTTTTTTAAGTTTGGTTAGTTTTAGTTTAGTTAAGTTTACTTGTGGACTCCTACAATAGAAACACTATGTTTATTTCGCGGTCTTTCCTAATTTTGCCACTTAGAAACACAAGGAAAGCAAACTTAATAACTTTAATTTTAAAATTGGAAAATGCCAAATTGTTTCTTTTTACATTCTGTTTTCGAAATATACGTAATTTTACTTTCCGTATCTGGCAACAAATATATTGATTGTATAATTATAATTTCACTTTTTATATTTGGCAACAGTACGTATAATTGTTTTCCGAATTCTAAAATCAAATCAGTCTTCCGTTTACCATCGAAGTATGCACACGTCATTCTCGGAGGTTCACCAAAAGGGCGTGATAAAATTTTTTTAACTATATATTTAATAATTTGTTTTTTGGCGTATATTAACGAAATATTCTAAACATTTTAAGTATTAATAAATATAATTTTAACTGGATGGATTTACTGCATTTCTTCGAAACTTGTATGTCTGCATACTCTCTTTAAAACGCATATTTATTTCATAATATCAACTATCAGATTTTTGTTTTATACAATAAATTCGATGGCCTACGGTTTCTTTAGCTTTTTATATTATACATTAAAATTGTAACCCGTCACTACTTTTCATATTAATCGCATCAACGAACAAGTTAGCAAATGTCGATCGCAAAAACAAATATGCTGTACCCTTGATCTTTCTGTATTATTAAATTTTACCGAAGATTGAACCATCAATCATACGAAGACTCGACATCTTTGTCCTTATTAATATGGCCAAACTCAAAAAACTCAATCATATTTTAAATATAGCGTTTTCGGGAATTCTTAGCATTTGGATTCTTACTCCCTTCACGAAACAAAGAATATTTTTCTCAATCCTATTTCAATACAATTTATACATATTCTTTATAACAGGATTTCTCAGCTTTAGGTAAGTAATATCATCAGCAGTATTTTACTTGAATGGGTAACTCACCCATCCAAGACGAGATCAAAAACTGATTCTTTAACAAGCTTAGAATATTCAAACTCCCTTCAGATTCAATTTTAAAATATCTATTCCTCCAGACGCATTATCATTTTTTTTACAATCTATAAAAAATATCACAAAATATGTGTTAAACAATGTATTAAGTCTACGTGTTCGCATCGTATTGTAGATTTATTGAAAGGTGTTGCTTTTTATATTTTAAGTTAAGACGTGTATTTTAACCCGGTATCAAAAGCTCGGATAAATGTGAAAGTGGTCTTATTTTAGTTTGGATATTTAAAATTTTCAGACACTTAATTAAGGCAGAGTCAATACATAAACTACCACCCATTAATTTCTCAATATCTCTCAGTCAGTACCGTGTTGGTTAAAAAAAAAGTTCATGCAAAGAATTTGAACTCTATATGACTTACTTTCGAAAATGGAACATAATCTTCAAACTAAAAAGCGAAATATTTTCTTTGATTAAAGAAGAATACCCATTATTTTTTAGATCTTGCTTAAAAATTTCCACCGCGAGCTTTAACCTATTCAGTGGTGAACACGAGCTCGGATCGTCCATACACTATTAGCTCCTCTTTTATGGATAACGAAGAGTTGAGCTTCAACAACTTATTTCATTTTCACGGCATGTTCTCTACGTCAGTGTTTTGGTATTGAAGACTTGAAGTGCTAATTTTACACTCTAATGTGTTTTTAGCATTCTTAGTATCAATTCTTAAAGAATTTCAAAAGGGTATCTCTGCATGCTGAATGCAGAGAGAAACCAAACTCAATCAATATCTTTCCAAATCAGTGACAATATGAACAATGTGACTTTTTAAACTGAAAAAAAAAATATCAAAGTAACTTTATGCATCGAAAGGGTTACGTTAATAGATATAGCAATATAATATGAAAAAAAAATCGCTGTTATTTATTCTTTATCTTATATTTATTATTTTATACTGAATTTATTGTTTTATATTAAGAAAGAAGGAAGGAAATCCGAAACTTTGAGAGAAACGTATGACAACCTTAAATTTCTGCTGGAACATGTGCAATACAAGCAATATGAACGGTCGTTGTGCGGGGATTTCAAGGTGATCGGAATATTGTTCTGCCGACAAGCAGGCTACACAAAATTTCCGTGCTCTTTGTGTGAATGGGACTCTAGAGCAAGGAAGGAACATTGGATTCGGAACAGTGGCCAGTCAGCAGTGCCTTCACACCTGGCGAAAAAACATTGTTTCAATTCCATTGGCTAATCCTTCGAAAATGCTTTTGCCAACGTTACACATTAAACTAGGTTTAATAAAGCCATTCATGGCAGCTTTAAGTACGGGCAGTAAATGCTTTCAATACCTTTCTTTTAAGTTTCCACCGATTGCGTCGAAAAAAATCAAAACTGTCATTTTTATAGGCCCACAAATACGAAATTAATGGCGGACACCATATTTCGAAAAAACTATGAGTAAGTGCAAATTTGCTTGTATGAACTGAATTCAGGAATTTTGTGCACAACTTTTTGGGATACACGAAGGCTGTAAATTACATCACTTTAGTAGATGAGGTGTTGGAATCCTACAAACAGCTAGGTTGCAAGGTCAGGTTCGGAGTTCATTTTCTTCATGCTCATCTAAATTACTTTCCTGACAATCTTGGTGATTTTATGGAAGAACATGGAGAGCGCTTCCACCAGGATATTAAAGTGATGGAAAAGAGATAACTATGTAAGCGGACTGTACATGTGATGGCCAACTATCGTTGGATTCTGAAAAGAGACCGAACGGCAGAACATGGAAGAAATTCAAAAAAAGATGAAGTTTCAAGAGGAGCACAGTGGTTAACTATGTTTGCTTCAAAATATGTATTTGTGTTTCTCTATTCGTTACACACGCTTACTTTTCTGCCAGAGAACATTTTCACACGTTACAAACGTTGTGATGTATCAATGCCATTAAAAATTTACCTTTTTTTTTTACATTTTCACATTTTTGTTATTTTTGAAAAAATCTGACATGGTACGGATTTTTCAAGGTCATTTTCGTAATCTGGAGAAAAAGTCCGTTCTGACAGATGTTGCCATTTCAAAACAACAAAAACCTTGCATATTAGTGTAATTGAAGTCGATTATGTTCTTTCTTCGCATACAGGCTCACAACATAAAAATCGCATAGTTTCCTACCGTTTAAATGGTAATATATTAAACGGAGATTTGATACGTCTAAGATGCAGATTTCCACACGAGATCATCTCTACTCAAACATACTGGAGTACGTTATGAAACTTAACTTTATACATAGTACAGAAACACCGATAAATCCTGTCTCTCCAACCAGTACCTCTAATTTAAAATGTAAATCCAGCATTATCTAAACATTACCGCCACCTAAAATTTATATGAGTCTCTGAACGCATGTCAGCAATTACTTAGGATTAAAGGTCCTAATGGTTATGTGTAAAACGCTAGAAAAGAGAATTCGGGCGTTACATTATGGCAGAGATGGGCTTTTCCAAACCAAACGGCTTAATTCGCGAGAGCGCTAAACAAACTGTGAAGCAATTAGTGGACAGAATTTCCTACCGCAACAAAATATTATAAATTCGTTTACGTTGACTTCCCAGATTTACTTCTCAGCGCAAAATTCGTTGAAGGCAGAATACGGATGGTTTAGGAAGGAAAATGTCCAACTCCTAGAGACGGTTATCAAAATAATTACCCGCAGCCTCTGCATTTGCTAATTTATATTTAACTTAATAAAAACTGAGAAAATTACGATTATCCTACTGGAATATTGTCTTGATTTTTGACTGGCAGTTTCAAACATAGTAAAACTCGGGTAATCCGAAATAAAGGGAGCAGATTTGAGTTCGGATATAAAAAATTTCAGACAATCGGGGTGTACAGGAAAGGTTTTTCTTTTTCATTTTATGCGGCAAAAATTTGCAGTGTTTATGCAAAGAAAGTTTCTTAATGTTTTTAAAGTGGCCGAAATATGGATGGGACCGTAGTGTTTGTTAGTGGTGTGGTTAGTACATTGTGAAGATGCAATAAACCCTGTCCGTAGCTCCTTCCCAAATTTGCCACACATATTTAAATCGAATAAGTGTGGGAAGACGCATCTATAACAACAACATAAAATATTTATTAAAATAATTTATATTAAATACACCCTACAGCAATTAATACGATGTTTCTACTTCATCAAAAATACAGTAATTTTATCCTCTACATATCTAAAACCCTCACACACGCTTCTCAAAGCCTTTCAGATGTGTAATTTATAAATTGAATTGTTAATTATCAATTTATTTAAGACTCAGAATCTATAATTTTAAGACACGAAATAGGTAAGATAATAACACCAGACACGATACTAATTAACGGGCGAATGGGTTTCTGAGGGTGTAAAAAATTTTAACATACAGAATGTCACATATTACCCATCAACATCCCTGTTCAGTCCGTTACGCCACATCATGTTTCAATAAACACTGCCTACTTCTTCTCACCCACTGCGCTCTACTAGGTCTATTTGCATGGGGCCCCTGAGTAAAATGACATTGGAGTGTAACAAAGTATTCAAAATTCTGTAGTCAAATATTGACATATATTATATATAAATGATAAAATTCATTTTCGCTTTTCACTCAGGTTTTTATCTTATCTTAATGGTAACTCTGTTTTAACGAGAACCCAAATATAAGGGAATGTACCGCTCTACTCACGCTCATTATAAACGGGTTGAACTCTATAATATTAACCAACTAAATTGTCAATCATTTTATTTATTAATTTCGTTGTCAGTAGCAGTAAATATATTGCAAAGTGTAGGCATGCATTGTCTCCAAAATTAATTCAACATAATGTAACAAAGGTGATACAATTGTGAAAGATGTGTAGTATTGTGGCTGGATGCGAATTTTCAGGGAACGAATTGAAAAAAAAGAGAATGGAAATTTCTATTGCATTTGGTATTTATTAAAGTGCAGAAACATCTTTTATCCTATTCAGTATCACTTAATAACTAATATTTAGAATATGCTAATATGAAAAGAAAAGCTGTTATCATTAAAAGCATCTACGGAGGAACAAGGGTTAAAATGTGATTGTATATATATTCTAAGACTACAAAGATCATAAAAATGAAAGAAAAATTTAAAGCAATGAATTTCTCTTAAATACAACTTTTAAATCCTGTAAAATATTCACATTATAATCTTGAATAATATATGCATAAGAATAAATGCTAAATATTTAAATAATTTTGCTTTACAGATGATAGTTCCTTTTTCTAAGTAACAAAATGTTTGCTGTTAAAAATGTATATCAGAATTCTTATCTTGATTAGGAAATTAAATATATTTGCAGAAAAAAATAAAGCACATTTTCATTTATTTCATAAAAAACACGAAAGGATGCTATAAACAACGATTTGTTTTAAGTTATAATTGAAAAGTTTACCTCCATTAACCGATACTAATACAATTCTATATTATAAAAGAATTCATATTTAATGAAACATATTATATATATTTCATATTTAGAAAACACACGTGAAAGAAACAATTTTACTTTAAGAGAAATATTGCTGCTGTTATACAGTGAACGAACTAAATATGGCCCTTATGTCATTTTTGTAGGAATATATGTATATATATATATATATACATATATCTAAAACCCTCACACACATATATATATATATGTGTGTGTGTGTGTGCATACATATCTAAAACCCTCACCTATATGATATATATATATATATATAGCAGTACCCAACACCAATAACATACAGACAACCTACACAACGAAAATCACCAAGTACCAAGATCTCAGACATGAAGTACGAGATATATGGGGTATGGAAAAGATCTTCATCATCCCGTTAGTCATCTCAGCAACAGGGATAGTACCAAAAACGCTTGCGACGAATTTGGAGATACTCAACATTGACCCAAACACCTACATTGAAATACAAAAAGCCACAATCCTAAACACGTGTCACATTGTCAGGAAGTTTCTAGACATGGCACATTAAGAAGTGATGTAAAAAGAGGCTTGGGAACATGGCGCTCTGCCCGTCCCAAAGCCTGTTTCCGCCAAGAATGGGCGAGGAAAACTTTTATATATATATTATTACCATAGAACGAAATAGTATGTCATTTAAAAATGTATATTTTAAATTATCTGCAATAAAAATTAAAATAAAATCTGTTCTGCTGGAAAATACATTTGTACAAGCTTTGTAAACATTCAAGTGATAAATAAATGGCGAAATACATATGGCCCTCTGGGCTTGCAATTCATCCGTGCCTCTTATAGCAAATGCAAATGTTTAATATCGTATCCAGCCACCTTTAGCATTATAGCAAGCTCCCATTCGACGACGTGGGCTATCGTACGAGGGCAAATCAGAAAGTCTTTTCCTCTATTTTTTTTTTTTAGTCAAATTACGGCTGTAAATGCGAAGTCAACATATCCATTCCCAGCGGTGGATCTTTCTTGGACCCGCCCTGCCTTATCTACCGGTAGCTCCGCGGTACGGCGCTGCTGTCAGTTGTTGAAGATGACGGTTGTGCTTCATACGTACGAGCAACGAAGCGTGATTCGTTTTCTATGGAGCAAGGAACGAACGCCCATCGAAATCCACAGGGAAATGCAGCTCACGTATGGTGAAAAGTGTCTCGCTTTGAGAAGTGTGAGATGGTGGTGGTGTGAGTTCGCAAAAGGCCGTGAAGACTTGCATGACAATGAGCGTTCGGAGAGGCCGCGTTCATCGATGACTGACGACAACATTTCCCACGTGGATGCAATGGTGAAAGTGGATCGAAGTGTGCACCTCAAGGACATTTCCCGGGAGCTTAGCATTTCGTATGGGAGTGTTTACGACATCGTTCACGGGTTCTTCGGGTTCCGGAAGATTTCATGTCGGTGGGTGCCAAGGCAGTTGGACGACATGCTAAAAGGCAAGCGAAGGATTGCTTCACTGAATCATCTACAACGGTATGCCGAGGAGGGTGGAAGTTTCCTGGACAGTAATGTTACTGGCGATAAAACGCAGATACTGCATTTCATGCCGGAACCAAAGCAGCAGAGCATAGCGTGGAAACATCTGGGTTCGCCTCTGACAAAAAATTCCGTTCAGTGCCATCTGTTGGGAAAGTGATGTTAACGGTCTTCTGGGATCGCCCTGAACCGATCCTGCTGGATTTCATGCCACAAGGTGCAACCATCAATGCCGACAGTTATTGTTCCACACTGTCACGTCTGACATCATGCGAAAGCGCTGAGGGATCCTCAATGTGGACAACATGGTTATCCTCCACAACAATGCGAGGCCACATGTGACAATCAGAACCGCTGACAAGCTCCGGTCATTTCACTGGGAGAGTCTGGACCACCCACCATACAGTCCGGACCTCGCCCCTAGTGATTTCCACGTTTTCGGTCCGCTGAAGAAGTTCCTGGCAGGACAGCGATTCACGTGCAACGATGAAGCCAAGACAGCAGTCCGACGGTGGTTCCACAGTCAGCCGGACGAATTCTACCACAGGGGCATCTCAAATTTAGTGCTGCGATGGGACAAATGTCTGAACCGGTGTGGGGACTATGTGGAAAAATAGTGTAAGGTACGTAGAATAGTACGTATATTTGTAATTACCTGTATGTACCTTATTTTGGCTAATAAAAAATAGGGGCAAAGACTTTCTGATTCGCCCTCATATAGGTCTTGAATATATTTCATATTGATAGATTTCCATGAGTCAAGAATATCTGTTTTTAACATATTCTTATCCATAAAATGACGGCTATTTATATAAACTTTCCGTACTAGTACATATCACACATTCTCTATTATATTCAGGTCTGGAGATTTTGTCGGCGCCAAGGTTCGACTAGTCCAATTTTTTTTTACTTAAACGAATTCTGGGACGATTTAAATACATTAATTTTGAAATTATCTTGCTGACGCAACCATTTTCGACAGGCTATTTTAACTCCATTTCGAGGCAACTGTTTGCTTAACGTTTGCTGGTAAACCGAACTCACTGACGTGTGCAGGGGGATGTTGATTGGATTGTAACCCCCCATTGCAATGAAATTTTGTATATTTAACATAGGAATATATGAGTTGTAGCTCTGTAACCCCTCACTGAGCCTATAATCCCTCCCTTATGAACTTTCCTCGTACGATTATGGCAGAACTGTTCATTTTTTTATGTACGAATTCAATATCTTTTTTCTTTTTCCAGCCAATTGCACCCCATATCATTATCGAACCACCTCCCTGTTGTCGAGTCGAAAACACTAACGGTTCTTGTTTCTCATCCTTCCAATAACTGTGACTACCATCCGGCCCATCCAAATTAAACTTTTTCTCGTCATAGAAAATAATTTTTCGCCACGAAGAGCTCCAACTCATATGGCTACAAGCAAATTCTTTTCGACTAGCTTTGTGGGGTGATGTCAGCATTAGTTTCATTTGCTGTTTTCTTAAATAAAGTTCCGATTGATTCTGTAACTGCTATGTTCGTCGAACAGTATTTGGCAAATTGAAATCGTTTCGCAATTGGCGTGTTGATACAATTCTGTTTGATGCTTTCCGCCTCAAAAAAACAAAATTCTTTATCCGTGACTTTGCATGGTCTGCCGGTATTTTTCTTTTTTCCGTACCCAGCTGGATCTTTAAGGTAATTTCGTACAACTTTTGAACTCCTATTGAGAGCTCGGGCAATGTCTGTGGGATACATATCAGTCTGCGCTCATAAGACATCAATTTTCCAGCGTTCGACGCTAGGAAGTCGAAAGCAGGACGGCATACTTAATTTCTTTAACCTAGCACATGAAATCACTTATTTAGTTAAGCCTTTTTACAGAATCTTATTACAGTTGAAAAAATTTGCTTCTACCGAAGAGCATCCGTATCGATAAAAGATTTAACTGAGAAGGGCCATAATTATTTCGCTTTTTAAAGTCGGATTTCACTAATAGAATTTCGCCACGCATGCGCAGAATACTTTTCTAGACACCAATGAGTGAATTTCTAATTTGCATATGACAGTGGAGTAAACAACTCAGGAATTTTCTTTAAATCCTCATTACACATATCAAAAATACCGGGGGCCATATTTATTTGGCGCACTGTATTTTTGAAGAGAAAGAACAATTTACACATTTTAGTAAGATAAGAGATATAGAACATAAGAACTGTTAAAAACCACAAATGCCTTAGAGGATTATTAAAATTTTCGATACTTATATGGTTAAGAGAATTTTATGTAGAATTCCTAAATAAGAAAATAAAACTACGTTTAAAACAAACAAATGAAAACAGATATAAATAGCAATAACCAAACTCTATTGTGAAAATTAATATTCCGTGCTCAATCATTAAAACGATTGTGAATAAATATGACGGAATTACAAAAAACTAAGGAAATGATCTCTTTTAATGCTGATGATATAATTGAAAAATAAATTACGGTAGCGTAGAGAAAAAGCCTCAGATTAGATTATACCGAAAACGGCAGTCTGAAATCATCTGACAGAAGACGTAAAAGGATTGAACCCTCGTTGATGTATAACTCTTTCTACAGATCGTACAATTGCCCTATTGCAAGCAACAAATTTTATTCTTCGAGACTGAGGCTGTCAGGATTCATTTCCATATATATTTTCCGTTATTTATTCCTGTCTAGTTTCCCAATACGCAACCATATCTCCGGAATATAGTATGTAATGGAAGACAAGCAAAAAATGCTCTCACTACCAACAATTTTTACATGCTATGGTACTCAACATATTGATCTTTTTAAAGGGAATGTCACATGACAAAAGCCATTCCCTTTAAGTGGAAGAAAAGGAAGGGAGGAAAGGGAATGGCATTTTTATTCGTCATAGTAGCTAAAGAAAAAAAATCACTCTCTCTAAATAAAAGCTGGTCCTTTCAAAGGAACTTTTATTAACTATGAAAACACGAAAAGAAATAGAGAAAGCAACCAACCATCGACGAACATTTTTCTCTCTACTCCAGAAATTTTGGTATCTATTTATAAATAACGTGAGGTTCATGTTGTATAAATGCGCTTAGTAATCGTATTTTAAAGAAAAACGATCATTCAGTATTCTTCTGTAATAAGAATATTTTAATATCTTAATAATATGGCGCCCCAGTTGTTGGCGCCAACCGTCTTTAGATCCAGTGAAGTGGTTTTGACACCCGGTAAGCTAAGTTGTGTATTATGGTATCGTATTAACCATTTGTACCGTCCCAAAGTACTTCCCATGGGATGTAAAAACAGTTAAAAGCATTTTATATGACAATTCTTGTAGTAAGAAAATATCTAAATAAAGTTGTGTGTGTAGCATTTATCTTTTCTCCCTAGATTTGTTTGAAACATCAGTTCTTAGATTTTTTCAGCCCATTCCTTCCTTTTAGATAACCTAACAACTGTGCGTGTCCTTTTACTTCTTCACCATACCCCGCCATATATAAAAAAAATTACAATATGTATATTTATATTTTTTAATATTACTGAGGAGAAGGAAGAGATGAGTAACTGAAAAATAAATATATATAAAGTTAAAGAGAAATGAATATACAGGGGACTCTTGCTTTTTACGAACATCGAATTTACGAACTTTGACGTTTTTGCAAACCATTAGGTTGGTTTCGAAGAATATCCTATTGAACTAACGTTAATTTTCGCTACCTGATTTAAGAACTAAAATTACATATTCATTTCGTTTAATGAATTCAGTTTCTTCACTTTCTTTTCACTGATTTCTTTCTGATGCCGAAATTTTGGAAAGGGAAGGTTTGGAATTTCCTCTAACCGGGTTGGATTTCAGATCTCCTAAGTTGTAGGGAGATGGACAGAGAGGAATTTTCATTAGATCTCGTATTCTTTTGTACATTTATGACAAATGAAAAGCAGCACATTAATTAAAAGTTGAGGCGGTAAGGGAATTGTTTGTTAGTTTGTGGCCTTATTTGAGAAACTGCGATATAGGGCAGGATAAAGCTAGATTTGACGCATATATTATAAATTAGAAGGTAAAGGTATGTGAGATTTTTGGTACTGAAATTTATTGATGAGTTACCTTGTTAAATTTTGATTGTTATGGGTGAGTTAAATCTATCCGGGAAAAATGACAGGTGTCGTTAGTAAAAGAAAGAAAATGGGGAGAAGACTTATTTATATACAGTGAATACCTTGTCTTTGCCTAGAGAAAGAACACATCTACAGACGATTTTAAGACCATCTTTACATTTTTTGTTTATTTAATGTCACTCCCATCTACGAACAGAACTCTCGAATTTACCATCTTTTTGCAGTCCATGAAGGTTCGTAAAAACACGAGTCTGCTGCATATTTTTTCGCAAATAAAAAAATATTATAAATAGTATTTGCATAAAAGACTCTTCCTGAAATATTAAATCGACTCGTATTGCTTGAGAAAATTTCAGCTTATTCTAATTTTCAATTATTTCTGTTACACGCGAGTTCAGAATTACTAGGTATTCTAAATTTGGTTAGACAATTCTACAATTGCAAATACGTGTCCTTGGTTCTACACTGATAATAATTTTACATATATATACCATGCATGAAAATGTCCTACATAAATATCCTACATGGTAATTTCCTACATAAATATCCTGGATAAATATCCTACATGATAATGTCTTACATAAATAATAATTGTACTGAAGGTCAGAACCGATGTTCCGGTGATTTAAGTAAATGAGAATTAATGATCACTGTAAATTCCCAAAAAGATCGTCATTATTTTTGTAATATAAAAAAGTAAGCTGCCTATATTAAAATATACCAAAAACAACTAAAACTATAAGTTTCTATACTGATTATATAATTTAAGCAAGATTTATTAAATTCAAATTTATTCCATATAGTAACATTAGTGCATCTTAGTGTCTTATGTCATCAGAATCAGAATTATTAGGCCTATGTAATAAAAATTGTTTAATTGTCATAAAATATACATTTTTAAACTATCGCACTCTTTTATATTTCCTAAACTAGTTTTAAAATCTTCCTTGGTGAGTGAAAATTTCAGAATCCTATTTCTTATTGCAACATTGAAAAATCTATTAATCCTCACAAACTATCTTTTACAGTAAAATTCCCTCGAAAAAGCGATTATCATGGTTTCGAAGTTTGTTTGTTTTATACATCAGGAGAAACATCAGCCCTGTAGCAAGGATGAAGAGGCAACTGGAGCAAGGCAAAGGGCATATGGGGCACAGGGCACCCTGGGAGTGTTTTCTCTATATATAAATAGCTCGATGGACAACTGAGGCCACGCCCCTGCTAGCCCCGACTTGGCTGCAGGCCTGAGAAACATATTGAAGATCGAAACACGATATTCTTGGCTCCAAGCTGTCTAAGAGAGCTGATATATGGTATATATTTTTCCATCGCCGGAAATTAGCGTAAATCTTGGCGGTTTTCTGTTTTTTGGCGATCACTCTGACAGACGACTTGAAAGAAAGAAATGGTTAGTTTCTATGTTTCCGTTGGAAACTGTATTTGAATAAGTTTTTTTATATATATCAAAGCCTTTGTATTTCTCTACATTTTTAATTTTTTTAAATTTCTTTTAAAATAATTGTTATAAGAAAAACAGTTGCTGCAAAAAATTGTTAAAAAGCAAAGTACAAGTTGGTCCAGCTGAAATTACCTGGAGCACCTGGGATATACACCACTAATAAATTGTTTTTTAAGCTGTATTTTTATGTATGCTTTTATATTTGCAGAAAGTATATTATAACATAGAAAATGTTGCCTTTCACTTTTTTCTTGCTGTTTTAACTTCAAGCTTGTGCTTTTTGTTCAACCTTTGTACTTCCTTCTTCAATCCAGTCAAATGGGTGTGGAGAGATCCGCCACAAGTGAAAATAAATGTATAATGTGATTGTGGGAGCTCTCTCTCACTCTTTCTTAGAATCTAACGTATGTTGCAGTGAACTTGTTTTCAAGTATAAAAATACAGGTAAACTGTAAAAATGCAAAGATGTGTGAAACTCGTTTGATTGAATGAATCTTTTACTAAATTTAAAGCCTTCTGATGGAGCAATGGTATCGCGTTCACTTAGCGTAAGGTTTATCTGGGTTCGATCCCTATCTTCCATATGGTCTTTTGAAATGTGTTTAAATTGCCAGGAAAAAGTACTAGTTTCATCGTGAACATAGTGATGTTTATGTTATAACTTCCTTCCTTCCCAATCTTTACTTTACAAAGTGAAACGTTTATTAATTAATGACATAGTTTAAACAATATTGTTTTCCGCTTTGAATATCGGAGGAAAATTGAAAATTTATACTTTTCACTGAATGCACCTCCACAAGTAAAAATGGAGATAATCTGTTCGCTTTTTTTTTTTTTTTTTTAATATATAATCTAGACGTACCGATTCGAAAACATTTGCGTAAATGGTATTGGCTTTAATATTTCGCAAACCAATATCGTTTGACGAACTTTTTGTAAACAGATTTTTATTCTGAAAAGAAAGAACTGTATATTTTGACAATAATCAGGCAGTATCTTTGCATGAATTTTCAGCAGGATCGAGCTTTGATTGATGCTTCACTCACTTTACAAAGCACCTTAACTGCTTTGAATACTTTAAGCCATAATAAATCACTTTATATCGACGGATTTACGTCGATTTTTTTAAGTATTCTAAAATTTCGGAGATCAGTTTTACCGAATTTTATTCATAGAATGTTTAGGCACTCAATTTACCCTAATTATTTTGTTACTTTATGACAGCAATTTTATATTTAATTTTAAAGAACTGAAAAATGCCAAATTTGAGAAACTAGAGACGTATCTTGAAAATTTGCAAGGGTTTTTTTAAATTTAGTGTGAAATAAGTCTGTAATTAACTTATTCATGATCATTCAACTCAGGCTTCATCCTGCCCGTTATCATAGTTTCTCAAATGAGGCCATGAATTAACATAAAATTAAATTTCTCGTCATAAAATTTTTAAAAATGCGTCAAAAGTATCAAAGTAATAAGCCTGTAAGTAGTGATTTATGTAATTGGTCTTCCACCTGCAGAAGTGTGATGTTATAAGCTATAGCTGGTGTGCGGATGTCTGTTCTCTGCTGTCCGGGCTGGCGGGTGTTGGTTCCGGCTCGCTTAAGACGGAGTGATTGGGATATTCACTTTGGCCGCCGGGCGGCGGTGGATGGATGCCTGCTTCTGCTATTCTGGGACCGGACTCCGCCCTCCCTCGTAATTCGGACTTCGTCGCTAGGGCCGTGCTTGGCCTTCTGTCCATGACGGGCGTTCGTCATTGTCTTCGTCCGCTGCGATCGCTTGGGGGCCAGCTTTCGCAAACAGTGGATGATAATTTGGTATGTAATGCCTGTCCGGATTGTTCTGGTCTCGTGCGCCCTGGTTGCGGGGAATGTTTTACGCCTGTTCGCTGCCGCTCGCGGCACCTCACCCACTCAACGGTGTCCGGTGGTCTCCTGTAGGAGTACCGGCCGGCCCGGGGTGTTCTTCCGCGCCATCCATCTATTTCGGCCGCTCTTCGGGGCGGACTGATCGTGGGTGGTCTCCGGTCGACGTTGAATGACGACAATCATGTGAGCTGTGCGTCTCTGTACGCCTGTTTCGATCGACAATCCCCTGCAATGCCCCCTCCCCCCCAGTGTCCCTTCTCGGTCCACTGGTCGTCATTTTATGTGACAAAAGCCTGTCTGGGAATACAGCGCTGCCCCATTCGGCGGCCACCTTTCCCATTACACTTCTTGCATAATTCACTCACTCACTATAAGCTATAGCTTTGTGCTGTCCTCCATTTCTAATGAAATCACCAGTTAACAGATTTAACCTCAAAGCTATCAACGTAACATCAAAAATATCACTTAACAGAATGTATCAACAAAACTGTAAATATATTGAATAAATTTATTCGCATTTTCTTCTATCAATTTACTTCTACGTGCGAAGTGCTAGGCATTTATCATTTTCAAAGGATTAGTTTATAGTAAACTTTGAAAGGATATTTTTAGAGGTAACTAAATTTTGTTACTATTTTTGGCACGAATTGGAGAAAATTTTAGTATTTAGAATTTTCCAGAAGCTTGATTTTCGCTAACACATTCTTTTATTCGTGTGCAAAACATCTTCACTATCCATCGTGCTTCTTGAAATTAAACGGGAACCATTTGTATATATATACATACATTAGGCTCGACAAATCACGACGGACTGTTCTCGCTCGGGTCAAAACTAGAATTTTGAAACCTTGCAGAAAAAGATTTCCTACTCACAAACTGCAAAGGTTAAGCCTACATTCGCGATCAAGTGGCCAAATTTACCGAGCCATACAAAAAACTACAAAATTATTAAAGTAGCAAACGAAACGTATCATCCAGGCTTTCAAATGCATCAGCATTAGTTCATCATTAGAAGTAATATCCATGGAATATCTTTGCCTTTTTTTAAATCCGAAATTTCTTGAAAAACCCTATTCATAATGTAGTCCGCAGAATGAGAAACCTAAAAGTGGGGAGACACTATTGGTAGAGCAGTGATTTTTTCGCAGAAAATGCCTACAAAATTCTCGAGACTACCGCCGGGAAAAATCACAAATTTCACGGTCATTAAAATTAAATGCGTACATACAGCACTTAAAAATAATCGATACCGTAATCGTTTCATCCCAGGAATTTGTAGACTCAATAAAGCCTAACTAAATAGCATGTTCAATACTCATATCGCTATCCTTTATGTTCGAAGAAATTTGGAAACGATTTTCCTGGACTCAAGAAAAATGGTATACTTCACTCCAATCACAAAACTTCGCAAATAGCTCACAAAGGTTAAGGCCATATACTAAATTCTATGCAAAGACCGAAACGAATTCAAATAATGTTCAATATAAAAAAATAAGAAAAAGATCACTAGCTAAAGGATGTAATATTTCACGTCTAGCACAGAAGACACTGCAACATAGAAACGAACTTTACAAGAACTCAACAAAAATGCTACTATTTCAGAACCTTACACGATTAAATCCATTTCCTTAGAATACTGGGAATCTTATAAATTACGCGCAAAAAGCTCTTAATGTATAACTACAATTTCCAATGATATCCCGGCAATTCTCATTAAAGTTTAGAAATTGGATTTATCCCAACTTTAAATTCTCTTATATTTCAGAACCGTTCATAAGAGGTTTTTTCCAGCAATTCGAATTTAAAAAAGAGGCAACTTTGTACAAATATCGTCCTCACGAAAAATTATTTTGTCGTGTTGGAAAGGTTGTTCTGCATCTTTTGCTATTTACCAGCGTTTGACCTTTAATATTTAAAATATTTCGTTTTTTATGTAGTTACACTATGTTGGTTACTACGAATAATATTGTAAATATACTTAAGCACCGTCTTTAAGTTTTATAATTAATTTAAAAGTCAAACCTTTTAGCATTTAAATTTTCATAGAAAATGTAATTTAAAAATTTCGTTTCAAAAATTTTTACGTCCAAAAATCTGGGCAGATTGCTAGGAGAATATGCAAAAGAAGGCATCTTAAAAGCAGGCGTGTCACATTCCAGGTCTGTTTTGAAAGGCAAAAGATATATATTTCTACTGAAATTTGAATCACGAAGTTATTCTGAATGTGAAGAACGTGTCGATTTTTAAATTCCAACTCGAAAATCGCTATCAAGACGAGTTATGTAATAATACGTTTCGATTAAAATTGAATTTAGAATTTTTAAATCAGATGCTTGGTAAAAATAAAACAAATATGTTTATAAAAACAGCAAACTTCATGCTTTGAAATATACTTTTCTTAACATATAAGAGCACAGTTTCCTTTCGCGGTATAAAAACGTAATCATAGTACTGTAATGATCCTCTATAGTACGAAGATCATTGCATGTTAAAGTAATACAAAAACAGATATAAAACAATAAGATAAGATGACAACGGATTTACAATTAAAACACATTTATTCTAGATCTAGCACATAGTTACTAGTATTTCCTAATTTAACCTTGACTCTCGCTGCTAAACCTTCTCCCCAGCTTACTTCCTTCCGAGAAATTACCCTACCTTAACGTGGCATTACGTGCTGATTATATATTAGTATCTAGTTTTGCATGACAAATGACGGAAGACAATCAAAGGGACTTACGGCTTGCGGAAATGTGTGTCGTCCAGGCTAGTCCGAAACATACCACCAGACTGTCGGCGTAGGGAGGATGATTGTAGAAGAAGGCTGACGTTCGTAGTCAGATGCAGACACTCTTACAACAAATAATAGTTATAATTAGAATAATAATTATAGCATTAAAACTTATGTCGACGGATTATGAGAAGACAGCGGAGGCTTCGGTTCCACATCTGCGATCGGATCATCCTCATCCGCGAAAAAAACTGCTAGCTTCTTTCTCACAAGACACTCAGAGGTCGACCGCTCTCGCTCACGGCAAAGTTCCAACTCCAACTCTAGCTCAACCAGAGTCAGCACCTCTCCCAGCTCTTGCAATGTACCGATTCTCTCTTTGTCCTCAAGAACGTTCTGGAGAAAGCTTTGTCTTCCCGACCATTTCCAGAACCATCTAATGGCCCTTTTTGGGTGGTCGCTCGTTATGTATTCAGCTGCGAAATCCTCTCTCCTTTCTTATGGCCGGACGCAGATTTTCAGCATCCTTTGTGTCATGATCGTTCCGTTTCGAGGCAAAATCTTGGATGTGTATTCCCCACGGGTTACGTATGGCCGATACCGCCGTCAGCGTGTCACCGAGGTCAAATCTCTTCGTGGGAAGCCAAAATGGTACTTCGTCTTTGTCTACATATTTCCATCGAAAAATCTAGAAATGATAATGTTATGGAACCGTAGTTCGCGGTGATCATAACTTTACCTTTTAAAACTTGTTTCAGGGAATCAAACAAATTGAGCCAAAATAAAGATATATGCATATTATTGATTTCTTGTGAAAAAATATTGAATACGTCGAAAATTAATCTACGTTTTTTTTAGTAGGTATACTCCATTTAAAACGTGTAAATCCCCATTTATTGTATTTTTCCAATCTTAACCAGTACAATTGTAAAAACCAAAAGAATAATGACATTCAAATATTAATTTTAATTCACCACTTTTTCTTATAATCTGATATAACAGCATAAATGGTATTTCTTTTTACACATAAGAAGACTGAATATATTACTTCTGTAGAGTGTATAAATTATCTCTGTTTTTGTTTAATATCTTTTCATTGTTCTTTTTCAATATCTATTACGGTTTTTCGCTCGATACCCACAAATAGTTGCAAAAAATATGAAAATTATTGTAACGAGTAATATAAATGAAAGAAGTTTTAGTTTATTAACTAATAAATAATTAGCAACTTTAATTCTTGTTACCGATGCAGCTAAAAAATGAAGAATGAATGCAGCTTGAAAATGGAAAACGAGGAATTATGTAATGAATAGTGAAGCAATTAATACTGCATTCATCTAAATCCACTGATCCCTAATAGATTTATGATCAGCTAAGATGTATGGTCAACTAATATCCATTAAGATTTCTGACCAACTAAGATCGACAAAGATTTGTTATCATCTACGATCAACTAAGATTTATGACTGACTGAGATCTATTAAGATGTATGATTAACTGGGATAAACTAAGAATAACTAAGATTTATGACCAACTAAGATCCACTAAGATGTATGATTAAGTGAGATCCACTAAGAAGTATGATTAAGTGAGATCCACTAAGACGTATGATTAACTGAGATAAACTAAGAATAACTAAGATTTATGACCAACTAAGGTCAACTAAGATTTATGATCAACTAAGGTAAACTAGGATTTTTAATCAACTAAGGTCAACTGAGATTTATGATCAACTAAGGTCAACTGAGATTTATGATCAACTAAGTTCAACGATCAACTAAGGTTAACTAAGATTTATGACCAACTAAGGTCAACTGAGATTTATGATCAACTAAGGTCAACTAAGATTTATGAGTTTTTAATGAATTTTAATGTGAATTTAAGATGCATTATGAAGTCTCGTTTAGAGGAAAGTAAAGATTTAGATTCTAGTCCAATTCGATTTACAAATCTTTATGTTCATAATGCTTCTTTTTCTATTGCTAACGTAACTAATTATGTCGGTAAAGTTATTAATTCTTTATTTCTTAATAGACTGCCATTTCTCATTTGTAGTACTTTTCTGCAATAGGTTTTGCATTTTTTGAAACTATTGGAGAAAATATAATCAATTAAAGATAAACTAAATGAAACACACATTAGTTTAGATAAATTTTAATTAGCAAGAATGCAGCTTAACGAACATGAAAGTTAATGTATTTGTATTTATTCATTATTAACAAACGGAAGTAAAATTTTTCCAATAATCAGTGATTAAATCTAATAAAATATTTAATGAAAGTCCACGTTTCCAAAAGGTTACTATTCGCACAAATTATATAAAGGCGTATCGCATTAATTTGTTTTAACAAAAAGTTATTTTGAAAGGCATATATTATTACTAATTTATAAAAATAATTATGTTTTCCAGTATTCTTGAAAATATAGAGTTTGGATTATTCTAGAAATGTGCTTTTGGTTTTATAATAAAATTATGATTTGTTAGTGTTTTTATACGGCGCAAGAACGGCAATGGCTACGCTAGACCGGGACTTAATTTTTTCGAGGAATCTGAACTCCGGATGACAATAACGGGTAGGAAAATGGCACGAGTTCTATAATATAATTAGGGGTCGAACCCTAGTTAATGGCACGATGTACGAATGCGTTAACGGTACACCACCCTAGGGTAATGAACCTGCATTGTTTCTGAGGGATCCGAACTCCGGATTACGTTAGGTAGGAAAACGGCACGCGTTCTACGATATAATTAG
>QLNU02015360.1:137643414-137659332 GCA_006491805.2 Dysdera silvatica
TGTAATACTTTTTACTAATAAATTTAAAACAAGTCACGTAGGCTTTTCTGGTCATTTAAGCAAGCATAATAATTGTCATTTTTCCCTCTGATATATGAAGTCAAAACAAGTTTAAAGAGAAAAATTGTTCGAAAATAGAACAAAATAAGTTTATACGTATTTTGAGTAATACTATATTATGTACAGAAAGAAAACTGATTTTGTTTGTTAGATTTCGTTCCGTCAATTGTACTGCGAGTATTATAAGGGTCACCTTCCTAAATAATATTATTAATATTGATTTTAAGATATGTAATAAGTAAAACCATGTTCATCATTTCGAAAATCAAATTAAATTTAAACCACAGTTACGGATTTTTATTAATTTGATGATTTTGTTATTTGATAGTTAATAGGCTTTGAAAGTGTATAAGTTTAAAATTTTTGTCATTTTCAGTAAGTTGAAATTAAGAATAGCACTATTAATCCCTTCAATGTTCATCACTATTTTGAACACATTACAAAATCCTCAATTTAATTCAATTTTTTAAAGTGATGCAAATGAAATTGTTCAAGAAGAAAAAATTTAGTTTTCGCGCGTTTAAAAAATTTGAAATTTTAATTTCCTCTCTCAATTTTATTGAGGACCCCACTTCATGTTCGGTGATTAATGTAAGTGAAAACCAAAGACTTGGATTGCAAGTCAGAATAATGTTTAGTACGAACACTCGCTTCAATTATCGATCGCAATGGGCGAGTGTATCTCTGAGTTAAAAAAAAAAATTCACAAGACGTACAAAAACCAACCCCTTCTTCATGCGGTGTGCATTGCTTCAAATAACCGAACTCTAGTTTATTGAATGGGTAAATAATAAATGATAAATACACAATAAGTAAAATATCCCATTTTCGAACTATTAAAGCTTAATATTTCCAATGCTGGCTTTCTCTGAAAAACCACCAAACAGGGGTTGATTATTTTTCCGTTTTGTCGAAAGATTTGAAGGTTAATATTTCAAAATTTTGAGTTACATTGGAAAATTGCTGGAACACGTATCAAGTGATTTTCGATAACCTGTTTTAAAAGCCGCAGATCATTAAAATCCATCCATGGAATCATGAGATATCAAGGTCTGTAATATGGCTGTTTCCGGATTTTGGTGAACCATATCTCCGAAATATAGGGACATCCTGAAAAAAGCTTGGACATAGGTCTAATACCTTTTTAAGACCTTTCGATTGCGCTAACTTTGGTTCCAATCCCCGTCGGGCACGTTGGGGGAGGAGGAGGGTTCCCCAGTAAATTCTCAAAAATCGTGAGGAACATGAAAATGATAAACGCAGCGTCATTAAAATACTTTGTTTTAAATGTGAAATATATGGTTTAGTGAATTCTGAAACTATATATTGTCGTATTATAACGTGTCCGTTTATGTGCCTTCCTGTTTTTTATGGGTTTTTAATTGGTAAAATTGTGAAACATTGCCTTGAGTGAAAAGATTTCAACATATGGCGTTTATATAATTTCTTCCTCATTGGTTTTTATACCATAAATACAGGATGTGATCAAAAAGTATCCGGACTGGATTTATTAAACAGAGTAAAAGACTTAAAGATTTCAAATTTAGAGGAGTTGGTCTAAATATGGGCTAGGGTCTAAATATGGGCCAGTTAAGTTTTAGGGCCTATCGAATGCTATCCTTTTACGAAAATTATGCGAAACTGTGATTCATGAAGAAAGGAAGAAAAGAGGAACAGTAGGTCACTTGCACTCTATGTGTTCGGGTGTTATGTTACGGAACGTATTATTTTGTGTATTTTACCATCGCAAAACATTTTATAGATATGTTTGTTCTATTTTCGTAACAATAATATGTTTAACTAAGAATTAATTTGGTAAATGCACCATATTACTGACATTTTAAATTTATTTTCACATAAATCGTATAACGAATACAGTTGCGTAGTAATGGCTGCCACCGCTCTAAGCGTCACTAAACAAGTGGTCTAAATATTGGCTAGCCTATATTTAGACCTTTTTTTGGTACACTCTAATGCTTCCAAAACTTATGGATATAAACAGAGCATAGGCGTAAGCAGAAAGTTCGTAGGGTGGGGGTTAATAGAGCTACAACTCACATATTCCTATGTTAAATATACAAAATTTCATTGCAATGGGGGGTTACAACCCCCATCAACACCCCCCTGCGCACGCCAATGAACCAGAGGCACGACAAGGATTTTTCATGGAAGGCTTTCTATACGAAAAGGGCACCTTACTTGCCCCCCACCTTAATACTATTTAATTTTTTCCCCAGGATTTTGAAAAATCCCCATAACACTGGGATCAAGGAAAATTTTTCATTTAGGGCTACATCCTTGGATATAACTGTCCTCTTAGAGAAAATTAAATATTTTGCTGCTGGCAGTCGAATTCAGAACATATAGACTAATATTTGTTGTATTTATATTCATCACAAAACACACAGTTTACAATAAATTTTTTAAACAAGAAATCACTACTTTAGTCTAAAATATATACATATATTTTTTCATATTGCGCCCCCTTTTTACACTGTGAATTTGCAGGTGCTAAAAAAGATGTGTATATTTGCGACTTTTTTAATAGTTGTTAGCAAATTTATTTTTATTCTGAAATATTTAAAGCATGAAAATTGCTATCTGAAAATGTAAAGCTTTTACTTGCTTACATTCATTTTATTTTATTATTTTATAGTATATTTTGCAAGTTTAAATGCACATTATCATTTATCTGAAGTAAAAAATGTCTTCACATATACAATGTTCTTTCTTAATTAGTATTTTACAATATTTTGAGGGTAGCCCTTCTATAGACCACATTTTTAAAAGTCAACAATTTTACTTTTACATTTAATTAATAATTCAAAGAAAACATTATTTTTAGAAAATTTATTTTTGTATAGTATTATGGAGCAGGCATGTTCTACCTATATATTATAGTATTACATTTTGAAAATCTTCAAGGGTTTGGTTACAGTTCCTGAGATAAAAGTGGTAGCCCATATTTAAACCATCACCTATAATGGCTTTCGAAATAGTCCCATTCTGAAGCTACATATAACCTAGAGCTATTTTCACTACTCGAAACATCTTTTAAGGCCATCTTTTAAAATAACGAACAACTGTTTCGTTGTACTTTATTGTATCTTCTCAACATCTTGAATTTTTTTTCCTTTCAAATGATATTTGATTTTTATATAGTATACTATATATATATAATTTATCAATCATCATCATATCAACCATTATCTATCCACTGCTGGATGAAAGTCTCTCTAAAATGCTTTTCCAACAAGTCTATCTGGCATTCGTTTCCACGTCACCAACCTCTTTTCTTATTCTCACCAATTTAGTTTGAGGAGTTTCTAGATCTTCGGTGGTCTCTTGGAATCCAGTTCAGAATTTCTGTTGTCCAACGTCGATCAGTTATTCTTGCAATATGTCCAGCCCAACGCCATTTCAGCTCTTTTACTTTAACAATGATGTCCCCTATTCCAGTTTGCTCTCTCACCCAAGTGTTTCTTTTTCGATCTCTCCAAGTTATTCCAAGCATGCACCTATCCATGCTACTTTGCGTTGTCTGTAATTTCGTATTGCTCCAACTGTTAGACTCCACGTCTCTAATACATAAGAGAGAACCAGCAATATACACTAGTTGAAGACTTTTCTTTTTAGACATAAAGGCAATTTCCCCTTCAGATAAAACTGTTTCTTCCAAATGCACTCCAGTCTTGGATTCTAATGGTCGTTGAAAAAAATAACAATGTCAATCAGCAACGCAGATATTAAATATTCACATTTATATTTATTACCTGGTATTTCAATTTATCAGCACAAAATCATCCGTAAAGCAGAAGTAAAAACTTTGGAGAAAATGATATCCCTGCTACCCTTTTCCAAGTTGATAGTTTTGGTATCTTTATGTAACCGAAATTTTGCACTTGCATTTTTATACACACGTTTCATACGTCAATGTACACGTCTCGGATGTCTGTTGATCTTAAAGAGTTGAGACTGCTGATGTTTTAATAAAGTCAAAGACCTTTTCATAGTCAATAAATGCCACACACAATGGAAGTTCATATTCATGTGTTCTTTCAATTAATTCTCTTAATACTTGAATATGGTCCACTGTACTGAATCCACTTCGAAATCCAGCTTGTTCTCTTGGTTGAGCTGCATCTAATTTTTTCTGCAGGCGATGTGTTAGCACTTTTGTGAAGATTTTATAAATAGCAGGTAACAAGCTAATTGGTCGGTAATTTTTCAAATCCTCTTTATCACCTTTTTTATGCAAAAGAATTACTGTTGCAGAATCCCATTGGTTTGGTATGTTACCGCTGTTAAGACATTTGGTAAAGAATTTTGCAAGTATGTCTTCTACATATTCTCCAGCTTCTTTTAGGATATCTAATGTAATACCATCATCACCAGGGGCTCTTCCTTTCTTCATATTTTTTATTGCAAATGAAACTTCTTCTTTTAAGATTTTAGGAGCTGTTCCTTCGACTATTTCGGCGTCTTCGTTTAATCCACTGTTACTTTCATATAGTTTTTTGTAGAATTCTTCAACTCTTCTAAGTATTTCTTCCCTATTTCTTGTTACGGTGCCATCCTCTCCTTTTAATGCAATGATGTGTTTCTTCCCAACAGACAAACTTCCTTTAACAACCCTAAGGCTCTTGTTATTTTCAATGGCTTTCCTTACTAGCTCACAGTTGAATTTTCTTATGTCTTCTTTCATGCTTTTGCGCAGAGTTTTACAAAGTTCTATGTACTCAATCCTGGAACTGGTATTTCGATTGTCCACCTTCATATCTCTTCGCCTTTTCATGAGCTGTTTCGTCTTCTCAGATAATTTGCTATTGTGCTTTTTACAGGTTACACCACCAATTTCCCCAGCAGTTTCAACTATTGTCTTAACAATGTTTTATATATATGTTATATATATATATATACACACACACACACAGAGTATCCTGTCAAGACCGCATAAACTCTGCACAGCGGTATTCCTTGCAAAATTCTAAGCAAAAAATGTCTAGACCGGGAGAACCAAATTTGACCAGGCTTCTCGTGGCGAGAACCACTTACAAGACAAATAACTAAGCCCACCCTGTTGTAGTAGAAAGTGAGCACCTCACTGGGCTCCGAAATTATTTCCCCTTTTCAAGCATAGCCCACTTTTTATGAGAAAACTGGAATTATGACGTGAGCTATTACGTAGCTTTACGTAAAGTTACCACAATTGGCAATTTTTCCGACTCTAACAATTAGCTTATTTTGAAAAACGTTTTATTTATTTATTACACATGAATACTTTATACACATTTTTCACTATAAACACCATCATTTAAAATACAATTTTTGCTATAATTAGTCATAACATCATAGATTACATATTCATCATTCCCTATTTTATACAATATAACAATTAAAAGTGACAATTGCTGGTTATCGCTATACTGAGATTTAACAAATAACTTAATAATTAATATATTATTTCAATAGATAGATAGATATAGATATATGCCTTAACAGTATCACATGATTAGATGCCAGGATACAAAAAGCATGATGTAAAAGGAATTTACATGAACTTAAAGTGTTTGAATAAGTTTGCGTATTTTACATCGCCAAACTCTGCTAAGGATTTTCTGCCATGGAACCCACAGCTTAACGTAACTTCGAAATCACGGTACACTTCCATTCAATCAAACGTTTTAAAAGTCGAACCCAGTTCAGCGGACTCGAAGACTGGGGTGGTCACTACTAGATTACTGAGGTACGCTGAGCCAGCACTATGTTTTATGCCGTTCGGGACGAACAAGTGTTTTGCCGCCCCAAAAGGTCTTCATTTTTTATAATAATCTAATTTTGCTGCCCCTGAAAATGTCACTCATGGCGAATGCCTGGTTTGCCGCCCTTGGCGTTAGCCCTAGTGATACATACATTAGATCAAAAATATATTTTTACTCTCAGAAGATTGCCTATCTCTTATTTATTAAAAGTTGTTTATCACGCCAAAAGTTTTTACAAACAATAATTATTCTTTTACAATCAATACGAATTTAAATGTGTAAAATATTAATGTAAATTTTAAACTCGCCCCTTTTTTTTGAATTTGTTGATTTTTTAATTTCTTTAAAATATTGATGTTACATGCTTGTGTGTGTGTGTGTGTGTGCTATGAGAAGTAAAACATTGTTTTCTTGCTGCTTATTTTAATGCATCCATTTTTTGCTTTGCTTACTGATACTTAGCAAAGAATGAAATCTCAAAAGTTACAATACTAAGATCACAGATTGTATGATGTAACTTCTATAGTATTAGCTGAGGAATTAAAATTCGCATGCACGTTGACTTTCATAATAAAATAACCGAATAAACGATCAAAACATTTATTCTATGCTTTTTCAAAAACAAGATTTCTTCAATTCGTTTCAACCTTAGCCTGAAAGGCGTTAACAAATGGAAACAGCATGAGATTTGTTGAGTTTCTAATCGTAATAACTCGAAAAATATGTATTTCTCAGTATTTTCTCATTGGCATTTTTGGCTTAGAATTGTTCAAGGAATCGCTTTGTGCAAAGTTTGTGCGGTCTTGACGGGACATCCTATATACATACGTATGGGGGAAAAATCCTTACCATGATGGAATTGCCATTCACCACTCTCATAAAATGTCCACCTTTTGCGACATACAATATATTTAATAATATAATGCAATAATTAAATATTTCAAGAACTTACACGACATTAGAATACGCTTTCTAAACTCATAATACAACTAGTTGCATTTTAATTATTTTTAAAGACTTTTATAACCTTATTTACAATTTTGTGTTTGTCGCGAATAAGAATGCCGTTTTCGGCGCTTATAAAAAAACACAAATGTTTTCTGCATATATTTGCCAATGCAGGTTGCCTAGGGGAGTTTTTGCACGCAAGATGGTGTTTAAAACATTAGCTTGCTGGGAATTATTTCAGAAAGTCCCGGCATCTCTTCTTTCTTTTCATGTTAAAAAGTGCCTTCATATAATATACATAGATCTCACGTTTAAGTCCAGAGGGAAATCTTCATTATTATGCAACCACATTGTTGAAGTCCGAAATCACGAAATCAACGAAAGGTGGTAGGTTCATATAAATAATGAGGAAAAATTCTCAAAGGCACATAATTCCACTATGTCTCGTTATTTTACATAACTTTTTTCATTCAAGAAGCTCCAACATTAATTAAATAAAGTGTTTAGTTCATTATTTTTGAAGTAGTGTGGTTTGATTTGCGTTTTAAACAGTCGATTCGTGTTCCTCATGCTTTCTTCTCCAAACTTTTCTTTTGGAATAAAACGCCACAATTTACACTAAACAGGAATTAATGGCAGGTTTAATTAAATATCATATAATTGTTCAGTAGATTATACTTTTGACTTTTTACATTATTCATAATTTCTAATTTACAACCCAAGTTCATTATAAGGTATGAGGAGATTTTGGATGCTTTTTCACTCCCGTACATTTGATATAGAGATAGCGCCCTCTGTTTACTTACGGAAGACATTTCTACAAATCTGAGAAAAAAAATGTTATCCAATATAACGAAACTGATAATTGAGGCTTCAATTATTTTCTATTCTTTAATTTTTTTAATTTCAGATTCATACGAGAGAATTATAAATGCGATCGCACATTTTAACATGGAATGCAGAATAAATGGCCAAATTCACAATAATCATTTCGATTCTTTTCTTCTATTTAGTTGAAAATTTCGTTGTTGTTGAAAATATTTAAATTTGGCTATTAAATTTTAAGTAATGAATAAATTGTAAAATATATACACTAAAGCAAATTACAAATAACACAAGTTGCGAGCATGTCAACATATATTAGAATTGTACATTTTAAAACAACTTATAAACTGTTTATATTTAATATGCTGTTACAATCATTAATCCTTCATTTCTTTATAATGCGTTTTCACTTAAATATTTATTTTAGGTTACAGATTCTGCAAAATTTAATAATTTTCATCAGTGTGCCCATACGCTACATGGCAGAAGAAGGGATGGATTTATACAGTAATAATAATCTAACAAAACCATATATAATTATAAAAAAAGCAAAATAAATCCGAAATAAATATGGACTGCATTTGCTAATTTGTAAAAATTTGCTTTTTTTTAATTCGCATTCGGGCCAAACGAAAATCACATTTTTGAAGGTTTGAAGAAATCTCATGAGAAATTTCCAAAACGAGGAAGACGCAGATTGTGTTCTTGGGAAAAAAAGAATCACTAGAAAAGTGCTCGCAAGCCTTCTGAGCGTGTTAGCAGTTCATTCAGTGATAGAAGAGTTATAGCAGCAATTCGTTTCAATTTCATGGACACAGCTAAGCTCTTTTAAAGTGCTTCTTTCGTAGATAAAAATTTGAGAGTGCTGAATATTAACCAATAAAGTATAGCCTTTCTTACACCCTGTTGCTATGTTGGTAAGGGATAGAAAAGTAGAATATAGAATTTTGTTGTCGGTGAACAATGATGTGGAAATTAGATTATTTTGACTATTCGTTTCTGACACCCATGTTATTAGTTCAAACTAGAGCTTTTATATAGAAGAAAAAGAGTTTGTAAAAAAGGCTCTAGTTTAAGTTAATAACGCGGGTGTCTAAAATGATTAGTGATATTAATTCCTCGCGAAAAATTTCAAGAAACATGCCCCTATGCCTTTATGTGTTGACCAGTTAGGCAATTGTTTTGCCCCTTCGAATTTTAGTAATATCCTAAAAAACCTAGAGAATTTTCTTTTGACGAACACATCAAGAAAAAACAGTGAACCGTTCAAAGGGAAATTAAGAATTCGAAACTATTAAAAAAATTTATAAAATATAAATACTAAAGTATGTTATTGAGTAGAATAATAACTGTAACAATCACGTATTTTGTCCAAATTTTAAATTTATATCATCTACATTTTCTATTCCATATAATGCACGTAAATGCTTTACGATAAAAAAGATAACGCTTTGTCCATTACGAGCCCTTCGGCTGGTTTAAATGTTTGATGTTGGAAAGGAAAAAACGTTTGAAAGATACACATTTAAATCAGATTAAACAATTTACTAATTTCTAAAGGCCTAAAACCTGTGGATGGGAAAATAAAGCAAGCCATGAATAGGAACATTTGTGAACACACCGTTTACGTTGGAAAAAACAATTTTTGAAAGAACTGAGAACAATAGACCAGTTTAGAAATTTAGTCTATAGAATTCTTAACAACAAAAATGGTATCATTAAACAAAGGAGATAAAATTAGCGCACCAATACTTGGAGAGTGAACGAGTGACTGCACAATGATCCACATGATTAGACAAAATAGTATACCCGTTTTTTGTGCCTTCGGGTAGAGGCCACCCCCTCCTCCCCTTTGTATAACACACGATTTCGGGGGGAAATCTAATCAGATAGTGTTGAAGTCATAGATGAAACAGCAGATTTTTTCGTTTGTGTAGTTTCGTATTGTTTTTCATAATTTTTTTTTTATAATTTTGTATGGTGATATACCATACACTAACCAACTGAAGTTTGTAAATTGATGAAAGAAGCCCAAATCTGGTCAAAAGGCAGTATTGAGACATTGCATTACAGAAGCCATATCTTCTAACAACACCCTGAGAAGAAGGAACTCGCCAATTAAAGAATGAGGGTTTGGAAGAATTGGCTGCAGAAATAAGTTCTAACAAATCCACTATTTTTTAAGTTGTCCTATTTTTTATCTTTAAGATTTATTTTTTATCTTTACTCCTATAGGAGTCTAAAAATAATTGAATTTCCCACGCCGTCAGGCTGGACTCAAATCAGTAGTCGTTGAGTTTTCGTCACAACGCTTTGACCTCTGGCTCTTCTACAACCTCCATTCTTTAACCAGGAAGTTCCTTTTTTTGACAAATTTTAGTACTAGAACAGTTCCATGCATTACTGAATTCAGTAGCTTAGCGGTGAAAGCGTTTGGGCACATGTCCAACTATTAGTGTGTGGTTCAAGTCATCCATGTACAATTTTCGCTCTCTTGGCTCCTATAGGTCAGAAAATGATACTACTTTGAATAAAATATTCAGAACATCAGGGATTAATTTCAGCAATACTCCGAGACCTAATACTTCTAGGTCAGAGTACCATGAAATCAAGAAATTCTGTGCACAAACGACGATCTTATCATTAAATGGAATAAAGGTAGTCAGGTCGTTGTTATTGATAAATACCAACACATGGGAGGGCGAGAACAAACTTAAACGTATTTGCGAAGTTTCTTATATTATAGTCAAGAGAATTTTCAATCTTTCAGCTGGCCAAAGTCAACAAAATTATCTGTAGTTGTGCTTTGATTACCTTTTATTGAATTGCACTTCAAAAAAATATTCACCGGTTTCCAGTCTGACGTTTCCAGTAAAACAACGTATGCATATATGTCGCTCATTCTTTATTCATTTTTATATGAAGCAAAAAACTTATAACATATAATGGTTTAATATCTCGCCCTCATTTTCATCTACGAAAGAAACATTTAAAAAAAAACTGCATTTGTAAAATTGCATCGAACCGCAGCTACAATTCTTTCATATTCAAACAAGCTTCCAAGAAATTTACAATATCAAAACTTTCCAATAGCTTTTCTAATTTTTCTTCTCTTCCTAAAAAGCAAACTAGATCTTTCTAGATTCTTAAATTTTTCATATGAGCTATATTTTATCCCTTAAGAATAAAAATTCATTGTAATTCTTAAACTAATAGATAGAATACGTTTTTGTAAATTAATATATGCCTTTGGAATTTTGATAATTAAAACGTGCGTTCCGTTTTCTGCAAATGGGACAAAAATTTCATTGACCAATCATGAAAAATGCCTCACATTTTCAATGTAAGGCAAAGAAAGAACACGTACAATAACAAGTATTTCAAAAATCTGCTTCAGTCAAATATTCTTCTGAACATAACAAAAAATATCCTACTCCAGAACCCATTTCATTGAGTCTCTCTCTCTTTCTTTTTAAACTCTTATCTATCGAGCTATCTATTTATATATTCTACCTATATATCTATATATCTACCCATATGTCTATATATCTCTACCTATCTATCTGTAACCTATCTATAATTGTTGGGAAAGGACGAAAACAATTTGAATAACAAAATTACTTTAGAAATAAACATGCCAGACGGATAAAACAGGGATTGTAGATACACTAAATGATTTTTTCATAAACTTAGCAAAAAATATTATAAATGAGATACAGGACGAAACTAATATAGTAATTTACCACAGCCCGTAGTTAATAGTGTGTACTTAGGAATTTTCACACAAAATGAAATACAAAAAAAGAATTAGAAAAAATAAAAGAAAACAAATCTGAAGGATATGCAGGACTTAAACCTAAAATAATAAAAAAGTGTGCTAACGAACTGATAAAACCACTATTCGAAATATATCAATCTATAATTAAAACAAGCAATATACCAAAGGAAATGAAAATAGCAAAGATTATACCTATATGCAAGAAGGGGAAAAAAACAGATAAAAATATCTACAGACCAATATCGATCTTACCAATCTTTTCAAAAGTATTTGAAAAATTATTATATAATGAACTAATAAACTTTACAGAAAAGAATAAAACTTTAAATAAAAATCAATATGTATTTAGAAAAGTTAAAACCACAGAAGACATACTGATAAACACTATAAATAAAATACAGGAAAAAAATTGAAAATAAAGAATTTGTAATGGGATTATATTTTGATCTGAGTAAGGCCTTTGATGTCTTAGATAGAGGGATACTCCTCAATAAACTAGAAGAATATATTATCCGTGGAAATATATACAAATTAATATAAAGTTATTTAAAGGATAAAAACAAATTGTATAAATTGGAAATAGCTATTCACAAGAACTACAAAATAATTATGGGGTCCCTCAGGGGTCAATACTTGGCCAACTATTATTCATTCTATACATAAACGATATAGTAGAATTAGATAGCAACATAAATCTATTGGCTGATGATATTGGATTGATTTTTGGAGAACAAAAAACAGTATTTATATGAAACGGCAAGAAACAAATTACTAAATTTGGGAAAATGGTTTAAGGAAAATGGTCTAATTTTAAATACTGACAAAAATAAATATACTTCATAATATAAACAAAAAAAATCGATATTGAGGAAACATTGAAATTAGACAATAAAATTATAGGTAGAACAAATGAAATAAAATTTCTAGGAATTGAAATAAACGAGCACTTAACTTGGAATGAACACATAAAGGAAATTTGTAAAAAATAAGAAAAAATGCAGGTATAATTACAAGGTTAAATGACTTAATACCTTACCACTGTAAAATAACGCTATACTATTTATTGATACATAGTCACATAATTTATGGAAATAGTGTGTGGAGTAGGGTAAACAAGGTTAATCTAAAAAAATTACAATCAATAATTGATAGATTATTAAAAAGAATAGGATATAAAACTAACAGAAATTATAAAACAAATAAAAATAGAAAATAATATAATGAATATAGAAGTAAACACATACAAAATATTTATAATGATATATTTAGGAATTAAAACAGGTAAATATGACGAAACTATAAATATAGACAAGAATCCAAGTACAAGAAATATAAGGTCAGGTAATACTTTAAAAACAGAAAATATAAGAACAAACATGGGAAAAAATAATATAAATAATGATGGAATCGATAAATAGAATAAATTGCCAGATCATATAAAAAATTGTGAAAGAAAAAGCGAAGTTAAAAGGAAATTAAGAATTTACTTAGTAGAAAAACAAAAATATAATGGTCATACTGGCCATAACGGGAACTAGAATAATAATACTTGTGTTTGTTTTGCTATGCTTCCTTCGTGCACTGAAATGTAAATAAAATTTGTATTGTATTATATATATCTACCTATCTATATATATACCTATTTATATATCTATCCCTCTAGCAATGTAAGCTATCTAATCTAGCTATATAAGCTATCTAATCTAGCAATGTAAGCTATCTAATCTAGCTATTTAATCTAGATATCTAATCTATCTATGCTATCTAATCTAGCTATCTAATCTACCTAGTTATTTAAGCTTTCTAACTATCTAATCTAAATTATTAATTAATAATAATTAATATAAATTTTTAAATAATAATAATAAATTATTAATTAATAATAATTAATCTATCTAAATTAAATAAGCTGTTACAATTAAAACACTGGAATACACATCATATAATCCAGTTCGAAAAGTGTTCCTTATATTTAAAATTTCACAAATTTAAAAGCAATTTGGCTGCCAGTAGAGGAACCACCAATGCCATCGGACCTCGTAATTCTAGCACTACTCATGGCCCACCAAAAATCTTACAATGTATGTTTACCAAGTTATATAAAAAAAAATAAATATCTGCAGAAGACAAAACGAAATGAACATTAACGTGAGGTCAAAACATCTAGTTCCGTAACTGCTTCAGGAACAAAAGTTATTGTCCGAACATCCATAACGGCAACACACCACAACCAAATTACACTTGGAAAGGCTCGCAGAGATGCCAAAGTAATAGCAAAAACCAAAGTAATAACTAAACCAAAGTTATTATAACCAAAGTTATTATAACCAAAGTTATTATAACCAAAGTAATAACTAATAAGTAACCCTAAATCTGGTCAAAATCACTAGCAACTAGCCCCATGTAAGAGCTAAAATCACTGGCAACACGACGCCACGTTAACAGAACTAGGCTTAATCAAATCCAAAATTCAAAAGCCCGTCTTTGCCTGTAGATGAGTCCAAAACGCCAAAAGTTGACATCATCACACGAATGAAACGATCACATGATAACCATATAAAGTCTATTTGCAATCAGTCTTCAGCATTAGTATTCCAGAAAGAAAAAAAAAAAGCATAGATGGAAGCGCGTTTACATCTCACGTGATAGCCACCTTAGCAAAACGTTAATCTTACTTTCTTTGAAGCAATTTATATTCTCTCCAATACTGAGATGGCTCTTATTGGCCAGTTATTTGACAATACCATATCATATTTTGGAAACGTCACTTTTGTTCAAAAGAGAGTACTGCAAATCCCCCAATTATTCAGTCAAATTACTTGAAAAAACTTTGCTATATCTTTTGCCATTTTCTAATTTTTAATTATATGGTGGCGTCAGAGGAACTTATTTAATTATGGAAAAGGCAGCTCGTGCCATCAAAACCGTACGCTACACGTTCTGATATATTTTCAAATTGAGTTTTTCATTTTCCAAAATAGGCTTAAGTTGGAGAGAAAGAGAGAGAGAGAGATGAAATCACAACTCTACCCTCTTCCAACAAATTTCTAAATATATGTAAAGTTGCAGTAAAGAGACGAAGCATTTATTATCTATCCTGTGAAATATGAAACACAAAACTCTCTTCAAAATTATGCAGGATGATATTTAATATCTGTCTTCGGTTTTTCAGTCTATTGCCGCAGTTGCATGGAAGAAAGCTGAAAATTTTTGAAAAATTTTAGACCATCCATCGTACTTGTAAAACTTTAGTCAGCGTCGTTTCGATATGTATCAGAAGTAATTTTTTAAAAACAAGCTCTTCCTTTCTGTGGATAGTACTATCTTCAAGCTAAAAGATTCTCAGAAATTATTGGCTGAAAACCATGTTGTCGATAATGTTTGGTAGCTTCTTGAAATTTAGCGGTGGATTATCTACGTAGGTGAAAAATATATTAAAAGACCGTACTTATTTTACTCAGTGATCTTCCTGAGAGTTCGTTTCACTTCGTATAAATTAAAATACAGTACTTAGTACAAAAAAATGACCCATCGTATTTCATAAAATTCCCAGGTATTATAAAATACTTAAAAATCAATACTCGTGCTGCATTGCAACTTAGCAGAATTTAATATTTGCGTATATCAATATGGTAAACAGTTCTTTATATTTTAATTTTTTAAAAAAAAAGAATATCTAACACCGCTTGATTGACCGATGATGGGGATAAAACATTACCTTCATTCCTATTTTGTACGAATTGTGAAAACGTCCGCTGAAAAACAAACTGGTAGGTGAAGATTTTCAATCTCATATTTTTCCCTAATCTAAATTACATTTGCAGAAATAAAGAATTTTTACGATTTCTTGATGATCCGAACTTCCAAACACACAACTCCATTAAAAAAACTATAACTGAAACAGTGTACCCTAAAAGAAGAATCCACAGTGCACCACTCAAATCTGACATAGTGATTTGCCTTTGTTTTTTATCTTTTAGCTTCGTAGTGTGAATAGAGTGATGGAACAGCTCGTGATTAAACAATTTCTGTGGTATTCCTGCTTCAATAAGTTTTAGTACCATCATATTCAAACTCTTGCTGAGATAGTATGCTTTACGAAAAGCAACAGAAAAATGGCATACTTTTAAGCAATCTTCTGAAACAAATATGCTATTTTCAGTCTCTCCATTCTTATAAATCAATAATAGAAGACTTTGACGAGCATAAATAAATGCAAAACCATTCGCTATTGATGGTACCACATCCTCTGATCTCGTAACAATGCGTTCAGGATGCGCTCTTATGTACGTGCTGAGATCTCGTGATATTTCCTCTTCACTCTCTATAAGTGTTTGCATGGTAAGCCTATCTGACGTTATATGTAGAAGTCCACTCCGAGCAGCCTGGCGTAACTCATGAACATTTTTAATCTGTTTTTCCATCAAGGGTGTCATTAAAAATGACAAAAATAAGCCACTATAACTAAATATCAAAACTCGCATCAAAAGCAAACCAAGGATCAAGAACATTATGGAACAAAATGAGCTTGGCATTCTTTTAAAT
>QLNU02015360.1:137659432-137677921 GCA_006491805.2 Dysdera silvatica
TTCATAAGCTATTTCGATTAATACCAAAATGTAGTTTATTTGTATTGTAAGACTCAGAAGCAAAAGAGAAGTGGCCATGCTTTTGCCTGAATTTGTATTGTATGAGAACTTGTGTACTTCACTGACTGCTAAGAATTATATAAAAAATTCTAATTTGTATCAAAATATTGGGTATGAAAGGTAATCATCTTGATTTATTCTCCTCCTGTCTCCATAACCAGCTCGTTTAATGGCGAAAATTCTGCTTGGCAAACGTAAGGACGAAAACATGATCTGTCACTGACCTCAGTCGATATACTTTCAACGGGTTTATATTCAACTCAGCAAGCTGGAAGCAGTGGGTTCGAATCCAGTCTACTACATCGCACTTCCAGAAAAATAGTGACATAACGAAAAAAAAAAACCTCTCCCTTCTAAGTAAGTAGTCCTGGAAACCTTAAACGACGAATATTGACAGAGACACTGAATACCTCTTTTAAGGAACATTGCAAAATTCATAATGGCCACACATTTCCTAATTTTAACTGCAACAGCTTGTGCACACAGTTTAACGAAATGTAATTAAAATAAAATTTGCATTTATTTGAATTATGACGCTATTCATCTAAACATTACTCGCAGAGTTTCTGTCCCCCCTAGTTCTTAGAGGTAATATAAAATTAAAATTCCCGTCGAATCCAGGATATATAAAAATCACATTCAGGTTAAACATTCAATAACTTTGCTATTTAATAGGTTTCCCTTTTTAACATCATTTATTTAATTATTTCTTGTTTCAGATTCCCTATGACATGTATTTTTCATCAATTCGATAAGCGCGTTTCATGATATATAACTTATACCATTTAAACAATGAATTCGTTGTAGGTGAGTCTTGCAGTAAAATATTTAAACCAATGCATTTTCTTGCATTATAATTGCTATTTAATATTATTCGTTTTAGAATAATTGATGTGAGTCGATTAATAGTAGTCGAGTGGGCAAGGGGGCGAATTGGGAAGGGTGGCCTGGTAGGCGGCACTGTAATCCCAGACAGGACGCTCAGACAGCGTAACAAACCTCCAAGCTGTTGGGGGGAAGGAGGTATTCAATTGTCGACCATATACAGTACACAAAGATGCATCCTCGCATATGTGTCGTCATTTAACGTGAACCGAAACCAGCTGCCAGAAAAGCCGCCACTGGGAATAACCCCAACTACTGGTCTGGAAACACACCCCAGGGTCAGCCGAGGACCGTACAAGAACCGGCCAAGAAGATATGGAGCAGCACCAAGGGGGCGTCTCAGAGACGGGAGGATCCAGATGGATCCAAGAGGTCGATCAGACCTAGTAGTTGGACGTAGCTTAGGAGGCGGCGGGTGAGAAGGAGCTCGTCCCTAAGGTAGCCGTAGGCCGGGCACCACAAAAGAATGTGTTCCAGTGTTTCATCAGCACCTTCCTGACACTGGAGACACAAAGGCGACGGTAGACGCCTAATTTGGTACAGGAACTGGTTGGTGAATCCACAGCCGAACGGTGCAGTCTGGTTTGTGCCCCCTTGGGAAACCATCAGGGAGAAAGAACGGAGTCTTTCGCGCTTCGAAGGATGATCGATTGTGCCCCGATGCGAGTCGATTGGTAGAAATATACTAATAGACATCCACTAATCACAATATATATATAAATGAAGAATCAATAAATTTAGGCAGATCATAGCTGGTCTGAATAAGAAAGAAGAATTGGACCTGCAATGTACAAATATTCATTGGCGTTATGAGCCAATAATCATGGGTTAAAGAGTGTTTTAAGAATCCAACATTCCCCATTCAATGCAGACATTATACAGGAAGACCTGTTTGTTTATAACCATCCATGTGGCAGAGATTTAAACAATTTTTTTGTTTGAAAGAGACAAAAAATAGAAAGAAATAGAAAGTCGTCGATACATCTCACATCAAAGTAACACTGTTGAATAACTTACAAGTAGTAATTCAACAAATTCAGTATGGCCAAGTAATACCACAAATGTAAAAAAAATATAGATGAATTTATTCAGTGTCAGAAACTTTTCATTTTTAAACATTTTTAGCCGAGTTTTTGCAAGCATATTTTATTAATAATAAAATAGGAAGTGGTTAAATTACCTTGTAATAGCAGTAATGTAGAAATTAAATTCAAACTCGTAACTAAAAAGATAGCACATGATCAGTTGAAGGCAGTTTTGAAAGTGTTTCCACATCTTATAAATTAAGCAATACCAGATATCCAAAAGGAGTAATGAACAGGTGCTTCCATCTATATTTGAGAACTGCGATTAGATGTATTTAATTGCAATGATTATTCTTTATAAGAAACATTTAAGATTTCTTTCTAGGGATGAAATTTGCAAATGTTCTATTTATATAGTTCATTGGAAAACCATTTAAAACCAAACATTTTTTAAAAGATCTTAAGCCTTCAGAAATGGCTTCAACTCTATTTGAAAGCACTTTCTGTCTGGAGAGTTCACCTAAAATCAAATTTTTTATAACATGTTTTCTGAGACATGTGTCATATTGCAAGTACTGAACAAAAGCAAATAAAAATTGTTTTCTTTTATCGCATATTTGAAAGACAAATCTATTATTTTCATTGATAGTAATAAGTAGCTCTGAAAAGTGAACTCGAATTCTAGATACAGAGGTATCTTTCAGTGTTAATCCTGAGGGATAAAAATCAAGGTCCAATTGATGCTCCATACCATAGCCTATATAGATTATATCATCTATATATCTGCCAAAAAATAAATCCGTTCTTGGTGAAGACAAACTTTCATATTTATGTAAGTATAAATCTGCAGCTAAAGAAGAATACACTCCCCCTTGAGAAAGCCCTCTTACCTGTTTATAATAACCAGTGCCATTATATACCATATTATAGTTAAGACAGAAGTTTAGTAGTTTTACAAACGAAATTTTGTCAATTGATTTTATATCATACTCTGTAAATAATTCTAATAACACACGATATAGGTCTCTTAAATTGATTTGGTTAAATAGATCCTCAAAATCAAAGCACTTAATGAAAGTGGGATTCCTATCACTGGAGTTCAAAGTCTTTAAAAGTTGAAAACTATTTTTAAAAATAAAGGTATTTAAGGAAATTTTAACATAAATCTCTTTAAATGTTCGAAGAAGCAGTTTAACAGCTCTAACACTATAAGAGCTAGTAGCACATCTAACAGTGCGAAAACCAATTGGATCTTTATGAAATTTAACAGTAAGCGTCATGTATGGGAAGTTGATTGGAGATTGGATGGCTTTGAGATTCTCAAAAGCACCCTGTATGTGTTTGAAGACAGGAGTAGAGTTTGTACCCAGATTTCTGTATTGCTCTGTATTATCAAGAAATTTCTGTATGTTTGAAGCATAGAACCTCTTGCATATGATGGTAAATGTCGAAAAATATTTATCTATGTTCAATAACATAAAGCGTTTATAAAAATCCTTCAAATCTCTTTTGTATTCTGCAATGCTCTTGAAATTTTTATGTGTTCTATCCCATTTTTTATACCAGACAGCGTGTAAGAAAATTTCACAAATGCATTTATTGCTTCAAATGTCAAATGATTTGATTGGTATTGTATGTCTAGTACCACATTTACAATGTAGCTGTACACCCCTATATATATAGGTGGTATGCACCCTGTATATATATATACAGGGTGTTCGGTAACTACCACATAAACTCCTTGGCAGACATTCTATGGTCAATTCTATGACGAAAGTCAAGAGGGACAATTTTTGATTGACGGCTTCGTTTATGAATAATAAGCACTTCAAAATTTCTATCTGAGAGCCAATAGTGCTTCAAGAGAGCGTGCTTCTACGTCGTTTCAGCCAATGACGAAAGCTGCACCCCTTGGTTTCCCCGCTTCCAGAATAAAAAGGATTTAACTCGCTATTGTAAAGAATTTCTTGGTCACGTGCTATTTAAATTTAGGGCCCAAATTTTAGTCGGCCCCGCCTTAGAATGAACAGCCTTTTTTATTGGAAGAGTTCAGCTTGAAAGAAAAGTAACGCGTGTGCAAAATGCAGTGATGTAACAGAAAGCGTCGTCAGACGTTTTTAAATATTGCAACCCAATGTAAGATAAATGTAAGATAAACCGTCGCCAAATATCGGAAGAGACGGCAAAAGAATTGTTAATTAACATTGTACAAACGTAGCATTTGAAATCTTATATTTGATTTAAAGCGACAGACAGGGTCCTGAGCATTTAATCGGTGTTATAAGAAAAGCATCTTAACATACAGCGGCTCCCAAAATTGAGTATACACCAAACAGATTTTTTTTGGCATCCTAAAAACCTTTATGAAATTATAATCAGAATTTAATTTTGATAGAAATTGTAAATTACACATTAAAATATATATTAAGCCAATATATAATTCAGAATTAACAGTAGTATTTTAGAAATATATATTGTAATGCTAAACGTATAGTATTAGAAATTTCAAAATTAAGTAACGTATACACCAATAGAAAACCTCTTCACGCCACTATTACTATACGTCGTGGTAGATGCTTATTACTAATTTTACTAACATTTAGTTACGTTATCACAATGTAAGTTTTTTTTTCTCCCAGCATGTAATTAAATTACGAAATGAGTTCACGACGTGAAAGAAGTACTGAAATTCGACAAAATGTTCTTCGAAAATCACAACAAGGGAAATCTTTACGTGAATTGGGGGCAGAGGCGATTAAGCACATTGAAGGCTCCGGCGGTAAAAATTTCGAGGCTTTGAGACCCAAGCCCTAAAACAAAACAAAAAAAATTGTGTAAGGAACTGAGGATTTTTTTCGGAAATATTTCAGTATTAGATTTTTAGTGAGTTATTTAAACTGGCAATATGTAGATCAAGGGCGGATCCAGGATGTTATTAAGGGAGGCGTCTACGGGGCCCTCACCTGGAAAATTTTTAGTTTTGGACTGTTAAATAGTTTAGGTAAATGTTGTTATATTACTAGCCTTCCTTTATACCAGTGGTCGGAATCTGCGGCTCGCGAGCCAAATTTGGCTACTGGAGTGTGGCTATTTTATGAATGACGCGTTTAAAATATTTTTTTTTTATTTTAACTATATGGTATTATGTTAAATTTAATTTTCAGAATTTCAGAAATAGCAAAGTAACGTTAACCTTTGTTAAAAAAAACTCTCAGTGTTACCGTAGCAGAATCGTAATTTTCTCCCTTTAATATTGACATTAGCACTTTTGAAATGCAATTGCTGGATTTAAAAATCAAAAATTTATGGAGCTCCAAATTTGAACGCCTTAATGCTGATATGGAAAAATTGGAGAAAACCAAATGTGTCTGAATTCACAAGATAAATGGTCTGCTTTGAAAGAACTGGGGAATGAAGGCATGATGATTTTTGAGACTTGGAATGATATTTCTGAGTCTCATGATCAGTTAAAAAAGCTAGTATTTCCTGTTCTTTTTTTATTCGGCTCAGCATATTCATACGAACAATCTTTTGCAAACATGAACCTTTTCAAAAGTAAATTGAGAAATCGTCTTGTTAATGAGGTATACTCTTATAGCTCTACTACCTTATAGCTCTACCCTTAATATGGAATCGTGCTTGAAATTAAAAACGACGCCATACAAACCAAACTTACCCAAACTTTCCAATGAAATACAAGACCATTCTTCCCATTAAACAAGACAATATTTTAATTTTAATCACAAACAGTAATTTTTATCTATAAATAAGATTATGTTAAAGTATGATATCTAGTTTTAATCAGTGTAGTTACTTTTAACCAACTTCTGAAAACGTGGTTTTTTGTTTAGAAATTTGGCTCTTTTGACTAATGAGTTTGCTTACCACTGATTTATACTCACCAAAATATTTAATTTAAGACAATGAATTAAAGATGGTCTTTTCTTTAATTAAACTATATGGTTTAAGGCATATTATAGTCAAGTATGACAGAAGGATAACCTAGTAAAGGAGACATATACAATAACCAAAAACGATAATTTACAATGTAATTAATAGAACAAGTTTAAATTTAAACTACAAAAACATCGTAATTATTTTACTTTTTTTATAACAAGCAACTTTTTAAAAAACTTGAAGTTTATAGTGCAAAGTCGAGCCATCTTGGTTTCTTTGAAAATTTGTCAATCACTTTATTTACATCAATATGAATGTCTCTGTGGGTGTGTATTAAAAGTCTCTTCTGTCATCCGCGTTCGAAGCCAAGTTTGAAGGAGCTTCAACCAAAGGCGGACTGAGCCGCCAGTGCTCCCTCATGGGCGATAGGACTTGCGCCCTCATGGGCTATAGGACTCGCGCCCTCCGATAATCCAAGGTATGCGCCCTTTGAGAAGACCCAGTCCGCCCCTGGCTTCAACGATGAAAAAGTACGTTCTGCTGAAGCACCACTTAACGAAAACGCAGGGTGGGCGCTTTTTTTTTTAAGGGCGAGAATCTTGTAGATTCATGGAAAAATGTCTGGATCGCATTATTTCTCCAAAACTTGGTTACTTTGCACGCCAGTGTTAGACTTTCTTTTTTTATAGTCGTAATAAACAAGACATAACATATTCTTCATCGTCTTTATTTTTTCCTATTTAAGCCTGACGGGGAGAGAGGGGTGCGATCGCCCGCTCCACTCCTTGCTGGATCCACCTTTGATGTAGCTAATAATAAACTCAACGTTTCAAGAAAAATCATAAATTATTTTAAAAATTTTAACAGTAACTAAGTCACCTGAGTACTTGAAAACTGTTTTCTATATGAATTTGCGTCTTGATTTATCTTTGGCAAATTCATCGATGATTTAAGTATCTATTTCGTCCAAAATTTCTTGTTCTATGTATAATATAGGCCTATTGTTCCGTCTGTCCTCTCCCATCGAACTCCTTAAATAGTTTTTGACGCATTTTAAAATTGAAAAAGATCTTTCACCTGTTGCATTTGATATTGGCATTGTTAAAAATATTTTCGAAATAATATCTACATTAGGAAAAGTTCCACTCCTTTTATACACTTCGAACTATTATTCAATAGCACTTCTGGCTATTTATTTATCAACACTTCTGGTTATTTATTTATCAGTTTCTTACGTTCTTATTATTTCTCATGTTTTAATAACATATATTAATATTCTTTTGTAAATGTTCTTGCAAACTTCCTTTATCATTTATAACTTTTTAATATCACTTAATAGCACGCCTCCAAAAATCTTTTTTCCTTCTTTAATCTACATAATTATTATTATTCATAACTTTTGCAAAAATAGAATAAACAATACTTACAATTCGATTGGACTCTTTATGTCATAGTATAAGCGAGAGAGATACATACTCACTGATAAATACTTCAATAATAATGATGCACCGATAATCCAATATTTATTTTTAAAAACTTTAAACTAAAGTATTTTAGTTTGTTGTTCAAAGTAAAATAAATTTTATTTTAAACTAAAATAAAAAAATAGCTAAATGTAATACTGTAATTCAAAATAAAACTTAACACAACGTATTTTCAGTGAAATATGGTCTTAAAAATCATCTTCTGCGGCTTAAATTATAAAAATAAAGAAATTTAGAATTGGAAACCCCATACTACCCACCTTCATGTAAGTGGGTGGGCGCCAGAGCCTTAATTGGCTGGTGGCAACAAAATTAGCTGCACCATATCTTAGCTACCATACACACAGTAAACATGGGATTTAAAAGTGTATAAATGTTAAAAAGTGCGCCATCGCCAAATTCTGTAGCACAGATTAACCTTTACCTAGAACGACTTAATTTTAAGGCTGGGCCGACTGAAATTTGAGCGCTAAATTTAAATAGCACGTAACCAAGAAATTCTTTCTCATAGCGAGTTAAATCCTTTTTATTCTGGAGGCGGGGAGACCACGGGGTGTGGCTTTCTTCATTGGCTGAAATCACGTAGAAGCACGATCTCTTGAAGCACTACTGGTTTTCAGATAGTAATTTTGAAGTGAAGTTATAAACGAAGCCGTCAATCAAATATCGTTCCTCTTCTTTCATCTTGGAACTGATCATAGAATCGCGTGGCAGGGAGTTTATGCAATAGTTACCGAACATCCCATATATACAGGGTGTATACAAAATGGTGGGAAAAATTTTACTACACGATTCCTTGTGAAAAAGAGGAATAAAAAATGTCCAGCACAATTTTTGCTTAAAATCAATATTTAATAAGATAATTAAGGCCAAAGATGAACGAATCACGCCCCAGATACGCCCATCATTAGAAAAGCAAACCAAAGAAATTCTTGGAGAGGCACGGCTAAGCACAAATGATCTTATTCGTTAACTTCAAACCTGAAAATTTCGTTGCGTGTCCAAATACGTCATTGGAATTCCGAAGTATGGCTACCTAGTGAAGGTTTTTTCATCTCCAAAGAAAGCCAATGGAATACCAATCTTTTTCTAAATCTGGTAACTTTATAAAAAATGTATCCTTTGTTATAGGGTACAAATACAGTGGAAATCGGTTATAACGACCTTCAAGGGACTGTGCAAATTCGGTCGTTATAAACGATATCTTTTTAAAATCACAGTAGCCTATAGTATAATACACTCTAAGAGTTTTATAAATTATTTTGATAGTAAAAAGTATTAAATTGTTTGTAATAGTAGATCGACTCACTGTGCTAAACACTCGATGGATAATATAATACACAATAGGCACAGTTTTTGAAACGAAAATTTATTCGGCTTTAAACGTTTTTTAAAAGCCTTGAGCTTTCATCGAAGATGTAAGAAACCCTAAGCGTGCATCGCTCGTAAGGGCTAGTCTACTATTGTTTATTGTACAAAGGGCAATATTATGTGTGATGTTGGTGGATTGGCACCCTCTATCCGTCGAACCAGATGAATGTGGACTATAAGGGGAAAGTTGGATTGTGTTAAATTTTTTTTTTTAATTAAAGTATATGACAAAAAATTATTGGTGAAATTTTAAAGGGAGAAAACGTGACCACGCTGGATGGATGTTGGCCGTAATATATAAATCTTTCACCAGGTGCTCGGTGTTTTGATGGATTAAAAATGTTTCAAAAAAATTAAGATCAGCGAGAGACGGAGGTTTGTAGATTAACTTCGCTTCATCGAAGTTAAATTTGTGGTCCAAAGACCAGCAATGAACGGCTATGGATGATTTAGTCAATTCTTGTTTTTGTACGTATGCCCGGCGTTCTTTAATCCTGAAACGGAGTGCATGATGAGTTTGGCCGATGTACGATTTTGAGCACGAGCATGGGATTTCATAAATACCCCATGAGTTGTGATCCGCAACCGAGTCTTTTAGTTTTGAAATACAAAGTTTATTGATGGGCGTGAAAGCGACTTTAAAATTAAAGTTGTTAAGAATAGTAGCAATTTTAATGCTGATATTGGAAAAGAACGGTAAGTACATGGTCTATAAAATAGGAATGCTGTTGGGAGAAAGATGTGTGTCCGGTTTTTTGGAGGAGAATTTTTTACGGCCCGATCAACAATAGACGGGTTGTTGCCTCGGAATACAGCAATGTTTTTAATGAACTCGAGTTCCTTATTCCTTCGAGTTCCTTATTCTTCAGTAGAGCAAATTTTGATAGCGCGGAACACAAACCAATAAAAACTGCTCATTTTCTGAGACATTGGGTGTGCTGATGAACAGTGTGGTGGTAACGAAATGGAAGAAGGTTTATGGTAAACACTTAAACGATATTCAGAGTCTGTTTCCATGACCAGAACGTCCAAAAAGGTAAATTTGTTGTCAATTTCGCATTCAACTGAGAATTGAATATGATTATTAAACGAGTTGAGATTATGGATTAGAACCTTGAGATAAGATACGAGACAATGGGTCTCCCCTAGCGAGGCCTTCTGTTTGTTGGAAGAACTTATTTTGGAAACTGAAGCAAGTTTGTGAAATATAAATTTCGGTCAGGTTGGTAAGTTCACAAACTTCAAAATCAGTGTAGTGGAATTCCTTCATGCGCTGTTCTAGAGACTGAAGGGATCCTTGGATCAGAACATTCGTGAAATGGCTTTTTACGTTAAATGAGACTATTGTGTTTGGAGTGAAGGGAATGTCACGAAGCCTGTTAGTGAATTGCAGAGAATTTTTGATTGTAAAGGAGTTATTGTATAGTAATGGAGAAAATCTTTGCGCTAAATGCTTTGAAAGAGCGTGACATGCGGTGCCAATATTTGAGACTATAGGACGAAACGGCATGCCCGCCTTATGGACTTTGTGTAGTGCATATAGGCGAGCAATGTTAGCAATAGACGGAATAACTTGCTTTTTGTTTTTTTATCTAAAAATTGGCATAAGTGGATGGCACGTTTTATTTTATTTAGATGAATATTGGATGGATCTTTCTTGATATGGCGATAGCGATCATCTTGAAGCAATGTTTCCACTCCATCCAAATATTGGTTTTTGTCAAGGACAACAATTTGGCCTCCCTTGTCCGCTTTTGTAATGATAGTCTCTTCATCCGACTGGAGGTATTTCAACACGCTGTGATCATGGCGCGACAAGTTCGGTTTAATGATGTATCCGCTACACTGATTTTGAAGTACGTGAACTTACCAACCTGACCGAAATTTGTATTTCACAAACTTGCTTCAGTTTCCAAAATAAGTTCTTCCAATAAACAGAAGGCCTCGCTATGGGAAACTCAGTATCTCCTATTTTATCAGATATCTATTTGCATTATGTCGAAGAAAAAATTCACGAACATCTTCATTTCAAATTATGGGTCCGGTATGTAGACGACATCTTTGCAATTCTAGATGGTAATAATACTGATCTCAAGGTTCTCACCCATAATCTCAACTCGTTTAATAATCATATTCAATCCTCATTTGAATGCGAAGTTGACAACAAACTTGCCTTTCTGCACATTCTGGTCATGAAAACAGACTTCGAATTTCGTTTAAGCGTTTACCATAAACCTTCTTCCATTTCGTTGCCACCACACTGTTCATCAGCACACCCAATGTCTCAGAAAATGAGCAGTTTTTACTGGATTGTATTCAGTGTATCAAAATTTGCTCTACTGAAGAAGACCGGAATAAGGAACTCGAGTTCATCAAAAACATTGCCATATTCCGAGGCTTCAACTCGTCTAGTGTTGATCGGCCCTTAAAAAATTCTCCTCCAAAAAACCGGATACCCATCTTTCTCCTAAGAGCATTCCTATTCTACAAACCATCTGCTTACGGTTCGTTCCCAATATCAGCACTAAAATTGCTACTATTCTTAATAAGTTTAATTTTAAAGTCTCTTTCACGCCCATCAATAAACGTTGTATTTCAAAACTAAAAGACTCGGTTTCGGATCACAACTCATGGGGGGTATTTATGAAATCCCATGCTCGTGCTCAAAATCGTGCATCGGCCAAACTCGTCGTGCACTCCGTTTCAGGATTAAAGAACACCGGGCATACGTACAAAAACAAGAATTGACTAAATCATCCATAGCCGTTCATTGCTGGACTTTGGACCACAAATTTAACTTCGATGAAGCGAAGTTAATCCACAAACCTCCATCTCCAGCTGATCTTAATTTTTTTTTTAAACTTTTTTAATCCATCAAAACATCGAGCACCTGGTGAACGATTTATCTATTACGCCAATATCCATCCGGCGTGGTCACGTTTTCTCCTCTTAAAATTTCACCAATAATCTTTTGTCATATACTTTAAAAAATTTTTTATCATTTAACACAATCCTTCACAAAGCCAACTTTCCCCCTACAGTCCACATTCATCTGGCTCGACCGATAGAAGGCGCCAATCCACCAACAACCTTACCCTTTATACAATAAACAATCGTACACTCGCCCTTACGAGCGATGTACGCTTAGATTTTTTACTTCTTTGATGAAAGCTCAAGGCTTTCGAAAAACGTTTAAAGCCGAATAAATTTTCGTTCCAAAAACTGTGCCTATTGTGTAATATATTAATCATCGAATTAAATTGTTTGTTTTCAAAATTAAATAAAAATGTATTTAATTATAATGAATTTAATTTCCCTTAACGTTAAATTATATTTATAGCCACAGTAAATACGTAACACTTTTTATTTTTTTAAATTGAAAAAATTCTAGAAAATACTAAAGTATATAATGTAGAAAACAAATCTAATGAATAATATTTATTATATTATACTAATGACTTTCGAACAGTGCCGGTTTAAGAGTTTTGTGGGCCCCACGCTTCAAAAATAGAATGGACTCCTAAAGAATATGACCCTCGTGATATTTAATTAATAAATCACTGTTTTTTGTTGATTTTTTTTAAGATTCATTATCTTCAGGTTTAGCACTAATAAAATATTTGGATTTTATTTATTATTTATTTTATGATGTTTTATATTATTTTACCATTTTAAATGTTACTGAACAATTATATTCTGTTTTTAATAGTTTTGGTTTAAAAAATAAAAACTTATCTACTATTCATAAATTGCCATTTTTGCTCATTCGATTACCATGAACGCCTCCAAAAAGCATCTAAGACAGCGGTCGCCAACCTTTCGGACCTCATGAACCACTAAATTCATAATTTTAAATCCCGCAGACCACATTTCGTGAATTTAGTGCAATATAAAGGTGGAAATTGTCATTCAGAATATGAGAATTTCTTAGAATATTATTTTTGTTTTATTATTAATAAATCATTAAAAATGCAAATAATGTCCAGATTTTGCTGCGGACCAACGAGTGGCGACCGCTGATCTAAGATATTATTTCTCATTTAAACTGCAAGTAACTTTCATTCATAATTAATGAGTGAATATGTGCAGAAAAAAAATTAAAATTATTCACTGAAAATTGCATCGCAAGGAATCTTTTACGTAATGCAAAATTTCTCAAAAAATTGGTTTTGAGAAAAACGAAATTAAGTTAATCATTCACACATCTAAATCTGTGACACGACTACATTCAAAAGCATTTTACAATATCATGGCCTCGTCGCGTCGGAATAACAAAACCGTCCTCAGAAAGATGATTTGCTTTATTTTTTAGCATGTAAATAAAAAAATTGACATTTTCCCCCTAAATTCACTACTTTTTCAGGTATAAACTCCCCTTAAGAAAATTCATCTTAGGACTCATCAAATTCTATTCTAAATATGCTGATATGAACATCTTCCCCACTATCTGACTGCATGCTCTGAAAACGTTACTGTTCTTGAGCACTTATATCTGCGCATAGGCTGACGTACAAAGTGTATAAGGGGGGGTTACAGAGCTATAATTTCATATGTATGTGCACAAAATTTCATTGGAGTGGGAATTACAGCCTCCAACAACCCCCGCCCCCAACCCCTGCGTATGCCAATGCTTTTGTAAACAGCTGCTTCAAAAACTGAAGTTGATAAAATGAAAAGTTAGGACAAAAGTGAAGTTATGACAAGTTAGACAAGGCCGGTGCTTACACGCTTCTCCCCACTTCCTAAGTCCTTTAATAACTTGAGAAAAGCAACAAAAATTGAATATTATATTCAAATTTAGCCTTCTTATAAAGACCGAAGTATAGGAGGGGGCAACATAGGGTGAAGTCCAGGCCCCCACCACACGTAGTTAATAGGCAACGTATTTTTGTACGAGAAAAAGAGGAATCTTGACTTTGTGCCAGTGGAACTCGTAACGTGTCTTATGTTCAGTGTATCTATTGGATAAAGTGAAAGAAAATACAATGTTTCAGTAACGTACGCAAACATTTTATAAGGGGTTATGGGTGTACTAAGAGGTGGGGAGAGTTTCGGCAATCAAAATTTAATTGTATACAGGAAAATGGAAAGTCAATGGGGTTATGACTAACCCCTGCTCCCGGTGCTATTACAAATAGTTTTTATGTTACAACTACACAAGGGTCCGACATTAGCTGAAGCCATTCCTTCCCACCTCAACAACCAAGTAGTTTTTAAACACAAAAAGATAAAAATATTACTACTGATAGGTTGTACGAAAAGTGCTCACGAACTTACTTTACAACTTTGTAATAATTTTATGAAAGACGCTGATTGGAGCATAGCTTGACTACCCTCTACCCACAAAAAAAATAAAATTAATTGATGAGCTTCGGAACCATTGATTAGTTGTAATATCCAATCAACCAACATGTATTAGGGTAAAAGGTCACTAAATTAAAAATTTACAGGACGGTGCATAAGCATTACCAGAAAGTGGGAGGGGGTGAGGTTTATTTCAACCCACAATCCAGAATATTAACCATGTTAAAAAAAATGCACGTTAAAATCTAGGCGATGGAGGTCAAACCCCCGCGACCCCCCCCCCCTCCACCGTTAGGATAGGCAAATGGGACCGTATGTAATGAAATTTTCGGCGGAACCTTGACTTTGAATGGCATTAACATGTAAATTTGTCTCCATATTACGAAAAACAATTTCTATATAACGAAGTTCTTTTTATAAAGAATTTGATTTTTTTAATTTACCTTTTACAATTTTTCAGCGGGATGGTTAGGTAGAAGGGGTAGTTGAGGATTTTAAGCAAAAAGACGGAGGTGAGGTAGCCTTCTGTATTGTGGACATAGGGTCAGTTGTGATAAATAATTCTATTGTTCTAAACTGGGAACTTCGAAGCAGCGGGGATGTATCACTCTGCAGGTGTGGCTAAGCCACGAAATTTGCTTCTCGCACATACGTGTTGCATTGTTGAAGAAAATGTTATAGATGACGTGTTCCGATATTTACAAAAGTGTGAGAATTTCTATGAACAAAACGTTTTTTATAAGAAACCTGTACAAAGCAAAATTAGTGATTATTTCTCTGTTTCAAATATGTTGTATGAGGATCATACAGATATAAAGTAATCCTCAGTCTTTACTTTTGTTATTAATTTGTGCGTACTTGTATACGAAAAATATATAAATTCGTTGAAAAAGAAGAGTCTACTGAATTTAGTCTTTACTGTCCAAATTTAGCTTTTTTCATTTTATCGAAATTAAGTTTCAACATTTATGTTAATTTCTATTTAACGAATTTTCCTTATAACGAAGTTTTTCAGAGGAACGATGGCACTTCGTTAAATAGAAACTCGACTGTATATTACTAATAAAAATACCTACAAATCATAACTTCACACTTGATATATCCATTGTTTATTACGTTTCTAAATGCTTAGTTGTCGCACTTTTAGATAAATGAATTAAATTCTGGCACAATTTTCTAAAGTATTTTGCCGCACGACGAAAATAAACCTTTCATCACCGGTAAAACTTTTCTAAAGTCTAAACGCCGCTAAGCTGATAATTAATTACATTGAATCTTAAATTAAAGGGTGATTTCTTTTCAAGACATTCACATTTTCAGGAGCAAATATCGTAAACGGAGAGAGAACCGTGTTTCATGGAAAACTGCAATTATGCTATAAATATATATTTTAATGGAAATGTAGTTTTCAACGTTAAAAATTTCCACACACTCCACTTAAGATTTAACATCAAAGGACAGAGCCTTTGTATTTCGAAGAAAGTTTCTGAAGCACATAATCTTCAAAGCCACTCCACATGCCTTTTCCTGGTTATTAAATTAAAAGCCGTCTCCTAAAATAGCCTTTTCAAACATTTAACGCCGCTTATATTTATTAGAAAAGAACGGCACTTACGTTTAAATAAACATGCGATTAAGATGTTTTGATCAATTTTCTACTAAAATCAAAACAATATGTATTCTCTTCGACTTTAAACTTTAAACCGCAAAAAAAGGACAAAATGTAACATGGAACCGGTATTGTGTGGGAAGTTCACTAAAAGAAATCTCATTTGATGTCGTTATCCAAAACGGAAAAATTCTTTGGTTTAAAATTAATTCCTAATAATTCCTTCGCTTTTCTAATTTTAAAAGAATTTATTCTATTCATATATAATAAGATATGTGTGTCCAAAATCTGAAAAATGGCACAAAAACTAATAGAAAATGAACACACTTATATAACATATATATGTCAACCATTTTTAACGTAAATCGATTTTTAACTCTCTGGCTGCTCAATTTTTTTTCTTTTTATAACAATCTCTTCAAAAACTGCATATTTCTTTTTATTCAATATTTTAAATCTACATGTAATTGAGAGTTAAAATATGTAGCACATTTTTGAAACCAAAGATGATGAGAGATGAAATGTGGAAAAATTTCATACCCGCGAAAATCGCGGGATGAAAAATTCTGTTACTTTCATGTTGCCCGTGGAAATAGCGGGATAAGCAGTTAGAGGGTTAATAATTGCGACGTTTTTAAAAAGAAGGGAAAAAATCAAATAAAAGAAAGGAAGATCTCTCTCCCATTTTCCCTCAGTTTTATATAAACATAACAAAAGCTGTATAACCCAAGAGAAACCCTAACGTAATCTAAGTAGATTATAAAGTAATTGATTATTGTGATTATGTTTGACACTCCACTTTTTTCCGTTCATGCCGGAACCATTTTTTCACTTGTAATAATTAAAAAAAAAGTTCTAGAGAATGAGCAATACATATTTAAGAGTCAGAATCAAGCCTAGAGACCGATGTTTGTCTTATTGATAAAATATTTAATTAACCACAATATACAGCTACTGTTCGTTCACGAAAAGTGGTCCGATGGTACCGTTAGAAATAACGGGAACTGATGTCGCAAACGGCCTAGCCGATTACAGCAGAGGGGAGGACGTCATTTCAGAACTGGTTTTTGGCGCCGACAAACGTTCACTAAAAACAAGTTCTGAAATTGGGTCCCCATCTCCTGACTTTTGACTGCACTGGACCACATTGGAAGAAAAATAATTCTTTTGAGCAACGCATATAAAGTACACTAACACTAAAGATATCTGATGAGCAAAATAACGAAGAATATATAATTAACATATTTAAGTTATTTAAACTTCATTATTTCAGGGATTTTTCATTATAATAGCAAGCCCGAAACATGAAATTTGTAAGATGTTTGCCATTGTTTTTGAGACACTAATGCTTCGATATTTGGTGGGATGGAAGTAGTTGCAATCAAGTGAAGAAGGTGCTCATCAGATATTTTGGTTGCAGTTTTATTTTTCGTGTGCTTCATTCTCGAAAACAGCTGCTCCAGTTATAGGTGCTTCCAAATAGCGATGACATGAATAAAGCATGATTATGAAGCGAGGGATATTATTCTATGGGAAAATATATCTTATAGAAGTTCGGTAAAGAGATATAATCACATTTTTCTTTACGTTGAATATCAGATGGTAGCTCTACACATCCCATTTGAAAATTAGCAGATAGTGTACACTGAAGTGCCAGAAAAACTGGTACAGGCGTGCGTATGCAAATAACGGAGCTTTGCAACCAATCAGCGTAACGCGATGCTGTCGGCAGCGCCTATATAAGACAAGAGATGTCTGGCAAAGCTGTTAGATCGGTTCTTGCCGCTACAATGGCAGGTTATCAAGATTTAAGTGATTTTGAACGTGGCGTTATAGTCGGCACAAGAGAGATGGGACATAGCATCTCCGAGATAGCGACAAAATTTGGATTTTCGCGTACGACCATTTCACGGGTATACCGTGAATATCAGGAATCCGGTAAAACATCAAATCTCCGACGGCGGTGCGGCCGGAAAAAGACCTTGAAAGAACGGGACATTCGACGACTGACGAGAATCGTTAAACGAGATAGACGTGCAACACTTCCTCAAATTGCCGCGGATTTCAATGCTGGGGCATCAACAAGTGTCAGCGTGCGAACTGTTCAACGAACCATCATTGATATGGGCTTTCGGAGCCGAAGGCCCACTCGTGTACCATTGTTGACTGCACGGCACAAAGCTTTACGCCTCGTCTGGGTCCGCCAACACCGCCATTGGACTGTTGATGACTGGAAACACGTTGCCTGGTCTGACGAGTCTCGTTTCCAATTGCATCAGGCGGATGGACGTGTACGGGTATGGAGACAACCTCATGAATCCATGGACCCTACATGTCAACAGGGGACTGTTCAAGCTGGTGGAGCTTCTGTGATGGTATGGGGCGTGTGCAGTTGGCGTGATATGGGACCCCTGATACGTCTAGAGACAACTCTGACAGGTGACAGGTACGTAAGCATCATGTCCGATCACCTACACCCATTCATGTCCATTGTGCATTCCGACGGACTTGGACAATTTCAGCATGATAATGCGACACCCCACACATCGAGAGTTGCTACCGAGTGGCTCCAGGAACACTCTTCTGACTTTAGACACTTCCATTGGCCACCTAAATCGCCAGACATGAACATTATCGAGCATATCTGGGATGCCTTGCAACGTGCTGTTCAGAAGAGATCTCCACCACCTTGCACTCCTATGGATTTGTGGACTGCCCTGCAGGATTCCTGGTGTGAATTGTCTCCAGGATACCTTCAGACATTAGTCGAGTCCATGCCACGTCGTGTTGCGGCACTTCTGCGTGCGCAAGGGGGGAGGGGGCTAAACGATATTAGGTAGGCGTACCAGTTTTT
>QLNU02015360.1:137698850-137736140 GCA_006491805.2 Dysdera silvatica
GCAGCGTAGCTAGGCTGGGGCAACAATGATACTTGAGCCCCCGCACGCGGAGCCTTATTATGGCATAGGCTTGTCCCCGGACCTCACAAGTTAGAGGCCCCCAAAATTGTTTCATTGGTGATAAAATCATGTAATTTGCTTTTAAATATTTTTATTGATTTACTTTTGTAATGTTTCAGTGCAATTTTGAACATAATTTAAATTCACTCTGATTTGATTTTGACAAACTTGCATGAAATATAGCTTGAGTAGGATATTTGCGAAATTAATGACATATACCTCTAGCCACACAGTTTTCCCTAGAGAACGGGTTTATTTTATTGTTGATGATCTGGCAACCCTAATTGACAGCGACTTTACACCAGCATTCGTAATTGAGGAGCAACTAATAATTCTGGATCAACAACGAGTTGATTTGCAAAGCTCAAGTTACACAGCTAGGCTTATTAGTCTTAACGGAACATTGCCTGAACACTCCTCTCATCCTGTACCATCAACCTCAATCTCACAACTTCTCTCTGTATCATCAACTGTCCAAAATGATCAGGAAGCTCCAAGTTGCAGTATGGAAGTACAAATAAATACAAATGTATCACCAGCACAAATTCGGCCATTGCCAAAATTTGCTGCTCGATTAGTAAATTCACTAAAACGTAAGTCAAAACATGCAGAAATTTTAACAAGCAGCTCTGTTAGGAATATTGCTCCAGCATAACGCGAAAAAAAAACCCGGTGTGCACAAAGTACAAATGAGCCTAAGATGACCGCAAAACATCTCGGCACAGGGACGAAATCTACGCCGCCGTCTTACTTTTGCTCAGTATGTGATGAACCATATGCTGATCCACCAATAGGGAACTGGATAAAGTGTTCCTTCTCTAACGGATGGGCTCACCAGAACTGTTCCCCTTATGAAGGCATAAGAGACTATACGTGTCTTAAATGCATGATGCGAAAAGATTTCAGATGATTTAATTGATGCCTAAAGCATGTTATGTATACGCCATAATACTGATTTTTCTATTTCAAAAACAACCTATCCACTTTTCCCCAGGGTTGGGGCAAAGTTGATAATTTAACCTTTCTCCTTCAAATATTTTTGTTTTAAATTTGGTAATAAACAATATCGTTAATGATTCGTAATATGTTTCTTTGATGTTCACAGCAGTAAACAGTAAAGTTTTAGCGTTCACATATTTATTTATCACACTTTATTATTAAGATGAAATTAAGTGATCCGCTTTGCACTACTCTTTCCCCCTGCTTAGATTTCCTCTCACCTCATCCATCTTGCCACAAAGCTTCTGTTGTTAGGTCTCTGACACACAGGTCTGCGTTAACACACAGCAGCAGTGTTGAGATGAAGGATGCTGAGATACGAAAAGTAAGGAAAGCACTTGCGCATAATAGCTACCCGAGAAAGTTCATTACTCAAAGATCTGATGATGGACGTAGAGAACCTGTGGAGCAATGATGGACTAGAGGGAGGACTGTAGAGAGGACTTCTGAAGGGATTGCTCCTGTTCTGAGGAAAGCTGACATCAGGACTTACTATAAACCTGCATCGACTTTGCGTGACCTGTTGGTGAGAGTGAAAGATCGAGTTCCAATGGATGAATTGACTGGAACAATTTACCAGATACCCTGCAAAAACTGAAAAAAATTAACATCATCGTGCTGTGGAGAAAGGTGAGATGACTAATCTTCTGACTGAACACGCCCAGGAGAGCTATCGTGCTCCTGATTGGAATGGTACAAAAGTCTTTCGTAGAAATGTAACTTCTCGCTACTGTAGACTTTTTCTGGAGTCCTGGAGAACTTTTTAAATGCATAGTAAGGAGACGAAAATCTCAATATCGGTGCCTGAACTTTACCGCATGTTTTCTAAGAGATGAGGAAAACCGGATTCAGACGAGGAGGATGGAACCGAGAACCGAGTGCAGGACAGTTTTCAGGAGATTTAGACAGGAGGAAAAACCCGACTGCGAGGTAGCTTTTTGGAAACCCAAAGTTGGGGTATAAATACCGAACACCTACATTTCCTTGACACTTTCGCTTGATGAAGGGAACAGTAGTTCTCGAAACGTTGCGAATATTTTTGCAGACGGTAAATATCTTTTACCTTCTTCATTTGTATTTCGTATATTCCGACCAGTGTCAAATTTTACTAGTTATGGTAAGCCCTGGTCAATCTTTGTACGTTGTTGTCAACCATATTGATATCTGATAGTTTTTGAGTGTCGGCCAAAGACACAATATTGTTAGCCGTTTCTCCATGAGGGCGCCATACAGGCAACTGACATCGCCCCACGATACGTTTACAAACAGCCAAGTTTACTTGGGAATCTAACCCAATTCCAAGGAATCAGGAAGCTGTTACTATACGCAGTAAACCATTGGGGCGCTAAAAAGTGTATTAAATTAACCACATAATTACTAGTAAATTTTAAAGTTCTTACCAAGTTATATGTAAACTATACTAAATCAGAAACCCTGCAAATAGATCGTTTATTTGTCATATAGGTAGTAGGCCTATATATCCGCCAATTATTTTCATTTACACACACACCACCTAAAATCTATAACATCGACGTCATTCTTGTAATAAAGAAATTTGTCGTTTATTGTAACGTTTCTACCTCTGTTCCAACTCGTGAAAGGAGAAAATCTACCATCGGAAATTAAAATAAACACGAAAATCGAAACAATTTCAACAATTTTTTCCATACGTTTGACTTAATTAAAATTAAAAGGCAAATTTAATTTTATCTGGCAAGGATGAGATATTAAATAAATTTCAATTTGCATATTCTTCCAGCAAGCATTTTTTAAAAAGAGCTTGAATGAAGTTGTTATTATCCTTTGAAAAATGGCGTTTAGTAATTTTATTAGTTTTTGAATTCGTTCATTATTTCATCTTCATTAAAAATTTTGTATTTCGCGTTCGTTAAAATATGTAAGTTTTTCAGTGAAAACAAGAAGGCTTTCTAATACTTTGAAATTAATTAAATAATTTAATGAATTTATGAAAATGACATTAAGGAACGGCTTTCAATTAGCAAATGATTTATAAAAAGGCCAGACAATTGTTTCTAATTTGTTAATTGAGAAAGGATATAACTTCAAAACGGAGAGAGAGACCTTCTTTTATGTTCTGTGTTTATAAAAATCCAAAATATGTTTTTCGAATTGGGTAAATAATTGCTTCATTCTCTAGTGCTTGTATATAGATAGAAAAAGCCAGAATTTTTTTTCAGTTTGGTTATAAATAATTTAATAACCTTATTCCTGTATGAAAATGAATTGCATCTTCAACTTTTTCTTTATTTCAACTAAAATTTGGTATTTAAATTATTTTGCAAGTATTTTAAATATTTTTATTTTGACTTGTATCATTTATGTGTCATAATTTGTATGATGTGCAGAAATAAAAATTGATCCATTGATAGTCCGGCGATATCTATCTACGATGGGTAAAAAAATCAGAAGCTGAAAATAAAATTTCTAAAAATGATATCCGAGGGAATATCTAAATAATTTGAAAATCTATATTGAGATGTAATAATATAATATCCGTTCATTATAACATTTTAATAATAATGTACAGAGAGAAAAATTATATAGCTTGCAATTGATAGTGGTTAGTAGAACCTAATATTAAGCAGAATTGCCAATCTGAATTTTAGAAAATATATTTTTACTTTTCTTTGAAAATAAATCTCTAGATTTTCTCCCTGATTGTCCGCTATCAGTAAAAGCATGCTTAGGTTGGTTAGCGAAAAACCAAAGTTTCAAATACTGTCCTAAGTGATGTGCTAACTAAAAATGTATAATCAACATTTTAAGATTCTAAATCCATTTTTTGCTTTAGTTACAATTTTACGGAATATTATTCTATGATTTTTTTTTCTTTCGGCAGTTCTTTCTCTGGATTTCTTCACGTTGTTTAAGGTAAAGATTGTCAATTTGATAAATACAATTTTATTGTAAGACTAAATATAGGCATTCGTTTACATAAATATCATATTGCCTATATCTATTTCGTCTTTACATGCAGTGGACTCCCTTTCAATCGGCCCCACTTAAACCCAGAGCCCTGTATATACTTTTGCTATTATTTTCCATTATATTATTATGTTATCACCAGTTATTATGCGGTTCTTCTTCGTCAACGCTTTTTATGATCAGTTTAAAGCCAATTACAAAACACTTGAATCTGAATAGGCATGTAATAATAATTTTGGTCAATATGTTGAATAATGTGTAATTTCTCTTTAGTAGAACACCTATTCCCGCTCACTTTTCATTAGAGTTTTTAATACAGTACAACCACATTCCTCTGCTTCATTTCTTTTCTTGTTTGAATAATAATTATGACATTTTAAAGCAATTTCAAAGGTTTCAATGTAATACCTCAATTTTAACACACTTTTTTCTGTAAACAACCCAATTTTCCGATTAACCGGTCGGATCACTAACCGGCCGCCGAGTTCTCGGTCCCATCACGAACGGTTAGGAGGTAGTCCACTCTACATGGATTATCTCACAGTGCTTTATAATCGAACCTAAGACTTGTAAAGCAAAGAATTGAAACTAATCAGAACCTTTTTCGTGTGAAACTGATCCTTCTTCTGAATAAGCGCTCTCTAAGGAGCTCACACATTTAAGCAGTATCGCAACAAACCGGGGATATCATCCGTCGGTGATCGACCTCGCAGTAAAGAAACTGTCAAGAGTTTCAAATTTCTCCGCGTTGTGTAAGGAAATTTCTTCCACCAAAGAATTAAACTGCATTCCGTTTGTGCCGAATCATTCTCCCAGAATCTCCTCCATTCCCCGGAAATTTCATTTCCTGATTATATTCAAGCCGGTAGTAGGGGGACAAGGTTGGTTCTACATAACTGGCTAAGCTGGCTAAGCCAGGTCCCCCATGTTAAAGTATAGGGAGGAGATTGGCCCCACCTGGCTATGGCTGGCTAAGGATGGCTAAGGATGGTTTCCACGGTTGGTGGTCCTTTCTCAGCCATCCCAGCTCAACTGGTGATGGATTTGGGAATTTTTTGTAATTTTCTTTTAGAGTGGATAGTTCTCCCAACCGTTGTAGGGGACGCCATATGCATGTCCGATGGTCACATGTCCCCCTTCTGCAGCGATCACATCTCGCCTGGTGGTACATTTTGGAAATTTATTCGATTTTTTTTTGTTTCCGGGGATATTTCTCTTAGCTGTTGTAGGGGAGTGCTGTATGTGTATCTGATGGTTTCATGTCCCCCTTTTTCAGTAATCCCAACTTCTCTGGTGGTGAGTTTTGGAACTTTTATCGATTTTAATGGAAAAAATAGCGTTTTTTGTTAACTTTATTTAGTGTCATGTATTTTCGTTCACATTTTTTTTTTCTGAACTTTTTTTTCCCTTTATATTTTTCTAAGTTTTGAGTTATTCATTTTTTTTTTTTCACTTTATATTTTTCTAAGTTTTGTGTTTTTAATTTTTTTTTTCTAAACTTTTTTTCACTTTTTCGTTTCCGAAGGTTTTTTTATTCGTTTTCTAAAACCCTTTTTTGTTATATAATTTTTCTTTTTTTAACTTTTGTAATTTTTTTAAACTTTTTTTTTCTTTCGCGTTTTTTTGTCTTTATTTTAAATTCTTAGTTTCGTTCATTTTTTAATTTTTTTAAAACATATAATTTTTTTGTTTATTATACTTTAGCATGTTTTAAATTTTATATTATACTTTGATTTTGATTTTTGATTATACTTTGGTTTTAATTTTATATTATACTTTGGTTTTAATTTTATATTATACTTTGATTTTTTAATTTTATTTTGAAACTTTTTTCGGAAATTATAACTATATAGTATATTAAAAGATTTGTACTATGCTTAGAATGAATGTTATTTATTTCTTATCATCTCTGGTTTCCAACATATACTAAAAATATTTTGAAACAAGTTATGTAGATTGTGTGTGTGTATACGTGTTTTATATTCATTTTTCTTGCTTAAAAACATTTCAGTTTAGCACATTATTCATTATCATCATTACGTCTAGGAAAGGAGCACACAAATAACGTTTATATCTGTTTCATAAATTTAATAAATTTTAGTTTAATGTAAAAGAAAAAATTATTCGTTATCGCAGAATCGGCTATACAGCAAAGTCAATCCTATGACCTTCAAACGTACAAAGGTCAAACCTATCACTTTGATGCATATAGAATAAGGCTCACTCTCTAACCCCACTCTGCCCAAATCCAACACTTCCCCTCGTTCTAGACATTCTGTCTGCCAAACATCTCTGTATCATGCCATACGCGTCCGGAGGAGGATACCTGGTGTTACTTTATTTTACCCTATACACTGTGCAATTCTGCTTTCTGGCGGAAATGTAATGAATGGTCCTCCAAAAACGTTTCTGACTCGTAGAATCTATCTCACCGGTTATCGAGTTTTCTCTAAATCTTTCATTAATTCATTCCATGTTTCCCTGATCTAACATGAAATAGGCCGTGGACTGTTACCGGCTTCTCGCAACCTACGCGAGGTAAAAACATGTTTTACGATTTTATATGAATTTGAGATTTTTGACGATTTGACGCTGAGTCTCTCTCACCCTGAACTCGAGATTGCTCGAATTTCAATTTGGTTGACACCAATCCTACCGAGGTAAAAGTACATTCCTATTTTTTCTTACGCATTTCAGTTAAGCAAATGTCTTCACTGTGTTGCTAGTCGTTCGACATGATGCTGTGGATTCAAGTTATTTTACATTATAAAAAGTGCATCTTTTCTTATTTTCCTTATTCAAACATTACTCTAAGAAATTTTTATATCGAAGGTGTCTAAATTTTAATAATTTTAAGAAGACAGAAGATTTTTTAATTAGTTGTCACCAGTATTCTCGCTTCCAAAGAAAATATTACCCCTCTGACTAAGGTATTTACTACAACATCCCTCACATGCGCAGGTACTATAAATGCTTCGTGCTCATTTAAATAGGAAAGTTTTTTATTTTGCTATTTCAAATCGAAAAAAATCCTCATGGTATTGCTTATGGAAATCAGCATATTTAGTTCTTAAGTTGACTTACTATCTTTTACCGCTTTTAAACTTCTTTTTTCTCTATATTTAAAATATTCTCCAACATTTTGATCTATACTTAGCTTATTATCTTCGCCTAGATCCATGATGTTCATAAATTGCACATACATATAGCATTTACTACGCATTTTATTCGAAAATGCTGCAATTCAAACTCACGAGAATTTGCAAAAGCTTTTTAATTGTCAATTCGAAATTTGAGTTGCGAGACCTATAGATTTTAATCCCGTGTTTTCCGCATTCTTCCTCTCATTTATGACTACCTTACATGCTAAAGCGTTTAGAAAACAAGATTTAATATCTGTTTATACAACTACTTCTCAACTAAGATGAAATATTTGCTCTACGTTTAAGTTTAACAATTTACTCCAATAGTTCTTAAACGCGTCCCACTATTTGTTCTTTAGATATTTTCTCACCATCTACCTTTATTTTTTCCACTAGGCCTTGAATATTTATTTCGCTGAATGCCTCTTCAGTTATAGAAATATGACATATGTATCGGTTACTTGCCAAAAGTTATTATATTTTATACTAACATAAACAAGTCTTCAAATTTCGCGAAAAGCTTTTCAATGTTCATACCTTGTTTAGGAAGTTAAGAATATATTGAAGTTCCTAATGAGGCAGAAACAAAAAATATTAAAACCGCAATTTCCGGATATGTCAAACAAAATCGATGAATAAGAAACAAACATGCATATTTTGATGTAAGCATGAGGAAGTGTTCATATCTATATCCACCGATAAAGTTTATTTTTGCTGTGATTTTGTTGCATAAAACAATTATATGAGGGAAAAATCAATAGATATACCTAACCCTTAATTCGGTCTTGATTTTCAAATATTTAGAATAATGCGATACACATACCTTCCAATAGGTTGAATTGCTGCTAGTGCCATCCATTGAAAACACTCATGGTCGTTATTTTCTATATTAAAAATTATTATCCATATCCATCATTCATGGTTGTTATTTTAAGAATAGCATAATTACAGTTCCGCTCTCTTTTGAAAGAGGTGAATGAGTGAGTAAACTTATGTAGAGGGTAAAAAAAAAGTTCCCATAATTCGACTACTAATTACTTAATCATAATAAAAATCCAAGCACTCTTTTGATATTCTTGCGAAGCGCTAATTATTGTAATGTGAAGGTAGTATCGATCTCTTCTTTAATATCTGTTTCGGAAAATGCAATTTGACTTTTATCTCTAACATAGGAAAAAACTTTCCTTCGTCTCCACTTATGCGCGCAGACTTAACACGTATAACGACATATATTTCACACCTCGAATATCTATTACCTCGCTTTATAGTCTATCAAGTCCAAACCAAGGTTTTTTTTAACAAAATATGTGAAAACTATCGTCATTTTCAGGATTTCCAGTAAAATACTTATATTTCTTAACAGTATAAATCACCGCAGAACAAAATTTATGTGTGTTATTCAGATCATGTGGAGCCGCGATTGGTACGGGTGGTGCGGAATTTTATTACACCGCACTCACAAATATTATACCTTTTCAAGAAAGAAGATGTGTGAATAAACGATGTCGTTTTAAACCATTGATTTTATCATATCCTTCACCACATTCATTGCCGATAATCATCGTGACAGACAACTAACGTTATTCTTGGAGCATGTATAAATTAAAAAAAAATTATTCGCTAATAATTGCTGTCTGTCACTATTTTGTCGCTAATAATTGCTATATATCGCTATTTTGCCGCTAATAATTTCTATATATATATATCGCTAATTTATAGCTAAAAATTGCTGTATTTCGCTATTTTATCGCTAATATATTCCTCATATAAAGTCGAGAATGATATGCACACCGCATCATTGTCCCAAATATGATACCTTTTCCGAACAAGTGTGTTATTTAGCAGCATCGGGTGAAAATTCCTTAGTTTATCTATCTATCACCCCATTCCTTACCAGTATTAATTGAGATGGGCTTCTAACATTATTGTCGGAAAATACCCAAGAAACGAATTTTGCGATCGTATGTGTTGCCACTGTTACATTGCTACCTCCCGAAGTTCCGGGACTCTGAGGATTATTCATATTTCTCGACGTAAGAAACGCAAAGATCATACATCCTCAGGAGATGCAGAAAATGTCGTGCGGCTACCTTGGGACTTACATTTCTTCGTTGAATCCAGACTAAAACTATTCAACCTATGGGAAGGCAGCTATATCGCATTATGCTAAATATTTGAAAATCGAGACTAAATTAGGTGTTAGGTATATTGATTCTTCCTCCATAAAATTGTTTTATGCAAGGAAATTGCAGAAAAAATAAGCTTTGGTTGGTGGATATGAATATGAAAACTTTCTCATGCTTACATCAAAATATGCAGGTTTGTTTTTTATTCATCGATTTTGTTACACATATCCGGAAAATGCGTCTTCATATTTTTTGCTTCTACCTCATTAGGAACTTCAATATATTTTTAACTTCCTTGACTAGGTATGAACATTGAAAAGCTTTTCGCGAAATTTGAAGACTTGTTTATAATAGTATAAAATACAATAACTTTTTGCAAGTAACCGATACATATGTCAGATTTCTATAACTGAAGAGGCATTTTGCAAAAGAAATAATCGACATAGTGGAAAAAATAAAGGTAGATGGTGAGAAAATATATAAAGAACAAATAGTGGAACGCGTTTAAAAACTAGTGGAGTAAATTGTTAAACTTAACCGTAGAGCAAACATTTAACCTTAGTTGAGAAGTAGTTGTATAAACACATATTAAATACTGTTTTCTAAACTCTTCAGCATTTAAGGTAGTCATAAATGAGAGGAAGAATACGGAAAACACGGGGTTAAAATCTATTTATAGGTCTCGCAACTCAAATTTTGAAATGAAAATTAAAAAACTTCTGCAAATTTTCGGGAATTTCAGCATTACATTTCCCGTTTATTGTATAGGGAAAAATATAAAGACATTAATGATATGGGGTGTAAGCATGCGAATAGGTGAAGTAAACTTCCGACAGCAGAAAAAATGGGAATGAACAGATAATTATTTGTTTTGATGTGGTGCTTCTAAGTGATGTATTTCTAGAATTTCACCCTCTAACTTTAAAAAATTATAAAATTCTCCTTTAGCATCGATATGTTACACGAGCTTCGTTGAGTGGTGTACCTCGAAATGTCTTGATCTCTATGTCGAGCTACTCATTTCTACAGCTTTACCCATATTTTGATGAATTTTGATGATAATTCTTCGTTCTCTTACCGTGATTGTCATGTGTAAATAGTTAAAATAAGGAAAAATGTATATAAAGTGTAAAAAATAACTGATAATATTGTACATTTGATTTGAGGCCCTGCGGTGGCGCAGTGTGGTAACGCGTTCTCCTATTGCGCGGCTAATCCGGGTTCGACTCCCAGCAGTGCAAAAAGAACGCTTACTCAGAGATCTCATAAAGATCGCACTGCTCACTGTAGTCCGGGGTTTGGTTCCCTAGGCCTTAAGAGGTTCGGATTCCTCGGAAAACAGTAGGTCCCGGCGCAGCATGACGCTTGGATGTGTTTTCTTTTTTCGTTTTCTTCGTTTCTGATTTAGTGGCAACGAATCGGTTTGGACAAATTTCTGAAGAAGGTGGACGCTTGTTTTTCCACCGAAACAATTATAAAATGTATCTCCAACTTACATTAAACTGCGGTCGTGGGTATTTCGTTTTTAAATAATCAGAACCTGTTTGCAAATTATAGAATTTTCAAGAAATTATTTGTCACGATATAATTGATATCGTGGAGTATATTTTATCGTGATTTATAATGAAACAAGCGTGTTTGCATATACGTTCCCATAGAACCTTTAGTAATGAGAGTCTACGTATATATGCGAGGGAAAATGTACGACAGGGACTTTGGGAGAGACACACTTCTTCGGACTGGAGTAGGCGAGCAGAGAGGCTCCGGCCTGAGGGATTCGTAAGATGGATGGAGGGAAATGATTACGCACCCCTCCATCGACCTTTAGCAGAAAGAAATCTGTAAAATACAATATGTAGCGCGGACTGCAATAAAGCCGATTGCTTATTTATATTCGATCTGTACCACCTTAACACTAACGATTATCGTTACGATCTTATAACATCAAAGGAAGCTTGTATCTCGAAGCGAGTGCGTCCGCTGAGAAGCGACCGAGACAACATATAAATTATCATGGCGTCGTTAATATTATATAGAAGGACGTTCTCATATTATTGAATGATTCTTCGTGTAGGCTAATTCAATCTGTAGGAAAATGAGAATGAGAATAAATAATACATTAGCTCTTCGCATTAATAAATGCTCTAATATAGTGTCATAATAGAAATTGCATAAATTGCGCGAATACTGCCATTACTGTACACAGGTTTTCTATATAGATTACTTCCTAATTAAACCACATTATCTTGTACATAATCAAAGATAAAATTAAACGTGCCCCTCGGGAAACATCCATTATTTAAAATTAAGTAAACTATACACAGTTTATTAAAAGTCAAGTGATTTCTCATCATAGCTCTTTTTAGTATTTATATTTTGTGAAATGTAATTAAAGAGAAATTAAAATATACACTGCTTATTTCTTTCCACTGTTATCACTCTTATAAACCCCTTCGGTTAATGCAAATATCAGTTTCTCTATCAATTCTGTAAAATTATACGCACTTAGATCTGACGACATTGACTGTCAGATAAGTTAATAGGGAGCGTATAGTGCAAGGAGTTCTAGCATTTATAACTTGGCGTCAAATTTATTTCCTGCGTAATAAACTAGATGCTGCAACGCCTTCAGCGCTTTGCAACGTGAGTGCTAAACCGAAACTTTTGTGCCACTAATATTTGTTCGAACACTTGCAGCACATTCAAGTAGAAATGGTACCATTGTGTATAAATATACCGTTGTATAAAAGTCACTTTTTGCTTGCTCCATGGACAGTTATCAAATTATTTATTGTGTGCTAAAACTGGGTTACAAACTGATGAATATTATTATCATCATGTAATGATGTTTTAGAGGAAAAGAGGAAAAAGTTTGCAAAGGCGAATTTCATGCGTAAACATAATTTGAAATAAAAAGATATTTTAAATCAAAGAAATGTGGTACAAAACAATCAGTTAAAAACAGGGGGAAATATGCAGATGTCAGAAAATATTAAAAGCAAAATTTATGAGTACTGGTGTTTTTAAAGATTGCATGGATGAGTATTTTTAGTTGTTATGCCACCGTATAAAGAAACCAACGAAGTTTTAAGATTTTTCCAGCTTTTATTCCAATTTTCTCTGTTGTTTTATCTTTTTTTCTGTTTCCAAAACGGTTCCTTCTTTTGTTTAATCCTCTTTTAATAACTTATTCTATGTATTTTTCTTTTTTGTTAATGTTATTGTTTTATTGTCATTTCTTACTTCCTTTTACCTTCAGGTGTTTTTTTTTTGGTTTTTTTTTTGCTCTTTTCACATCAAAAACGTTTTTTCTATCTGCCATAGTTTCAAATTGTACTTTAATTTGAAAAAGTCAAGAGATAAATAACAAAATATTAAAATTTGTCCCTTGCTTAGTTTTTCCGGGCAATGTTAGCCTTTTCCAACAATTACATTCCGTTTGCTAAACACTGTTTTGAGTTAATAAGCAACTATTTTACGGAAATGCTGTATTTCAGTTATTAACGTTGCTTTTTTCTAGGAAAATTATGTTTTTTAGGTTTAAAATTCTTATCGTTTATGCATGTATGACTAATAGTATATATAGTACAGCTGTTTTAGTAGTAATACTGTACGTAGCCGCAAAAGTTGTTTTTTTTTTGTTTTTTTTTGTCGTTCCCATTATTTTGCTTGTAGCTGCTTTCTCTTGTTTTTCTAATCTACCTTCAATTTGATCATGCCGTTTCGAGCTATAGCTATCGTCCTTTTTATTCTTTTATTTCTCTAATGCTTTTTCGATCTAGTAATAATATTAGCTTTGTAGTTTTTGCTGCTAAAGCAATTTCAGCTATTTTCTTTTTTTATATAAGAATTCATTCAATTGCGTTTATCCCTTTATTTTCTAGTGGGTATAATATTTTATAATTTATTCACCCACCTAATTTTTCCCATTTCCTATTAAGTTCTCCCTATAGCAGTCTAGATTTCGCGATGTGTTTTAAATTTCCAATTCTTAAAAAAAATAGTGCTTTAAATAAAAACTTTTAATAAAATATAAAATATCGTTTAGTAATTCATGTTTTTTTTTCATTTTTATAACTGATTTTTTATATTAAATATTATATCGTATTAATGTGTAAATTAGTTTTTTGCCATATCCCTATCTATTTAATTAAAACGATTTTCTCCGTAAACAGACTTTTGAAAGCTACGCAACCGGATGTTTTGATGCTAAGAATTATCACTGTACTTCAAATGCCACAAATTTACACAAAACTTAATAGTTTTCTATACATTTTTCACACTTTTAACATGAGTTTTTAATGGTAACAACTGAAAGATTAATTGGTTTTTGAGTTTAAATTACTTAAACTTCTACGAACGACATCGGCAGGTAATGTTTTAGCTATTTGACGTAATACAAGAGAAAGAGGGCTGATAGTTTTGTGTCGGAGAATTTATAGAAATTTCATCGTTTCCTTCATTTTATTTATATGTTAGAGTAATAAAAAGTAATGCGTTAGTTCTTACTGAAAATGTGATGCCTAATTTGTGGGATTTTACTATTTGAGTTTCTGTTTTTCTTAGTAAGTGCAGATGTGAAAACCATCTTTACTTCAGTTTGAAAACTATTTTTAATTTATTTTAAAACTTGACGCAAAAAAACGTGCAATTCCAGTTTATTATTTTTTTAAAATAACGTATTTCCCTAAAAATTTCTTCTTTTAACTAAAACACATTTTTCCTTTCTTAGGAATATGCAAAGTTATTTTGTCATGCAACATTCGAAAAAATTTGATAAATGCTTAGAACACTAAAAACAAATTTCTTCCTACCACGTTTCCTAATGGTGAAAACGACAACTTTCATGTAACACATCAAAGCACCTTGAAAGTCTTAATGACAATCAAACAATTTTATGTAGAATTTATTACATGTGAGAGGAATATGGAGAAGTCTACGCTTGTAAATTTACTGAAGCTATAGTTTTATATTTTTCTCCTATAACAAAAAGCTCTACTTTGAGCTGGAAAACGTGGGTGTCAAGATTATGGCATATAAATTATTCCCCACGAAAAAAAAATTTACCCCGGACGCTTTTCTATGTTGACCACTATGTGGTAATTATGTTATCCCTGAGAAGGGTAATAATATCTTACAACCTATTTATACGGAGAAAAGAAGCTTCGTTCCCCGTCCTCGATGACCTAGCGGTCAAGGCACTCAGGGTTCAACGGAGAAATCCTAGTTCGAATCTAAGTCGGGGACGATGCCTCTTTTTCTCCTATAACAGAAAGCTCTCCTTTGAGCTGGAAAACGTGGGTGTCGAGATTATCGCGTACAGTTTGATCACAGAAACAGAAACAAGCCAATGAGGGAACAAGCAAGAGTTTACTACAGAGTTGTTAACGGAAAAACCCTTAAATAGCAATGGACTGGGCACAATGGTGAGCTGGAACCGATTTACACCAACAAGTTGAAAATAAGATCGTTAATGTTTTTTTCTATATGCATTAATTGAGTAATCAAGCTCTCAGATAACCGGTTGTAGAACTTTTCACAATTTAACGACCCGGTTGCTCAAATTTTGTCAACTTACTGCTATCTATGCACATTACAAAGAAGAATGAACAACGATGGATGACAGAAATTTTCGAGTAAATCTTAAAAGACCAGCAATGTTCGAGTTAGTCTTCAAACAAGATGCATAATATGAAATCAGAAATAGGTTGGAATAAAAGGAAGAAAATTTTCCTTCAGGACAGACATCTATCAAATACATTTGGCAACATGCCCGTATCCAGAGGTGGGGGGAGGGATCTTAGGGACCGTTCCTCCCATAAACTAAATTTTTAATGGAACCTTGGCTACGGTCTTGTATGCTGTTATTGTATCGATACATGCTATAAAAAATTTTGAACCTATCCCGAAGTTAAATTCTGGCTACGACCTTGCCTGGTGAGATCAACGATCGATGGATAATAATTGAATATGACGATGATAAAGATAGGAGTACATAGTTGAATCTTTGGGAACTCTTCGCTCAGCCACCAAACATAACAATTGGTACCAAAATTTAATTAACCGAAATTTTCTAACTCCGTCGATTGATGTACGAACAATATTCGCCGAAATTACGAAAAATCTAAACGGCTTAGCGCACCGTTCTACAGTTAAAATGGCATTTAACGTGTTAGTTTAGAATATCAATCTGAGGAATGCTTTTATTGCGATTAAATGAATTTGCAAACGATGTTTTTCTTAATTTGCTTCTTTCACATAAATAATATTCATTACTTTACAAATTTTCTTAACGAGTAGGTGATCATTGTTTTTGAGAATGGCTGCATGAGAACAATCGATCTTATCAAGCTTTATATTTCTCATTCCAATAATCGTACGGGAGGATGGGAAAGATGTATTGAACCCAAGAGAAAAACAGCAGGTGCGCTTGATGGTGGCCAGTTATTTTTCAACATTACCATCAATAAATCTATGGGAAGACATCAAACTTAACCACGGCTGGCAGATATTTTCTCTTCTTTTTCTTTTGTTTTGGTTTTCGTACAAATTTATTTCGCTGTGGTGCTGAGAACTGTGACGCAAAAAAAGCCTTTATGCGTATAAATGTATGCAGAAGAACTTTAAAATAAAGGCTCTCTAAAAATTCGCTAGCATGAAATGATCTCGATTCAGCTGATTTATGCCAAAAATGGAAATCAGATACTAATTTTCGTTGCAAGATTTAAACATCGAAATATAGAAAAGGTAAAAATAAATAAAAAAATACATAAAATATAATTTTTTACAAAATATGGACTTTATCTTCGTATAAAGGTAAAGGAACTAATAGACAAGCATATTAACTAGTCCCATGTTTCTTACTCCTTTAGCACTTTGTTATTTAAATTATTTAAAGCCAATTATAAAATATTTCCTCTTGATTTTAAAGAGCATTTAAATTTAATGCTATAATGGTGAATATTTGAGACAATGTTTATTCTTAATGCTTTACTACACAACGTGGTGCGATGTTTATTTTGAAACATATGACATTGGGTATTCGTAATAAGCACCCAAATATTATATTGCATAATTGCAAATATAATATAGTATATTGTTTAAACACTGCCTCATTGCAATTACATCTAAATTCAGACTCGCGTAGATATGAAATTTTTTATGTAAAGGTTCGCTCACGCTAGATGATATTAGTATCTTCAAGTCAGCCAGCCAAATACAGTGGATTCGCTTTTTTACGAACCTCCAATTTACGAACTACACGTTTTTACGAACCATTGCATTGGTTGCGAAAAGTATCCCGTAGAACTAATGTGAATTTTCGCCCCGATTTATGAACTAAAAATATGCATTCTCTCTGTCTCCCTTTTCTACGAACACAATTTTATCACTTGTTTTTCACTATTTTCCTTCGAACGCCGAAAGTTTGAAAGAGAGAGGCGTGGAATTTCTCCAAACTAGTCGACTTCGTATCTCCCAAGTTGTAGAAAGGATGGGAGCAATTTGCTTTCAATGTTTGATAATTTATTAATATCACACTAATTAAAAATTGTGTGGGGAGACACGTTTACGTTAATTTGTGGCCTCATTTGAAAAGTTACGATATCAGACAAGATAATGCTATATTTTTAGGTGTATACAGTCTAACCTCGATTTAACGAATTTCACGGGACTAGTGAAAATAATCGTTAAATCGAAGAATTTGTTAAATCGGGGGGGAACATATTTATCGGAACTAACGACGCAAATACGGGGGTTGATGGATCCCGGGCTCTTCCTTGGGTTGAAAATTTACATGTAAAATACTTTAAAAGTAACAACTATTATAATAAAAAAATAACAGTATTTGTTTGCATTTTCGGCCTTCAATCCTGCAAAAATCATGGATGTGATATTGATCAGAACTGAAATAAGAAATTATCGAAAAGGAGAACAATAAAAATGCTTACCAGCATTCTGAAGAATACATGTTAATTTTAATAAACATACGGCTCGAGTACGCAAAGAAATCTTTGATTTGACGTTTGTTTTGATTTTTCTTGGGAGTTAGCATTTAACATTCCCTGTACGATTTTTTCAAATGCATCGAAAAGATCATCTCTGACACAATAAATACTTCTTTACACACTGTAAATCAGCATTAACTTCAATTGAGTGAACTCAATTGAAGTTGATTTTTTGACGACAGTTGATTTTCTAACTGAAATTCTACTTGTAGCTGCAGGCAAATGGCGTAACGTTTTCATTAAATCATGAATGGCAAACGTTAAATCGAGCGAAATGTAACACTGGAATCAATGTTACTCAGTCCGGACCAATAAAACCATTCGTTAAATAGAGGAAATCGTTAAATCGGGTATTGTTAAATCGAGGTTAGACTGTAGTTTTAATTTAGAATTTAAAGGAATGTGAGCGTTCTGGTACCAAAATTTATTGATGAGTTTCGGTGCTAAATTTTTATTGTTATAAATAATTTAAAGCTATTTACTATCCGGGCAAAACTTCAGCTGTCATCAGTAAATGGGAGAAAATGGGAGAGGAGGGACTATAATCTGTGATTGTCATAGTTTTGATTATGGGGAAAAGACACGTTTACGAACAATTTTTAAACTTTTCTTTGTAATTAGAATTGCATTGTTTAATGTCATTCCTATTTACGGACTCTTGATTTTATGAACTTTTTTAAAATCCCTAGGGGGTTCGTAAAAACTTTATTTTATTGTATCACGCTACGTCATTTATGACGCATTAGAAGATACTGCTTGGTCATACTGTACGTTCACGAAAAGTAGTCCGATGAAACAGCTAGAAATAACGGGAGGTGACGTCACAAACGGCCTAGCCGATTACAGTAGAGGGGGACCCAATTTCAGAACTGGATTTTAGCGAAAGTTTGTCTGCACAAGTTCTGAAATGGAGTCCCCCCCCTGCTGTAGTCGACTAGGCCGTTTGTGACGTCACCTTCCATTATTTCTAACTGTTCCTTAGGACTACTTTTCATGAACGGACAGTAGTAATATCGCTGCGCAACTGCTGCGCAGTTTTTTTTCAAAGACTTTTCCTGCCAGACTTGTAACAACACCACCTGTAGACACTGACAAACAAATCACGAGCTGCTTATTTTGGTGTTTTTATCTGAACGTTATTACCTGCAGCTATTTCACCGCCGTAATTTGCTTTAGATGCCAAAGATGAGCGCCTTTCAGCTTTTTATGGATTTAAAACAGACAGGTATTTAAATCATTCCAGGATATTTCAGTATTTAAGTCACTCATAGATAGTTCAGTAGCAAATACTAAATGCGTAGATAATAAGCTAGAGAAATATCTCTTCGTGCGATTGAACTTCAAGTGTCTCATCATTAGAAAGTTCTGTTAAGTCATCTGTCATCTCTCAAGCACACGAAAAGTCTGTACATAGCCGGTCTTAGAAACCGTATAAACAAAATTCTAAAATATATTAGCAACCAAAATTTATCTTTTTCTTATTCATATCAACAACGTTAATAGTTTAAAAAAGCAGGACACTGTCTCTTAATTTACATACAAAAGGTTAAACACTGGCAAAATAGCAATAAAAAAGATCACCCAAGCTTTCGGACGACTCTTTAAAATGCACTTCCGGCCGCTTACCATCCTTCTACGGATTACCTAAAATTCATAAACAAAATATTCCTCTCAGACCAATAGTTAGTTTTTGCAGCTCTCCTACATATAACCTATCACAACACCTCTCACGTCTACTCTCTCCTATAATCGGTAATAACGACTACACTGTTTCTACTAGCCAATCCTTCTGCACCTCTTTAAATAACCTACAACTTGACGACGACGACCTCATGGTCTCATTCGATGTAATTTCTCTCTTCACTTGCATTCCCACATCACTTGCAATCGACACCGCACTTACACGCCTCCAAAATGACACAACACTACATGAACGCACTTCACTAACACCTCACGACATCTGCACATTGTTGAAATTTTGTCTGGACTCTGCTGTGTTCTCCTCAAATGGTTCTATCCATAGACAAGTTTTTGGCACTGCCATGGGATCTCCGGTCTCAAGTGTTGTAGCTAACTTGGTTATGGAGTCATTTGAGGAAACTGCTTTGTCCTCACCGAATTTTAACATTAAATTCTGGAAAAGATACGTCGACGACACGTTTGTTGTACTTAAAACTAATACACTCCAAAGCTTCTTCCATTACCTTAATAACTTAAACTCACATATAAAATTCACATACGAAACAGAACAGAACAATAAACTCCCTTTCCTAGACGTTCTTGTACACAGATCTCACGATAACTCAATCTTCACCTCAGTTTACCGTAAACCCACACATACAGACAGATATCTCGATTTTAAATCGCATCATCCAACATGCCACAAAGCTTCCGTTGTTAAAACATTAAGTCTTAGAGCGAATTCTCACTGCAGTAATGAAACACTTTCAAACACAGAAACAAAACACATACACACGGCACTTAAAAATAATGGATACCCTAAACGATTCATTCTCAGAAACTGTAGACCCAATAGTACATCTTTAAACAATACATCTCACACCCGCATATCTATTCCATATATTCACGGCATTTCCGAAACAATCTCTCGCATCCTTAAAGAGGCAAATATCAAAACATTCTATTCCCCTGTCACAACACTTCGCAAACAACTTACAAAAGTTAAAGACCCAGTTCCACCAGAAGATCTCACAGGCGCCATATACCAAATACCATGCAAAGACTGCAACAAACATTACATAGGACAAACAAAAAGAATGATCAAAACAAGAAAAAAAGAACACAAACAAGCACTCGCGAAAGGAGACATAGCCTCACGTCTGGCAGAACACGCTTTACAACACGGACACGAACCCGACTGGGACTCAACAAAAATACTACACCGTCACATCACAAACAAGAATAGTAGACTCTTCTTAGAATCTTGGGAAACTTACAAACTACACGGGAAAGCCATTAATACATCACAACCACTTCCAGAAACTTATAAACAACTCTTACTCTGAAATGTATGAGACATCCCCAACATTAGGTGCCCCGCAGCACGGGTTTCTCATTGGTCCCTATTGGGGTTCTTCCATGATTCTATTGGAGGCCTCCCATTGGTTCTCATTGGGTTTTCCCATTCTGCGGGACTACTCTGATGAAGGGTTTTCCAGAAATTTCAAGTATAAAAAAGAGACAGAAACATAACATCGTCATTACTCCTGATGAAGGACTGCTGCTGATGCGTCCGAAAGCTTGAGTGATCTTTTTCATTGCTATTTTACCAGTGTTTAACCTTTTGTATGTAAATTTCCTCCCTGGTACAGAATTATTAGCCAAACTGAAAAATTACATTTTACATCTTAACCATCCTTCAAGAGATCTAATACCGTCGAACTTAAAAATTTCGAAATTTTCTCGCGGTACTGTAAATCTTCTATTCAAATAGTGAAAAAAGATTATCTGTAATTCGAAGGTGGGTTTTTTTTCGGAACATTTAAAAGGAAGTGATTTCCTGTGGCGATTTTTTTCCTAGCCAGATTTCCCTGGTGGAAATTCTCAAACAAGTTGATCGCGATCACTATGGAAAACTAGTAAGAAGTAAAACAAGACGTAGATTGATATTTCTTAAGAGATTTTGTAAATATTGACGAGAACTTTTAACTTTGTGAAGACTTTGAGCACGCCGTAATCTTGGCGGATGTTAGCTACAATAGGTTGGATATTGTATCTTCAGATGAAAAAATAGAACAGAAAGTCTAATAGGTGAAGAGTAGGACTCCTAGAAAATAGCCAAGTCCCACATATATATATGCAGGCCATGGAAAATATGCAAGAATTCGGACAGTATGTTGAGAGTCGTCCGAGCCTAGGTGTTTTTATTTTCTACACACTCAATAAAATAGGTGTCTACAAATATTCGAAGAATTAACACTAAAAACTATTAAAAATTTCTAATTTCTTTTAAGATTGTAAACATGCAACATTATACACAAGTGCATATATATATATATATATATATATATATATATATATATATATTATTAAATTATATACGATTGGCGGAGTTGACATTTGGGTTAATGCCTACATTAAAATATTTTTAATTCGAATTGAGTTTATGATACCTTCATCTTTTAATTAACAAAGTTCGGCTATATATTAAACCAATACTTAATCACTAAAATTTGAATTTGAATCTATGTTCTACATGAGAAATTCAAGTTATTTTTAGCCAATCAACAAAGATTGACATTCGCTATACGATACCCGACTAATAAGAACTTAACACTCCATCTACTAATGGAAAGAAATCTTGAAGAGACATTTTCTTTTAATTCACACTTCATTCTCTAAGAAATCAAGTAAAAATATTAGTGCTTAGAAGGGAAAAGTACTTAACTTGGAGTGAGTGCACTGACACTTCTCTTAAAGGGCACCCGGAAAATACAGCCACTCCGTTTTTACGGACAGATAAAAATTCTCCGGCGAAACAAAAGGACATGCAGGCAATTAATTTAGAAACATTTTTTGTAAGTGTAGGTTAGTGCACGTAAAATTCCTCTCTCTAAGATCAAGCCTTTTCTTTTCTTACAAAGCCTGGAACAAATATTTTTGTTACAAGTCTGCCTTCTTTCACACCCTTTAGAAGAACCAAATTGGAAAGTCTGAAAAATAAATATCCTGTCACCATCCAACTGACGATATATTCCTCATACAAGTTCTTTTTATTTTACTTCGGCAAAAAAGTTCTCGAACTGCTAAAACAACCGTCCCAAAATAACACGACTTTGGTAGTAAGCCAGCTGCATTCTATATTGTTTTGCTTTTTATACAATCCTTGCGAGAGGAAAACACATAAAATATGAATGTGATCGAACTTGAAACAGATATCGTTTTTCCTGGCAGAAAGATGAAAATAAGGCAAGGACATTTTCAAATGTCTTCTTATTTTATTATTTCCGAGATGGAATTGAATTCTTTGATAAATGCTTCTACGCCTCAACACGGAATTGGAGGAAACGTTGTTTCTCCATTACGAGACACTGACCAGAAAATGTTTGCGTTATATCCCAAATATAGTGACGTTTGCAACCAACATATACATAACTTTTGCAATAATTCATACATTGGCTTAACTTTTAATTTTCACTAAATTCAAATTAATATCATAAATATTCGTTTCTTCGAGCAAAGTTAAAAAATAAAATAGGCGTTGGAAGCCACTAAATGTTGTTTAAAAACATTTCACAATTCTATTGTAATAGACAATTCTATTGTAATAGGCAATTCTATTGTAATTGGCAATTCTACTGTAATAGAAAGAATCAATTTAATTACAAAAATAAGAAGCTATTTTAAATTTTAAAATACAGCAACTCTCCGATTATTCAAACTTCGCTTGATGGAAATCCGGGTCAAGAGAAATGGCGTTCGGCACTGCTTGTATTATTATAATTTTAATGCACATTTCTCTTTCACTTTTTTCGGTAAAACAAACTCATATTTATTTTCTAATGCACAAGTGTTCTAACTAAAAGAGAAACTAATATAAATGCCAAATATCAGTAATATGCAAAAATGTGCATATATTGGATATATACAAAGATAAATATACATTGGATATATACAAAGATAAATATACATTGGATATATACAAAGATAAATATACATTGGATATATACAAAGATGAGTATAAATTGGATATGTACAAAAGTATCTATGTATTCTATGTATATGCAAAGATGTCGAACCATATTTCCAAAACAGTTAATAACTTAAGTAGCCCGTATATATACTTAATGACCTTTTTCACTGCCACCATAGAAGTTGAATAATACAGTATGTAACTATGTGTGTGTGTGTGTGATAAAGAACTTTAGGTTTAATTCGCCTGAGCAACATAGATTAAAGACTTGTAAGTCTAATTAACTAATTAAGCCAATTCTGTCCTAATAATAATTACAATCATTACGAGTCGTATACAAATCAAGGATTTAAAAACTACACAACGATTATCAATTCCCTAAATCATAATTTTCCATCGAATTTCGTTATTATCACCGTTCATGGATTTTTTATCGAATTTCGTTATTAGTACTCTTCATCGATTTTTATCATCAATATTTCTCATCGGAGTCCATCTAAAATTTTTCATCTTTTTTTTTCATCATCATAACTTTTCGTCAAATCTATATAATATTTTCTAGCTAGGATAACTTACCAGTTCTTAAAAGAATAAATTTGTGGCTATTATAAAGAATGTTGTATAGTTATGGACGTATTTTCAAAAAGCAAAATTGAAATTACCTCGTGCAATACTCGTTACAATTACTCGTTACAATGTATTAGAGAGAATATTTCAGATTTTGAAACCAATACAACACTACTTGCTATTGACTGAAAAGGATAGAATAGAAGTATTTTTATTTAAAAATTAAAATCTATAATATATATATGCTTTAACTTCTAAACCTTAACACAAGCATATAAAATGAACTTCGAATTAGTATTTAATTATGGGTGTGCAAAAAAATTGCATTTCATTTCGCTAAATCTGCATTGTTTCATTTACAGACCTATTTATATTTGGACACGAGTGAAAACACACTCTCTCAAATAAATGCATTTTAGAATTACTGAGTCAAAACGAGAATTTGACAAAAAATTATTTTGTAATGTCAGTTGACATTTTTAAAAAGATCGCACGATGTTTGAGACTATCTGCAAGATTCTAATTTTTGCAAGTTATATATATATATAAATTCTATGTCTACCAAGCATGAATTTTACTATTTCTTTTCATTACCTTATAATTTTAAACCGTAGATTTTTACAATTCAATTTATAATGTTTCTTTGAAATATACATTTTAAAAATTAGTTTATTTTACTGAAGGCTTATTCACACGTTTTCCCCTGTGTTCATTTCCTAAGAAAGAGTAAACTTGCCTAGTACTTATAAAAAAAATTGGCCACAATTATTGAAAGTAGGATAAGACCATTTGGAGAACAACATAGTATATAAAACTCCTTATTAATTTTGCTTGTAACTACGTTATAAAGCCTCCTCATCAGTTGATTATTTTATATTTAAAATTTAGGAGTGATATAGAAAACACCGATCTCTTGCACTTTTCGAATTGCAAATGTATAAAATTTCAAAAATGTTATTTTGCTCATGCTGTTCTCCAATTTATTTTAGAAAACAGATGGCTTTTGGAGCATTCAAAAATCCTATATGATAATAATTAACTCGAGCGGTTATTATGTTTTACAGATGGCTCCTACAATTAACGAGTGCCGATTTTCATAAAAGAATATATGCCTTTTTACCAAAAACCTCAATTTTCTTACATGTCTTATTTTGTGAGTAAATCTGAGAGCTAGGAGTTAAGTACTTAAAATACTGACTTGAACTTCCTTCCCTTATAAATAATAAAAATGACCATAAAGTCCCGATGACATCGTATCCCATACGTTACCTCAAATACCGGAAATGCGAAAGCATGCAAAATGGAAGAAGCTGGCCAGTATCGACTGAATTCTCTATCATTCATATCTTTCCGTTTTGGTCCAGAGGAATGAATTCTAAAATAGGAAGTTATAAAATATTTAAAGACATTTGTTTACGTAATGGGTATAGCTTCGAATAGCTTTGCTTTTAACATTTTGTGTTGGAATTTTTGCAAAAATGTGCTTGTTGGTGGTAGTTGCTTCGAGGCAAACTTTTATATAGAGTAGACGAAGAATAAAGTATTAAAATATGCGGTTTAGGACATTTCAGTTAGAAGCAAAAGAATTTTGAGTCCATTTACTATTAAAATATGTAAATCATAAAGTACTAGTGTTCTTAAAATGCTACTTATTGTTAAAAGTTTATTTTTACAACCATCTGACTAAATTCACATTTATTGCGAATGAACACGGTCTTGGTATAAGACTCTGTTTGTTGTATTATGAGCCAAAAGTAGCAAGTATGTTTAAATGTTCTGGACAACAGTTCATGTTTTACATACAAGGTGTGACCAATAAGTATGGTGAATAATGAAATAAGTTTTACATTGAGTAGACCTGATATGGAATCTGTTTACAATCCTTCAAAATAGTCCCCGTCGTACACTATGCACCTCTAACAATGTGTGTTCAAATCACCGAAAGCTCTTGAAAACTCCTCCTCTGGTACAGCTTTTAATTTTTGTGTCACAGCAGCTTGAATGTGCGGAATGTCTGTAAATCTTTGCCCTTTTAGAGCCACTTTAAGTTCAGGAAACAGGAAAAAGTTCGGTGGTCACATGTCTGGGAAATACGATGGGTGCGACAGTTCAGTAACCAGATGTTGAGCCAGACACCGCTTTACAAGCGTAGTAGTTTGCGGCCGTGCATTCTCGTGCAAGAGAAACCAAGAGCCAGGTTGCTTCAGATGTGGTCATACACAACGAATACGAGCCAAAAGTCGTTTGAGCACCTCACAGTAAAACTCACCGTTGACAGTTTGACCTGCAGGAAGAAATTCATTGTGAATTATGCCTTGACAGTCAAAAACGGTTATCAGCAGTGTCTTTTTTACCCTTGACTTTTCAAAATGACATTTTTTCTGTTTTCGGGAGTTGGGTCCGCACCACTCCATACTTTGGCGTTTTGTCTCCGGATCATACTGGAAACACCAGGTTTACTCGCCGGTTACGAAGGTTTTCACGAACTGGGCATTTTCGTCCTCCATGTCGATGAAGTCCCCACAACATTTCATTCGTTGTATTTTTTTTCCTCCGTTAATTGATGAGGAACAAATCACGAACAAACTTTGCATTTTCTCAAATCCTGTGTCACGATTTTCCGAACAGTTTCCTCGAGGGTTATCCAATTCGTTTGACAGCATCTTGATGGTTAATCGCCAATCTCGCTGCAACAGTTTACGTACTCTTTTGATGTGTTCCCTGTTCTGCTGGTGGTGAGCCACCCACTCCGATGCTTGTCTTCGACGCTTTCACACCCATCGTTGAACTTTTTAAACCATGCGTGCACGGTCTTCAAGGTCACACTTTCGTCTTCATACACCTGCTTCAACATTGCATGACTTCCGCCTACTAATTTACCCAATTTGTAGAGGAATTTCAAATTGATTCTATGCTCCATGACACGCCACAAAACCACCGCACAGACAAAAGTCCATAATAAATTTATCAAGACTCACAGCCGCACAAAATCATGCACTACTGTTAACTGAATATTACGGAACACGATGAAGGTGTCGCCGATAATCGGGTTATTTCCATTTTCGATTTGAGGGGTGATTCACCCTACTTATTGGTCACACTTTGTATTGTAGCAACATTATAAAACGGATTATTGCAGTCTTCGTTTCATGGGGCATAAAGCCCTTCTCTACAATTATGAGCAGGAAAGTGTGGTAAATATTGTTGTTGTAAGTAATTATAAATATTATTGTTTTTGTAAATAAGTATAAATAATATTGTTGTTGTAAATAAGGATAAATATTATTGTTGTTGTAAGTAAGTATAAATATAATTGTTGTTGTAAATAAGGATAAATATTATTGTTGTTGTAAATAAGTATAAATATTATTGTTGTTGTAAACAAGTTGTAAATATTGGGCAGCGAGATTATAGCCTCTCCTTTGAGATGGCTTATAATGAAGTCCATAAATTATCTTTAACAGTCTTGTTTCAAAAGAAATCGAGAAAAATTTGTCATTAACAGAATAAATTTTATTTCTCAATTATGTGCTTTCCTGTATATAATGGTTTCCGCAATACAAAGATCGTTATTTTATTAGCGCATACATTCTGCTGTTGATTTCTTACTTCCTTTGTTTTACCTCGGCGCGTTGAACGAACCAATTGGGCAATGCATACAAAGTCAGACCGTGTGAGAGAGAACGATGAGCGTTCTTTATCTTCGGGATTCAATCCCAAGTTTTCTGCCCGGTCGATAAACGCATCATCGCTACGCAACCCTTATGTTTGGAACGCAAGAATAATAACGCGTAAAATTGCTCAAAAATACATAAAATTGCCCTTGCAATAAACGAAAACTTGTAAATTGATATAACAACGCATAAAAACAAGCCGTATCCATCGGTCGCAGTAATGAAACCGTATTTGCAAGCCAAAAAAAAAAACATTTATCTTTTTGCATATAACGTTTAAAGCTTCAATGCAGGTCAGAGGCATTGTTTGCAAGAAATAAACTTTAACATGTATTTTCTCCTTCCTGTGGAAAATTTCTAATGTGTGATGAACCTACATCTTCCCCAAGTATTTCGAACATCTTAAGATTTAAGTAACTAACCCGTGTAATACAGTGACACTGTAGGCTTTCTTGCTTTTTTTCATCATCGAACCTGGATTAACGAAACACTAGGTGAACGCATGACCACTGCGACATCGTAGGATTCTTTCCTCGACACCAATAACTAAACCTGTATCGCCTGGATGAAAGCCAGAATCCTGTAATCACTGGAACACGTGGGACACGAAATTAGCCTTTCGTTATATTTCCCTTACTATAGTAACATATTCTTACATCTATATATATCTAGATGCCAAATTATTATCTTTAATATGTAATATGTTTATCAAACAACTAGCAAAATAGCTTTATAAGGACACCATGATATATGTAAGAAAGGTCAATATATAACCTTGCAACAGTTTCTCACGTAATTCAGCGTAGTTTTCACTAGACATGAAATCTGGGATAAAAATTAATTGCCAAATCTTAAACCAATTAATCTTATTCAATTTTGCCCTTTAGAGATTATACTTAAAATTGCTGTGCTCTGGAGTAGGATTTCACATTTTCCACAAAGCACTTTTGAAGCATCTCCGAAATTTTACAGTTCTCGCTCTATCATTAAAATCACTTTCTAAACCAACCTTGCCTATCCAATTCCCCTTCGCTCTTTTTTTCAATTTTGTATCACTTGCCAAAACACTAGTTTAAAAAATAAAGTCTGCGACAAAAATTATACGATATAAAAATTCAAATAATCATCCTCGGAGTTTAAAAATTCAATACAAATATTTAAAAATACACTCTAACTTCAATCTAAGAATACCCAATTTAACGAATGTTTTTATTGGTCAGGAATGAGAGTAACGTTGAGTCCTGTATTCTAGTTTCCTCGATTTAACGATAAAATTCCATCATTAGCCTGTAGCTGCAAGTAGAATTTCAGTTAGAAAATCAACTGTTATCAGAAAATTAACTTCAATTGAGTTCACTCAACTGAAGTGAATGCTGATTTACAGTGTGTAAAGAAGTATTTACAGTGAAACCTCGATCCATCGTTTTTCAAGGGATGGAGAAAAAAACGATACACACGGGAAAAGCATAGTTCCGAGAAACCATTCAAAATTACAGAGAAGAGCAATTTAACAATTATTACTTACTGAAGTATACGTATGATACAATACAGTACGTTTTACAATTACTAACACTACTTCTTGATGAAAAATTCTATGATTGACATTTGTTTTATACAAACTTTACGCTTCAGTTCAAAATACGAGTTTTCAAGACCTAGAATGCTTTAACGGAGATTCTATCTTTCGAGTATTTCCGGCCATAACAAGACTCTCCTTTGAGAGCCAAAGTTCGATCAGGAAGCACATTGTAGAAAAGTCCTTCCTCACCTGCGTTATAAATATCACGTGATTCGTATCCACTTAATAAGGATGGTAATTTTTCCAGCCACACTTCTGTGCTTTTGCTGTCCACTGCAGCACTTTCTCCGGTTAACTTCTTGTATGTTAGACCATGAAGTTCCTTGAACCTCGTTATTCAGCCGTTAGACGCAGCTGAATTTGTTTTGCTGCCGCATTTGGTCTGCAATAAATCCTCATGTTGTTCAATAAGTACCGTTACGTTCTCCGAAAGTGATAGTATGGTGTGCATTTACAGCTACTTTTCTTATTGGTCCACATTTTTTTGAAGAGGAAATACCGACTGGTATCCGCACCTGTTCAGTTACTGGACAGAGGTGCCATGACATGTTGGAACATTTCGTCATACCGCAGCTACAACAACGAGAGTGTCTCCATGAAACCATATTTATGCAAGATGGTGCGCCACCCTATATTGCTCGTCCTGTCCAAATATTGCTGAGACAGCACTTTACTGACGAACGAGTGATCAGCCGATGTTTTCAGACATCATGGCCACCGCGATCTCCCGACCTCACCCCCTGTGACTTCTGGTTGTGGGGGTTATTTGAAAGACCGTGTAAATCGCAAACCGTCTGTAACTCTAACCAATCTGAAGGGCAGCATTCGACGTCATGTGCTGGGCATTTCAGTTGAAACGTTACACTCAGCTGTGTAAAACACTATTCTTCGAATAGAAACTATCATTGGCCAGAATGGAGAACTCATTGAATAGTTGTAGCGCTGTTGATTGAAAGAAGTTTTCAGTTAACTGTACTTTCCTTTCTCTCAATTTATCTTTTACATAACGTTACAATACTGTGTCAGTCTTAGGTCTAAAAATAAAATTCCAACGGTATTTACGGTTTCTGATGGTGCCTGTCATTATGCCGTTGAAAAATCAGGGTATTGCCATTTGATAATTTCAAAATTCAGTAACTATAACCGTAACCGTGAGACGTATATTACTTTTTTTTATATAACTCGCGAGCGCATATCAAGAAATATCTGTGTGCAAAATTTCATATAAATCCGTCCATTATTTCTTCCTATACACCCCTCTAAACAGGGAGCGTTTAATTTGAAAGACCCTGTATATTTATACCAATTTGTTTTTCCGAGAAGAGGAGAACGGAATGCAAAAAAGTGCATATATTGTATTACATTATGGAACAGAGAAATTGCAGCTAGAATTGGTAAGTATTTATTATAATTTGTTAATAAATTATAATAATTTAATATAATTATATAATTTATTATAATTTAATTACAAATTAAAAATCTATAGGGTAAATTTACATGCGGCACCTTTTTTAAAATCGATATTCTGAGACCCATGGCGCACAAACATGAAATTTACTTAGTCATAATAATCGATACACTTTTAAGAAGCATATATATTAGTAAAATATAATTTACAAAAAATTCAATAAGCCGCTATAATTTATTTTTTAACACCCTTCGTTGCGGCATCTCTCCCAATTGTGTCGGGTGTTACGCCGCACCATGAGGCTTGCCGCGTTTCGTATAGTAAATAAATTTATGACGTATCAAATGCGTTTCTTCAAAAACTATGTTATGAAAAAATAGAATAACTGAAATTGCGATTTTATAAAACATAAAAATTGAATAAATTTAAAAAACATCTGCTGTTTTTATTTTGCACTCATTTTCAGAATCGGAACAAACATGGACAAAATAATGACATAAATGAATTACTTTTTTTTTCAAATAGGCTGGACTAATTTTTTAATCTATTCTCTCTCCCACAGTCGGCACAAAACTCATCGAAAATCGTACATTCTGCGTGAAGCCATCGCTTATTTACATATAGCACAACGTAACCATTCGCATCTTCAGTTGTGTGATAATAATTTTCTTCATATTCATTGCATGTATTCACATCCAAAGTTTGTGATGACCCAGCTTCACTTTCCTTTCTTCTACTCATCTCATTAGGATTACATTTGGCTTTCTCTATTGCAATGGAATCAAACCCAAAGGCATCATCTACTTCAGAACTAGTACTATGACTATTTGATTCATAATCTGACCATCTTCTTTCGTTATTTCTATTTCTTTCTTTTCCAACTTTCTTCTCCAACACTTTCTTTTAACGGTCTTCTGTTTTCTGCAGTGGTTAAGACAAGTGCCTATTTCTTCGTTGCCTTTCCTTTTTTCTTTATTTAGTTTTGAAATTGGAGATATTGCATGCAAATATTTCGATGGAATTGTAATATTCTTTTCAGGCAAACCTTTACTCGTGGATGGCTGTGAATCCACAAGGTCTTATGCTTTCGACTCAAGTGCATGTTTATTCGATGGTTCCAGTATCAATAATGACTTACAAAAATGCGAATTTGGCGGATTTTTTGAAAACTTTGGTGATATTTTTATGGATTTGTAAGGAAAGAAAGGGACGATGCCAGAAGTCTGTGGGATTTTGCCTACGGCATTCCGCAACAAATTAGATGCCATTCGACGAGTCTCACTGAGTAGATAAAAAATGTCAATAGACACAAAGCTGTCAGATCATGCGGTCACGAGTTAGAGGTCACTAAGAAAGAGGGCCAATGTTATTAGGATTTTGTTTATCGGCGTTCCACAATAAATCAGATGCCACCTGTAACTCGTGACTGCATGATCTGACAGCTTTGCGCCCATTGACATTGACACATTTTATCTACTCAGTGAGACGCGTCGAATGGCGTCTGATTTGTTGTGGAACGCCGTAGGCAAAATCCCATAGACATCTGGCATCGTCCTTTGTAAATTGGAGACATTTGACTAGGATTTGCGATTATACTTAGCGGTATTTGGCGCAAAATAACAAAAAATTCAAAAAATTCAAATTAACATCCGAAAGAATACGCGCGGCATATGTCCCTGATTTTAACTGCGGCATGTATACCAATTTGTAAGGTATAGATGCCTCACCCCACGCCTTCCTGATCTTGAATTCAAACATGGCGAAATAACAATAAAAACACTCTATACTAAGACTATGCTTCGCTCAAACAGGGAATCCACTGACATCGTTAAAGTCTTAGCTGTAATATACAAAATACGATAGCACACGAAAATATTTCATAATAAACTCTATAACTCACCTTATATATTTGTTAATTTAAAAACAAAAAGGCACAGGAACACGATGTTTTTACCAAACACGCTTCAAATACTAAATGGCGCACATTTGGTATTTTTTGCAGTGTCATCCCACAGCCCGTTTCAAAACTAGGGGGTGCGCAATCTATATCGCATGTGGCATGTAACCCGGATTTACCCCACAAACATGCGAGAAAAGAAAAGTGCATTAGACCGCCAAGACCAGAACTCGGAACCTTCTTATTACATGTATAATTACACTACCAACTAAACTACGATCTACACTCAACTAAATCTCTCATTAGGGTTTATATAGACACTTACAAGGGGGTAATTTATGTATTACACTTTGGATACCGTGCACCGCAACACAAATCCCACAAATCCAATGATCTATTTTGCCGAGGAAGAGGAAGAGGAAGACTAACAAATACATTCATTGTATTACATCATATAATCCGCGCAAATTGCAAATGGAATTCATTTTAAATATATATAAATTTAAAAATATATAACAAATAAAGGAAAAGGGGCACGACGTCAAAAAGTCAATTGGGAATCCCGATCACACAAAGGCTGGATTTGGCTGTGAGGGTCTACTCTTTACATATACATCGTTGCTGATAGGCATTACAGATAACCCTATTTTTGACATAGAATTTGATTGATGAATAGGCAGCAGAGACAAAAAAAAGTCGAAAATCTCCCTCTCTTGGCCCTCTATATTTTTGCAATTTGTTTCAAATTATATATTTTATTTTTTATCATGCATGTAAATTGAGATTATCCAGCATGCTAATATTTAAATACATACATAAAAAAACTACCTCGATTGAACTAATGTCCGATAAATGAAACTAAAGGGAACTATGGGATAAATTATCAAGTTATATATTTACACACAGGAAATTTGGAAACAGCACCGTTCTTCAAATAAGCTTGAACAGTTCCATCATTACTATGGTCCAAAAAAACCTCATGCCAAATTTTACATGAGGGAAAAAAATAATACACTTTTCAAAACAATTTTAAAATAAATGGTCACAAATTATGTACAACAGACAGGACAAAATAAGACATTGTTTCGGAAAAAAAAAAATCCAAAATCTCAGAAAATTGTCCAAAATATTTTTGCCATTATATAAATGATTTTTTATCAAAATCTAAATTAAATTATACTTCAAAGGGTTGAGTTTAAAAATATTGGTACATTGCGTTGTGTGTTAATAATAACCAAATAATAAAACCCATAACCCAAAATAATATAAAATTAAAACAACAAGGTTCTTTTCAAACAAAAAAATAAATCCACTTTCCTTTTTTTATTATTTATGGTAAACAAAAATTATTAATTTTTCTGGGAGTTACGTGTCATTTAATAATAACATTAGGAGTTATTAACATCCCATCAATTATCGCTATTACATAATTATCTCTACTCAACACTTAACTAGATATACCAAGGTAAACATCAAAACAAAATACATTTATAACAATCAATTTCTTGATTACTTTTAAACTGGGGTATCGGCGCCCAGAAATAATTAATTTACATATTACATTATAGGTTTAAGGGGGGAGAAGGAGGCACTTATTATTGCAGGTTAAATGAAAGGAAAGAAAGGAAAGTTAACTCACATGTTTTCCTTTTACTGGGTCATAGGGTGAGGATGGTGTCCCAATGGGAGACGCAACCTTGGCGATTATAGCAGTTCCATATAGAGGGTTGTGTCCAGAATTTTTAGGCGTTCTCTTTACATCTTTATTGATACCCACTTCTCTCCCTCTCTCCGGCTCACACTCTTTTCTCTCTCCGGTCTTAACGCTCGTGCTCGACTTTTATCGAGGAGTATCGTGGATGGTGATTGGCCAATTGAATTCTGACGTAAAAGTTATCTCGTCCCCAATTGGTCAAGTTGACCCCACTTAGGGGAGAGCTGCAATAGCTCTCGTTAAGCTTCGAGCTGCCTTTCTAGACAGCTTTTCTCATAAAACTGTGAGTTTATGACGCACTCTTTGCCGGAGGTGACTGGGGAAGAACTTTAACGTTGAGAGATCCCGAAGTATTGTGGGTGGTCTAGCTTATTTGCACTGTGTGAGTCATACAACTTCTCCCTCGACCAGGGATTTCGTGGAAGTTGTTTTGATTTTTTTTCTGTTCACTGGTCCTGAGAAGTTCAGTTTTATGACTTGAAAGGTCACAGGCGAAAAAAGGGTCCAGTGCTCCCACGGTATCGTTTAGTTGTTGAGAAGAAAATGGTGCAAGCTGGTATGGACTGTTTATCAGAATGAGAGGAATGTTTAGTCTGTTATTTCAACGGCCCTATAGCCCAGCTGCACCTTGCAAATAGTGGGAATGGGGGTCAAAGAGGGCAACATGCCTGAGAAAAAAAGAAAAAAGAACCTTACGCTTTTAAGGGTTTAAGAGGGTAAATGGGGAATTTTTAGAATTAATCTCATAATATTGTACAACATGTATATCAACACTTTCAATTAATATAACTTAAACTTACGAGCAATTTTAGAACTTGAAATTAATTTACAAGTAGCAAATTTATGAAAATGATATAGACATTTTAGATATAGAATGAATTACACAAATCAATCAAATTATAAATATGATAAAACCTATACTGGTGCATTGATGATTGAAGTAGTTAATCCACTGTAGTTCATAGTTCTTTTAATATAGTCTTATTGGTGCAGGGTTATGATGAAAGTTCTGTAGTTAAGTCTGATGATTACTTGATATATGGATACTTGATTCGTGTTGCAGAAATTAAGTTGCTGCCAAGGAGTTGACCATAGGGGAACAATAATTGATATGGACGTCATCAATGGAAAAGCGTAATGTCATCAAAGGATTAAGGTACACCGTTATCTGAAGTTACATTCTTTTTTCTGAAAAATTAAAAAAAAACAAGAGCGGCAGAATCTCGAAAAAATAAACACAACACTTAAATAACATTTACACATATATTTGTACAATAGTGAGAGAGAGAGAGAGTGTGGTTTTTATTTTATTTTTTTATTTATTTATTTTTTATTTATTTAATTTAATTGTCCACCTCTGTGCTTATGTGTGTTTAAATTTAATTAGTCATTTTAAAAAGAGAATTTTGAATTTTCACCCTAACAAAAGTGAAAAAGGCGAAAAAAGGTAACATAACAAAAAGCCTGATTTGTGTCGCCATCTATTGTGCAGAATGCTAAGTAAAAGGAAAAGGAACAATTATTGTTGGAAGAAGAAATTATGTTGATTGAAAGAGAGGTTTGTAATAAGAGGGGGGAAAAATTGTTCTCAACCGGCTCGTTGACTATTGTACAGGAATTACTGAAGATATGAAAGGCCTCTCATATCTTCAGTAATTCCTGTTTTTCAGTTTGCACACTGCAGCAGTTTTTCAGTTTCATTAGATCCACCCTCTTACTTACTTGTTTCCTAATGAGCTTCTGTCGTTCTAATTTAGTATTTAAGTGCACTTTACATCTCACCATTCGATGATCACTTCCAGTATTAAATCTGTTCAGTACACTGCAATCTTCAATAATTGATTTCTTGTTTGCCAGGATATAGTCAATTTCACTAGTTCCCCCATTTGGGTGTTTCCATGTCCATTTTCTTTGCGGTTTCTTCTTAAAAAATGAATTCATGATGCTAAGGTTTTCAGCTTCTGCAAATTCGATGAGTTGATCGCCACGTTCATTCCTTTCCCCATATCCGTATTTACCAACCGATGTCTCTCCTTGTTCCTGTTGTCCAATTCTTGCATTGAAATCCCCCATGATGAGCTTGATATGTTGTTTCCCCTTGGTATGTAGCTGTTTGATTTCTTCATAAAATTCTTCAACCTCTTCGTCGGTATGGCTTGATGTTGGTGCATATACCTGTACTATTTGAAGTTGGTATCGCTGGGTTAGTTGAACAACGAGCCTCGCTGCTCGATCTGATGTACTTTCAACTTCCAGAAGACAGTCTTTAATTCTTTTGTTGATTAAGAAGCCAACACCACTTGTTCTTCCAGTTTCCGTTCCTCTATAATAAAACAAATGTCCACTTTTAAGTTCCACCAACTCTTCACCTTTTCTTCTAACTTCACTGAGTCCTACAATGTCCCATTTGATCTTGTCAAGTTCTTCTTCCAATTCCTGAAGTTTTGCTTCAGAAGCAAGGGATCGTCCATTAAACGTAGCCAAGGTCAATAACAAACGGCAGCCTGGGCCATTCCAGTGATTCTTAGCACCCCCTGCTTTCATGCCACACTGACCGCTGCCTTGATCAGGAGCACTCCAGCACCTGGAGACTAGGGGCCATGGTTTCTGGTGTGTCAACATAATGGAGGAATTAGCCATAATTTCACCACGCTGGCTAGACGGGTTGGTGAATTAGCCCTCCCCTTCCGCCTTTCTATCCGTGCAGCAAATATTAATTTGCCACATAAATAGAAAGCTCAGCCTGCACCACTTGAAGGCGGGGTAGGACACTAGGTTACTGGCCTGGCCGGTTCCACACATCGTCACATACGTTCAGCGTGTGGGTCTCCTTCCAGTTAGATACCAGCAACCCTTTTGCAGGCCATATATATATATATATGCATAATTTCTATGTAAAATGTTTCAAGATCATTCATTTATAATGAAGTGGGTATTAGGAAAAATGTCTCTAAATACAATATATTGCACAAAACGCATGTATAAAACCCGCTTCTATATATCGTAGCTTCTTTTAGAACGGTGAAGATCGATGCATCAAGGTTCTACTATACATTCACTTCTATTCTCCAAAAAGGGGGGGACACCAATTTTTACACCATCTATAATCAGGGAGAAATTTATTTTCATGATCAGAAAGAAAATTATTTTCATAATTAGAAAGAAATTGATATTCATAATTAGAAAGAAATTGATATTCATAATTAGAAAGAAATTGATATTCATAATTAGAAAGAAATTGATATTCATGATCAGAAAAAAAAATATTTTTATGATCAGAATGATATGACTTTCATGATCAGAAAGAAATTGATTTTCATGATCAGAAAGACATTACTTTTATGATCAGAAAGAAATTTATTTTCATGATCAAAAAGAAATTTATTTTCATGATCGGAAAGAAACTTATTATCATGATCGGGAGTGAACTCGAATGCAAGTAATTTCAATCTGCAAGACCGATGGTATCAGAATTATGTGATGAATCACCAGCAGAGAAAAGAATGATTCCCCGGATC
>QLNU02015360.1:137736240-137753720 GCA_006491805.2 Dysdera silvatica
GCCAAGACCAGAACTCGGAACCTTCTTATTACATGTATAATTACACTACCAACTAAACTACGATCTACACTCAACTAAATCTCTCATTAGGGTTTATATAGACACTTACAAGGGGGTAATTTATGTATTACACTTTGGATACCGTGCACCGCAACACAAATCCCACAAATCCAATGATCTATTTTGCCGAGGAAGAGGAAGAGGAAGACTAACAAATACATTCATTGTATTACATCATATAATCCGCGCAAATTGCAAATGGAATTCATGAAATAAACGTATATAAATTGTAAAATCATATATAAACATTATAGAAAGAAAAGGGCACGAGACAGCGAAAACCCGAACTTGGGACCATCCTATCACACATCGAATGCTCTACCAAGTATGATACGGTCTACTCTCAACCTATATAAACCTTAATGTGATGGGATGTTGAGCATAGACCCTAGCTTAGTTGGTAGAGCATCCTACATGAAATAGGAAGGTCCCAAGTTCGTGTCTCGGCTGTCTCGTGCTCTTTTCTTTTCTCTATAATTTGTACATGATTTTCCAATTAATATATATTTTATTTTTATCATGATGCATGTAAACATTAGATTATCCATTGCTAATATTTATTCTAAATACATACATAAGATATACCTATGATTGATTAAGATGCAGATATAAATTGTAATAAAGGAAGGTTATGCTAAAAAGGTCAATATACGTATAATCTTACACACAGGATATAAATTTATCTAACAGCATACTTCTTCATAAGCTTACTTTTTTTCTAAGATTTTGTACCAAGGTTCATAAACCTATTTGCATTTATATTAAAACATTCCCAAAGCCAAAATAATGTTTTTAGAAACATCTTCCACATATATTAAGTGGTCACTTTATTATGTACAGTGTCACTACACAGTAAGGAGGACATTTTAAGAAAAACTGAAAATAAATAAATGCTTTTAAATTCATTTAAATTATTTTAAAACATCTATATTTATGTTATAAGGAGAAAATTGTAAATTAAAATTTCAGATGATTGTGTTTAAAACATTGGTAAAACATGGTACATTGCGTTGTGTGTTAATAATAACCAAATAATAAAACCCATAACCCAAAATAATATAAAAATAACCACAAGGTTCTTTAAAACAGACATAAAAATATAAATTCCGCTTTATAGTTTTTTATTAATTTAAACAACATAATTTAGTAATTTTTCAATACTGGGAGTTGGGCCGTGTCATAATAACATTAGGGAGTTATTAACATCCCATCAATTATCGCTATTACATAATTATCTCTACTCAACACTTACCTAGATATACAAGGTAAACATCAAAACAAATATAACATTTAAACAATCAATTTCTTGATTTCTTATAACGGGGGTAGTATCGCCCAGCAAAAAAAATATTTCTTACATTATAGGTTTAAGGGGGGAGAAGGAGGCACTTATTACTGCAGGTTAAATGAAAGGAAAGAAAGGAATGTTAACTCACATGTTTTCTTTTTACTGGGTCATAGTAGGCGAGGATGGTGTCCCAATGGGAAGACGCAACCTTGGCGATTATAGCAGTTCCATATAGAGGGTTGTGTCCAGAATTTTTAGGCGTTCTCTTTACATCTTTATTGATACCCACTTCTCTCCCTCTCTCCGGCTCACACTCTTTTCTCTCTCTGGTCTTAACGCTTGTGCTCGACTTTTATCGAGCAGAATCGTGGATGGTGATTGGCCAATTGAATGCTCACGTAAAAGTTATCTCGTCCCCAATTGGCCAAGTTGACCCCACTTAGGGGAGAGCTGCAATAGCTCTCGTTAAGCTTCGAGCTGCCTTTCTAGACAGTTTTGGCTCATAAAACTATGAGTTTATGATACACTCTTTGCCGGAGGTGACTGGGGAAGAACTTTAACGTTGAGAGATCCCGAAAGTATTGTGGGTGGTCTAGCTTATTTGCGCTTGGTGAGTCATACAACTTCCCCTCGACCAGGGATTTCGTGGAAGTTGTTTTGATTTTTCTGTTCGCTGGTTCTGAGAAGCGTTCAGTTTTATGACTTGAAAGGTCACCGTTGCAGAAAGGGGTCCAGTGCTCTCGCTTAGTGGTGGAGAAGAAAATGGTGCAAGCTGGTATGGACTGTTTATACGAATGAGAGGAATGTTTAGTCTGTTATTTCAACGGCCTTATGGCCCAGCTGCATCTTGCAAATGGTGAGAATGGGGGGATTAACGAGGGTAACATGCTTGAGAAAAAAAAGAAAAAGAACCTTACACTTTTAAGGGTTTAAGAGGGTAAATGGGGAACTTCAGAATTAATCTTAAAATATTGTACAACATGTATATCAACACTTTTAATTAATATAACTTAAACTTACGAGCAATTTTAGAACTTGAAATTAATTTACAAGTAGCAATTTTATGAAAATGATATAGACATTTTAGATATAGAATGAATTACACATATCAATCAAATTATACAGATGATAAAACCTATACTGGTCATTGATGATTGAAGTAGATAGTCCAGTAGTTCCTAGTTCTTTTAATTAAGTCTTATTGATGCAGTGTTATGAGGACAGTTCTGTTGTTAAGTCTGATGATTACTTGGACTCGGGTTGTAGAGATTAAGTTTCTGCCAAGGAGTTGACCATAGGGGAACAATAATTGATATGGACGTCATCAATGGAAAAGCGTAATGTCATCAAAGGATTAAGGTACACCGTTATCTGAAGTTACATTCTTTTTTATGAAAAATTAAAAGAAAAAAGAGCGGCAGAATCTCGAAAAAATAAACACAACACTTAATGACATTGACACATATATTTGTACAATAGTGAGAGAGAGAGAGAGTGTGGTTTTTATTTTATTTTTTTATTTATTTATTTATTTATTTTTTTATTTCTTTAATTTAATTGTCTACTTATGTGCTCATGGGTGTTTAAATTTAATTAGTTAATTTAAAAAGAGAATTTTGAATTTTCACCTTAACAAATATTTTATGTATTCGGGGGAAAAAAAATTTATTGTCGCAAGACAAGAAATTTTTTTTTTCAGAGTAGAAGTGGGAATAATAAGTTTGGCCAAAAAAATAGCAGAATGGAGTAGAGGTGGTTATTGTTATGTGCCTCCTCCTATTTAGTTAATTTAGCTTTTTCTATTTTGTTGTTGTTGTTTTCATTTATATTATGACAACAATCAAGCAATTATTTTACATGATCATGATTTCTTCATGAATTAACACTATTATCCTTATTATTTAGGATTAGTGTAAATTTTGAGGTTAACATAACCTGTTGACAATTTAACAGTAAATTATCTATGTACAATCTCTCTTAAAATACATTTTTATAATACACAAAGCAAATTAGTTATCATCTTGACTAATATTTTGTTCAAATAGTGAACAAGTTAGTCTCTTCAGTTTTTACCTTTTAGTACTGATAAAAAAAATTCTGTAGTATTTAGAGTTTAGTAGTTATTTAATTACCCTGTAGGTATTTTGTAAAAACATTTGTAACATTAGCAGATTTTAGTATTATTCTGCTAAATATTAAGCAATAGTATTGTTTTGATAGAAATTTGTGAGGGTCTGAATTTTGCCTGCAAAATATCAGACCAAGTATTTTGTTTGAATGACCACCATGAATTCAGCATGTTGTGTTTGCTAATGTTTGTGATATCATGGCAGTTTTGGTATTAAAGTTTGTGAAGCTTTTAGCCACTGCATGAACAATTTGGTCATGACCTAAAAAGGTACCATATGTACCTTAAGCTGCCAGGTGATTTTATCTTATCTTAATCAGAGCTGGTCAGTTGAGATCCAAGTGTAGATATGTAAAGGCAATGATGTGTATGTGTAAATTTAAGCCAAAAGGGTGATTAATTCGCTTTTTGATGAAAACCAGCAGTACAATATGTAATCAGCTTAGAGGTTTCATAAGCTTTATCACAAAATGAAATTTCAGTGTTTGTGTGTGTGTTTTGAATTCACCCTGGTCATATGGTGTCTAAAAGGAAAAATATTTTAAATAAATCTGGTAACAATTATTTAAATTTGACAAAGAACCTTCAAATCATAACAACATGTCATGAACCAGTCATCATTCTTCAACTAGAACTTTTTGTTTTAGGAGAAAAAGAGACGCTTTCCCCATCCTGGATTCGAACCAGGGTCCCCGCGTTGACGCCGTCCTCATCTAGGATGAGGGCGGCGTATAAAGGTGTTACTGGTGAATAACCGTTATATGTTGTTTTTGATAATAAAATTAATTTCCAAAATTATGTTTTTCAAGAGAAAATTCAGGATTTCACAAAAGTGGTCTTCTTTACATGTCCCGTCCGTTACTATAGAGTGACCCACTAAAAACCTAATTATGCGTTAAGACATTTTTGGGTATCAATGCTGCCTGAATTTTTATAGGTATGGATTCAATAAAGTGCAGAAAACATTCATCGGGAGATATCGTGTCAGATATCTTAGATAATATGGGGTATCTGATGCAGATTTTGTAATGAATTAGGGTGTGGTCGAACAACTCTTCGTGCGCCAATCACCTGGTTGTTATAGTCGATGCTTTCAGGCCACTGTACTGGATTCGGCTTCCAATAATCTTCATTACATGTAAAGGTACGGTGATATGAAGGCAAAATCTTCTTAAAAATAACACGTCTTTAGTTCCTTCCAAGTTCACCCACAGCTCGGTTTTAGAATGCGGCACCAGCATTGAATTAAGATGTAATTTGAAACAATATTCCTCTCTCCAGAGACGACCCTAGAGTTTTCGAGGCGAAAGACAGTGTGTACCAAAGAAAATTCTCCCTGTATCTGACCCAAAAAAGTCTTGTTCACTAAAAACGACTAAATTATATTATACTTAATCGTTATACCAAACAAAATCCATATTTTCCTCGCTGTATCCAGAAACTCGCTAAATATATGCTTGTTAAAAGTGGGTCCTACTATATTTCAAATCTTTTCTAAATATTTTTGATTGGGAAAGGAGAAAGAAGGGTAATAAAAGCAAATTAACAAAAGAAAGTTATATACATATTTAAACATTGACCATATCCAATTAATGACTGAAGCGTCTGTAACAGTGTGCACTAATATTTAATTTGAATACCATGATTTAATTTTGCAGACCTACTTTGGTTTTTTTAATCTAATAACTTCATACCTAAATTATTGCTCAATTCACGACATTCTCGTTCGCTAACGCTCATTCATACTTAAAATTCTTCACCAATACTTCATACCATTTGCTTGCTTTTTACGTCTGTAACGCGATAGGTAATTTGGAATGGGCTTAAGAAAGAAGACCTCTAAATAAATTACACTTGCACATAGATCTCAACAACGGGATCAATAATATCCGGCACGAAGTCCTAGGCGGCGACCTGACTCACCTTAACCTAAGGCCGTCTCTGCCTCCCCCTCTTCTTCTTTGGATGTTTATGATTCTGTTCAAACTCCGGCGTTCCCGCTCTTACATATATCTGTGAACACCCACAATTTTCGTGGCTGATGTTTGTCCGGAATTTTCATATTCCCGATATCCTCTTGCTGCCATTGTCCGTAATAACCCAAGAGCCACCTCCGAGGTACTATGCTACATCCTTCTGGCTTCTACAATTTTCCCGCAGACAAACGGTGGTAGCTTCTTCACCCGAAACATATCTATAAAACATGTACTGAAACACCTATAAAGAAAATTTGTTAATGTTATGTAATGCAAAGTCATTCGGCTGCAACAATTTCCACGGCCCAGGGGGACAGCCAGAGACTTACGTGCTTTTTTACTTAATATTTTGGCACTTCAATATATACATAGATAATATAAACTAACATGTAAGATATTATTACCCTTCACAGGGATAACACAATTGCCAAATAATGGTCAACACAAGAAAGCCTCCGGGGCGAGATTTTTGTGAGTTTTCGTGGGGGAATTTATTATACAATAATTTTTGCCACCCACGTATATTTAGCGTATACTTAAAAATTTTCGATACCCACGCATAAGCTCAAGCTAGAGGGTTTTTTTTTTTTACGAGAAAGAGAGAAAGTAATAATACCTTAACATCTTTATATACGGAGAAAGAGAGCGTTGTTCCCACTCTCGTTTGTCTAGCTATTGCCGCGACATGTGTCTGGGTCGCCAATTGCCGCATCGTTGTGTGTGTGTGGACGACTGAGCATCTGCCGGGTGGCGTACGTCGTGCGGCATAGTTTGACTGTTATTTCAGAATGTATTTTTGCATGGCTTCGAATGCAGGTAGACGAGGGAGGGAGAGGATGCAAATTAAACATACACCCTATAACAAAAAAATCGACGCACCAAGAAGGAGTTGTCCGATTGCGATAAAAATTGGTGGATGTAAAGAACATACATAGAAAAAGAAACGATTAAAATTTCAGAACAATTGAATGATTTATTGCAGAGTTTGACCGTTACAAAGGGAGGAAGTCAATAAGGCGTTGGTCCACCTCTGGCCTGGATGCAAGCTGTCACCCGGCGTGGCATAGACTGATAAAGATCCCGGATGGTGTCCTGCGGAATTTCTTGCCAAATTGTCTCCAACTGTCGGGCTAAATCGTCAACATTCCGGGATGGTTGCAATCGCCTTCCCATAGCGTCCCAAATGTGCTCTATGGGAGAGAGATCAGGAGACCTAGCTTGCCAAGGAAGTGTTGGGCAAGCTTGAAGACAATTCATAGCAACACGTGCCGTGTGCGGCCGGGCATTGTCTTGTTGAAACGTAAGTCCAGGGTGTCGCAAAAGGAACGGTAACACAACCGGTCGTAGAATGTCGTCTACGTACCGCTGTGCTGTAAGTGTGCCAGAAATGACCACCAAAGGGGTCCGGCTATCAAAGGAGATGGCACCCCAGACCATAACGCCCTGTTGTGGGCATGTGTGGCGTGCGATAGTAAGGGCAGGATCCCCACGCTGCCCTGGACGTCTCCAGACACGTCTGCGGTTGTCGTCAGGACACAGTTGGAAACGGGACTCGTCACTAAAGACTATGAGTCCCCAATTAGCCCAGTTCCAAGTTGATCGAGCCCGGCACCACTGTAATCGGACTTGACGGTGTAAAGGCGTGAGAGGTAAGCGGCGTAACGGTCGGCGCGAGCGTAAATTCCGCTCTCTCAGTCGTCTGCAGAGGGTCATGTTGGACACATGTGTGCGGGCCACACGTTGGATAGTTGATAACGACGAATCCGGTGCTGTGACAGCTGCTCTGACAATCGCTCTGTCTTCCCGTTCTGTTGTGGCCCTAGGTCGACCGCTGCCGTCCCGACGCTGACATCTGCCGTTGTTGACCCACTCTTGCCAGCACCGTCCAATCGCCGCATCGCTTCGACCCACATGTCCAGCGATTCTTCGATTCGTCCAACCAGCCTCTTTCAATCCGATAGCACGACCTCTTTCAAACTCTGACATATGCTCGTAATGAGCACGAATCTTTCGGCGAGGCATTGTTACAGTCGACGTAAGATATCCGCAGTCAAAATGCAACAGAAATTTTGACCACATATTGAGAATCGCTCCTTATATACACCTGCTGAATGCGCAGTTCCGATGCGCTGGAGTTCCCGCTATTCATTCATTGGACACCAAATTTTAATCATTTGCATGTTCGGTCAAAATGTCTTTGCATACGAAATTTCATTACAATCGGACAACTCTTTCTTGGTGAGTGGATTTTGTTTTGTTATAGAGTGTAATATTTACTAAAGTGTTGAAGAGCGTACACTGGCTACGCCATGATGCCGGGCGTTCGTTAGGTTGCGTAAGTTTACATCTTGAGGATCGTTAGAAGCCGTATATTACATATGAAAGTTAAAAGTCAAGAGTGTGTTGATCGGTCCGAAACTTTACTTCGAATGATTTTTGTGGACCGTGATTGGACAATTGAATACTGACGCAATAGTTTATATTTGTTTGTATTAGTCAGTTTGACCCCACAGAGGGGAGAACTTGCTGTGAGTTATGTTAACGTTGAGCTGTCTTTCTTGACAGTTTTTGCCCATTAAATGAAAATATATGGGAGAGGGTTCGAAGTTGGATAATGCTTGTATCCTTCGTTTTTGGTGGAAATTCCAAGGAGTTGGTTGTACGTGTGACTCATTGCCAAATGTCCATGAGAATGGAATTTTGGCGCGAAACAGAGTTGCAATAAGCGTATAGAGAAATCGCTACACTGTCAAGACACCCCAGGCTCAACAGAGGGACCCTGATTCGACTCCAGGATGGGGAATAATCTTTTTTTCTCCTAAACAAAAAAAAAACAAGCTCTAGCATGAGCTTATGCGTGGGTGTCGAAAATTATTAAGTATAATAAAATAACATGAGGAATAATCTCATTTTCTCCTAAACAAAAAAAGCAAGCACTAGCTTGAGTTTATGAGTAGGTGTCGAAAATTATTAAGTATAATAAACTAATAGCTTTATGAAATATTTGCAGAACGATGCACCCGATTTTATAAAAAGTTCGCATGGGTGCTTGTAGTGTGTAACTAAACCCCTAACTTGTAATTTAAACAATCATGCATCCTACACACACATAGACACCAAATGCTATTTTCTTCTCAGCTTAAAAAAGCAAGTGGGATATTTTGAAGGCCTTTTATGCGAAAAAATGAAGTGGAAAATACATGTAAACCATGTTTACTTTAAATTAGTGATCTGCATATTTAACGAGTTAAATTTAAATTCCTCATGAATTCTATAGAAACCTTAAAGCAAAGTATAACACTACATCACATCATGAGTTAAAGTATATTGAATTACCCTAGATAAGTGGTTCCCAACTCAATTTAAGCCGCGGACCACTTTTCCACTTCAATTGTACCCGCGGACCACTTTGAAAAATTCTCATGAGTTGACTGCAAGACATTAATAAAAAAGGGAGTCCGGGTCTTTTTTGGGGGGGAGGGGAATGTGTTTGTAAAATCGTGCTTTGGAAAAAAAAAAAAAATAATAAAGAGAAAAAATCTAATGATAATACAGTCAAATCTCGTTAAGACGAACATGCTTAAGACGAATTACTTTTAATACGAACCGTTTTCTGAAGTTCCGTCAGATTGTAAAATACTACAAATGTACAATCAATTTCACTTTTATAATTAATTTTAATATTTAATAAATATTTTGTAATTAATTTTAATATTTAATAAACAATTTTTGTAATTTAAATGAAATATTTTTAGCATCTGATTTTACCATTTATCAAATAATTTCGGGTATTTCCATTTAATATTTACAATATTGCAACACTTAAGAATTAGTAAATACTTTTGGTCATTGAATATTTAATAATTTTTATAATTTTTTTTGCAATTATTTTTTTAAATAATGACCCGTCTCGCGGACCACCAGTTGGGAACCACTGCCCTAGATAAAGCGTTCGATTAAAAGAATAGATGTATACATATAAGTATATAAAAAAAATTATATAAGGAATGTATAATAGAACAATAAACAGATGTTATTGTGAAAAAATATTATAAATACTTATTCTAATACAAACTATAATAAGCAATATGTCTTACATTTACTTATTAGAAATAACGTTGCGATAATTTTAAATTCTGGTTTCATTACCGCATAAATCTGAGTCTCAAATTAACTAATTTTCTTTCTACAAAAATTATTCAAAATTAAATGTATTTTTTTTTGTAAATACAGTGAAATCTCATTAATGTAGATCTTCGTGGACCGCCTATTTTTATCTGTACAAACGGGTCCGCACTAAGCGTACGGCAAATTTTAGTAGTTAAACTTCATGCTATTCAGCAATAACTTATATAGTAATGCGGTATGACACGTAAGTGAATAAATTACGGAAACAAATTAACGTATTATGCACGAATGATCCGGAATAGTGTACAACAAAACAAAAAAAATAGCACTTATATGCAGTGAAAAATCATTTATTTTTACTTAATGGCTAGAGATCCTCAAAGTCTGCGACTCGCGGAATGCGCGAAAAATTAAAAAATTTAAATAATGATGGGAAATATGCTTTTAAGTCAAATAAAGCTTATTTGCATGGGGTTTGACTCGCGAACTACGCTCAAGTTTTTGCAAATCTGCCTGCATGAACGAGTTTTTACTTCTACTCGAGAAATTTAAGAGTATCTGCCGAAGAAAATCGTAAATTTACACCATTTTATGCGTTTTTTACTTTTTTCAGTAAAAAAAATTAAAATGTTGTCAAGAGATAGCTGGAGTTGTTGCTCTTCTTTCCTGACTATGTTGTCCACATTCAGTGCTGGGTATATAAAGTAAATCTCGTTGGCGTGGTGCTGAAGGACAGTTTGTCTAAACTAAACCAACTTATGGTTTCCGTGAAGCAGACTTTCTTACATGCTAGAAAGAAAGAAACTATTTTCCTTTTCCAAATTTTCCTACAAGAGGAAAAATCCAAGGCTGGATTTTTCCCCATTCCTGTCAATACACGGTGGAATTCCTGGTTGGAAGCAGTTAAGTGGCTGGCAGAGAACTGGGAGATCCTTTTTCAGTTTCTGGGCTCAAATGTTAATAAGGAGTCCTTCAGCTGCGTATCCTTGCACATCCACAATCTTGAAGATCATGAGATGCAGATGATGCGTGTTCAGACTCTCTTCGTGAAGTCAATAGCACCACTACTAAGGCCACTATTAGAGAGGTCGGAGAATTCCAAACCAATTGCCGCAGAGATTTACCCAAAGCTGAGTAATTTGAAAAAACGTCTACAGGTGCTTGCGAGAGGATCTATCAACAACAAAGTGGAGAAGAAATTGAATATTCTGGAAGGCAATCCGAGGGGCACGATAAATGAGGAAATAAAGAAAACAGCGAATCACTGCACACGAAGCTAGAATCGCTTATGAAAGGGATTCCTGCTCGTACGTTTCTGAAGCCTGTGACTGATATTTTCTATAGACAGAACGTGATCTTACAGGCAGCAACAGGAGACAGTCTGAAGACTCTGTTCACCAAAACACCGACATTGAAGAGTATTTCTGGTGACATAGGGGAACATGCATAGAGGGAAATAAAAGAAACTCTAAAAAACAATCCATGTATCTTGGTGGAAGACGCTCTTGAGGCAATGTGTGAGGACCACCAATATTTCGTTGATGGTGCACTATGGGTTCCAATTTCAAATGTAAACTGTGAAAGGGTCTTCTCCAAATTTTCTTGTGTCTTAACTGACCACAGGACAAATCTCAATTTCACAAACTTGGAACTTCTGACAGCATACAATTATGAAAATCAAAAATGGAATTTTATATAGCTTAGGGAGCTAAATTTAATTGCATTCGGATATTAATTATAATTAATAAATCGTTAGTATTTTATCTGTATAAGTTATATATGATTTTCTTGTGTATTATTTTGTGTTTAAAGTGTCGATATGTAAAAAGTGTGTTTGAGATTTTAAATCGGACATCCTTCATAACCCAAGGATATTTCCTTCTCACTCAAGAATTTTTCCTCTTTACTCAAGAATTTTTACGTTTGTTACCCAAGAAATTAAGAGTATTTTATTCAAGAATTTTGAAAGACTCTATTAAAGTCGTATGAAAAATACGAAAATATTTGGGGGGTTGTTTTTGAAAAACGGGTGACTGTGTGTATGGGGGGGGGGGGGAAATGGATCATGCTGTATTCGATACCTCCTGAAGTTTTTCCTGAAAATGCGCATTTTTTTCATTGCACAAAAGACTTTTGTCCTCATTATCTGATGAGCTGAACGCATTAAGCGAAGTTTTTGACGTTGAATTTATATGTGCATTAGAAGACGGGAAGAGAATTTGTCCGCACCAAACAGCGAGGTTTGTCTTAAGCAAAGCCTCATTAACGAGATTTAACTGTATTAAAATAGCACCTTTTCTTTATGTGGATGAAGTGAACTTTGCTCAAGCCAGTTCATATAATCACTAGAAGTAAAATTGTAAAGTGGTTAAGTTAAACTTTCACAATACTTGATGACTGCTCTGTAATAATTGAGAAGCACGTTGAGACAAACACTTGCATGCTCCCATTTAGGCTGTAACTGCAAATGAAATTCAGTGAAATGAGCAATTAAAGTAAAAGTCTCTCTCACCGCTTAATTGATGCCGTGAGAGAAACTCATGCGGGTCTCATAGGATTCGGATCGCACGATTTAAGATTTGAAATTCGTGCGGTTAAAAATTCCTTTTTTCATGCTTTATTAAATCACTTAATAACTTTTTAATTCCTTAAAAAGGTATGTGACCTTACAATATACTATCAGCTATGTATATATATAATAGAGTATTATTATTATTATCATTAAATGCTCATGGTGTGCAGTGAGCATTCAGTAAGTTTTGAATAACACACCATCATGTGGTTTGTAATAGAATATATTAATCATACCAACATACAGCATTAGAAATCATTTTGACACATCCAGACAGTAATCAACATCACTTTCGCCTAAGACATTTAGAAGTTGTGAATCCTACATGAGTAAAACAAATATACGGTTAGGGACTGAACTATGTTGTTGCTGGTTAGTTTTGGTTTTGATTCTTTTAATAATGCTCAACATATAAGAGAACTCATCAGCCAGAAATAGGAAATATCAAAATATATCTGAGAGATTTATTTGTGGAATTAACCTTTCCACGTATCGTTAACTTACGACAAAATAATATTAATGCAATGAATTCCTGATCATCAGGAATTCCTTGCATACTTAGGAAATATATTTTTATAAAACAATTAAAAGAACAATACTTCGCATTTTATGGAAAACAAAATATTATATGGCTTTTGCATCGATCTGAACTAACTGAAATATGTATATTTGTTATTATTATTATTACACCACACTATCACTTATGACAGTGAAATATCCAAACCACCTGGATACCATAAATGCCAACAATGGGGGAAATTATAGATTGCGAGCAAGAGTCACACTTTATTTCATGGAGGTAGGATTAATACCTCCGCGAAATAGGCTATATACAACCTCTATTCAAAAAGTTCGGTGAAACATATATTTTGCGAAAGGTATTCACACATATCGGCAAACAAGGTCCACTGGCCTTCAAAGTAATCACCATCCGATGTTACGCACGTTTGACAACGTATGTACAAAGCACTGAAACTACGCGAGGAGGCGTCTTTTGTTGGGATGCACTTCAGTTCCACTGTCACATTTTATTGAATCTGCTCAATCGTCGAAAATCTTTGTCCTTTCAAGGCTCTCTTCAGTAATGGAAACAGGAAGCAATCCGCGGGAGCCAGATCAGGAGAGTAGGGGTGTGAGCAAGTGACGCAACTCCTTTTTGGCTAGAAACTGGCTTACAAAGATGTCCGTATGTGGTCGCGCGTTATCGTGGAGTAGGAACCACGAGCCCTTTACTGCATATTGAGGCCTCACTCGCCGTGTCCGTTTCACAAGGCGATCCAAAATTTCAATGTACTTAGGCCCATTCCATGTGCTTCATTCGGGCAAAAATTCCTTGTGAATTAAGCCTGCAGCATCAAAAAAACAAATGAGCATTGTTTTTATGCAAGATTTGTACTTGCGGACTTTTTTCGACTTCGGCGAGCCCACACCACGCCACTTCATGCTCTGTTTCTTTGATTCGGGGTCGTACCTGACGCACCAACTCTCATCGCGGGTAACAATACGATTACGGAAAGTGGGGTCATTATCTGCAATGTCAATGAATTCCCGGCATACGTCTATACGTTCTTGTTTTTATTCTACACGCAAATGGTAATGCACTAGACGCGAGCAAAGTTCAGGTTTACCCAATTTCGCAGTCAAAATTGAGAACACCGTGCCAACACTAACTCTAATCTCCTCCGCTGACATTCGCACTCTCTGTCGACGGTCTTTGACTAACAGGTCCTTCAATTTTTGAATGTGATTCTCATCGCTCTAAGTGGCGGGTCTTCCACGCTGTCACGGCATTCATGAAACCATCGATACCATTCGTACACACACTTTAAAGATACAATATCTTGTCCATACACCGCTAAAAGCATTTGATGACAATCTTTTCCTGACTTTCCGTCATCATTGTCCGTGACATTTGTCAATCAAAATAACATATTGACACGTTGATCCATGTTTTTGTTTTTTACAAAACCACTACACTATGCTGCACTTAAAACTCACGCGTAACAAAACAAAATGTCCGAACGAAACACTGCTTGTCTAAACAACAACACACGTATAGCTGCATGCGTTGCGTGCGCACTTTGCTGCGCATATCATCTTTTACCAGCATACGAAGGTCATTCACCGAACTGTTTGAACGGAGGTTGTACATACCTCCATGAAATAGGATATATCCATACCTCCATGAAATAGGATATATCCATACCTCCATGAAATAGGCTATTTCCATACCTCTATGAAATAGGCTATTTCCATACCTCTATGAAATAGGCTTTGTTCCTACCTCCATGGCCTATTTCTATAAAGAGAGCAACATGGTTTGCGTTATCCAATGAGATATCTTTAGAAAAATCAACTAAGGGAAACGTAAGTATTTTAACACGGACCTTTTCCTGGGAATTTATGCTTCTTGTGTTAGCTAAATGTTTCATGGTAAGAACTTGCTTTTAAACGATCTGCTTTAATGTTTGTTTCCGTTGTAAACACGTTGGATTTAATGTAAATAAACTTCCTTAAGATCAAAAGCATGTAGTTTGTTATAATATATGTGGACAAAATTTGAAACAGCCGGGTGCTTCGATATTTATACATAATGACCTTGATGCGTTCTTTTTTCTTTTTTCAATAAATATGGCGACTCCAAGTTCTCCGATTTTTCAAAGCCCTAAAAATAATCTGTAAGCTACAGTGTTATTGATTATCGCATATAGGCAAGTTGTCGCAAAATCAATATCTCTGGCGTCTGATGACCATGTCGACAATCAATTCTATCGGTATTTTATATCATGGACAGCAGCTGTGCCATTTCAGAATTTTGTAAAGAAAGTTTATGAAGATAATCTTTTTTGCACTTTAGTAATGCTTTCAAAAAAATATGGAAATCAATTCCTTTAAGTACTCTTATCCTTGTTCGTTCATGACGTATAAGTTGATTATGTTATATTTTAAGTTTAAAAAGCCGTTATCAATTTGTCGATGATATTATTGTCCATAAAAGGAATAAAATGAATTACGCCTATCACTTTGTTATCGATTTTTCTTTTGTTTAATGTTACCTCCATTTCTTTATCAAAATAGTGTATATTAAGGGTAGCAGTAAAGAAAAGAAAGCATATTTCTACTTTTAATTATGACTATCCACTATGGCCGAAAAATACGTATTACGCCAATATCTAGTTTTCCTTTTATATTGGTGACCGTGTAACTTGGCTTGCATGGATAGAGTTAAAATGAGAATATTCGTAATTTTACAATATATGTATATTAGTTTAAATAGTGAATTATAATCAATTATTAACATATTAATCATGATTTAATATACATATTATTACAAATTTAAACCTAATTTTATTTTTATTAAAAATGAAACGAAAATAGTTTTAGGAAATTATAGATATTTTGTAAATTCGTTTTAAACTTAATATCATTTACGTAATAGTACTATATTGTGGAAGATATTGAGTGTTTAAATTTATTTTTGTCTAAATTAAATTGTTTTCCTATGACCTTTTTTTAATAAAATTTAATTTTAACAACTTCAACGTAATAACGTATAGAACGGCGTTATGTTAAACGTTATTCTCTCAAACATTAAATTATTAGTAAGAAAGAAAGAATTAAGACAAAATTAGTATTTTTGTTTTTGAATCAGTGAAAGAGTTTTAAAGTTTGATACAATTTTCCTTGAAATAAACATCATGCAAGATATTCATATATTAACGAAACAATACAGAGTTTCACCAGGAGATTCCATAACAAACAGTTATTTCGACACTGGCGTAAGGTTTAAAAACACGACGTTTCGGGAGCCAACTGCTCCCTTTGTCAAGTGAAGGCAGAATGAAGAGTTCGTGAAAGTCCTAAGCTTATATACCCGCATGTTGGGAATCCCCATCTGACGCCATTTGGTGCGGAGCATTTCCAGCTGGGGAAACCCTCGACGGGAAAGCCCCCGCACCCGACGATGTCAGATGAACACCCCCAACTCGAGGTTTTGCAAAAATCCTGTAAGGTTCTGGTAGAGGTTTTGCGATGTTTATTGCACGACTCCTCAAACCGTAGGTTTCCCATGATTCCAGAAAAAGTCTACTCCCCAGATTCGTCACATTCTGATGTAATATTTTCATCGAATGCCAATCTGGTTCGTGACCCTCCCTGAAGACATGTTCAGCCAACTGGTTTGAATTGTCTCCCCTAGCTACCGCACGCATATGCTCCTTCCCTCGTAGACGTATCGATCTTCCCGTCTGTCCAACATACACCTTGTCACAGTCTCCACACGGTATTTGGTAAATAGCACCAGATTTTTCCTCCTCAGGGACGCGATCCTTAACTTTAAGTAATAGATCACGCAGGGTGTAGACAGGTTTGTAGTAGGTCTTAACATTCACACAACTGAGAATTCGAGACAGCTTTTCTGAGACACCCGCCACATATGGCAAAACCACTGATGTCTTCCTAGTCTCATCCTCTACATTCCTGTTTCCACCACTAACACCACATTGGTTACGAGCGATAAATTTAGTCGGGTAACCGTTCTTTTTCAACACGCTTTTGTTGCGTCGTAATTCAACATAGCAATGTGGTGTTAATGGTGGAAACAGGAATGTAGAGAATGAGACTAGGAAGACATCAGTAGTTTTGCCATATGTGGCGGGTGTCTCAGAAAAGCTGTCTCGAATTCTCGGTTGTGTGAATGTTAAGACCTCTTATAAACCTGTCTAGACCCCACATGATCTATTACTTAAAGTTAAGGCTCCCGTCCCTGAGGAGGAAAAATCTGGTGCTAATTACCAACTACCGTGTGGAGACCGTGACAAGGTGTATGTTGGACAGATGGGAAGATCGATACGTCTACGAGGGAAGGAGCATATGCGTGCGGTAGCTAGGGGAGCCGATTCAAGCCAGTTGGCTGAACATGTCTTCAGAGAGGGTCACGAACCAGATTGGCATTCGATGAAAATATTCCATCAAAATGTGACGAATCTGGGGAGTAGACTTTTTCTGGAATCATGGAAAGCCTACGGTTTGAGGAGTCGTGCAATAAACATCGCAAAACCTCTACCAGAACCTTACAGGATTTTTGCAAAACCTAGAGTTGGGGGTGTTCATCTGACATCTTCGGGTGCGGGGGCTTTCACGGCGAGGGTTTCCCCGATTGGGGTTTCCCCAGCTGGAAATGCTCCGCACCAAATGGCGTCAGATGGGAATTCCCAACATGCGGGTATATAAACTTAGGACTTTCACGAACTCTTCATTCTGCCTTCACTTGACAAAGGGAGCAGTTGGCTCCCGAAACGTCGTGTTTTTAAACCTTACGCCAGTGTC
>QLNU02015360.1:137753820-137766526 GCA_006491805.2 Dysdera silvatica
GCAACATGGTTTGCGTTATCCAATGAGATATCTTTAGAAAAATCAACTAAGGGAAACGTAAGTATTTTAACACGGACCTTTTCCTGGGAATTTATGCTTCTTGTGTTAGCTAAATGTTTCATGGTAAGAACTTGCTTTTAAACGATCTGCTTTAATGTTTGTTTCCGTTGTAAACACGTTGGATTTAATGTAAATAAACTTCCTTAAGATCAAAAGCATGTAGTTTGTTATAATATATGTGGACAAAATTTGAAACAGCCGGGTGCTTCGATATTTATACATAATGACCTTGATGCGTTCTTTTTTCTTTTTTCAATAAATATGGCGACTCCAAGTTCTCCGATTTTTCAAAGCCCTAAAAATAATCTGTAAGCTACAGTGTTATTGATTATCGCATATAGGCAAGTTGTCGCAAAATCAATATCTCTGGCGTCTGATGACCATGTCGACAATCAATTCTATCGGTATTTTATATCATGGACAGCAGCTGTGCCATTTCAGAATTTTGTAAAGAAAGTTTATGAAGATAATCTTTTTTGCACTTTAGTAATGCTTTCAAAAAAATATGGAAATCAATTCCTTTAAGTACTCTTATCCTTGTTCGTTCATGACGTATAAGTTGATTATGTTATATTTTAAGTTTAAAAAGCCGTTATCAATTTGTCGATGATATTATTGTCCATAAAAGGAATAAAATGAATTACGCCTATCACTTTGTTATCGATTTTTCTTTTGTTTAATGTTACCTCCATTTCTTTATCAAAATAGTGTATATTAAGGGTAGCAGTAAAGAAAAGAAAGCATATTTCTACTTTTAATTATGACTATCCACTATGGCCGAAAAATACGTATTACGCCAATATCTAGTTTTCCTTTTATATTGGTGACCGTGTAACTTGGCTTGCATGGATAGAGTTAAAATGAGAATATTCGTAATTTTACAATATATGTATATTAGTTTAAATAGTGAATTATAATCAATTATTAACATATTAATCATGATTTAATATACATATTATTACAAATTTAAACCTAATTTTATTTTTATTAAAAATGAAACGAAAATAGTTTTAGGAAATTATAGATATTTTGTAAATTCGTTTTAAACTTAATATCATTTACGTAATAGTACTATATTGTGGAAGATATTGAGTGTTTAAATTTATTTTTGTCTAAATTAAATTGTTTTCCTATGACCTTTTTTTAATAAAATTTAATTTTAACAACTTCAACGTAAATAACGTATAGAACGGCGTTATATTAAACGTTATTCTCTCAAAACATTAAATTATTAGTAAGAAAGAAAGCATCTAAGACAAAATTAGTATTTTTGTTTTTGAATCAGTGAAAGGGTTTTAAAGTTTGATACAATTTTTCCTTGAAATAAACAGCATGCAAGATATTCATATATTATTGTATGAATGATTTATAAGGTATTCATAAAAAGCAATAAATGTGGCAACTCCTTAAACATGGGGTCATCGCCTACAGGATTTTGATGGATAATATTTTACCGGTGCTTCCATCAGAAACTTATTTCAAAGTAGTTAATTGCTTATTTGTTGCCATGCTTCCTAATGTGAAGTATGTGTGTAGTATACGATAATATGTGGCTTGTACAATATAGGAGGAATTTTGTATGTAACACATTCATGTAACAAACGTACGCTAAAGCATTTAATTAATTGCTTCAACCCTTATTCTCTGATATAACACTTTATATAATTGTGCTATATATATTTTTTTTTATTGCTTTGTTATTCTTTTGTTATAGTGAATATTTAAATCATCTGCGGTTTGCTGATGACATGGTTATGTTTTCAACGGACCCATCAGAACTCCAAGACATGGTACAGGAGCTCTCAACTAGAAGTAAAGAAGTTGGACTCAAGATGAACCTACAAAAAACTAAGATCATGTTCAATAATTTCGTAGAGGAAACAAAAATACAAGTTGACAACATTGAGCTAGAAATTGCTGATTCATATATTTACCTTGGCCAGCTGATTTCAATGGAATGCAACATTATGAAGAAGCTACACAGACGTACCAAGCTCAGCTGGAGTGCCTTCTGAAGAAACGGTTTTCTCCAGAAAGGAAAATTGCCATTATGTCTAAAAAGAACGGTCTGAAACCAGCACGTACTGGCAGCAGTGGCGTAACTAGGTATTTTGCCGCCCGGGGCGAGTGACTGTCATTGCCGTAATTGTTGTTCCTGTCTGTTTTTTAAAGGCTAATTACCGCCTCCCGATTGTGACCCCCGGGGCGACCGCTCCTTGCCCCTCCCCCCCCAGCTACTCTACTGACTGGCAATCCCCTCTCATGGATCAAAGTCCAACGAATGCAACAGTACGGAAATTACAGACAACCTAAAGGAGAATGGAGAGGTGTATGATCGGAATAACAAGGAAGGATAGAAAAGAAAACACTTGGATTAAAAAGCAAACTAGAGTAGAGGACATCATTGTTAAAGTAAAAAGGCTGAAATGGCGATGGGCTTGGCATATCGCAAGAAGAACTGATCAACGATGGACAATTGAAATTCTCAACTGGATTCCAGAAGATCATCGAAAACCTAGGAAACGTCCTCAAACTAGATGGGTGAATGAAATAAGGAAATAGATCAAGGAAGCGAATTCCTCAGGATAGACTTGTGTGAAAAGTATTTGGAGAGACCTTCATCCAGTAGTGAATGGTTGAATATAATAATGATTATAATATATATAAATATATGTACTGCTCCTTATAATAATAATAGGAATAAATAAACTGTATTTCAGAAAAAATATAAATGTGTAGAATCTTTTGTAAAATATGGCCTAACCATTAACATCCTGCGAGGGCAATAATGGGAAAGTTCTCTAAAATCTAACCAAGTCCATGCTACCCAAGCCCTCGTTCGGCAAATTTTAGAGCAAAAGATACACCATCATCTATGCAGAAAAATAAAATCACAATCTGTACCCAAAAGTATATCTGTGAATTAAAGCTCACTTGCATAGACAGAACTTCATTGGAATCAAGATATGTTAAACCCTTTTACTGACGACGGAAGAGAAATTACATGTGCTTAATTCATTATTTTCGTTTATTATCGTTCTTAACTGAATTCTAGGATCGTAATGTAATTTGGAGATATTTATATAAAAAGTATATAGCTAAATACAAACCTACTCTATGCAGGAATCAAATATTCTTTGAAAGCGACTGAAAATTGAATATCTATATCGTCAAAAGCATTTATTTTTCATTGGACTTTATTTACGCCTTTAGTTTTATTAGTCTAGTGAAAGCACTAAGTATGTCAAAACGCAAGCAGAAACGAAACTAAATAAATAAAAAAATATGCAACTACGAAGTCCTTCGATTTTCTTTATTATTCTGATATTTGTTGACAAAGAGAAACTAAGTAATTAAATCGCCGTATTTTGAATTCAAGGGATACTGAGAATGAAGTCAGGCGAAAAATAAAAATAACTACTACGTCTTTATTTGAGAATTTAATCCTTTCTCATAGATACTCTCAAATGCTTTCTAATGATTCTTTAATTTTTCATGCAGTTACTTTATTTTGATGCATGATACTGAAATCATCACGGTAAAGTTAAAGAGAGAAAATCAAATTAAAGAAACCAAATCAAATTAAAAATTAATGACATTTATTGAAATTTATTTATTAAATGAGGAAACGTGAGAGTTCGGAGAAAAAAGAATATTTTCCACTTATTTAGTTCTCTGGTAATGGTAACTCAAGTATTTTCCGGGGAAAACAAAATAGCGATTGGCAAAGAATATCTCTTTTGATTACTAAAATAATTGTCTTCTTTGAAAAGCAATTAAGAAATGATTTAACTGTTTTTGCGATTAAATAATAAATATTAAATCAAGGAATTATAAATCTATTACTGGCGTGTTTATGATCAAAGGATTTAACGAACAGGAATTGACAAATTTACTATATTTGCAAGAATACTAATAATTTTTTAGAAGTTCCAATTTTGAAACACTTCATTATGCAGTTTTGTATTGTATCATACTAATTGCTTGAAACAAAGGGTGACTTTTTTAGGTTTAAAGGAGGGTGTGGAGGGATTATTCAATGTGCGTAAGTTTTGTCACTCCACTATTTTGTATAGTGCATATTGCAACCTTCGTTTAAGGCAGAAGAGAAAATGTTCCGTGCCCTCCGGCAGGGGCCCAAACCAGAGAGCTCCCTTAGTTACCAAAGGCCCAGCGGTCAAGGAAATCAAACGGTAACTTAGAGATCGCTGGTTCAGCTACAGCCTGAGTGCGTGGCATATTTTCTTATCTCCACCTGAAATATAGGCTCTAGAATGAACCATACAAAAGGTGGAGTGTCGAAACTTATTCGTATTAAATTGCTTTTATGATTGCATCAGGAAATAAATTTGTTGTTTATGGAATATTATATTTTATATACGCATTTCAAAGCGAATTATATGCATTGTCTTTGAGATACATAATTTTCCTTTTCTAATTTCCCTGTCGTATGTTTTATATGCGCTTCTTTTGTATAGAAAAAGCCGAACAATAATTCTGTGCTATGAAAATTCTGGAATAGACGTATTGGTATAAAACAGGTGCCTGTTTGAGAAATACCTGAAAATTGTAGCTAAACTAATTTAAAAACATTTGTTTTTCAAAAAGCAAAATATGAGTATCATAGTACAAAAATTCTACTTTTGCAAAGTAACCGCCTAAGAGATTAAAAGCTGAAAAACTGCGACAACCAACCCTGATGTTGTTTTATAAATGGTTGGAAAAAATTTATTTTCCCCAATAAATTTTTGAAAAGAAAAATCTACCCGTATGCGTATCACCCCAGAATTCCAAGTTTTGTCTTCTCTGTTACAATATTTTTGCGGTTTATTTCTGGAAGTTAAAAATATTAGATATATCTTTTCATTCTTTCCAGTGATACGCCTAGTACCACTTCGATTTCAAATAGAATCCGATAAGTTTCTACAGTAGGCGACGTTCTGTTTTATTTCTGACATGTCTGGTCGTGTGAGATTAAAAGTCTAATTCAGAAAACTCTCCAAATCTGGTACGAAAAACTAAAAAAGCTGGAGAGGGCGGAAAAGAATAGATTTTCTAGTCCTGGAGTTTGTCCAAAAGTAAGGTATGAATTATGGCCTGCGATTATTTGGGGGCTAAGTTTCGCTTCGCGTGCTTATTTCTTTTGTTGATCTAGACTGTCTTCTACTATATAATTAATCGAACAGTTTATAAAAACAAAAAGATGCAGCACACGTCGGTATTGAACCACACTATCGGGCTATGAAAAAATGCCTGATACAAAATTGTTCCAAAACTACTGAAACGCGATAATTTATTTTGGAAGCAAACATGAAAAGTGCTCTGAAAAATACCTTATATATACCTTATTCTGTCTCATATATAATTCAGTTTATTTAGTTATTTGTTACATGTATTTGTAATTTAAAATAATTGTAAGTTTAGAAAGCTGCAACCCTAGACGTGCATGCTTATGATTATATGCTGCCTTATAAAATGCCTATGAGTGCAATTGGGTGTTTCGGTTTTATTTTCTTGAAGCGTTTAAGTTTAACAAATTACATTTCAAATTTATAAAAGCATTATTCTGTATTTTGATTGTGTACCGAGTTAAATAATTGAATCAAGTTTCAAATTCTTATTTCTCTGTTTTCAAAATTAAAACAAATTTAGTGCAATTCTTTTAGCAGGGGCTATTTCGTAAAAAGCTGACTTTATAGTCCATTTAAACGATTGAAAAGTTTTGCAAATATTTAGTGAATGGAAGTTTTGACCGTTGGTAAGCGTGGGTGCTTTTTGTGATTTGCTTTCTACCACTGATTTGAAAAATCGTTTTAAAAATATAATAAAAGATTCGCACACAATTCTATATTGAGGTATATTAAATTATATTCCATATTAAGTACGTTTCAAATTAAATTCTTTAGTTGCCTTGCGGTGAAGTAGAATTAACGCCTTTCTATTATTATTAAGGTTTAATTTTATATAGTAAGATTTATTATATTAATAAGGTTTCATTTTATAATCATGCCTTTATTATATTATTAAGATTTAATTTTATAATTAAGGCTTTATTATATTATTAATGTTTAAATTCCGCTAATATCAAACGTTTTATATTTATTCTGTAGATTCGTATTCCGCAGTCTTTTTCCCTAGATCAGTGATTCCAAACTGGTGGTCCGCAGACTCCTGGAAGTCCGCGGAACTCGCTCAGTGAGTCCGTGACACCATTAACATAGAAAAGGTAAGTAGAGGAATTAACTAAAAGAAACTCTACAGTTTCCGGAGTTCTTTTTGCTCCAACGAGGAAAAGATTTTGCGTGGTTGTGTAAGTAAGCCTACTTAGCAGATGCTTTTATATACTTTAACACTTTCATCACACTCCTTCAAGCTAGTGATGTGAACACCTTCTACATTGAAAATAAGATTGAAGCAGTAATTAAAAAAATACTATTTTAGGCAAGCCGAGTAGAAGGTGATAACCTCGCTTACATTTGAACATTGTAAATATTTCTGGGGGCACTGACGAAAAATTGGCACCAAAAGTAAAACATAATATAAATGAACGCCTGCACGATTTAGCGACTAGATTTGGAAATTACTTTCCTGCACCAATTCCTGAAAATTCATGGATAAGGAAACCTTTCGAATGTGATTATGTGAAACTAACCTTTTTTGCAGAAAAGCAAGATGCACCCATTGATTGTCCTGATGGTCCATTGAAATTATTTTTCAAAGAATGCATACTGGATCAGTTTTGGATGAAGGTTTTACCTGATCGTAAGACGTTGGGTGAAAACGCTTTAAAGTATCTCATTCCATTTCGTTCCACATATATTTGCGAACAAACATTTTCGGCGCTTTGTTATATGAAAAGCAAACACTGGAAATCGACTCGATGTTGATCCAGATTTTAAACTAAAAGAAGGACATATAGAACCGAATGTGGAAAGAATTGTTCGGGAAAAAAAGGGACATGATTTCTCCCATCGCATTGAAATTTATTAGCTGATAGACATATTAATTATAACATATAAAATTCATCCACTTGTAATAAACATTAGTAAAATTAAATAACTGTCATTTTTGGGCGGTAATAACACTCCGCTTTTTGAGTTCATTCAAAATTATTTGTTTATTAGGCGCTACCACATATTTTTCTCAAGAAATTACTTCATACAGGTAGAGATCAAAATTTTCAAATGTCCGGGTACCGCTGCTTGGATTTTGAAAAATAGGAGGTCCAAGGCACTTGAACCCTACATGAAAGAGAGTTGAATACTTCGCAGAAATCTATAAATCGTGATATAGCGTGGCCTACTCTATTCTTCGCGCTATATAAAGCACAAAATAACCAAACTTATTTCTTTAACTTGTAGAATAAATATTTCGTTTCTTAAATCACAAAAGTGTTTTTGCACAACTTATAAATATAGTGTCACTAAGACTTTTCACAATAAGTTATAATCAAAATCTGCACTTTAGAAGAAATACAACTATCTAAAATTAACATATGTCAGAAATCAGATACTTCCCTAGACCTAAGAAATGAAAGTAAATGAATAAGTTTGATGCGTTAATATCTGTTTTCATACCCATGTGCTGCCTTCTTCATAAAAAATAAATAAAAAAGACCACAAGAGGATAACCACAACGAGACAAAATCGTTACTGATAGCAACTGCTCGAAGAAGACTTTGTATTATCAGCAGCCGACTCAAGAATTACTTCCAGCTGCTTTTTGTATCACAGTGTGTAGCCAAATTGTAGGAAACAATTTTCACGATCACAGGCTAAGAGCAAAGAGGCTGTGGCTATGTATAACATTCACATCCGTTCACCATCGTCAAATGTAGGCCTGGGTCCAACAGTGCATGTCATGTATTGTCCCAAGTTATAATGAACTAAAAAACCGAGAGCATTCAAACCAGAAGAAAAATTAATATAGTTCTAGCTATATAGCTTATATATTTATCTTATAGGTATTAGGGCAGTATATATAAATTCACATTTGTTTAGTTAAGTAATTCTACTTCGAAAGTTTTTGAAAGCTTTCCTGATGCTCGTTTATCAGTATTAGTTAAGATAGTGTGTTAACCTTTATTTAAAAACTCTCTTTGTTATCTTACTGTAGTTTATCGGAAGAAAATTCTTCTTACGCTCTCTGTGTTCTTTCTGCTTTTTTGACAGTGACCACATGCCCACAGGGTTTAAAATTTAATTAATATGGATAGTCTTGCGTATTTAATCTGATAAGATACTAAAACATGTTATTGAAATGAATATATTGTGCAATTTAGGTTATAAATAACTTTATCCTTTCTTTACGTTCTTTATTCCAGTTTCCTCCGCATTCATATCTGCAAGCGTAAGAAAGAATTATTTATGATATAATGCCCGAATTTCATATTTCTTTTATATTTCATTTGGTAATTCGTTTACTTAATTCTAAACTTAAAAGCATTGTTGCTATGAATCGAAAGTGGATCATGATATTTCATCTACTTTTGTGGCGGCATATACGTATTTTGTGTATTTCTTTTTAGGATGCAGCTTTTATGCACCAAGGTAGTTTGAAAATCGATTTTTCCTCGGAACATCTGAATGTGATGGTTAAAACGAACGCTTGTAGAACCAATATATGAAGCTGGTTTGAAAAATGGGAAAACCATTAAAGACAGCCAAGGCCTTTTATCGAAAAATTCGATAGCGCATGATCGAGCCATTTGTAAACTGAATTTTTTTAAATACTGCTCTATTTTTTTTCAAGGGCAATGTGTGTTTCTTCCCCAATGATGCTTATTTCAAATATATTTCGTTTGGGCAAAACAGATTGCCATTTTCCTAAAGTAAATAAAAATAAATTTCGTTTTAAACGTTGCTTTCGAATCATCTCAGAATCAGTCAAAAGACACAAGATTTCGGTTTTTTAGTGAGAATATGACTCCCCCTACTCTAAATAGAATCCTTTTTTTTATGTCATCTAATGAATTGTTATTCTATAGGTCAGTTTACGAAAATTTTAGAAAATGTATAAATTGAAAATAAAGCCGAAATTAATTAAAGTAAATAAGGATTTTAATCCTTCCCCCAAGACCAGACTTTCAAAGCAGTGTTCTTTCACTGTTTATAAAAATGGCACGTTTTATTTTAATGTGAACGTGAAGGCCACAGGAAAGAAACTGTTTTGAAAGGTGCATCATACGAGCTTTTTTAAATGAATATTTCCCTTTTGTAAACACAGAAAAACCCCTCATTAGCTGACACTCATCGGGCAGAAACATTTACCCGTAAAAGAGGAATGAACGTAAAGGAGGGAGATAATATTTAGAAGGTGTTTCTGCCAGGGAATTTTCATGTGATAGTAAAAATGGGGTGACCATATCTGGGGGTATTCTCTAACAAATGTTTAGCTATATTATAGACCACAATTCCATCATGTAATTATGTGTTATAATAATTACAGAGTGTAATAATGCATAGAATGTGAAAAAGCGATAATGATTAAAATAATCACTAAATGATAACAAAAATGATAATTGGAATATTTATATGATGATACCTGTTTTTGATCGGGATTTTTTCAGGACTTCTTGGTTGGAGATCTTGCCAATCCACCGTATTTTCATTATTAATAGAGCACACTACTTTAATATATATACTGCCAGACACAAAAATCACAACACCAAGAACCAATTCTCAAAAACCTATGAGACAGTATGGACAAAGTACAAAGCACAGAGTGTGAATAGCCAGCATCTTTGGTAATTTATGTGCTACCTTCTGTATGCCAGATGTCTGCGTTTTGGGGAGGTTTCGTTTCTTGTATTTCCGTCAGAGTATAATTTTTTAAATTTAGGTAAGACTTTAATAGTATTTTATATATGGAAATTTATATTTCTACGACAGAAATTTATTCACAACAGCGATATATATACTTCTATTAAGGGCATAATTTGTAATAATTTTAATAAAACTAATTGACTCATAGAGATTTAATAAAGCTGCAAAACTTTAAAATTTAGTTAAACTTGTAGCTGATAACTGCATAAAAAAATTGTAAATCTTTAAATATGATAACAAAACTACCCCACTATAAAAACCATAAATAACGTGTTGGTACCCAATACTTTATTTAATGATCCAATTTATCTAATAACCCAAGTGCTTAACGTATATAATCCTCGCTTATGTTCCGTAACAACTTAGTGTCCTTCCTGGTTGCAAATTCGGTTTCTTCCTGGTTCCAACTTACGTTTCTATCTGGTTGCAAATTCAATTTCTTCCAGGTTCAAGCTTACTTTCCTTCCTAGAGTAAGTACCTTATGCTCAGTAGACCAACATTTTCATATGGAATCCGAACCTCAACCAATCTACATTAATCTTCTACTATCTGCAAAAAAAGGTCTTTTCCAGGGGTCTTCAACCCGCGGTCTGAAGGATCACTTGGGGCCGCAGACATGTTTTATTCGGCCCGCCAACTCATGAAAAAATATAACTTGTTTCTCAAAAACATAACGCCCCTTTTTCCCCCCTCCGAGTCTCAAATCGATGTATTTTATTCTGTTCACATTTTGTAATAAATATTTTAAAATGCTAGAGAACTAAAGTAATACGCGGTCCTCCCTCAATTGTGTTTTACTTTAGTTTTCTAGCGTATATGGGCATCAGGGCTAGGTTTATTGATTTGAAGCGCAACAATGATTTAAAGGAAATTCAACTGAGGACTCATTCTTTTCTAAATAAATCGTTAAGAACGTCTTCCCAAGCATCCTACTTCATGCTCTGGAACTGATTTCACTATTCGGGAACACACCTACATCTGTGCAGAAGCGTACACATGAGGTTCATAAGATAGGAGAGTTACAGAAGTAGAGCTCTATATATTCATATGTATATACAGGGTGGTTATAAAATAACGTGAGGTGTTCAGAGCCCTCTAGCGAGTAAAGTATTGGACGAAATATAACCAAATTTGGTGGACATACATAGAAGACCATGGGATTTCAATTTCTAAGGAAAAATATAATACCAAAAGTCGCCACCAGGGGGAATTTTGGCGCTTCAAAAATGTATTAGTGTGAATAATGAATTAGTAAATGCCAAACGACATAACACACATCAATTTTATCAACAAAAATTGATTGTTACTTGCAAATGAGATTCAACATGACCACCATTGTGATGTTCCAAGAACTGCATACGTTGCACGACATTTTTCACGGCGGCTCGCAACATATCGGAATTAATTTTTCTCACCTGTAACCTTATTCGATCTTTCAAAGTTGCGATATCGGAGACATGTCCTTGATACACGACACCTTTAAGAAATCCCCACAGTCAAAAGTCACAAGGATTGAGATCAAGCGACCTGAGTGGCCATGCTGTGGGGAATGTGCGACTAATGATTCTGGTGTCAGAGAAACGTTGCCTCAACACACGCTATACCTTAAGTCCAAAGTGGGGTGGTGCACCATCCTTCATGAATATGGTCGAATCGCGACATTCTCGTTGCTGCAGTTGCAGAACTACGAAATTCTGTAGCATATCGGCATATAATGTTAGTACTGGCGGTACCGGTCACTGGTCCACTTTGGCGATTTTCCTCGTACAAGTAAGGACCGATTATAAAAGATGCCGTAAAGCCACAACACATTGATTTTTGGTGAGTGAAGAGACTCCAGTAAACAAGCGTGCGAATAAGTCGCAGCCCAAATGCGACAGTTGTGTATGTTAATACCACCCTTTAAATGAAAGTTTGCTTCATCAATCCATAAAATCTGCCACGGCCATGCATCATCAACTTGCATGCGTGTGAAGAATCTCAATGAAAACTCAATTCAGGTGGCCGCATTGCCAGGGTGCAATTCTTGAACAGGACAGATTTTATACCAGTAAAACTTCAATATCTGATGCAGGATTTTCCACACCAATGAGTATGGGATATGAGTGTGCCGGGATACTGCCCGATCACTGATGGTACCTTGCACATTCGCCATCTCCTGTTCCACAACAGCAATTGAAACTTCTTCAACTTGTTGCTGACTGACCGCTTTGCGTCCCCGGCCTGGTTGCCATGCTAGGGTTCCTGTAGTTTCAAATCGTTGAATCATGTTTTGTAAGTTTGTTATGCTTATCAGTCCTTTTCGTAATTTCTTCATCCATCGAAATTCATGTAGGGCAGCATTGGCATTCTCGTTCCGCTGATAATACAGCTTGACTAACAAAACACAGTCACGTAAGGGAAGAGCCATAGAAACGCATTATGACCTCTGAGTGATGAGAACTCTTCCAGCCCTTCTTTTTATCGACATGATCAGAACGCGATTATGCTAATTAGTGCAATTTACTCGGTAAACAGAGTAAAAATTTACCCTGATGAAGACCTGTGGTGCTATTTAGTTTTGATAAAATTGATGTGTGCTTGTCGTTTGACATTTATTCATTCATTATACATACTAATGCACTTTTGCAGCGCTAAAATTCCCTCTGTTGGCGACTTTTGGTACTAATTTTTTTTTTCTTTAGAAATCGAAATTCTATGATCCACTATGTACGCCCACCAAATTTGGTTATGTTTTGTCCAATACTTTACTCGCTAGAGGGCTCTAAACACCTCACGTTATTTTATAACCATCCTATATATACAAAACTTCATCGCAGTG
>QLNU02015360.1:137770682-137782575 GCA_006491805.2 Dysdera silvatica
ATATTCCTTTGTATTTCTTTCACCGTACTACGTGTATGTGTGAAAACAGAGAGACCTCCATCCTGCAGTGGATTGAAAATGGTTAATGATGATGATGATGACATATATATATGGCCTGCAAAAGGGTTGCTGGTATCTAACTGGAAGGAGACCCACACGCTGAACATATGCATGCAATGTGTGGGAACTGGCTGTGGCCAGTAACTCCAGCGGGGTCCTACCCTGCCTTCAAGTGGCAGGCTGGCTGGCCATGGCAAATTAATATTTGCTACACGGATAGAAAGGCGGAAGGGGAGGGCTAATTCACCAACCCGTCTAGCCAGCGTGGTGAAATTATGGCTAATTCCTCCATTATGTTGACACACCAGAAACCATGGCCCCTAGTCTCCAGGTGCTGGAGTGCTCCTGATCAAGGCAGCGGTCAGTGTGGCATGAAAGCAGGGGGTGCTAAGAATCACTGGAATGGCCCAGGCTGCCGTTTGTTATTGACCTTGGCTACGTTTAATGGACGATCCCTTGCTTCTGAAGCAAAACTTCAGGAATTGGAAGAAGAACTTGACAAGATCAAATGGGACATTGTAGGACTCAGTGAAGTTAGAAGAAAAGGTGAAGAGTTGGTGGAACTTAAAAGCGGACATTTGTTTTATTATAGAGGAACGGAAACTGGAAGAACAAGTGGTGTTGGCTTCTTAATCAACAAAAGAATTAAAGACTACCTTCTTGAAGTCGAAAGCACGTCAGATCGAGCAGCGAGGCTCGTTGTTCAACTAACCCAGCGATACCAACTTCAGATAGTACAGGCATATGCACCAACATCAAGCCATACCGACGAGGAGGTTGAGGAATTCTATGAAGAAATCAAACAGCTACATACCAAGGGGAAACAACACATCAAGCTCATCATGGGAGATTTTAATGCAAGAATTGGACAACAGGAACAAGGAGAGACATCGGTTGGTAAATACGGATACGGGGAAAGGAATGAACGTGGCGATCAACTCATAGAATTTGCCGAAGCTGAAAATCTTAGCATCATGAATTCATTTTTTAAGAAGAAACCGCAAAGAAAATGGACATGGAAACACCCAAATGGGGGAACTAGTGAAATTGACTATATCCTGGCAAACAAGAAATCAATTATTGAAGATTGCAGTGTACTGAACAGATTTAATACTGGAAGTGATCATCGAATGGTGAGATGTAAAGTGCACTTAAATACTAAATTAGAACGACAGAAGCTCATTAGGAAACAAGTAAGTAAGAGGGTGGATCTAATGAAACTGAAAGTAAATACCGAGGCATTCAAGTTGGAATTAAAAAATCGCTTTTCTGCACTGGAAGGACTTATTGATGAAAGTGATATCTCAGAAGCAAATGAAAACATTGTTAAGACAATAGTTGAAACTGCTGGGGAAATTGGTGGTGTAACCTGTAAAAAGCACAATAGCAAATTATCTGAGAAGACGAAACAGCTCATGAAAAGGCGAAGAGATATGAAGGTGGACAATCGAAATACCAGTTCCAGGATTGAGTACATAGAACTTTGTAAAACTCTGCGCAAAAGCATGAAAGAAGACATAAGAAAATTCAACTGTGAGCTAGTAAAGGAAGCCATTGAAAATAACAAGAGCCTTAGGGTTGTTAAAGGAAGTTTATCTGTTGGGAAGAAACACATCATTGCATTAAAAGGAGAGGATGGCACCGTAACAAGAAATAGGGAAGAAATACTTAGAAGAGTTGAAGAATTCTACAGAAAGCTGTATGAAAGTAACAGTGGATTAAACGAAGACGCTGAGATAGTCGAAGGAACAGCTCCTAAAATCTTAAAAGAAGAAGTAGCATTTGCAATAAAAAGTATGAAGAAAGGAAGATCCCCTGGCGATGATGGCATTACATTAGATATCTTAAAAGAAGCTGGAGAACATGTAGAAGACATACTCGCAAAATTCTTTACCAAATGCCTCAACAGTGGTAACATACCAAACCAATGGGATTCTGCAACAGTAATTCTTTTGCATAAAAAAGGTGATAAAGAGGATTTGAAAAATTACCGACCAATTAGCTTGTTACCTGCTATTTATAAAATCTTCACAAAAGTTCTAACACATCGCCTGCAGAAAAAATTAGATGCAGCTCAACCAAGAGAACAAGCTGGATTTCGAAGTGGATTCAGTACAGTGGACCATATTCAAGTATTAAGAGAATTAATTGAAAGAACACATGAATATGAACTTCCATTGTGTGTTGCATTTATTGACTATGAGAAGGCCTTTGACTCTATAAAAACATCAGCAGTCATCAACTCTTTAAGATCAACAGACATTGAGGATGTGTACATTGACATGGTGAAACGTGTGTATAAAAATGCAAGTGCAAAATTTCGGTTACATAAAGATACCAAAACTACCTAAATTGGTAAAGGTGTGAGGCAGGGAGATACCATCTCTCCAAAACGTTTTACTTCTGCTTTACAGATGATTTTTCAGCTGATAAATTGGAATAACAAGGGAATAAAAATAAATGGTGAATATTTAAATCATCTGCGGTTTGCTGATGACATTGTTATTTTTTCAACGGACCCATTGGAACTCCAAGACATGGTACAAGAGCTCTCAACTAGAAGTGAAGAAGTTGGACTCAAGATGAACCTACAAAAAACTAAGATCATGTTCAATAATTTCGTAGAGGAAACAAAAATACAAGTTGACAACATTGAGCTAGAAATTGCTGATTCATATATTTACCTTGGCCAGCTGATTTCAATGGATGGCAACATTATGAAAGAACTCAACAGACGTATTAAACTTGGCTGGAGTGCATTTGGAAGAAACAGTTTTATCCTGAAGGGGAAATTGCCTTTGTGTCTAAAAAGAAAGGTCTTCAACCAGTGTGTATTGCCAGTCCTCTCTTATGGATCAGAGACATGGAGTCTAACAGTTGGAGCAATACGAAAGTTACAGACAACGCAAAGGAGCATGGAGAGGTGCATGCTTGGAATAACTAGGAGAGATCGAAAAAGAAACACTTGGGTGAGAGAGCAAACTAGAGTAGAGGACATCATTGTTAAAGTAAAAGGGCTGAAATGGCGATGGGCTGGGCATATTGCAAGAAGAACTGATCAACGATGGACAACAGAAATTCTGAACTGGATTCCAAGAGACCACCGAAGACCTAGAAAACGTCCTCAAACTAGATGGGTGGATGAAATAAGAAAACAGGTTGGGGTGACGTGGAAGCGAATTGCTCAGGATAGACTTGTGTGGAAAGCATTTGGAGAGACCTTCATCCAGCAGTGGATAGATAATGGTTGAATATGATGATGATGATATATATATATATATATATCATCATCATCATCATCAACTGAGCCATAAGTCCAGATTTGCCTCACCATAATACCAAGTGCTTTTTTTAATGGTCTTGCAGTGGTAATGCGTTCGCTTAGAGGGCCGGGGTTCGACTCCTAACGGTGTTAAAATAGAACGCTTACCTACAAACTGCTCATTGTAGTTTGGGGTTGGGTCCTTAGGTTTTAAGAGGTTCGGATTCCTCGGAAAACAGTAGGTTTTGGCTCTGCATGACCCTTACTGTCCTTGCGCCATAAAACGAGCGAAATAAAAAACATCGACTAAAATTATATAAGGTATACCTGCTGCAATATTCTTTGTAAAGACAATAGCTTCGATTTTTGTTCCTTCTGTATTCTAATAAAAGAAGCTAGTTGAATTTTATTGGTGCTGCGACAATGAGGGTTTTACTGCGCCAAACTGGACTAAAAGGAAGTTCTGTATTTAAAATACATCAGTTTTTTTTATAATGCATTATCTCAAGAAATATCAATCATCACAAATGCTTCAAGTGATTGTGTTCGTTGCCTTCGGACCCGCTTGGTTCGATTCATAAGTATGCTTGATTTGTTGTAAATATAGTGTGGGGTGGTGTCAGTCGTTTATTATGATGCCAATATATTAAAACGACTGACAATAATCCACCTTTACCCGTTAGTTTGAAAACTGTCAGATACACACACAAAACATATTCAGAAATTTATTAAACAACTTACCAGTTAAAAATACGTTATATTAAATAAGCATCAAGCAATCTGCACGCTATGTAATTGTTTTAGCATATATAATACATATTACAAACTTTTATGTTTATATATTATTTCATTGGAAATGCACTAGCTAGTATGTATAGTAGCACTGCCTGCAAATAAGTACAATCGATCACGAGAAATACTGACGCACCCAGATACTTTAATTGCAATCAATATAAAATAAGTAATAAAACAAGTGAATTTATGTAAAACATGTAAAGCAGACATGTCTCGTGGAGGTTAAATTGAAAGAAAAAACCATCTGCCATTTAGCAACATCGTATCAAAATTGCCAATAAGCAATCAGTGAAAGCATGTTCATTCCCTTGTCTTCAAACTGAAACTGACAAGTATTAAACAAGTTAGAAATTCCTTGAGGCCAGCAATGACATGCATAGAGTAATTTGCTATATTTACGGAACCCCCTCTCTCTCTCACTCACTCCCTCTCTGAGTAAAATGCGATAACATTCTAGCTAAAATAGCTTCTATACTGGGCCAACAGAAATGTAATAAAGCCGGATATATTAAAGGAATTATAATATATTTTTTCTTTCACATTTGAAAGCTTTTAACCAAATGGAAAATTAAAAATATAATCCAAAAAGGTACTCATCAAAAGCATGCAATTTTCCTAAGTTCTCTCCAAGTCCAAAATCTCGTATGGAGTAGTAATAGAATAGCGATGTGTACACATAAACACACACACACACATACACACACACACGCACACATAAAGCACTTGAAAGACTAATCATGCGAATAACAATTTTTTTTAGTGAAGTGATTGTCGTGGAAGATTGTTGATGGAAGATGGCCAGGAAATACTATAAAATATATTCAAGTATAGCTTGTACACGAATCACATAAAGGTTGTACTTGTACTTTACGTCCCGTCATATTTCCTTTTCTGCAATAATTAATAGATAAATACTTAGATTTGGTTTTCTCTATATTTTCATACGAGAGAATGAAAAAAGAGGTTTCGCTTATATCACTGTCATTTGCGTAATAATGACATTACGTGATATTACCATGTATCCACTGGCGTACGCAGGGGGTGTTGATGGGGGTTGTAACCCCCCATTGCAATGAAATTTTGTATATTTAACATAGGAATATGTGAGTTGTAGCTCTGTAACCCCCATTGAGCCTATAACCCCATTTACGAACATTCTGCGTACGCCTATGCATATACCGTACTGTAATAAGTTTCAAAATCCACTTTTGTAAAATTATTTTTCTTTCTCATTTTGCCATAACTCGCTTAAAAAAAAGAAAAAAATTAGCAAAACAATATATGAGAGAATATGTAGTTATTATTCCTTTGATATAGGCTATACCTAAAATTGGTTGGTTGCATTTTTATGGTGCAAGAACAATAAAAGTTATTCTGAGCCAAACAAGGTGAGCCTTTTCGCTTAATGAAGGGAAGAGTAATTGTCGAAACGTTGCGAATATTTTTGCAGATGGTATATGCTTTTACCTTCTTCATTTGTATTTCGTATATTCCGACCAGTGTCAAATTTTACTAGTTAAGGGGACGCCATTTTGAAACGAAAACGAATTAATATGATACAATGGCAAAAAATGTATTAAACGAACATAAAAATAAAACGATGTAAAAAATCGGATGAGATTGAAAGAAACCAATATCAGATAAAAAAACTAAAAATTATTTCAGGATTAAAAGAATAACATAAAATGTGACGAAGGTTGAAATCATTTCGGTTAAAAGTTAATGACTGCTGCTGGTTAAAATTTGTGCAAACGGTTAAAACATGCAAAACGTTCAGCGGTTTGTTACATGTAGCAAAAATTGGGCTGTCTTTTCCTTTTAATAGATGTTCATGGGAGAAGTGGATGTGACCGATGCGAAGTTAGCGAGGGCGACCTCTTTCTGACGACCTAAAATTGAATCTACTTTCAAGTAAATAGCGTTAAGAGTGCTACGTTTAAAATATGCTGGTTGCTTATAAAATCGATTGCACGTTTGCTAGTGTTTTTAATTTGTTTTGGAGTAGTAGAGATTTGATACGAATTTTGTTTTAACGAGGTTTATTCGAGCCAATAAGTAATAAATCCCGCAGGATGTACAATTTTTTTTTTATGATTGTAGACGACGAAGAACTAAGGCATATCTCATTATATTACGCTGGTAGCAGTAATTAAACCTTAATCAAAACGTTCGCGAAGTGAAAATGTTTTACTACAATTTTTCAAATTGCTAACTCTCCTTTCGGAACGTTTTTTCTTTAAAGGCGTAAACTAGGTTTTTTAGTTTCTAAGGCCTTAATTAGAATCTGTAATACCCTTTAGCTGTGAGCGTTTGTGGGTTGATCTAGCATAAGTTTTCATTAGTAGTTGCGGGAATCAGCCCGATTTTATAAAAAATTACATACGTAAGAGGAGTTTATTTTTACAAATACTCAATTTTACTAGCAACAATAATATTTTTCCTTCTAAGTATAATATCGCGTATTTATTATTATTTTAGGAAGTTTAAAAATATTTCGAATTTTAAATTAGTTGTCTATTATGCGTGCATGACTTTTCATCGTATGAGATACATGTGTTCCTGCATGTTTCTTTTTTATCTTTCTGATCATCATATTTGAGAAATGCGCCTCAATGGTATGTAGTGGCATGCTAAAAGATGCCGGAAAAATATTCTGCCGCTAGGTGGCAGCAAATATAGTTAAGCTAGGTAACAGCCGCTCATATTAAAATGCCAGGAAATATTCGATTAAAAGCCTTGCGATGGCGTAGCTGTAACGAAAACGCGTTTATCAACTCAGCCAAAAGTCCAGATTTGCCTCACCACAATACCAAGTGCTTTTTTTAATGGTCTTGCAGTGGTAATGCGTTCGCTTAGAGGGCCGTGGTTCGACTCCTAACGGTGCTAAAATAGAACGCTTACCGACAAACTGCTCATTGTAGTTTGGGGTTGGTTCCCTAGGTCTTAAGAGGTTCGGATTCCTCGGAAAACTGTAGGTCCCGGCGCAGCATGACCCTTACTGTCCTTGCGCCATAAAACGAGCGAAAGAAAAAACATCGACTAAAATTATATAAGGTATACTTGCTGCAATATTCTTTGTAAAGACAATAGCTTCTATTTCTGTTCCTTCTGTATTCTAATAAAAGAAGTTAGTTGAATTTTATTGGTGCTGCGACAACGAGGGTTTTACTGCGCCTAACTGGACTAAAAGGAAGTTCTGTATTTAAAATACATCAGTTTTTTTTATAATGCATTATCTCAAGAAATATCAATCATCACAAATGCTTCAAGTGATTATGTTCGTTGCCTTCGGACCCGCTTGGTTCGGTTCATAAGTAAGCTTGGTTGGTTGTAAATATAGTGTGGGGTGGTGTCAGTCGTTTATTATGATGCCAATATATTAAAACGTATGACAATAATCCACCTTTACCCGTTAGTTTGAAAACTGTCAGATACACACACAAAACATATTCAGAAATTTATTAAACAACTTACCAGTTAAAAATACGTTATATTAAATAAGCATCAAGCAATCTGCACGCTATGTAATTGTTTTAGCATATATAATACATATTACAAACTTTTATGTTTATATATTATTTCATTGGAAATGCACTAGCTAGTATGTATAGTAGCACTGCCTGCAAATAAGTACAATCGATCACGAGAAATACTGACGCACCCAGATACTTTAATTGCAATCAATATAAAATAAGTAATAAAACAAGTGAATTTATGTAAAACATGTAAAGCAGACATGTCTCGTGGAGGTTAAATTGAAAGAAAAAACCATCTGCCATTTAGCAACATCGTATCAAAATTGCCAATAAGCAATCAGTGAAAGCATGTTCATTCCCTTGTCTTCAAACTGAAACTGACAAGTATTAAACAAGTTAGAAATTCCTTGAGGCCAGCAATGACATGCATAGAGTAATTTGCTATATTTACGGAACCCTCTCTCTCTCACTCACTCTCTCTCTCTCTCTGAGTAAATTGCGATAACATTTTAGCTAAAATAGCTTCTATACTGGGCGAACAGAAATGCAATAAAGCCGGATACATTAAAGGAATAATAATATATTTTTTCTTTCACATTTGAAAGCTTTTAACCAAATGGAAAATTAAAAATATAATCCAAAAAGGTACTCATCAAAAGCATGCAATTTTCCTAAGTTCAGAATTTTTATTTTCAAACCTTTTTTATACGTCCTTTTTAGGTTTTTTAATACATTTTTAGCTCTCTTCACATTTTTTTGCTTCTTATAACATCACATGTACACTGAAGTGCCAGAAAAATTGGCACACCTACCTAATATCGTGTAGCCTCCTCGTCCACGCACGCAGAAGTGCCGCAACACGACGTGGCATGGACTCGACTAATGTCTGAAGGTATCCTGGAGACAATTCACACCAGGAATCCTGCAGGGCAGTCCACAAATCCATAGGAGTGCGGGGTGGTGGAGATCTCTTCTGAACAGCACGTTGCAAGGCATCCCAGATATGCTCGATAATGTTCATGTCTGGCGATTTAGGTGGCCAATGGAAGTGTCTAAAGTCAGAAGAGTGTTCCTGGAGCCACTCGGTAGCAACTCTCGATGTGTGGGGTGTCGCATTATCATGCTGAAATTGTCCAAGTCCGTCGGAATGCACAATGGACATGAATGGGTGTAGGTGATCGGACATGATGCTTACGTACCTGTCACCTGTCAGAGTTGTCTCTAGACGTATCAGGGGTCCCATATCACGCCAACTGCACACGCCCCATACCATCACAGAAGCTCCACCAGCTTGAACAGTCCCCTGTTGACATGTAGGGTCCATGGATTCATGAGGTTGTCTCCATACCCGTACACGTCCATCCGCCTGATGCAATTGGAAACGAGACTCGTCAGACCAGGCAACGTGTTTCCAGTCATCAACAGTCCAATGGCGGTGTTGGCATGCCCAGACGAGGCGTAAAGCTTTGTGCCGTGCAGTCAACAATGGTACACGAGTGGGCCTTCGGCTCCGAAAGCCCATATCAATGATGGTTCGTTGAACAGTTCGCACGCTGACACTTGTTGATGCCCCAGCATTGAAATCCGCGGCAATTTGAGGAAGTGTTGCACGTCTATCTCGTTTAACGATTCTCGTCAGTCGTCGAATGTCCCGTTCTTTCAAGGTCTTTTTCCGGCCGCACCGCCGTCGGAGATTTGATGTTTTACCGGATTCCTGATATTCACGGTATACCCGTGAAATGGTCGTACGCGAAAATCCAAATTTTGTCGCTATCTCGGAGATGCTATGTCCCATCTCTCTTGTGCCGACTATAACGCCACGTTCAAAATCACTTAAATCTTGATAACCTGCCATTGTAGCGGCAAGAACCGATCTAACAGCTTTGCCAGACATCTCTTGTCTTATATAGGCGCTGCCGACAGCATCGCGTTACGCTGATTGGTTGCAAAGCTCCGTTATTTGCATACGCACGCCTGTACCAGTTTTTCTGGCACTTCAGTGTATGAGAGAAATATGAGCGATACACTGCGCAAAAATAATATTTAAAACAAATTACACACAAACGCAGTTTAATTTGAGCAGGAGAAGCATTTTACAATTGTTTCGGTGGAAAATCAAGCGTACACCATCGTCAGAAAATTCGTCCAAACTGATTTGTTGCCACTAAATCAAAAACGAAAAAGGTAACATAACAAAAAGCCTGATTTGTGTCGCCATCTATTGTGCAGAATGCTAAGTAAAAGGAAAAGGAACAATTATTGTTGGAAGAAGAAATTATGTTGATTGAAAGAGAGGTTTGTAACAAGAGGGGAAAAAATTGTTCTCAGATGGCTCGTTGACTATTGTACAGGAATTACTGAAGATATGAAAGGCCTCGAAAAAATTGAGATCTGAGGGTGAACGGACTTTTTCAATTATTTTTGCATCGGCGAAACAGAAACGATGGCCATGTTTCCATGAGTGTTTTGCAATGGCCGATTTTTCAAAATCTTGTTTGTGAACGTACGATTGGTGCTCTTTGAGTCTGAAACGCAGGGCTCTACGTGTTTGGCCAACGTAGGACAATCCGCATTCACAGTCTATTTTATAAATGCCAAAATTATTGTGGTCAGGAATCTGGTCTTTTAGTTGGGTAACACCAAGTTTGTTACCTGGCTTGAAAATAACGCGGAAATTAAATTTGCGGAGGATGGAGGAGATTCTAGATGAAAGATTTGGCACAAACGGAATGCAGATTGTTTCTTTGGTGGGAGCCGTTTCTTGGCACAAAGTGGATGTGAACTTGGGAACTCTGGATAGTTTCTTTACTGCAAGGTTGATCACTGACGGATGATATCCCCGGTTTGAGGCGATGTTGCATAAGTGTGTAAGCTCTTTGGAGAGCGCTTGTTCAGAAGAAAACAATTTCAGAGCCGGAGGATGGCGGCACGTCAGGCTTTTTGTTATGCTACCTTTTTTCGCCTTTTTCACTTTTTCGTTTTTGGTTTAGTGGCAACAAATCAGTTTGGACGAATTTCTGACGATGGTGGACGCTTGATTTTCCACCGAAACAATTGTAAAATGTCTCTCCTGCTCAAATTAAACTGCGTTTGTGTGTAATTTGTTTTAAATAGAAAATGTGTGTTTAGTCCTTACATTCCAAGACTGGACGGTGAATCATCCAGGGCGGTGATTCTCAAACTTCTTATCTCATAGAACAATTTTCTTACTACATGACTAGGCATGGAATCCCTTTTAAATATTGAAGGAGACCCTAAAGAGTTATGGTTTATCACTACTTGGACATAAACAATAATAAGCCATAAATACATCAGTATAGAACAGGGGTTCTCGAACTTTTTCTCCCGCGTACCCTTTCGTCTTGCCCGAGTATGTTGACGTACCTCCTCAGAAGAACGCGATATAAAATGGATGGATGCCATAGAATAGATAACAGACAAGTAGTATTTCTTTATAATTTAGTCAATACGTAGTTACGCATTTAATGAAATTGATGAGCTTGGCTCTTTTCAATAAGTAAATCAATTCCGGGAATCGTTTCAGTGGGACATGCACGCATATTATTTTCAATTGGCAGAAGAGTGCCATGGTGCTGTTTAACAATTTTCTGTGTAAAATCGGCAGATTAATAACTTAAGATGAATAACTTGGAAAAGCACTAAAAAGAGGGCTGAACAACCGTATTTTTTGTTGATACACATTGTAGAAATAAGTTTCCTAATGCCTAATTGCAATTTTGTGGATTCTACTAAACCCACAATTCAAAATACTTCTTAGAAGTGTCAGTGATAGCTCTGGTTTGAGTGTGTTTATTGCATTTCCTCTAAATAAATTGAAAATTTATTATTTAGCGCTATTCAATTAAAAATGTGTATTATTTATGGATAGCTTCCAGTCATTACTTATAATTTAATGGTAAGTTCAATTACGGATATATATATATTGATGATTTCTTCAATAGATCTGTAATTGACCGTCTGTCATCAAATTAAATGATTATCTCATTAAATTGACACTGGTTCGAGGAATAGGTTTCTCTCCATTTTGTTGAAAGAGTTAAAACTAACAATTTTTACTGCGACATCATAAAATTCTTTTTCTTTTTTAAGAAACACCTGCTATGGCTGCTTACGTTAGACCTTAATACGCATAAATAACAAATAACGTTAATAATATATTTAAAAGACGAGATGCTAAACATAATTTATTAAATAGAGCTGATTTTTTTTATTCCTCGTTCAGAAAAAAAAAATGCAGCTCCAATCTCTTAAATTCTGCACTTTGGAAGAGTGGTTGGAG
>QLNU02015360.1:137804989-137823564 GCA_006491805.2 Dysdera silvatica
TGTGTGTCGTGGATCAGGCGAATAAATATAAATATAGAAATAATTATGCTTACATATCCGCGTGATATAAAGCTCGGGATTGTCGTGTGAAAATATTTCTTTTTCTAGTTTTCCATTTTCTATCATTATAAGAATGTCAGTCGGCCAACGATGTTGTTATTTCTAATACTAATTTTTACCTTTTTTTTTAATTTTGAAGTTTGTTTTCTTTTGAGTGTGAATAAAAATTATTAAAAACACAAATGATAGCAGTGATTATATTTGATTACATTATTATACCGGCCATTGAGAAGGAAGCTGTTCCTTCGCATTACTTTCTCATCAGGAACCTTCTCAATTGGTGACACTTTTCTTTCAACTGGTGACTTTCCTCTCATTTTAATTTATGAGTTAGTTTTTCGACATATTTGCTGTCAATACAAAAATTTTGGCGGTATAGTGAATAGAAAATTTTTATTTCCAATTACATAATAATTTTTATGTTCCTACCACTGATTAGGGAGGTGCGGACAGGTAGGAAGCATGGGCATCTTTTGCGGAGGGCAGGGGGTCAATTGCCCCCTAGAATTGAAATATGTGCAATTTTTTAATACATTAAAACATTAAAGTGGTTATTTGCTTCTGGTTAACATTGGCAAAAAAAGTGCCCACCCTGTAATTTGCGTTAACGACGCCCTTGGTAAAAAGTTGTTGCAAAAATAGCCTAGGGGCGGCAAAATGGTAAATCCGCCCATGCATATTACTGGAATTCACACCGTTTTACAAGCAAGTGTGGAATTTTTATTTTTACGGCGTGGATGCGCCTTCACCCAGGGTGGATTTTTAAACTTTTGTATTAAACGGCCGAGCTGTAGACGCCCAGAGGAGTTCTTTGTAATTTTAACGGCTCGAACTTGTTTGTAATCTTAAGAGATCATTACGGATAGCAACATGAGGGTGGTCCAGAAAATGTTTATTTATTAACTGTATGGGATCATAATGTTAACTAAATGAGTCAATGCAAACGAAGGAAAGGGGGTTGTTGATGTGCTGGCTGTGATTTTACTGGGACTGTACTGAAGTGCAATCCGCTATTTAACAGCACCGCAACAGAAAGTATCAGTTTTTGTTTCGTTTCTTTAACCGTAAAAAGTAATTTTTTTCTACAGAAGTACGTAATCAAATGCGGCCACCCCAGAAATTGGCCCCCTGCGTGAATGCACGCACTGCATACCCGGTAGAACCGATCCTGGATCTGATAAATGCTTTAACACAAGTCCGCGAAACTACTGATCTCTTAAAAAACATACAAGATGACTCGAAGGAATCTGACACCAAATTCTTGGGCCTCTGTAATGAAGTAAAAAATCTCGCAAAACGAATTAAATGTCATGGAAAAAGTACCCCGATTATGTGGATTACAGAGAAATAGACGTAAAGTGCCTTTTATTACTCCTAAAGAGTATTATTGAAAGGCAATTTTTATCCATACATGGACTATCTCACTTCTTTCTTAAATGAAAGATTTTTAACACAAGAGAAAATAATTCTTTACAACATCATCTCCTTAAGTGTCAATAAATGCATATTTCTCTAACATTAGATCTGCAGTGTAAATGTATGAAGATGGTTTGCTGGGATATCCCGATATTGTACCAGCAGAATATACTCTATCGACAGCTAAGTGATAGGAGAGCGACAAGGGGACCTTGCTAACTACAGCAATGGATGCTGTATCTGCATGTGATATAAATGGATTTCCTAACATAAACGTCGTGATTCATGAGCACCCATATGGAGGCAGAGGAGGCTCGAGCCCCCCTAGCCGTTCAAAAATTACATCTTATATTATATCTTTATGTAACCGAAATTTTGCACTTGCATTTTTATACACACATTTCACCATGTCAATGTACACTTCCTCGATGTCTGCTGATCTTAAAGAGTTGATGACTGCTGATGTTTTAATAGAGTCAAAGGCCTTCTCATAGTCAATAAATGCCACACACAATGGAAGTTCATATTCATGTGTTCTTTCAATTAATTCTCTTAATACTTGAATATGGTCCACTGTACTGAATCCACTTCGAAATCCAGCTTGTTCTCTTGGTTGAGCTGCATCTAATTTTTTCTGCAGGCGATGTGTTAGCACTTTTGTGAAGATTTTATAAATAGCAGGTAACAAGCTAATTGGTCGGTAATTTTTTAAATCCTCTTTATCACCTTTTTTATGCAAAAGAATTACTGTTGCAGAATCCCATTGGTTTGGTATGTTACCACTGTTGAGGCATTTGGTAAAGAATTTTGCAAGTATGTCTTCTACATATTCTCCAGCTTCTTTTAGGATATCTAATGTAATACCATCATCACCAGGGGCTCTTCCTTTCTTCATGCTTTTTATTGCAAATGAAACTTCTTCTTTTAAGATTTTAGGAGCTGTTCCTTCGACTATTTCAATGTCTTCGTTTAATTCACTGTTACTTTCGTATAGATTTTTGTAGAATTCTTCAACTCTTCTAAGTATTTCTTCCCTATTTCTTGTTACAGTGCCATCCTCTCCTTTTAATGCAATGATGTGTTTCTTCCCAATAGACAAACTCCCTTTAACAACCCTAAGGCTCTTGTTGCTTTCAATGGCCTTCCTTACTAACTCACAATTGAATTTTCTTATATCTTCTTTCATGTTTTTGCGCAAAGTTTTGCAAAGTTCTACATACTCGATCTTGCGACTGGTATTTTGATTGTCCACCTTCATAAGTCTTCGCCTTTTCATGAGTTGTTTCGTCTTCTCAGATAATTTGCTATTCTGCTTTTTACATATTACACCACCAATTTCCCCAGCAGTTTCAATTATTGTCTTAACAATGTTTTCATTTGCTTCTGAGATGTCAACTTCTTCAATAAGTCCTTCCAGTGCAGAAAAGCGATTTTTTAATTCCAACTTGAATGCCTCAGTATTTTCTTTTAATTTCTTTAAATCCACCCTCTTACATACTTGTTTCCTAATGAGCTTCTGCCTTTCTAGTTTAGTATTTAAGTGCATTTTACATCTCACCATTCGATGATCACTTCCAGTATTAAATCTGTTCAGTATGCTGCAATCTTCAATAATTGATTTCTTGTTTGCCAGTATATAGTCAATTTCGCTGGTTCCTCCATTGGGGTGTTTCCATGTCCATTTTCTTTGTAGTTTCTTCTTAAAAAATGAATTCATGATGCTAAGATTTTCAGCTTCTGCAAATTCTATGAGTTGATCGCCACGTTCATTCCTTTCCCCATATCCGTATTTACCAACCGATGTCTCTCCTTGTTCCTGTTGTCCAATTCTTGCATTGAAATCCCCCATGATGAGCTTGATATGTTGTTTCCCTTTGGTGTGTAACTGTTTGATTTCTTCATAAAATTCTTCAACCTCTTCGTCAGTATGGCTCGATGTTGGTGCATATATATATATACACATAATTTTTACATACACCTAAAGCATATTCAGATGGGAATGTTCGTTTCTTCACGTCGCCACCTTTCATTAGAACACGCCAAAAGACAGCAAACTTATAACCCTAAACAGAAGTGCTGCTACTCGGAGCGTGGGTCAATATGAAACTAAACAAACAGCCATATTTCTTGTATATGTCTGCTTACTTCCTCTTACGCTATAGTGCTCAACCAAACAGTGTCTCAAGAAATGTCTTCATTCCTACGTACTTTTTTCTTTACATGCTAATACCACAATAAGCTTCAAACTACTGATGATAGGACTAAAGGATACGTACTTCACATATCAAATTTTAAAACCATTCGGTTTTTTTACCTTCTTCGAAAAGCGTAGTTGTACTATTTTGCTTTGCATTTTGTTTATATATTTCCCTAATGATTGTGTATTATAGTGGATGTATGATTTGTTGAATTTTATGTTGCATGCATATCACTAGTTTGTTGAATATGAATTATGATATGTGTTTGTTTTGTTGTGTATATGCTATTATAATAGTTGTTTTTATACATTTAATATTGTCGGATGCTGTACGTGGTTGATCATTCCTGGTTTCTTTTTGGTATTTGCCGTTAGTTATAGTTTTTCACGTTCTGTTTTTTGGCGCCTTTGAGTCTTGGGTATCTCGCTTTATACATCTGGCTTATATGCTTTGCTTGTATTTTGCGACATACCTCCAGAAAAGGCGCCAAGCATGTAGTCTTGGAAAAGGCCCTGACGATGGTTCTAAGGCTGCATGCTTATGTTACATTATATATTTCTGAGTTTATATTGATATATATATTTAATCCAATTGTTATTTTTTATATTTTTCCTATTACTTTAATTCTATCAAACCTCTTTTATTTAACTCTTTCAAACGCTTTTGCTTTTTTTTTGGCATTTTTCATTTTATATATGCTTTTGCTAATTTTTGCTATATATATATATACACACATATATATATTACGGATACATGCTGAAGAAAGACAAGAGAAACCTACATAAAGTCTCCCACCTCATGTACGTAGATGACATCAAGCTATACGCGCCAACAATCACCCAACTCCGACAACTCATCAGTATAACAGAGACATTCTCCAAGGACATAGGAATGGAATTCGGCCTCGATAAGTGCAAAATACAGAAGAATAGCAAAGAAGATTTACCAGGCATCGAACTCGAAGACGGGAGACTACTGAAGACCTTGGACGAGGGCGAAACCTACAAATACCTAGGGATAATGCAAAAACGGCAGCAGGAGCACAAGAAAGTCAAAGTCCAGCTCACGCAAGCATTCCAAGAAAGACTTAGAAGCATTGTGAAGACGAAACTGAGCGGGAAGAACACCACGCAAGCAATTAACGCATATGCGGTACCAGTGCTCACCTACTCCTTCGGGATCATCAAATGGTCCAACACTGAACTAGAACAACTCCAGCGGAAAATGAGAACCATCCAGAGAAGAGCCGGACAACTACACCCTGCAACGGCAATTGAACGGCAAACACTACCCCGGGAAGAAGGAGGACGCGGACAAGCGGACCTCAAAGACTTACATGACAAGCAGATCCAGAGCATGAGGCAATACTTCCAGTTGAAGAGTCCCCGATCGCCACTCATCCAAGCCATAATACAAGCAGATGCAAATTACACGCCACTAAACCTGTGTAGTACCGAAGAGCGTGTCCTCGAAACAGCCAACGAACAGAAACTGAGAACTTGGGCCGGAAAACCATTACATGGCAGGCACTACAATGACCTGCAACAACCACACGTTGACAAAAAGGCATCAAATTCTTGGCTGGCCAAAGGCACTCTCCAGCCAGAGACAGAAGGATTCATGCTAGCCATCCAAGACCAAGTGATCGCAACAAGGAACAATCAGAAATTCATCCAGAGAAAAGACATAGAAAGCGACAAATGCAGACACTGTCATGCGGCATCGGAGACAATCCAACACGTGATGGCAGGATGCAAGATCCTTGCGCAGTCAGACTACAAACATAGACACGATCAAGTAGCGAAAATAGTCCACCAGAAATTGGCAGCGAATGCTGGCTTTCTGACAGAAAAATGCCCGTACTACAAATATGAGCCAGAGACCGTGCATGAGAACGAAACACACAAGCTTTACTGGGATAGAGCAATCATAACAGACAAGACAGTCCCACATAACCGTCCTGACATAACCCTCGTCGATAAATCGAATAAGACCACGTACTTAATCGACATAGCAGTACCCAACACCAATAACATACAGACAACCTACACAACGAAAATCACCAAGTACCAAGATCTCAGACATGAAGTACGAGATATATGGGGTATGGAAAAGATCCTCATCATCCCGTTAGTCATCTCAGCAACAGGGATAGTACCAAAAACGCTTGCGACGAATTTGGAGATACTCAACATTGACCCAAACACCTACATTGAAATACAAAAAGCCACAATCCTAAACACGTGTCACATTGTCAGGAAGTTTCTAGACATGGCACATTAAGAAGTGATGTAAAAAGAGGCTTGGGAACATGGCGCTCTGCCCGTCCCAAAGCCTGTTTCCGCCAAGAATGGGCGAGGAAAACTTTTATATATATATATATATATATATATATATATATATATATATATATATATATATATATATATATATATTACTTTTGAAAATGTAAGGAAAATTACGTGGAATTCAGATGACAGGAACAGACTAAAGAACAATCTAGTACCGGACGGTTTTATTACTTGTTTTTTTAATAAGTTCAAAAATAACAAAATTTGCTCTGAAATCTGTCCATTTTGGAGGCTTTCCTGGCGGCTTCAATTTCCTCAGCTTTAGACTGGCAACTCTGCTGCCCTCCCATCTTCTTATTAAGCCTTAATTTTTTTCCTATCCTGTTTACTGTGTCCTAAGTCCGTCCGCATCCAGATGCAAGTCCTTTTATTCTTCTCATTTTTTTAAAAAGACAAATTTTCTTTTTATTGCTACTTGGAATGTCGGGGGGCATAGGAATTTTTTAGCTTAAGCTGATTTTCATACAGAAACATTCCTTTCCTTAGGGCCCACGTATTTGGAGCCTCCCTTGAAAACGTTCCTACACGTGTCCTTTTTCCATTTATTGTACTATTTTCTTCAAATTCACTCATATCCTTATCTGAAATTGTTAATTTTAATTATTTGCTGTATTTTTGTGTATCCTGTTATTTGTTGAGTTCATTGTTGTGACTTTTATGCTAATTTACTGCTGTTCTGTTTATTTTTATTATTTTTTTATTTTTACTGTGTTCCTAGTACATTTATTTCTGTCAAATTCCTGTCATCTAAATTCTACGTAATTTACCTTACATTTTCAAAAAGTACTTATTTTTATCATAAACAATGCACTTGCAGCTTTTGCACAGTCACCTTTTTTGAATTTAGCTTTTTTTAATTGCTTATTCTTCTTCGCATCTACTTTTTTAATTTATATTTATTTTTTAATTTGTTTTACTTCCTATTTCCCTTATAATAATGTCATTATATATATAAATACAGGGCTGTCCTGAAGAAAATTATTGAGAGTATGCGGTGCTGTCTTAATTAAAGAGTATTGAAATTGCGGGGTAACTCTGGACTTGGTGACCTCACAGCGCCGAGCTGACTGGCATTTGACTGGTCGTCTATCGTCTATCCAAGCCCAAGGTGGCGGTTGCCACTTTCATGAGTTTTTCATTCCTCACCTAGCCGTACGCAGGATATTATTTTGAGGCCTGGGGGATTCACAGGATGTTTTTCCTCATTTGTTTACATTCAAGTTTGTAAATGACTAGAAAAAAAAAGACTGAACTTTGTTGAAAGTTGCCCCAAAACCAGCAAATACAAAAACTTTTTTTCAAACCTTGAGAGTATGCGACGCGTACTCGATATTTTTCAAAATTTCTTGAGAGTATGCTGAGCACACAGAGCCGCTGTACTCTTGATATTACCTTATCTCACTCCTTGATATTATCTTTGATACAATGATCAAAGTCAATATAATTAGCGACCTGCGAAAGCACCCCATCAGGAACGTCCATGTTAGTGGTTATCAATTTTATTTTCGTCAATTTGAATCTTCAGTTAAATTTTAATAAATCATAATGCAATCTGAACTATAGTATCCCTAAGATTAAAAATAACGGGGCCCTGCATTTGTGTAGTGAAAACCCGTTCACCTAGCCTGCAGTTATCCCAGGTTGTGTCAAAAGGGGAACTCTTACTGACTATCTAATCACCCAAGTCCGGGGGTTGGTTCCCCAGGCCTTAAGAAATACGGATTCCTCTAAAAACTGTAAATCCAGACGCAGCATGACTCTTGCTTTCCTTGCGCCCTAAAGTCAAACAAATAAAACAAATTAAAAATTACTAAGTACAAAATGACTTGTAGAATCTCGATAATTTAAATTGGTGACAATTAATTGGTATAAGTCAATAACTGATAAACTACTAGGTGTATCTATTTTCTCTTAGATATTTTCAATGGCGGATTATAGCATAGGTAAAAAAGGCAAATGTCTAGGGCCCGATGCTGAATGACAAATACTGAATGACTTCAAAACTGATGATGATTCAAAACAATGACTTCAAACTGAAGAAAAGTCGTTTTCATTCACTATGAGTAAAAACCTGTTTTTAAAATTCCTTAAATTAGTCAAAATTAAGTTGTCTAACTGTATTATGCGTAGAAAAAGTGCTATTGATAATATTAATTATGATAAAGTAGGCTCTAGTTGAAAATTTTGTTAAAAAAGAGTAAAAAGAAATGATGTTTAATATAATTTTCTATCCGTATATAATAAACGTAAGTTTCATATTATCGGGTTGTTTTTGTGGTTTGTTTTATTTGTTGTTGTTTTTTAATTTTTGGAAGTACATATGCTCATTTTGATTTAATCTTAATTCAATGAAGAATTGATATATTAAAAAAATCTTCCCTTTTCTTTATTCCCGCAAAAGATATTATTACTTAGGCTTAATTTATGTTTCACTGGTCCCGAAAAAGAATTTGTCTTAGAGCCTCACAAAGCCTTAATCCAGTTCTATTTTCACCAGTCAGATTGTGTCCATTTCGTACGTTGATTTACTTTGGAGTGTAAAGAGATGATTTAACAGTAAATTATTTCTTTTGAGTATTTTGACCGTCCGTTTATGACTTACTTGAAGAGATGTTTCCGCTTCCTTTTGCGCTTTTCCTAAAAGGAAAGCCATCCGGAAATTTAGCCATTTATACTTTTGTTGTTTTATACCCTCTTAGCTGCATTTTAGGGGGCTCTAAAATGGTTGAAGTGGGTGTTCTTTATTTAGAATGTTCTACCCTGTATGCCCTGGTTTTTTCCTTTAACCCTTTGACTACGAATTTTAATTTTTTTATTTTTTATTTTTTATTTATTTTTTTAAATTTCCAATTTTTATTTATTTATTTATTTTTTATTTTTTTACCCTGTAGGAATACATATTTCTTCCGTGCGTTTTTTTCTCCAGTAGGAATACATATTTCTTCCATATATTTTTCTTCCCAGTAGGAATTTTAAAAATCTTAGTGGGACATATATGTCCCGTAAGGAGTCAAAGGGTTAAAAGGATTGAAAAGTTCCTTTAAAAGGATAAACAGATATATGAGTGGATATGCAAAGGCTTGTTTTTGCTATTTTGGTTCTAATCGTTACCCTGGCTTTAAGGTGTTTTTTTAGATACTATCCTTTGCCAATTCGCTTCCCTAATTTCTTTGGTCGTGATTAGTACAGAGTTGATTGACACAAGAGAATACAGTTAGTTATACATAGTTATTACATCATTGAATAGTGTTTTAACTTTTGTCTTTATTGGCAAAATTTTTTGTTTTTACTTTCTTCATAAGCAATGTTTTAAATAATGAAATGATGCAGTATTTCATAGATGATTGTATGAGTTTTAATCATGCATTTAAAGCATTTTTGATTAGCCAGTAATCTATTTTATATTTAACATATGGAGTAGAATGATCGGACTCGGATCACTTTTGGCTGCGTCCTAGACTTTCTTGCACAACAGCTAAGATGGACGGTAATGACACCATTTCTGGTAATAACACTTTATATAGGGCTGCGCGACGCCAAATGGCTATAAAGTCAAGTGCGGGCGTTGGATAAAAAAAAATATTTAACATGTGTAATAAGATTTTATTAATTCAATCAGGTTGTTCCAGATAGTTTAAAATTCTGAAGTTTATAATATGTTATATTAATCAAATGTTAACTAGTAAAATTTTGTCGCTAGATGGAATGTAAAAGATGATCATGATTTTAAAATGATCTTTTTAAAAGAATAAATGAAATAAAAGGAGAATGAAATTAAAGATGAAAGAGAGTTAACGGGAAGAGACAAATAAATGTGAAATTAGAAAGAAATTTAAAGAAAAAAAGGATAAATTGAAGATAAAAAAATAAGGGAAACAGATAAAAAAAATTAAATGTAAAGTGAGATAAAAGGTAAAACGCAACAACTGCATGAAGTTCCAAAACGTTTCAAGAGCTACTGTTCCCTTTACCAAACGAAGTATTGAGAAGTATATTGAATACTATAAGTATTACTAGTATAATATAGTAACATGTATAATACCATAATAATAGTACAAGAAGATGTATACGTACTAACAAAGTACGGGTATTCTGTATTTATACGTTAATTTTTTAATACCCCCATCGTCTTAAATTTTTCTAAAAGATTATTTCCCACCCGAATTTCACGTTTGTAGCTGAATTTTGTTTTCCTCAAACATTCTAATCCTGTGTTTTTCCCCATCTTCTTACAAAATTTTTTTAATATTTAGGAAGGGATTTTTGGATGTTAAGTCTCGGCCACTTGCTCTAAAGGTCGCCCAAATCTTCAAAAAATGTCTATAGTAGCGAAAAAGGATATTTTTTGAAGATCCTTTGCGCCATTTTAATCAGGAGCATGTCTCCACTCTCGCTCCCAAGTATAATCTGCCATAAGATTAGTCATCTCATCCTTCTTCACAATAGAGTGTTCTTTTTTCCTATTACAAAAGAAAAATTATGCCTATACAGTTATGCTTTAAATATGGCATTTAGTTTTTAGTATAGCTTAAGATAAACCTCTTACTCAGTTTCAATCTGCTTTTGTTTACACTTTTATAAACACTCCTAACTTAAGGTACCAATTAATGTGCAAATGGAACGAAAGTTTCTCTACCACGTTAGTCATCAAATATAATTTTAAAAAATTGAGGAAATCATAAAAATACACATGCATTGTAAATCCCAATATGGTTTTGTTTGCAATAAAAAATAAATAATATAATTAATTAAATATTGAATATTATCAAAGCATAAAGAGATGGCATTCCAATAAAATACCGCACAATCGGCATATAAGTTTCTAAAATAATTTATCGTTAGAATTACTGTCACCAACAAAAATATTTATTTACGTTGCCATCTCTAGCCTTCGACGGTCATTACTACATCTAATATTCAAAAAGTACGTTTTAGTCCTACAGTTTTTGAACTTCAGCATATATTCCTTTCATATAATGATAATTTGTAAATCATGTTTAATGTATAGGGTCCAGAGCTGAGCAGCATAGAAAATACATGTATTTGAAATACGTATTTTCGATACATTTGTATTTTGTATCGAAAATACAAATTTCTAAGTATTTTGTATCGAAAATACAGATTTCATCATATTTTGTATTTTCAAAATACGTTTAAGCTTGAAAATACCTTTAGTTCCTAATTTTTAACTGTGACGTGACGTCACGTCACGCCCCGTCCTAATCTAATGTAACACAGACCCTTCGAAGAATTCCTAAAGGAGAGGGGGATGCGTTGGAAAAAGGGATATCTTCAGAGGGTAGGAGAGGCGCGGGAGAGAGGGCTGTGAGGACACACGCCCGTTACTCTGGATCCAGTGTCGGGCCCTGGCCATCCTTCTGTCGTTATTATTGTTAACAGCCATTATAGTTCCCATCTGATATGTATCTTCACGATCTTATGTGAGTTTGCCCCAATCCGGGCGATACGACATTCTTATACTGTTTTCATCATAACGTAGATTTTTAGCACTAATAAAGTAGAGTCATTAGTTACGGCGGTGTCTGCGTCTGTGCTTCCGTAAGTTCATAAGCTGTCTCACACATTGGAATACCAAGGGAGAGACCCAGAATAAACGCCTCATCGACGAGCTTGGATGAGAGGTTGTGCCTATAGGCACATGGTGGCAGCGATATCTACATACCTTTTTCCTCACCACCGCATGGTAGCAGTAGCAATACTAATACTACCTCCTCGCGACATTAACTTCCAATTCTAGCCATCTGGCTAAACAGATGATGCCCAAAAGTCGATTTCATGATCATTTTAAGTAGGCTGTTGAAGTAAATAGTACATTCCAGTAGCTTAGCGTTGAGACGGAAGGGCCGGAACGAAAGCGCTGGGCCTGAAATTTCAAAAGGAAAAAAAATTAGCAATAATAAAAATTTGAAACAGATGGACAGCGATAGGAGACAAAGTTGGACATTTTCTTACTCATACTCAAAAGATAAAAAACGTCGCGCTTATTTTACTGACCACTTTAGACAGTAGTCAAATCCCGCTTTTCCGGTACCGCGATATCGGCCTGGATTAGCAACACCTTCAAACGGTTGAAAACTACTCAGTGTGGGAGCTCAGGGGCTATTCTGACAAAAAACAACCGTCCAGATACTCGTGTAAATTTCGGTTCCCCTGGAAAATGTAATTAAGTGGACTCGGTTCCAATCAAGTGTAACCAGCTGTAACCACTTATCTACTAAAGATTGGGGTATTGATTTCTCACGGACTCGAACCTGACTGCCCCAAGGTCTATATTTGCCGTTAAGTATTTGATTGATGTATTGATGAGGACGTTTTCTTAGAGCCCGACTAAGGAAGGAAGGAAATATGCAAAGGGATTTTGGGAAAGGTGGCCGCCGAAGGCTGCGCTGTAATCTCAGGCAGGACGCTCAAATAGCGCAACCAAACGCCAAAGACGAATTAGGGGAGGGGGGGCTAATCAATTACGAAAGAGAAGTGTTGAAAGTGACCAACAAGAAAATACAAATAGCAATTCGTATGTGGTGATGTCACTAAGGTGGTGCTTATGTTAAGTTTTAAAAATTAAAACTCGAGAGATCTCGCATTCTCTGAAAATGTCTTTTCGAAGTTAAGTTCTTAAAAAATTATCTTAAAATAGACGCTCTAGCCGACAGGTTTTGGTGACTAAGGATTATGACGTTTGTCCTAGGGTTTACCTCTGATGCTCTGACGCGATAGATTTTAATAGTTCCCCACTTATGCAGAACTAATTGTAAGTAATATTACTTTTATTATATCATTGCTTTATTTAATTTAATATTCAGAATTGAGAATATCGTCTCCAACCAACGCCTAACATTTGATAATTATAATGTGTATGAATGTCCAATTGGTAGAAATTGTCATAGCATATCCTTATTAAAATAAATATAGTGGATATGATTTTTTATTTGCTTATCTAGTGCATTTTAATCGATTAATTTCGACTCTGCTGGTAGAACACAATTGAGGGAAAACCGCTTATTACTTTAGTTCTCTAGCATTTTACGATATTCATTAGGAAATACGAAAATGTGAACCAAATAAAATGCATAGATTTATGACTCAAAGGGGAAAAGGGACGTTATTTTTGTATGGAACAATTTGTATTTTTTCATTAGCCGGCGGGATAAAAATATCGATTTCATTTCTTATCAAATATTTTTACAATTGTAAATGTGAATTCACAAACAATGTAAATAGATGGTGACATATTGTGGAAATACGCAGTTACATATTACTATGAAATTATGAAAATATGATTAAATTAATAAAATCATTAAACCTAGCTTAGGCTGCTAAGTGCATTAATGACAGGTAAAAAGCCCTTTGAAAAATGTAATTTGTATTTTCGAAAAGTATTTTAAAATACATTTTGCATTTTGTATCGAAAATGTAAATTTTCAAGTATTTTGTATCTGAAATACATATTTATAAACATTTTGCCCAGCTCTAATAGGGTCCCTCTTGTAGGGTATTGCTAGCTAAAAACTAGGCTTTGTAATTGAAACAAAAAAAGAAAAATTAAAATTTTGAACTCGTAATAGTTGTACAATGTCAATCACAAAAAGTTATCAATTAACTGAAAATTTTATTATGGCACATTGCCCTACGACATAATGAATACTTACTATGGTAAAAAGGCACTTTTTATCTTGTTTTTAAAAAAAGTAACTATCATAATTTGAAATACGGAAACTGCTAATCTGTTATGGGGATTTATGGTTTTTCTAACACTAAACTCCAAAAATGATATCTCATCCGTAACCTCTTTAACTTTGTTCCTTCTCCTATCATGATATAATCCATCATAGCTGTCACGCGTCACAAAAAACTATACCAAAGTTTTCATTTTTCTGATACAAGACCGAAAAAAGCAAAGTCGCTAAACGCAATGACTTGAAGAAAAGTAAAAAATGAAGCTTTAGCGCCTTGAATCAAGTTTCTAGAACAACGTGGCAAAAGGCCATATTGCCACTAGTCTAGTTTTTCTTTGAAAGCAGTGTAAGTATTTAATGTTAGTAGCTAGAGTAGAGGTTCCCTCCTTTTCCTCCTCCAACTCTTTTTATAAATGGAAATATGAAGCTATTCTAAGATCATTATAATGTGAGATGACTCTTAATCAAATCTTTTTCTAATTACCCAAGTTTCACTGTTTGAATCCTGTTATACAATATTTAAAACAAAAAAGTCATTTTTGAGAAGAAGGAACTAAAAACAAAATTTACCCTTCTTTAAAGACAAAAAGATCCTTTCCTTAAAACACACTGAAAAAATACTCTATTCCCAATTTTATTAAATCATGCAATATTTGAACTCTTCTCGTGGTATTTTATAAACAACAAATATTAAACCATACTTCTTTTAACAAAAGTGGGGAAAAAATATTTGTATAAATGTTCTCGCAATTTATTTTAAATTATAGAAATGGCTATGAAATCATAGAACTTCATGAAATAATATAAAAAGTTAACACTAATGCCAAAAATACACTCACGGACAATTGAAGTTGCGCACCAAGAAGGAAGCATATAATGAACCTGAAATTTTATTGATGAAAAGATAACGCGATCAAAAAAACGAAGCATCAGAACAATTACAGAGGGAGCTGCAGTACACAATCCTGTCGTCCTCGATAGTTCGTCACACCATCCTATGCTGCGATACAAGCAGCAGTATGGTCCGACATGTTGTAGAATAGACTTCTGATGTTGTTCTTCGTTAGACGAGTCCACTCCTTTTGGACGTTACGTTCCAAATCCCAGAGACTGCGACAACGAGGTAGCTGGAGTTTCAACTGGTCCCACACGTGCTCGATAGGGTAAAGGTCTGGGGAGCGGGAAAGCCATGGAAGTGTCTAGATATGACGTACTCAGGCCTGGGCGACACGAGCCTTGTGCGGACAAGCAGTATACTGCTGAAAAATTGCACCTAGGATCCCAGCCACATAATAGGAGCACATGGGTCGGTAGAATTTCATCGACGTACCGCTGGTCCATCAATGTTTAAGGTACCTTTATTAAGGCCGATAGACTGTCATCGGCTATGGTTGCCCACACCATAATACCTGTACTGCGGCTAGGTATCGCGTGATAGCGAGGTTGGGATTGTGGCGTTGTCCAGGGGTCCACCAAACCCGGACACGATAATCATCGGTCCCCAAAACTTGGTGGCACTCATCGCTAAACACCACACATTGCCAATTTGTGGCATTACACTTTGCTCTAGCCTGCACAGCTGCAAACGGCGACTTCGACAATCTCGTGTTAATAACAGTACACGTAAGGGACATTAGAATCTCAGGTTTGCTTCCTTGAGGCGTCTAAATATTGTTCGTGGACACACATGAGCCCCTACTTGTGCCTGTATCGCGGATCGAGTTGCCGTGTGTTCTATACATGACTGACGCACCAACGTACGATCTTCTCTACTCGTGGTGTACCCATGGGCACCGACGGCATAAAAATATTGGGGGGGGGACAGTATACCAGTGGAAGGCAGCTTGTTGTTAACCAGGGCCGTAGCCAGCGGGTGGTCCCGAGGGCCCGCCCCTCAGCCCTTCCGAAATATTTTTGCTACCAATGCTTATCCAGTAGCGAGGTTGTAAAAATTTTGCTTCCCCCGAAATAATTTCTGGTTAAGGCCTTGTTGTTAACCACTCTTTACAGGGATAACAGACATCAACAAAGCAGTGTTTAATTTAAATATGCTTCTGCTTGATGACGTTCACTTTACCATAAAATTAATATTCTATTTACATTTCCAGTTTCATTTTCACATGCAATGCTCCTTACTAAATTTTGTATTTATTACGCTGATGGTGATAATATAGGTAGGCTTTTTAATTTATGTCGTTGGTAATGAGCTTACTGGGCCAAAAAGGTTCTCGAGCTTGCAAAATTAAAACAGAGAAACGTTTCGTTTCCAAGTTGAAATAATAACACTTCAATGAAAACGCTGCCATGCAGAAAAGAGAGCTATATAATACAATCTAACAAATGCTATAATTAGATCAAATAAATGACAAAGTGCATTTTTTTTATTTCGTACTAAATACACTACGCCGAAAAATATAACCGCATTCCTTAGATTAAAAACAAATTAAAAAAAAAAATATATATATATATATATATACAGTAGTGGACAAAATTGTGGAAACCCTTTGAAAAAAGATTATTTTAGAGGTTTGATGGCTAATAACACCACTTTTTTTTGTACCAATACTATAAAATTATATATCATTGGAAAGGTAATTTAATCAAGATTGTAATGCAATAACATTTATGAATCGTATTTTAATAGAACAGCATTCATAAAGAAGAAAGGTGATATACATAGAAAAAATGAGATATACAAAAATGTTCACCATACCAGTTAATACTTAGTTGGGTAACCTTTAGCCTTAATTACGGCCTTACAACGCTTTCCCATGGAGTGAACCAAGTTCTTTAGTTCTGCAGCTGTTATAATATGAAACCAAGATTGAATTATTGCTTCTGTTAATTGTGTTTTATTGCTGGGTTGCTTCCGACTAACAAGCTTCTTTAGCCGGCTCCATAGATTTTCGATGGGGTTAAGGTCTGGGCTATTTCCAGGCCATTCCAGCAGTTGAATATGATGATCTTGAAACCATTTTTTGCACACACGAGCAACATGACATGGAGCTGAATCCTGTTGAAATATAAATGCTTCATTATCTTGGAAAAGATCACATGCAGAAGGCTGCAGCTTGGGCTCAAGTATTTCATTTATGTATCTTTGGGCATTTATATTCCCATTGATCACGCAAATTCTGCCCACACCTCTTGATGTTATACAACCCCAAATCATAACACTAACTGGGTGTTTCACGGTAGGTGTAATGCACTCAGGATGGAAATCTTCTCCAATTCTTCTCCATACGTATTTTACGCCATCACTACCAAACAGTGAGATTTTGGTCTCATCACTCCAAATTACACTGTCCCATTGTTCCGTTGTCCAGTTAACATGGGTTTTAGCCCAGTTTAATCTTTTCAACCTCTGTTTGACAGACAAAAATGGCTTTTTTCGTGGAATTCTTGCATTTAGACCACATTCATGCAGTCTGCGCCGAACAGTCCTTGCACTTAACTTCACATTGCATTGCGCCATTTCACCTTGTATACACAGAGATGATTTTTTCCTGTCACCTAGGCACTGTCTTTTAATTCTTCTATCATCACTTGCTGTTGTGCACCTTTTTCTGCCTTTACCAGTCTGGTTTTGTAATGACTGAGTCTCCTTATACTTCTTCAAAAATTTAGAAATGCCACCTTTAGTTAAGTTTCCCCCAATATTTCTTCTAATTTCTTCATAACTGTAGCCTTGTTCACTTAATATTACTATTTTACATCGCTTCCTAGGTGACCAGTCAACTCTTTGCGCCATTTCTTTAATTTTATTACGTTTTACAAGCACACTAAATCAAAGAGCACAAAAAAAAAACAACCAACTTGATAGCAATTACAGAACACACTGATAAATGTCCTGTAACCTGTTGGCTCATTGCCAAAACAAGAGAAAACATGATTGGCTCATTGCCAAAACAAGATGACACCTGATTGGCTCTGTAAACACTCATGCTCATTGGCCACATTCAAATGAAGGAAAGCTACTTCATATAAATGTAAGCAAGCTGTGCTTCTTTTTTCTGGTTATTTGGCTATAACTTTTGATAGAATACAGATAATTGAACAAATGTTATTGCATTACAATCTTTATTAAATTACCTTTCTAATGATATATAATTTTATAGTATTGGTACAAAAAAAATGTGTTATTAATACATTAATTTTCTAAAATAAACTTTTCAAAAGGTTTCACAATTTTGTCCACTACTGTATATATATATATATATATATATATATATATATACTTTAAATTACGAACAATTTTATTATTTTTTTTTTAAATTGGGGGAACCCTAATACCAACTTTGGGGGGACTGGCCCCCCTATCCCCGCTAACGGCGCCCGTGGGGGTACCATGGTGTTTGTACCGTGGGTGGTGAGGAGGTTGAGCAAAATAATTACTCCATGATGATTTTCACTTCCCTAATCTGTAACGTTGATGTAAGACTGAATAAAAGAAAATATTTGTAAACTTGCGAGTATCAAAAAATCCTAAATTAAATCTCAAAAGGGGGTTTGTAAACACCTAAACGCACCCCTTGGCTACGCCACTGCCGTCATTCAAGGTTTTCAGAAAATAATGAAAGATGAAAGCCATAAATCTGTTGCAATTTCTCTAATGCTGAGGTGGAGTACGAGGCCGAAATACATGATCCTATAGCAAGCATGCGTCCTTCTGATCTTTAACCACCCCCTCCCCCAGGAGGAAAATTGTATTTCGCACTAAATACGCTGAGCCGAGAAATGTAACCGCATTCCTTAGAATTAAAATAAAATGAATATTTTAAATTTTGAAAGACGTTACCTATTATAAAATTTATGTTGAAATTTGAGGGGGACATGGAACTCTAATATCAACA
>QLNU02015360.1:137833242-137844142 GCA_006491805.2 Dysdera silvatica
AAACCATAAAAATTCGATAGTTTTATTACATCCTGTGGAATATCTGTCCAAATATTTTCGAAGATCCTTTGTAAGTAGTCAAATAAGCGTCACCCCGAATACGGGAGACGCGGCCCGATGAGAACTTTTACTGTCACCTGAATATGGGTGACACGGCCCGATGAGAACTTTTACTGTCACCTGAATATGGGTGACACAGCCCGATGAGAATTTTTGCTGTCACCCGAATATGGATGACACAGCCCGATGAGAATTTTTGCTGTCATCCGAATATGGATGACGCGGCCCGATGAAAACTTTTGATGAGAACTGTTACCCGAATATGGATGACAACAAAAGTTCTCATCGGGCTGTGCCATTTGGGTAACAGTAAAAAAATAAGAGAAAATTTTAGGCTCGATATGTTTTGCATATATGCGGTGTCAACTATATTCTCATAATTAACTCTTTTAAATCAATGCTAATAGCATTGCCTTGCAGTGTTATACAGGTAACATGTTTATCTATTTGCTGTTAACGTAGGTTCAATTTCAAGTAGTACTGTTGAATACATTACACTTTTGCTGTATGCCATAGACCAGAGTTTAGTGTCCCAAATAAGAGGTTTAGATTGCTCATAGGGCAGAATGATCCTTGTCCTTGCGGCATAAAAATACAACCATTAGATTTCTCAGAATAATTATAGGTCCAGGTACAACATGACTTTTTATTATGCCATAAAACACAAAGCTTATGTTATTTTATAACAAAGAGGTGAAAACATAATCATGACTGATTATGAAAAACAAGTTTTAATACATTGTTGCTTACAAAACTAGTACTCACGAAAAAAATATCACTTCTTGGTACAGTGTTCTTTCTCTGAACTTTATACTTTATGTCCACGTGAGTGTGGGAGTTTATTTTTCTGTAAGTAAAAACTTTTGAAAGCAAGTGAAAAGTGAATGCAGTCAAACCCAGTTATGAAAATCTGATTATAATGAAAGGAAATAAAGTATTTGTTTGGTTACACATTTAAAATATACGGAACGAAAATCTTTCAATATAAAAGTGAGGGCGCAATATGATTTCTGTGGTATACCGTAATTGGTTAGAAAAGATCGTTTAGGTTCTTAAACTCCTTATTTTGTATTTTAGAAAAAGAGTGGAAACTCTGTAACACATCTATAGTTTAATTAAAAGTAATGTGTTTTTGTTAATTGATCCAGGTTTATAAAAAGTTTTATGCATTTTAATGTAATTTTCATCTGCAAATAATTTATTACCTTTGACCTGATGTCTCATATATTTTTTAATTTATGCTTTTTTGTCACTTAAGTTTTTCAAGCTTTTGTATATATGATTATGTAAGGAAATTTTTAAAACCTGGCATAGAATGATCATTATTGTCCTTGTGCCATAAAAATTCCACCAACCAAATTTTTAAAACCACCTTATAATGATTTGTATATTTTTGGTTAGTATACAATTCTATTTGCAGAAGTTATTCAAAATATCTTTGTAACAAAATGTATTTTTTTGCTTTTAGCATGCTGAGATACCTACTTTCAATATTGTTTTTGCTTATATCTTTGACTCACTTGGTACTTACAGAAAGTAATCTAAAATGCCTAGGTAAGCACTTTATTTATTAATAAATATATTTAAAAAACATAATGAATGAGAAATTTTGCAATTCAAACAAAATTTATTTTATGTTAATGAAAACTTAAATCAGCCTCATTATTAAACTAAAAATTAATGTAATGATGTGTATTTGCATGAAAAATTGTATATATCCATTTGCATTAAAATTTTGTTGATTTTAATGAACAAGTATTCTACTTATGTACGTAGTTATTTTCCAGTTTTATTGTAGACAGAGGGAATGTTTTTTTTAATTCCATATGAGATTATTGCTAATTGGATAAACAGTCTTTCGTTTTTATCATGGTTTGAAAGTCTACATGCAGAAAAAAAAATGATTGAAACTGTATCTTTTTGGGGTCTTTTTTATAACAGTCTTCCTTTTATTTCTGAGTTGTTGGAACTCTAAAGGGTGTTAGTTACTTAGCTTTGTACTAGAATTAATTTTGTATGCATATTTGGTTACTCTGCATTTTAAAAAAAAATCAATATCTTTTATTATGTTTGTTGAATTAATTAAATTTTCTTTTTTTGCACTGAAATTGTGGTTTCATGTAAAATTAGTGAATTTTGTATTAAAACTATCCAAGATTACTAAAATGTTATGCCGTATGATTACAATGGGGAAAAAACGGACAAGTATGAAATTTTTAACTTTTCATTGTTACCAATGTCTTTGCACATTATGAACAATTGCTCTCCTTATGTTACTGACATGGTTGTACGTCAAAATTGGCTTCTATATGCTACTGACATTTCAAAATGTAGCCAAGGCTGTTGGCCACTCGGCAAATGCGCTTCCTGCAGTTACAGGGTTAAAGCTTAAAAGCATTTTTCCTTATGTATCAAGAATGTAGCTGGAGTAAACATTCAAATACCTTTCTTTTTTTTACCCCCCCCCCCTAATGTGTTTAGATATTTTTTGTGAACTTATAACTATGTTTACTGTAAGTTAGGTGAATTATAATTGGAGGCTAGTTTGTATGAACTTGTTTGTGTTGAATTAATCTTTTGTGTTATGGCCAGTGTAACGATTTTGCAGCTTCTCTTTAACATAGTGATAACTAAAGCTGGGGTTATATGCAAATGTGTATATCGTATGCAATTACATCTTATAGCGCTGTTCAGCATTAATGCACATAAATGCATAAAATTGAATTTTCAAAATAAGTATTTTAAAGCAGGGGTCTACAATGTTTTAGGAATATTATGCCAAATAATACTGCAGTTTTTCATTCCACATGCCAACCTACACCCACCAATTAATTGTAAATGTATATTTTCCTATCCAACTATTGATACAAATTAAGCTCTTTTGCTATGATGTATTTCTAAAACAAACAAAATAAATCTTTTTAAAGTTTAACAGCCGTATTTGAAATTCTGTTTTTGTTTTTAAAATAACTTTGCATGCTATTAAAAATTTATCTGCCTGCCATGGGTTGCTAACCCCAGTTTTAAAAGTTTCAGTAATTCTAAGTATTTTATTATTAGTTGAAAACTTTTACTTCTTTTTCTAAACAGAAAAGCTAAGGGAATTGTGAATGTGTTCATTTTAATTATATCCTAAGGAGCCAGAAATGTTTTAGCATTCATAGCTGAATTAGTAATTATCCTTAGAAAGATGGAATTGATTACTTCTATTATATATGCTAGACTGACAGTTAATCCAAGGTAGGATCAAGTGCAACAAACGCCTATAGATTAAAATTTCACACCATTATTTGGCACAAGGTGACCTTTGCTGTCCTTGCACCATAAAAATCCACGCCATAATCTGTCAGTGACAGACAATGGGGCTGGTCTGTCCAGGATTTGGAGAAGAAAAAAAAGATCCCAAAAAAAAGATGGCCAGCTTTTTTTGGTTTAAACCACTTAAAACAAGCCAGTCAATTTAATTTTAAACATTTTTAAAGAAAAAAAAAAACAAAAAAACCTTTCCATACAGGAAAAAAAAAATTCACATTTGAATATTATCATTTATTATGTATTTTCTAAATTTCAGCTTTACCTAAATGAGCCACAAGTAAATATTTAATGTGTTAAATTTCTTTACCTGAACAATATTTTTTTCATTCTGAATATTTTCAACAATTTTAAATGTTCATAAGTAATAATAAATCCACATTTTAAAAAACAAACTTGGTACATTGGTATATTTAATATAATAAGAAATACTAGTAATCAATTAGTATTTATCACACAGTTCCTGTGTTTGTTAACAATCAGCATCTGAATCAGCTTCAGCATGAGTCCTGAAAGATTTGTAAATTTTTACAAGGTTTTCAATCTTTTTTGCCCCTAAACGATTTCTTAGTTTAGACCAAATTAGGCCATAAGAGGAAAAACTTTGTTCAATGAACACAGAGGTAGGCGGACAACTGTAAAGTTTCATTAAAAATTCATGAAACTCCTTAACTTCAGTTGCCATGTTGGCATTGGGGATGTCTGTTTTTTCATTACTGTTTGTTTAATGGCATGCCACCGTTTGTTTTTTTGCTGAAAAGTTAGAAAGTATACCTTCATTAAACATTGCTTTTGGAAATATATCACTCTTATTTTCAGTTTTAATAGGTACTATGGTAAAAATTTCGCATGTGTCTAAAGAAGCCACTCTTGTGCTAACTCTTCTTGTTCAGTACTTAATTGTTCACCAAAACATTTATTAGGATCAGTCATATATGCCAACAAATGGAATGGCCGTATTCTGATGAAACCTTTTTATAAACTGTGAATGATAATGTTCTCAGATCTTATCATTTAAAACATGTTGCCATATATGTACAGCATCTGATAAATTAACAGTATCACTTTGAAGATTGTTAAGTGCTTCAGACAGTATTTTTAGTTGATTTAATAAATTTGACACTTCATGAATCCCAGCATTTGTTAAAATATTACCAATTTAATCAAGTTATGCAGGGGGAGTTGGGAAGGGTGGCCACCAGAATTATTACCAATTTGCTAATCAAACTCCTCCATGTGCTCCAATCGGATTTCGTTATGTTTGTGAAAGTTCGTTATAAGTATGCGTAAACATTTCTGTTATGAATTCCACCTTGCATCACATGGAATTTGAGGCATGAGGCCATTTTTTTCTGTCAGCCATCCATGTGTGTTACGTCTGTTCTTAAAATGCTTCTGCATTTTAACTATATGTTCTACTAAATTATTTGGAATGTCTTTAATACATAAATTTATAATATGGGCAGACCATCTATAAGTAATCACATGTGGATAGACTAATTTAAATTTTTCACTTAAGTATTCATTTTTTGTTATTGGTACATACTTCCTGACCATATTTCTCTTTAATTTCTTCAATGCATACCTTACCAATATTCGCACAAAATTTAGCTGTTTTTTTCTCAGCACCACCATCTGTTGCTTTTAGCAAATGCATTTTCGTCCCAATATGTATACTGCAAGCAAAAATGGAGTCATTTTTATTATTGATACATCCATCCAAAATAAGATTAAAGGTAGCTTGTTCTGAAAGTTCATGTTTTAAATTGAGTTCAACTTGTTCATAAACATCATCTAACAGCCTTCCAGATAACTGTTTATTATTAGGTGGGTTGTATCCAGGTCTTAATGTAGTAATCATATGAATAAAATGCTTGTTGTTTGCACATCATGTGCAACGCTATTTGCATAGAAGAATTTTTAAATTTTCTTATCAATATCCTACCTTTGAGCAGCCATGGTTGTCACCCTATGTGAAAACATAAATGTCAAGTTTTTCTTAACACTTTTGATTCAACAGTATGTGAACTCTCACCTTTAGAAGAATCCAATGTAATGATCGTAAATAGTAGTTGCACTTCTTCAGTAGCATGAGTAGGACTACTAGGAGGAACAGAAAATTCAGTAGAGGAACTTATTTATTTCTTGCACTTTTGTAGATGTTGTTTACACTCTGTGCTCTTTTGCTTATAACTTCATGACAGTGTTTACATTTCACTATCTCCAAAAGCAATGACTCCACACCACTCAGAAGCAAGTTTTCTTCCAGAACCTGGAGGCATTTTTTTAGCAGGTCCTTGTTTCTTTTCTTAATTTCTGTTTTTATTCATATATGGTCAAAAAAGTTATACGCTATTTAATTATTTCATTAAAACAAATTTTATAAGTGTTAGTAATGTTATCTTCATATCTTAACTGCAAATACCTAAATTCTATGAACTACTAAATTTCACCTTTGAGGATTTCCCCTTTCTACTTGCTTAACCAAGAACAAAGTGAGAGGAGTTAGAGGAAACTCTACTTTTTTGTTTATCTACCAATTACCACCTCCAGTCACAGCTCAGATGAAAGAAGATTCCCCTTTCTCTTCTGAAGACCTTTTCATTAAATTTATTTAGACTTTTTTAAATACAAAAGTATACCTGTCTAAAACATAAAATTATTTATACTCAGTACTACTTTAGATTATTTAACACACATCAGTAAAATTAAGGTTTTTCATTTTCATCGAAAATATTTTAAAAATTCCATGTTCTTATATTGAGAGACAAAATAAGACAAGTTCTTGTGTAAAAGGGGCAGAAAAATTCTTAATATGAAAAACAAATATTGCCTTCCGTAATCATTAATTCTTAAGGGAAAAGTCTCTCTTACATAAATTTAAAAAATTAAACTATACTTAAAGCCTAAAAGTCTGTTAAAAGTCCGTTAAAATCAAAAAAGACACTGGCCTGGCTTTTTTTTAATTTTTGCCGGCTTTTTTCAAACCCTGAGTCTATCACAAATTGGCTATCTGGGATAGGCAATGTGTAAATTTTATATCCAATAAGCTATGTGGATCTAGAATGGATCTTTTTCTTCCATAAGAATGCTATTTAAGGCAAAGCTTAACTATTCAGAATGTATCGCGAAAAATGTGATATGCTGAAATAAAAATTATACTATATGAATGAAGCATGTAATTTTGTATACAGTGAAACCTTGATCCATCATTTTCCTGGGGGATAGCGAAAAAAAAAAGACATATATCCTCGCCTTAATTATGAAACATCGTTACTCCACTTTTTGGTGTTTCTAAGGTAATTATATATATATCCGTGACGGCTCGTGGCTATGTAAAGGGTGTGTGCATGAAGGCTAATTCACCAAAACACATCAATTTATGGCCTATACTCGTCAAGAAACTGGTTTTTACCTCATTCAGTAAGTAAGAAAGAAATTTAAGGTAACTTTAGGTTTTGGTGAATTGGCTTCATGCACATACCCTAAAATTTTGCCACGAGCCACCACTGATATATAGTTTTTGATTGAATACTAAAGAAAACTCTTCAGAAAAAAAAAGTAATGTTTAGACAGGAATAAAAAAACAAATTTTGCATAGAAATTGATTTTGTTTATGCCTTCCCCGTAAAATTTAGTCGTTTGAAGTTACGAAGTTCTATAATTAGGGCGACGATATGTGGAAAAACCATTGTTCTGGGAAACCATTCAAAATTACAGAGAACAACAATTTAACTACTATTATTTACCGAAATATTCGTAAGTTACAATACAGTACGTTTTACAACTACTAATATTACTTCGTTTTGAAAAAATCTGATTGACATTTATTTTATGTAAACTTTATGCTTTAGTTCAGAATACAAGTTTTCAAGACTTGGAATATTTTAACAGATTCTTTTGAATATTTCCTGCCATGACAAAGCTTTCCTTTGAGAGCCAAAGTTTGATCAGGAAGTACTTCTTTGTAGAAAAGTCCTGTCTTGTCTGCATTCTAAATATCAAGTGGTTCACAGCGAATTAACAAAGATGGCAATTTTTCCAGCCATACTTCTGTACTTTCACTGTCCACTGCAGCACTTTCTTTGACTAACGTATATTACGCCGTGCAGGTCCTTGAATCTCATCATCCAGCTGTTAGAGCAGACAAATCTTTTTGTTCAGCTGTATGACAATTGTCTTTGCCATTTCACAAAGAATATTTCCATCAACTGAAATAATAGAAACTTGTGCCTGCCGGTACCACATAAAAAGTATGCTTTCCAGCTCAGCGAATATAGACTCCCTACCAGTTTCTCTTCTTACTAGCGGTACTACATTTTTCGACCTGTTCTCATATTTCAGCGAAATATGACATTAGAGTTACGTTACTTATTAATTGTAGGCCCTGCAATGGTGACGTGTTTGTTTAGCATAATGTTATTCCAGGTTTGACAGCCAACAGTACTTTAAAAAATACATATATACTTGCCAACTAACTGCTCACTATAATGTGGAGTTTGGTTCTCTAGCCCATAAGAGGTCCCAGCACAGGATGACCTTTGCTGTCCTTGTACCATAAAGCTCACGAAGTACTTATTAATTGCCTACAATTTTGTCAAATCTTTCTTCATGGAATTTAGAATAAATTATACAATTGTATACTGTAGTAAACATATTAACACACATATTATTTTTATGTAGTATGCCAGCGAGTTGTGACAGATATAATTTCAGCAATTGAAAGTGAAGATCCTAGAAAAAAAATTCAGGTTGGAAGTTTCAGGATACAGCCAGATGGTTCACAGAAACAAACTGAGGTATGTGTTTTTGCAAATTCTCTTATCATTATAATGAAACTCTGAACATTTGAACTCTAAAATATTTAATAATTAGGACTGCTATTGTAACATATTGTTTTATTGATATACTTGCTGAAGTGGATATTTGGATTTTAACTTATAATCTCTAATTTTATTTAGATTAAATATGCTGGGTCTCAGCTCCATCTTCATGAAATTCTTGAATCTGTATGCAACCCACTAGATGATTATGCCCAGGCAAAACACAAAGAAACTGGTGAAGTGGCTTTATTAAATCTCTCAAAGGATGTTGAACAACTAAGCACATATGAATTAATTCCTGATCCTGATTTCAATCGTGGTTTAAAATATTATGTAAGTATATTTTAAATATTAGAGAATTTTAACTTTAATAAGTTATTTATATTATCATTTTACATAGCCTTTTAGTTAAAACAGTAGCATTTTTATATTAAAATTTTATTCAGTTAATTTCTTTTATTATGGAATTTATATTTAAACTTTTCTATTTAACTTTGTATGGTGCTTTTTGATTTTGCCAATCCATATTCTGGAATTTGACTGCCAAAAAAAAAAAATTGATTCCTTGGGGAAAACTAAACCTTGATGTAGCGTAATCTTATCTGTTCTTCCACCATAAAACATAATCTTCAGTCATTAAGATATTATGTTTGTATTTACTTGTGAAGTTTCATTGTAAAATGTTTTACTGACTTTCAATATGTTATAATTTTTTTCTTGCATTTATTCCCATGTACCTACATCATCAACAAAAGTCTGTAAAAACTATATAAAATTCATTTAAAAATAAATGAAAAATCACATTAAAACGCTATTTGTGTAATAAGTATTGTCTGTATGTGAAAAAAAAATTTTTTTTGTAGTAGAATAAAAAATTGTAGTTCAAATCTCTGATAGGTGGCATTTTAGACATTTAAAAGACAATGAAAATGACTACCGTGTGTTCAATTTGTGTATTACACTGGCAGATGTTTGACATGACCTCCACCACAAGATGTGATCCAATTCAGGTGAGTGTCAGTGCTTGCTTCTGACTGTAAAATACAGCATATTAAGATGAATAGAGGACTGCTTCATGCTGAATGACATCTTTCAGTTCAGTTTCAGACTAGCATCACGTTTTGTTCTCACAAAGATGACACAACTTTCTCATTTTTGCAGGATGGAGCACCAGCTCATGTGACAATTCCAGTAAAGATAAGACATATGTCAAAATCCTGTAACCCTGCCTCAGACTCTAGTTAATTTCTGATTTGGGCAGAGGGTATTTAATGCCTTAAGTTTATCAATCATGCCTTTTAACAATGTCGGAACTGAGAACTGTCATTCAGTGTGAGGTTAATTCCATCCATCCAGATATGATGCACTCTACAACCACAAGTGAGCATTGTTACTCGCCTAAATTGTATCATACCTTGTGGTGCAGGTCACGTCAAACATTTGCTAGTGTAAGATATTATTACCCTTCACAGGGATAACACAATTGCCAAATAATGGTCAACACAGAAAAGCCTCCGGGGCGAGATTTTTGTGAGTTTTCGTGGGGGAATTTATTATACAATAATTTTTGCCACCCACGTATATTTAGCTCAAACTAGAGCTTATGTAATTTTGGAGAAAAAGAGACGCTTTCCTCATCCTGGATTCGAACCAGGGTCCCCACATTGAGCTCGCAGATTTCTGTGTTGACCATTATTTGGCAATTGTGTTATCCCTGTGAAGGGTAATATCTTACATCCTCATATACGGAGAAAAATGCGTTTGTTCTTGTCCTCGTTTGTCTAGTAGGTCAAGACACCGCAGGCTCAACGCGGGGACCCTGGTTCGAGTCCAGGATGAGGACGGCGCCTCTTTTTCTCCAAAAACAAAAAAGCTCTAGTTTGAGCTAAATATACGTGGGTGGCAAAAAAAATTATTATATAATTTGCTAGTGTAATGCAACCACACATGATAATCCTTTGTTGTGTTTGAAATGTATAAAGCACCACCTCTCGGTGAATTTTGAACTATTTATTTTATTCTGTTAAAAAAACAAAACACATTCAGATAATACTTATCATATAAACCACTTTTCAATGTGATGATATTGTGGGGTTAGGTGGTGTTTTTTAGACTTTTGGTTGACACCATTTATTTACTAAACGTTTTCTTAAATATTTTAATGTGAAAAATCACCTTTCTTTAAAAATAAATCCTGCATAATTGTCTACTACTTTTAAGTTGGCAGTTAACTATTCATATTTCTGTTTTGTAAAGCTTTACTATAATTCAATATTTTATGTGGAGTTGTTGTTAATATCTTAAACTGTACATTAAGTGATTAATTTTCAGTGCCAAAGTTTCGTGGAAGATTATGAAGATGACATTTTAGCAGAATTAAGCAATGCATCAAAATCAAATAATAAAGACTCTGGGGAACATTTATGTCGGTTTACAACTGGTGAGACAATTTATCTTAACAACTTAATGCTTAACAGCTTAATTTAACATTTACAATTTGACAGAAAAGGTAACTTTGACAAACGTTTTATAATTGGGTATTTCTATTTATTGTATGCTGCCTAATACAGTGCTTTGCTAATTTACAAAAGAAATCTTAAGTTTCATAGCCCTGTTGTAGTGCAGTGGTACCACATTCATCTAGCATGCCGTTATCTTTGGTTCGACTGCCAACTGTGCCCAGAAAAAAAAAATTTACCAACTAC
>QLNU02015360.1:137844242-137857960 GCA_006491805.2 Dysdera silvatica
TATATATATATAAATGTATCCTTTTTACTGATTAGGTTTGCTGTATTTTTATTAGTACAAATTACTTATGACAATCGGATTTTTTTCATAAACTTACTTTAATAAAATTCATATTTACATATTTAATTATGTGATACTATTTTTCGCAGTTATAATTTTTACACGAATTTAAATTTTTAATTGAAGAGTTGTAAAGGTACAAAAAGTTTAGGAGTTAGCTGTAAGTTTTTATGTGAATATACCTTTTATAAAATTTGCGTATTCATTATCAACCTGTGAAGGGATGAAATTACACCAATAATGCAGTTTTGTTTTATTTAAGGATGGAAAGATTTTTTCTGAAAACTTTTAACAATTCCATTAAATAAAAAAGAAAACCGAGTTAATTACTCTTATTTTGTCATTATTAGCCTTTGCAGTCATCCTCTATTAACATTTATTATGCCTAATATTTTTTTAAAATATATTTATCTATTGAAAAATGTATTTTTAGTATGTAATATTTTATTTCATAACATATAAGCATCATTTTGTTTTATAACATATAAACATAATTTTATTTTATAACATATAAACATTTTATGTGCATTTCATTTATATAGAAACATTTTATTTTCCCCCCTTTTTTTTTAACTATTTACGGGGGTGGGGGCGTAGGGCTAAAAAGGTTGAAAATTAACATACCACTATAATTTCACCTCATTCACAGGTTGAGTACCTTTTTTTATTAAAGCTAGGTTCACACAGAAACATAATTGACTGAGTGGCTACACTAAAACTTTTTCTACTTTTCAACTTTTTAATAATCAGCAATTAAAATTCGAGTAGAAATTATCACTGCCAATAAGCATACAATTAACTTAATTACATAAATATGAATTTTATTAAAGTAAGTTTATGAACAAAATCCGATTGTAAGCGAAGTATTTTTACTAATAAAATACATCAATAAATATATAAGTAAAAAATACATTTATTACTAGTATAGTATTTTATATATCAGTAAAATCATCATAAAATGGGTTTACAAAAAACATCATAAGTCACGTCATGCTCACGGAAATCATCGTAAAAATGCATCTATGGAAAATTCTTAAGTGGCGCTAACAGAAAAGCACCTCTGTTTCAATATTTAACCCAGATTTGGATTTAGTTTGGTTCGATTAATCCAGAAATGCATAAATATTACTTACGTTAATGCTGCTTTTGTTAGTGTTGTCAAAAATCCCCATCCCCGTTTTTTAACGTGTCTCTAAAGTAGAAACACAGTATTTTGACTTTTGGCGACTGTTTTGGTCGCGAAGGAAAATGATGCCAACAGACCTATACTATATCTGTTCCAAATTCTGGCCTAATATATCATGGCATCACACAAACACAAAATCACGGCAAGCAGGAATAAAGTTAGCGCCATTGGCGACCAACGGGTGAGATTGTTACACAGGACGCTCAAACTTGATGTGCAAATTGCAATGAAGGGTTCACATGGCAAATTTTACTAACTTCCGAAGGAAAACTTGACTCGAAAGATGATAAATATAAGGTGACACTACAGCTGAATCCCCTGTTTTGTCGCCAACTCGTCTCCAAAACTGATGCTATACTCTTAAAACAGAGGGAAAGTTTTAGGAAGCGTTAAAAATGAGCACATGTACATGGTAGTTGTATTGTAGTGTCCTACATCTGTTCGTGCCGGTGGTGGTTTGTGAGTTGTAGCACTAGAATGAGCGACCGTTTAAATGTTTTTATTTTTGTAATGAATTGGAATTGATAATACATTTGGGATGGAGAAGGGGTATAGGAGGAAGTTTGAGGAGGTATGGGGAGAAGAGGTTAGAGGTATGGAGGGAGAAAAGGTGGGGGGAATGAAGGGAATGTGGAGTATTACAATGTCGGTGATGAAAATCTGTTGGACTTCACAAATCGGAGTTGATTAGCTGTATTCATACTTCATAGAAGATATGGGGAGGGGGAAGAAGGGCAAGGAAGTTTGGGTGGAACGTGGAGCATCGCAATATCGGCATTGAAAGGTTGACTCATATTCCACAGAGCACATGTGGAGGTGGTGTCACAAAGAGGAAGTGGAGGAAATGATTCCAAAAGCCATAAAAAATCAATGCTTAAAGACAGCAGTTTTTTTGGTTAAAAAAATCTGAAAAGAGTATAATAAGCAGTAAACAGTATAACAGGTAATTACTCCTTAAAAAAACATGGCGGCCGGGAAGCGAGCGCGTTATGACGTAATCCGGGAAGGAGGTTGCCACGCCTTGGCGACAAATCGCACAGGGGACACACATGTAGTATAGCCAAATATAATGTGGAAAACTAAGATATTCCATGTTTGTTCTTATATTATTAAAGAATGAAATTGTAAAGGTAATTTATAAACACCCTGTATAACAATACGTCGAATGTCTCAGAACCATTCTTGAAAAAACGAAAGTGATCGCCATTATTGTCAAATGGATAATATTGAACTTCGAATAATTGTAATCTATACAATTATGTATAATTTTGATAAAAGTTAATACAACATTTTTTCTTAGGTTTTTTTTTTTTTTTCTAATTGCACCTGACATTAGAATATTCGATTATAACCATGGATACAGTATACATACTCTTTTAACGGCAACTTGCTTTCTTTAAAAATTTTAAATTACAAATTCAAAATAAAAATAGCCGCTCAAAACTTATGAAACTAGACTATATGCTCCTTAATTTTTAAATGTATTTATTAAAAAACGGAAAGAAATGCTTACTCATCAGAAATACGTTTTTGTTCAAAACACAACAGGTGTTTTACGGCATACTGGCAACGTGGCCATGCTCTTTCGTAAGTTTGACAATTGTTTAGGAAACTTACGTTTCGTGAGAGTAACGGACATCAATAGAACATTATGCGCATGTCCCGAGGGTATTTAATCAGATTAAATGATGTTTCCATTAAATGCACAGTGTTTTAATGCATAAATATCGTAGCAATATGTCGTGAATATATTAGCAGAGAGTGCATTATGTCAAAACTCATTTGCGTCTTTGCGATTTAGCAGAAAATTTTGCAAATCAACTTTCGCCAGCAGCTCTTAAGTTAGTGCGATAATTAAAATATACAGCTGGTATTTATTTTTCTTTGGATTGTTAACTTGACTTGACTTGTGTTTAATCTTTGTGAGAGTGTTGGTCACAATACAGTGGCTCGATAATCCCAGATTTGAAGCCGGGATTATTACTCGCCAAAGTCACTCTTATCTACGAGTGTAGCGCATATCACATCTCAGGTTTTGTTTTGTTTTCCAACCCCATCGGTGTTGCCAGATCTGAAGATTAAAAAGTAGCAAACTGTGCTCCAAAAGTAGCGGATTTGAACTATTTGTAGCCCAAACATAAAAATGAATTATTTTGCAACTGGTAGTGGTAGCAGTTCCAATGGCAGCCTAGAAAAATGATAGGGACTCTGGTCCTCTCCCATACGGCCTTGGCATGCGACTTTTCAAGTGACCTCCCGTACATTCGCTGAATACGGAATATCGTAATCGTATCTCCAATAGCAGCCTAGAAAAGATGGGGTTCCGGGTTGTCCCCGATACGCCCTTGACGTGTCTGGAGATTTTTTTTTAACCCTTGGATTTGGCATTTTTGAAACGGCCACAATGCGTTGTGGTCTTTTTTTCACTTATTGAGCGTTTTCGATATTTAAGCCTAACAGATATAAAAGCAGGTCAACATAATCGTTTGTATACGTGCATTACTGAACGAAAAACTGGAACGAAAATTAATCGAAAAGTATTAGTTTAACTGTGGAAAGAACTGCCAAGTTAACGATTTTCCACAGTATCCCGCAGTGTACAATCTAAACTTAAACAAGCACGCACCATTATAATCAAGAGCGGATACAGACTTTCATTTTGGGGGAAGCGGGGTCAAGGACAAAATTTGCCATGGTCTTGGAATAACACCCTTCATTTATCATGAAAGTTGGAATTTTTTACAGTGAAAAAATATATTTTTGAGGGGTCATGACCCCTGTGACCTCATTCCTGTACCCATGCTTGATTATAATTACGTACTGTAACACAGGAAAATAGAAAAATTGACCTCACTAATGTGGCACCACGGTTTGCACCTTCCAGCCTATAGGCTGGAAGGTTTGCACAGAACCAGGCGCGGATTTAGGAGAGGGGCCCCGAGCCTACCCCCTTCCTCCGGTCAATTGCAATTTTAAATCACGCTCCCAGCTTTTACTATTTATCAATTTCACAAAAATAATAATAATAAAATAAATGAAATAAAAATATTTGCATAGTCAAAAATAAAAAGTTTTTTGCGAAGTAAATTTGAGCGATTATTAGAAAATGGATGATTTCAATCCTTTCAAAAAAATTCAGTTTTCAGGGGGCGGGTAGATTTTGAGAGGATAGGAAAACACAAAGAGACTTATTTCTTAAACTGTACAGTGTTCAATATAGCAATGAGACCAGACCACCTTACGGGAATTGTTTGGGCCCCCAAGTTTGTGGAAACGTTCCTTTTGGTGATGTTCCTCCCACTGGAGGGAACATCTCTAAAAGGAAAAGTCTGCGTGACCATTGGCGTAGATTTGTATGGGCTCGTTGGGCCCGACCCTCCCCCCTCAATAATTTGAAATAAGTTGCTAATTTACATATATTGTAACAGATAAATGCTCCTACTATGTGTTTGGGCTCCCTCCCAAAAATTTCGAAAACTCTACATTGATGTGTGTAACATACAATTGTTAACGTTATGCCAGGGTTATAACGTCATTTCCCAAGGCAATAAACAAATTTTGAGATCTACATTATACAGTCTGTGAAAAAAATCCGATGAAACTTATAGGTCATAACAATAAAACCAGTTTCTGACTGAACAATGTCAATAAAGTCATTCGACTCCATATGTACAGTAGGCAGTTGCATCTGTAGGTAGTAGGTACCTATTCCGTATGCTCTGTACTTCCGATGAAAAAAATATGCATATGTATGTACACAAATTTTAAATAAACATAATGTGAAATTATTATGGATAGTATAATGCATATAATAATATATAATTAAAGTAAACAAATATAAAAACATGCCTTAAAATGAAAAGGCAAACTTCATTGCAAGCGTTCCTTCAGAGGAAAAAAGTTAAATCGAGCGATCAAATAGATTCTGGTGATCTTTCAGCTGAAGATAAAACTGAAGTGTCAACTGAAGGTCAAACAAGGAATTACAAAAAAAAAAAAAAACAAACTGGAGGATATTGGGTGCTTTACCATCAAATAGCTCACTAGCTGAGGCATGTTCTTTCAATTTTGTTTTTGTTGTAAGGGAATACGTTATATATTAGTCATGGTGGGCGTAGCAAGGGGTGTTTACTCTCCAAAATTTTGGGGAAAAAAAGCCTTGAAAATTATAAAACTGAATATAAGCAAATGTAATAGATCAAATGCACTATAATGCATTTAATTTATGGTGCATAATAAACAAACAATTTATGCATGGGGGCAAAATATTTATGTTTTAGTAAAATATTTGTCATCTTTATATATTTTACACGTAAATCACTCTGGGGTGGGGTTAAACTTGCTCCCCAATACGCCTGAGAAGAACTTTAATCTATTTAAACTTAACATGCAATTTAACTTAAATAAATTATTGATTTGTATCTCCAGAATTTGTATTATTTTTATTGAATTAATCCATGGGCGAATTTAAGGAGGGATGAGGCGCTAATCCCCCAGAATTTTTTTTAAACAGTGTATAACTTTATTTTAAACATATATTTACAAAATTTCACATACACATAACATCGACTGCAGGTTTTTAATTGTTTTGACCCCTCCCCCCAAAAAACAAAATCTTATTTACGCTCTTCAAATATCCATATATGCTGAAATTTTCATTGGAAGAAATTGGATTGAATAGATGAAATTTCAATCAATCAATCAAAATAGTTTTGTTTCCACACTAGTAAAATAAAATGCACGGCACGTACAGAACAAAAACATAAGTTAACAATGTCTGCAACCTTGTGCACTTGATCTGTTTTGATTTTTTAACAAGTGCTCCTTAAAATTCCTAAAAATTTTTCTTTTTGGTCTAATAAGTTTTATTTAAGTTGGTAGAGTTCATTCCAGTACTTTACACCGTAACAATTGATATTGCTGTTTTTATACGTTTGTTCCAAATTTGTTTGGTTTAAAGTTATTACTTTGTCTAATGTTGTATCCGTGGAGTTGTTTCAATTTTCACTTTACGGACATATTCACAGCAATGAATTCATTAGTATTCACTGCAATGAGGTGTGTAAATTAACATATTTATAGAATTCATTCCTCCAAGTTTACTTTTATTTTAACAGTAGTCTTTTTAAAGTATAAAACACATTATTTGCACAATTTCTCATTATTAACAACAAATGCAGTTTTTTTGTCCTCCAGTGGCGGACTGCCATTGTAAATTATATATAAACAGATTTATAGAGGGACAAAAAAAATTTTATTTGTCCAGAAATATTTTGTTGGACTGTTGGCTTGTATCATTACAAGATGGCTTGTACCATAAAAGCCACGACATTAAAGATAATATTACCGGTCAAGATAAGAACGTAACTTGTAAAAGATATGACATTGGAAATTAAGATCTAAGGTTAATGAAGAAGAACAGTACCTCGTTTTATTACAACCGTGGAAACCAGGAAAGAACTATAAATTTTCCAACACCGGTGAGAGTCACACGAGGCGGTTTCAACTTAAATGGCTCGATGATTATCCGTAGCCAAAAAAAAGGAGGTGGTTTTTGTAAAATATGTGTGTTATTTTCCAAAGATGAAATGGGTGGGCAAAATATTCAGACCTTGAAAACAAAAGCAATGACTAGGTCCAAAATGCAATTTCATATCTCAAAGACCATGCCAATAGAGAGTGTTATGAAGATACAATATTGAGCGAATTTGAGAAGTTTATGCAGGGAAAACAAATCAACATTAGCGTTCAAACTAATTTATATGAGCAACACATTACTGTGAAAAATCGGCAAAAATTGATTGTGATCATTGAAACCATTATTTTTTGTGGCCACCAAAACATCGCTCTGAGAGGTCGCAGAGATGACATTGTAACTAACAAATTGATCGAACACGCTGATGAAAACTGTGGCAATTTCAAAGAACTATTGAAATTTAGATTGGATTCAGGAGATTATATTTTATGTAAGCAGTTATTCAGTGATCCAAACAGTATTATATGCACTGGCAAAACGTTCAAAATGCATATTCAAAATGAACTTACTGCTGTTATGGGTTCTATAGTAATTGAAAAGCTTGTAAAGAAAATTAAAAGGTGTTTTTTCACTTCTTTTTGATAAAATCGCTGATATCAATCAGGAAGAACAATTAAGTATCGCAATAAGATACCTCGATACAGAAAATTGTATAGTGTGAGAAGATTTTCTAGCTTTCCAAAGTGTAACGAATTTAACAGGAAATTTTATAGTAGCAACCATAATTAAACAAGTTAAAAGACTTGGGCTTAGATACCGAATATTTAAGAGGACAAGGATATGATAAGGGTTCGAATATGGCTGGTATTTTCAATGGGATGAGGGCATAGGCGTATGCAGAAAGTTCGTAAGGAGGGGGTTATAGACTCAATGAGGGGGTTACAGAGCTGCAACCCGTACATTCCTATGTTAAATATACAAAATTTCATTGCAATGGGAGGTTGGTTTCGACCCCCCATTACACCCCCCTTGCGTACGCCAACGGATGAGATCACATATTTTAAAAAGTCAGTCCAAAGCTATTTACTACTTCAAAGTATCCGTTTTTGACCCGTTTATGTATTATTTAATATCCGAAATATTTCGTCGTTTTTTGGAACCAGAAAATAAAGCAATATTATGTCTCCAAACTTTAATTTCCGCTTTTTTGCGAAACTGAAGGCGAATTTGAAGAAGCTGCACTGTTCTACGAAAAGGATTTACCAGACTAAAGGACAGCACTCAAAATAATAAAATAATTTTTGGTTACTTGACTTTTTAGTTCATAGAAATTAATATACATCAATGAATGTAGTTGCATTTATTGAGAAAAGGGAATTAACTAAATAATACAGAAAAAGAACAAATTTAATTTTTAAATTTCATATATCATCTTATTTTATAAATGATGAAATTATCAAAACTCACATTTTGCATATAACTGTAATTACGGATTTTTAAATTTTCTTTTATGATAAACTTAAATACATATTTCTTTACTCGACGAGTGAGGTCAGTTTATCACATGCAGACTGTTTTGTTTTTATTAATTATTATTCATAATATTTTTTTCATAATTGTATAATATTATGCCTTATAAGTTAGGATGCAAAAAAAGAAATGCTTAAAATATTCTGGTTTTTATTGTAAGTATATCGTTACACGAGAAATACTTCTGTGACAAAAATTTTGGAAACGTAAGTCATTAACTGCTGCAGAAGCAAGCCACCATTTTTTTTTCTGAATGTTTGGTAGCTATTGTATATTTAATTTGCAATACTGGTAACGATGGCAATCGTTTAAAGATCTTTTTCAACTCTTCGAAGAGTAAAAACTTACTTTAGAAGCGCAATTGGTCAAGAAAAACTTAACGGACGTGTCCGTTTAAACATTCGCAGAGATATTAATATTGATCCTGGACAAGTTACTGACAAATTTGCCTTGAAAAAGTCCAGAAGGCTTTACCTTATTTAAGGAGATATTTTTTATTTAATAATGTGCAAAATATTAGTCTACTCATGGAGTGCAAAATATGTGTTTTCGATTTTAAATTAAAAAGATAAAAACCTATAAATGGTGCATATAAATAATTTTAATTTCATTTGTACCTAGAGACCTTTATATAGAAGAAATCCTATAAAAGAAGTGAAATATATATAAGCTGTATTGTATAACATGACTCATATCATATTTATATTTGATTGTCGTTTATTGTTGCAAGGCTCACAAATCCTGTTGAGTTTATATAAATTAATTAGTGAATGTAATTAATTAATTTAAATAATTAATTCAAAATTTAATATATATATATATATATATTGATTAAATTGAATAGTTAGCAAGCTATTATTCATAGAAAGGAATTAATAGATATAATAGAAGGAGGTACTTAATAGTCAAAACAAACAATAATTGGTCCTCCAGCGCTAGTTAATGCAGCTTAAAGAAACCATTATTATCAATAGCAAAATTGTAGTATGATTGTGACATGTACCTTCTAATGTAATATACATACACTACACTTAAGCATATATTAATTTAGACAAAGTTAAAGTAGAAAAGTAATATAACACTAGGTAGTCAAACCAAGTAAATTTAAGTAGTAGAAACAGCTTAGAATAAAAACTGAAATTGTAGTAGTAAAAGGCGAAGAGGAGTAAAAGATTAAACAATACCAAAAATTTTTGTTCTTCATCAGGGACCGCACAAAGTCCTTGTTATTTGGTTGCTTTTTCTGACTACAACAATTAAGATTTGTGATCAATATTGATCAAAAAAAAGTATAAATCCAGAATATAATTAGTTTAACAATATTTTAGTAATTTAGAAGGGTCTCTTTATTAATACTCAGAACAATCGCTTAAAACAATTGAGATTATATATATTCAGTCACTATTATGTTGATGATGGTACGAAGGAAGAAAAATTGAACCCCCCCCGCCTTTCAAAAGTCTGTATCATATGCACAGAACTACAATGTTAAACGAGTTTCGAAGTCACGTGACGTCCCTTCTAGTACATATAAAATCTCTGTGATTAAAAAGTACCAAAACAATAATTGAACCACAGAGGTCTTATGTGAATTGAACGAGTATCGAACATGTTATGTTTTAGTGAAACTATCATTCACTGCGAATAGAAATGTTCAACAAACAAAATTTTTATTGTATTATGCAATACTAATAATATTTTGTGATTTTATATATAAAAATAAAAAAGTAGCTATTTTTCAGATTTATAGCCTGAAGGTAATTAAAAGTAGCATGTCGCCCAATTCGAAAATTTTTGTTGCGAGGGCACTTAAAAAATCGCCCAATCTGGCAACACTGATCCCCACCAGCTTTTGCATATTCTTATTTTGTACGTGCTTTTGGTGAAATTATGCCCACTTCTGCTCTGATGTCATGGGAGTTTAGTGCGCATGCTCCTGGACTTCAAGAAATCACGTATCAGGTCAATGGATGGGAATTGAAGGCTGGTGTTCAAGTCAATTCTTCCCTCATTTTATTTTTTTTTTCGTTTTGTTTTTCAAGGTGATTTTTTCTTGTTTATTTTTGAATAACATCGATTTTCTTTTTCACTTGTTGGGAAATGATGCTTTCCTTTTTCTTCCTTTGATTGTTCAAAAGCCAACCAGTGTACAAAAAAAAAAAATTACCTACTTACTTATATTGCTGTAAACTTACTACTATCAAGTAAGTCATACCTAGCATTAAATGAAATGTACGACCGCAGAGCTCATAGTGTTGTAAGTATGATTCCCTACATGGGATCGTAATTTTTTTTTTTCAAATTGTAATTTCCGGCTAAAAAATGAATTCTGGTTCTGTAAAATGAAGTGATACTCACGTGGAAAAGGAAAAATGTTTATAAGTAGGTATTTTAAGGAACAAGTTTGGTGAAAGATTCTTTTGCTTTCAACACAGCCTAGCAAGAATAATTTCCGACATGAGAAGGCATTTGTTCTTTTTTAAATTTTTATTCCCCCCTAATCGATGCAATGTGGTTCTGTGAAAAGAGGCGATACACACATAGAAAGGTAAAAAGTACAAGAACATCATTTTAAATAACAGCTTCGGTGAAACGGCCTTTTGCTTTCATCATGTGGTAGCAAGTATGATTTCAGGCATAAGAAGCCTTTTTTCTTCAAAAATTTTAATTTTCTGCCTAATAAATGAAGTCTTGCCCTGTGAAATGCAGCGACATACATGTCGAAAAAGAAAAAACATTAAAGTCGGTATTTTAAGAAACAGCATTGATAATGAGCTTGCTTTCAACACTCAGTAGTAAGTATGATTCCCGACATGCGAAGGCATTTTTTCTGCTTTTTTTTTCAAATTTTTATTTCTTCTCAATCAACGCAGTACAGTCTTTGAAATGAAGCCATACATATATATATATAAAAGGAAAAACGTTCATAAGCAGGTATTTTAAGAGCCAGTGTCGATAAAATAGTCTTTTGCTTTTAACACAAGTTAGCAAGTACAATTCCTGACATGGGAAGGAATTTTTTTTCAAATTTTAATTTTCTGACTAAGCAATGCAGTTTTGTTAAATTAGGCGATACACATACAGAAGGGAAAAAACTTTCAAGAATAGGTATTTTAAGTAACAGCTTCGGTAAAACAGCCTTTTGCTTTTATCATATCGTGACAAGTATGATTCCTCTCATAGAAACATTTTTTTTTTGGGTCAAATTTTAGTTCTCTGCCTAATAAATGCAGTCTGGTCCTGTGATGTTTAAGCCAGCACCACAGCAATTTAAAATTCATCGTAGGGATCAAGTGGCTAAAAGGGGGATCAAGTTCCTTTAAAAGAAAGATTTTGTGTGATACTGTATAAAAAATAATGTATTTTGATATCAATGGGGCTTTGAGTCTCCTGAGACCCACTTTCCTACGCCACTGGTTCAAAGACAACATTTCAAGAAACTGCGTTGACAAATGAGTCTTTGACTATCAAAACAGTATAGCAAATACAATTCACAATACGGTAAAGTAATTTTTCTTTTTGCAAATGCTAATAACCGGCTAAAAAATGAATTCTAGTTCTGCGAAATGAAGTGATACACATATAGAAAAGGAAAAAATGTTTATAAGGAGGTATTTTAAGGAACAGTGCAGATGAAAGATTCGTTTGCTTTCAACACAGCATAACAAGAATGATTCCCGATGTGGGAAGGCATTTCTTTTGTTTCAAATGTTTATTTCCGCCTAATCAATGCAGTCTGGTTCAGTGAAATGAGGTGATATGCATATACAAAGTAAACCCAGTACAAGAACATTTTAAATAACAGCTTCAATAAGACAGTCTTTTGCTTTCACCACGTGGTAGCAAGTACGATTCCAGACATGGGAAAGTTTGTTTTTTTTAAATTTTAATTCTCTGCTTAATAAATAAAGTCTTGCATTGTGAAATGTAGCAACACACATATCGGGAAAAAAAGTCGAAGACAGATATTTTAAGAAACAGCGTCGATAATGAAGTGGTTTGCTTTCAATACACAGTAGTAAGTACGATCCCTGATATTGAGGAAGGCAATTTGTGTGTTTTTTTGGTTTTTTTTCAAATTATAATTCTCCGCCTTATGAATCAGTCGGATCCAGCGAAATGAAGCGATACACATTGAGAATAGGAAAAAACGTACATATAAAATTATATTAAAAATACTAATATATTAAAAAACAGCGTTGATAAAACAGTCTTTTGCTTTTAACACAGGTTAGTGAGTACGATTACCGACATGGAAAGTCTTTTTATTTTCAAATTTTAATTTTCTGATTAATCAATGCAGCCTTGTACTGTGAAATGAAGCAATACACATACAGAAAAGGAAAAATGTTTATAAGCAGGTATTTTAAGAACCAGCATCAATAAAACTGTCATTTGCTTTCGATACACACACTAGTGGTGACACGTAGAGGGCATAAATCAGTCAGAAGGGTAGTTGCTGTGTGGGATTGAAATGGAGAGTGACGTTTGTACCACTCTAAAGCATGTTTACAAAAGGTGATCAGAAGTAGTGGATTAAAGTCGAGGTGGCCCATGACAAAAGTGCTTGGGAACATCATGGATTATGTGAAGCCTGTGGCAATAATGCGTTAACGTATAGGGTGATTGATGGGCCAAACCATTTCCTGTGGATTGGAATGGTAGTGGATTTACCCAGCACAGGTCACCCGTCCATTCCTGATCAGAGATCATGAGAGGGAGGTCTTGGAATACCCTCCACATTCATCTGACACGAGTCCTTGTGACTGACCTGTTTCTGTAGTTGAAGGGACCCTTCAGAGGCATCAGATTTCCTAACGTTGTATCTGTGCCCTGAGAAACAGGGTGCTCCATAGCCGCGATCCACAGAGACTACCCAGCTAAAGGCACCTAAAGGTTTCCTGACATTTGACAAAAGGCACAACACTTCATCAGTGATCATATTGAAGAGATGTAATGCAATATATTATAGAGCTTTGTGGGATATTTCACCACATCTGTGTTTTAAAAAATACAACGTTTCACTCCATGCTATGAGGAGAATTCCTTAGAAGAAACAGCTGACCAAGTTTACTTCTACAAATGTTAGACTTGCACTTGGTTTATTTATATAAATCGAACACTACGCAGATTAAATCAAACAACAATATCAATCAACGTTTATTGGCGTAGTGATACCAACGCCGATGGTATGGCGTGATTAGATGGTGAAACGTTCGAAAGAAAATAAATATTTCTGCCTTCGGTGGGACCTGAACCCACGACATAATTTGGTTTAAATAGTAGTCCATGTACTACACCATTCTGCGAAATAACTGGCAACAGTAATATATACGTTCGTAAAGAGATTAGATATTGTCGTTCGTAGCTCAGTGGGTAGAGTCTCCACCCGGCAAGTGGAAGGTCGTGGGTTCAGGTCCCATCGAATGCAAAAATATATTCTTTCGAACGCTTCACAATCAAATC
>QLNU02015360.1:137860597-137885386 GCA_006491805.2 Dysdera silvatica
GTGCATGGGATTCTTGGTGCTAATCGCCCTTTTAACGTCTGGGAATACAGGACATACTGCATTTATTTCCAGTTTCTTAACATTGTGGATTGAAAAGCTTGAAGAAATGTTTTCACTCTAATTTCATTTTTACCCTTATATTCACACAAACTACACTTAAAGTTTCTATTACATTCAGATTGTTTAACTTATTATTTTATTTAACTATTGTTTAATTTATTATATTTTTAATTTAAGGTTTAAATTCAGTTAATATATATATATTAGGTCTACCGGAAAGTCCGATAATGTTATCTCAAGTTTCAACACACATGCATGTGTTTGAGACACACATGGCCGTCTCTCTTTATCACTGAATTTATACACATCTGCTCTTCTAAATTAACTGGAACAGCAGTGTCTCATTTCATTATCAAGTGAGACACGATCGTGTAAACATGGCTGCCGATGAAGTTCATTTACGACACTGTATTTTGCACGAATTCCAACAAGGCAGAAATGCTACAGAAGCGTGTCAAAATTTAGTGGAAGTTTTTGGTGGAGATGCAGTTTTGGATAAATCATGCAGGAGATGGTTCGAAAAATTTGAATCAGGTGATTTCGACCTTAATGATAAGCCACGCTTTGGGCGGCCATCTTTGATCGATGACGATATTGTCAAGACCATGATAGCGCAAGATCCTTTTTCGACAACATCGGAGATTACAGAAAAGCTTAACTCAGCTCAACAAACCATTTCAGACCATATTTGGAAACTAGGATTGGTCTATAAATATTCCAGATGGGTGCCTCATGAGTTAAGTGAGAAAAATGTGCATGATCGAGTCGCCATATGCACATCTCTGCCTGCTCGGAACAAAAACAAACCCTTCTTGGACCAGATGATAACTGGTGATGAAAAGTGGATTAACTAAGAAAACATTGTTAGGAAAAGAGCATATTATGAGCCCGGACAACCTTCCCCCTCCACCTTTAAACTGAGCTTAAGCCTGAATAAGAGAATGCTGTGTATATGGTGGGACATCTAAGGACCCATATAGTATAAGCTTTCAAAACCTAACAAGAAGCTCAATTCAGAGAGACACTGTCAGCAAATAGATGTTTTAAACAAAGAAGTCAAAGAAAAGAGGCCGGCGATATTCAATAAGAAGCACATCATACTGCACCATGATAATGCTAGACCACATGCTGCTTTGGTGACTCGTCAGAAACTTACAGAGCTAGGCTGGGAAATTCTGTCGCATTAATCACACTCTCCCCAGACCTAGCACCCCCCGATTATCACTTGTTTCTCTCCTTCCAAAATTTTTTGAAGGGGAAAAAATTCAAAACTGAAGCAGGTGTCAGTCAAGCACTACTTGAATTCGTCGCCTGTAAGAAAAAGACATTTAAAAAAAATGGTATTTACAAATCACCATCAAGTTGGCAAGAGGTCATATATATATATATATTTTATTATTATTGCAGTACTCTCACACCAGTGGCAATTAGTGAAAGTAATCGCTATCTCGACAGTGATTGGAGCCGTTTCAAGTATTACTTAAGCATCTTTAGGGGAGAGCAGGGTTGAGATTTGTTTATTTTTTCTGACAATGGGGAGGGATGGAGGGAGGAAGTCTGAATCCAGTCCTTGAAAATTGGTCTGCTAATTGGTCCAACACCAATTAGTCCAAGGGACTTTTCGTCCAAAGGAACTATTGGTCCAACACTGATTCGTCCAATGCCAACTGGCCTGAAGATAAGAGTTGTCCAATGCCAACTGGTCCAAAAAATGATTGATCGAACACTGACTCTCACCACCAGTTAAAATTGTGGGAGAGGTTACGTTTGTAAATCAGTCAGTTTTCAAAGTAAATGTATTGCTACATGTGTATTTAAAAAGTTAATCTACATTCTTTTCCTTTACCATATGAACCATAGGCAGAAGGGGAAGGGGAATATTGCTATGAATTAGACGTGACGATGAAGAAACTGAGGTTTACAGACCCGCCCCCCCCCTTCCCAAACCTTACTTTTTATTTTTCTGATCGTATGAAATACTGGAATTTACTATTATTGACATTTGAGCAAGTTCGAAAGTCGGAAGCATAAGCATGGCTAGATGTTTCACAATTAGGGGTGCCATCAAGGCCATGGGCAAGGGGGATCTAAGGGACTGCCCCCTCCTGAAATGGAAAAGTGTATGTTGTTTTTCATTGTGCAAACAAATGTTTTTTTTTTTTGCTTTTAATCAATCATCGGGGGGAAAAAATTAGTCTCCCAAAAAAAATTCTAGTTACAGCCCTGGGTTCTATGGCTATGCAATTCAGTGGTGTTATGCCAGTAGAATAAGGGGATGTTTTCAAATAAAAAAGAATGTTTACTCAATGTAATGTCTCTATAATTAGATGCTTTAGCATCCCCTTGGCCACACCTGTGGCCAGAGGGAGAGGGGTAAAGCCACTAAGAGCTAAGGTGAAATGTAAGCCTCGATCCGTCATCATCAGCATAACAGGGCGCTGCCAGCTCTTATTCTAGCAATATAGTGCTACTTTGATGGAGGTCCTTATCTTCAAAATGTACACAATAAAGACAAAGACATTTACTCATCAACTTTTAAAATGGTTAAAGTTAAAATGACCCTGAAAGAACCTAAACTCAGCTTTGTTTGTAGAATATACAATTTTACAATACAATTTTTAATTTTCTGAAAATCTAGAAAAGGTTGCTCTAACCAATAGCAATGTTGGTTTACAGTCATTATATGGGTAACAAATTAACGTTGTGCTCTATGGCAATGCTTCCGGAACTGAAGTCGCGGATCGTTATATTGGAAAGGTCATTATATTGAGAGTATACTGTACTGAAATTTTGAGTTTAGAAGGAATCGATCCCTAAGGTACTCCCTGTTTACCATCTTCTCCCACTCTTTCTCCAAACGTGTCCTTCAATACCATCATATCATTGTCTAAGCAAAAAATCCTCTAGATCTAGTGACTGGCTATATAATATAATAATAAATACCATACTAATAAGCGGAGCTTAACCTCCCTTTCCAGATAAAATTCTGAGACAAAAAACAATGACAATTTGTGAATTAAAATGATAATTTGTGAATTAAAACGACAATTCATGAATTAATATGACAATTTGTGAATTGAAATGACCAGTCATAAATTTATAAATAATCAAATACATTAAGTAACTGTTTGAATGAACGAGTGACAAACGATCTTATTGGAGGGATCATATTTAGAATAATTGATAGGACAAATCTCCCTAGTACCAATTTGCTTTGGACCAATTGTCTTCGAACCAATTGACCCTTTAGACGAATTGGTATTGGACCAATCATCCCAAACCTGTCTAAATCATGCTTACATAAGACACAGAAATTAATATAACCAGCACATAGTTACAATCTACGCAGTAAAAAGTTTCTGAACATTTTATATAATTTCTGAATTACATAATTTAGCAAGAATTATATTAACTCAATAAGAGGTAAGAGAGCATGATGTTCATTAAATATCATCTGTATATAGAGGATGCGTGATTTTCATTACATGTACCAATAAATGTGCTAGTACTTCAATGTCTTGCCAGTATATAAATGATTAATGTAAAGTGTTTATATCAGATATTAATAATTTATATATAATGCTATGAGAAAATAAAATTACAAATTTTGCAAATTATTTTAAAAATACTCGTCTTGTCATTAATTTACATTTGGTGATAACAAGCTAGTGTTGCAGGTTACAGTACTCTATAAATAAGAGTTTTATGCCTTCACATTGGTTTTCAAAGTAAATTTATCCAATAAAAATCTAAATTTTTATAACATGCCTTTTCAGTAAAGACTTTTGAGTAATTCGTTTTAACCTGAACATGAAGGCATCAGCAAATAAAAACTATATGATAATTGATTAGACTTAAATTGCAATTACCAGAAAAAGTGTAAATTTGTTGCCAATTTCAATGTGACTTTTTTCTATTGAAATTCTTGAAGGAATACAGCTATGCGATTCATTTTTGAGGAGTGTATGAATATGTGGATATGGAAATTCAAGGGAAATTGTATAGTATAGTTAGCATTTTTTTTTTAAATTTAAATCGTACATCAAAAGGTTAACTGCAGCATTGAAATGAAAGTTCATAAGGGATTTAGGTAATAAATTCATTCACCTACATGTTTTTTTTTTTCTCAACACATATGTGCCAAAGAGCTTTAGTCCGAGTTGAAAAACGTAGGTAACTAAAGTTAGTTACCTTAAATTATGATATTTGTAATCTATTGACACAGTTCTATTTTCGCATTGACATATTTTCTTAATTCCAGATCCTATTGATATGGAAGCTGAAGGTTGGGGTTCATGGGCTTGGTCTTACATTCCTCAAGTGTTTCCAGTTTGGACTGAAGATGATGCACACAATACAGACTTCGATAGTATTAAATCTAGAAAGATTTTCCAGTTTGGAATTTTTATTGATAAGGCATCTTGTGTTTTTAAGGTAATTATTTGAGTGGTAATTTAATTTGTAAAAATAGTTGATGGGAATGATTTATTGCATTATTTTGTTTTCCCCAGTTTTATCATTTCTGTTATTAAATTTAGGATGTTTCCCATCTCTTTATTTTGGTCTGACATGTTGAACTTCGAACCTTGATTGTTCTTGCATGTTTTTTAAATCTGGCATGCAGAGTAAATATGAGATTATTAGTAGAATTAACATGAGAAATTTTCATTCCACATGTATATTAACTACAGGTGTGTCAATTTTATTTGACTGTATTTTTTGTTAGATATAATAACATTTTTAATGTATTTAATGGTGTTTTAAAAAAAATTCATTCAAATAAGATTGTGCAATTTGCATTACTAAGTGTCCATTTAAGACACAGGGTTGCATGTTAAATGGTCATGAAACGTGAAATAGGAATAATATTAACTTAAATTAGCAGCACATTGTGTAATGATATATCTAAATTAAAATTAACAATAATGCAGTTATGTAAGTTTTTATATTGTTTATAATTGTTTTGGCATAGACATTCTGCCCTTGTTACAAAAAAATTTTAGATTGATCCATTGCTACTCAATCGGTAGTGATAGTGTCTCAAAATAAGATAGTGATCATGGGTTGTCATGTTTCATTAAAGAATCTCAGTATATTGAATTTACAAAAGAATAGGAAAAAGATATTTGTAGTTAAAGGGAAAGAAAATATTCTCACGGGGATCATTAACAATTTCATTGTCATCTTATGAAAGATATGATTGATAGGCTTTGAAAAAATTAAAATTGATAAGTGATTTGACCTTTTTAATAATTTTAGTAATATTAAAACTGAATTTGTGATTGTGTTCTCAGGAGTATGTTGCAATGGTTGACTTTTGGGATTCTTGCTTTTGACCATAAGTTTGGTATCCTGTAAGTGTGAATCAAAGTGCTCCCATGTTTGACTAATATAGAAATGACCACACTCAAATTAGATTTTATAAATACCACCATTTGTTTGATTCGATTTTAAAGAACACTAAACTTATGTCTGAAGCAGGGGTGGGGAACCTGCGGCATTATGGCCACATGCAGCCTCTGAGGCCTGTAAGTGCAGTCTTTGAGGCCTGTAAGTGCAGCCTTTTGACTGAAATAAAATTTTGCAGAAAAACCATTTTGTTTTTGTTAATATGATTCTGTTCATCTTTTTTATTTGTATTATATCCTTAAAATGAACCTAAGTACAGTATGAAAGAGTAGAAGATTTAATGAAATAATCTTCTTTGATTGACTGACACCAAACACATGCAGTCTTCATATATTACAGCTAACTTAATGCGGCCTTCTAATATTAACAGCTAATTTAATGCAACCCAACATGAACAGGTTTCCCACTCCTGGTCTAAAGACAGGAATTCCAAAAATCAACCATTGCAAAGCATTCCTAGAAGCAAGATCATAAATTTCGGTTTTCTGATGTTAAAATTATTGAAAAACTACTTATACAGCACTTAATTTTCTCGAATCCTATTATCTCCTCCAGAATGCCAGTGAAATTGTTAGTGACCCTTGTAAGAATATTTTTCTTCTCTAAAGCTACAAATGTCAGTTTTCTACTTTTTTGTAAATTTGGCATGCTACACTTATTTGATGACGGTGATACATTACCACTGTGTTATTTTGAAATGCTAATGTTTCCGATTCAGTGGCAACAGATCAGCGTGGTAAGTTTATTGTGATGCAGGCAAAGTGTGTCTTGGCCAAAAAATTGTAATGGGTATGCCAACTTATGTAACTACATTTGTATTAATTTTAATTTAAATGAAGAATAATATTGTCCAAATGTTGCTTTACATCACAGAGTAATTGATTGTAATGAAATTGCAAATAGCTTGTTTTTAGTTAAAATATTACCTCAATAATTGTGAAGTATTATCTTGTAACTTATTTTGTCGAAAAATATAGCCTTTTCAAATTTTTAAATTCTACTAATTTTTAATGATATTTGTATGGGAGGCACATACTACTTTATGTTGTATTTCTAGAATATTGAAAATCTCCTTAAAACCCTAGGGGGAATTTCTAGCAAGTGCTTTTCATAACATAAATAGCATTTATAGTAGAAACATATCACCAATAAAATAAGGGAGAATCCAATTTTTTATATCCTAAAAATGACGTCTTTCAAATAAAAGCAGCAGCATCTTTTTTTTTTCATAAGCATCAGCAATAAGGGTTGGTGTTTTTTTTTACACTACATAGATCCTTAATTTAAATTAATTTTCACTCATTAAATGGTACATATTTGAAAATATTCTTAATCAAAAACACAAAATTAGAGAGATACAGTTGTTATAAAAAGATAAGAATTGCTTGATCTTCATTCAATGTAAACAATTTTAATTTTTAAGGCACAGTTTTGAAACAGATTCACATAAATAATTTGATGATGTATGAATTCTATATCTATGCTATATATAAACTATAAATAAACTGAAAGCCAACCTAAATAACCATTTGCTACTTTTCTTTCAAATACACAATTTTTTACCCTTTTTTTTTTTTAAATAAATTTGTTCATGACCATGCAAATTGTGTAACTTTTGAACAAATCTATGTTCAATTTAAGATATATGCAAAAACGTGCAATCTTAACAAAAGGTTGTCTTTGTATTCTTACAAAGTTCCAAAATGTAAGAAATACGTTCCCTGGAACAGGCACCTTCCTCTAAACCACAATAAAAAGAATGTGAAATTGTTACTAGCCTTTATTTTTATAGCAACTGCAGCATCACATGGTGGAGTATGGATATTTGACTTGATACTTCGGTAGTTATTTAAAAGAAAAATATGTGTGTTTGTTAAACAAAAAAAACTTAAACAGTATTTTTTAAATCTTAACAGTTTTAAACTGCAGAGTTCCTGTAAGTTGATAATTCATTCAATTAAATTTGTTCTAATATAATAAATAGGTTATTAAATTGTTGAGTATATACAGTGATTTTAATATTTGTCATAAAGGAATAAGTAACATAAACATGAATGTTAAATCTAGAAATCTCATGCTTTCTTAATGCACATTGAAAAAAATCTAATGTTTGGGATCCTTTTTAACAAAGCTAGCGAGGATGGTATGGTTGAACACGGTTAAAACAAAAACGCATGTTGAACAAAAAATTTAAAAACTTATTTTAGGTATTTGCTTACCTCACACTATATATATTCGATTGCAATTAAAAGTGACTATTAATAAAATAATTTCTATCAATATTTATTAATAAACAAATATTTTACTCTGAATGTACTGACCTTTATTATATAGACAACAGAAACAGTACCAGACAGTTGTTATGGTTCTCCAAAATTTTCGTTTACACCATTTGCTATTCTTCATCAGTATGGCTGTTCCGTAGAATTAACAGTTAAAGGCAAGGAGTTCCTGAACTTCCAACTTGGTATGACTTGTGCTACTGTATGTGGACTTGGTAAATGCGTTTGTGGATGTAAATACTTTTCAGATAATCCTAGAATGGTAAATAAATTATTCTTTATTCTCATCTGAGTATTTACTGCTCTTTGTACATAAATATGGGCTTATTAACTTATGAATTTCTTTTTATAATTGAAAGTATACAGTGTGTTCATAAAGAAAGAGACACTAGGGACTGGAATTTTCAAGGTATCAGAATAAAACTTGAGATGTAGACCTTCCAAAGTATGTTCTTGAGATTTACGTGTATTAAAAAAAATTATCTATCATGGTTACTGTTACAGTTATCAAATTTTGAATGGCTACATCCTTTTTTTTATTATTGCAATATAATCAGCACTAAGAAAAACCCCAAATGCCATTGAAAGCTTTATTTAATTGTAAAAATGGCTGTGAAAGTGCAGTATCAAATAAGAGGAATGTGAACAGCAAAATTTTCAATTTTGCAAAATTTGCGGAACATGAAATGTATCAACACACCGAGCACTGCTAAATAAACGTTAAATGGCATGGTTTCTTGCCTTTCTTTCTTTCTTATTCTGTTGTTCACACTCCTTCTTTGATACTGCACAGCCATCCTTAAAGTTATAGGAAAATTTTGAACTGCATTTGGGTTTTTTCAATGTGCTGATCATATTATGATAATAAAAAAAGGATGTTGCCATTTGAAATTTTTATAATTTGGTAACCGTGATAGCTTAATTTTTTTTATGTACACAATTCTCTAATGCACACCTTAAAAAGTTCGGTCTCTAGCATCTCTTACATAGGTGAAGTTACTTTATGACCACCCTGTGTATATATCAGCACCTATGTTATTGAAGATTGCAGTGTACTGAACAGATTTAATACTGGAAGTGATCATCGAATGGTGAGATGTAAAGTGCACTTAAATACTAAATTAGAACGACAGAAGCTCATTAGGAAACAAGTAAGTAAGAGGGTGGATTTAAAGAAATTAAAAGAAAATACCGAGGCATTCAAGTTGGAATTAAAAAATCGCTTTTCTGCACTGGAAGGACTTATTGAAGAAGTTGACATCTCAGAAGCAAATGAAAACATTGTTAAGACAATAGTTGAAACTGCTGGGGAAATTGGTGGTGTAACCTGTAAAAAGCACAATAGCAAATTATCTGAGAAGACGAAACAGCTCATGAAAAGGCGAAGAGATATGAAGGTGGACAATCAAAATACCAGTTCCAGGATTGAGTACATAGAACTTTGTAAAACTCTGCGCAAAAGCATGAAAGAAGACATAAGAAAATTCAACTGTGAGCTAGTAAGGAAGGCCATTGAAAATAACAAGAGCCTTAGGGTTGTTAAAGGGAGTTTGTCTATTGGGAAGAAACACATCATTGCATTAAAAGGAGAGGATGGCACCGTAACAAGAAATAGGGAAGAAATACTTAGAAGAGTTGAAGAATTCTACAAAAATCTATACGAAAGTAACAGTGGATTAAACGAAGACATTGAAATAGTCGAAGGAACAGCTCCTAAAATCTTAAAAGAAGAAGTTTCATTTGCAATAAAAAGTATGAAGAAAGGAAGAGCCCCTGGTGATGATGGTATTACATTAGATATCCTAAAAGAAGCTGGAGAATATGTAGAAGACATACTTGCAAAATTCTTTACCAAATGTCTTAACAGCGGTAACATACCAAACCAATGGGATTCTGCAACAGTAATTCTTTTGCATAAAAAAGGTGATAAAGAGGATTTAAAAAATTACCGACCAATTAGCTTGTTACCTGCTATTTATAAAATCTTCACAAAAGTGCTAACACATCGCCTGCAGAAAAAATTAGATGCAGCTCAACCAAGAGAACAAGCTGGATTTCGAAGTGGATTCAGTACAGTGGACCATATTCAAGTATTAAGAGAATTAATTGAAAGAACACATGAATATGAACTTCCATTGTGTGTGGCATTTATTGACTATGAGAAGGCCTTTGACTCTATTAAAACATCAGCAGTCATCAACTCTTTAAGATCAACAGACATTGAGGATGTGTACATTGACATGGTGAAACGTGTGTATAAAAATGCAAGTGCAAAATTTCGGTTACATAAAGATACCAAAACTATCAAAATTGGTAAAGGTGTGAGGCAGGGAGATACCATTTCTCCAAAACTTTTTACTTCAGCTTTACAGATGATTTTTCAGCAGATAAATTGGAATGACAAGGGAATAAAAATAAATGGTGAATATTTAAATCATTTGCGGTTTGCTGATGACATTGTTATTTTTTCAACGAACCCATCAGAACTCCAAGACATGGTACAGGAGCTCTCAACTAGAAGTAAAGAAGTTGGACTCAAGATGAACCTACAAAAAACTAAGATCATGTTCAATAATTTCGTAGAGGAAACAAAAATACAAGTTGACAACATTGAGCTAGAAATTGCTGATTCATATATTTACCTTGGCCAGCTGATTTCAATGGATGGCAACATTATGAAAGAACTCAACAGACGTATTAAACTTGGCTGGAGTGCATTTGGAAGAAACAGTTTTATCCTGAAGGGGAAATTGCCTTTGTGTCTAAAAAGAAAGGTCTTCAACCAGTGTGTATTGCCAGTCCTCTCTTATGGATCAGAGACATGGAGTCTAACAGTTGGAGCAATACGAAAGTTACAGACAACGCAAAGGAGCATGGAGAGGTGCATGCTTGGAATAACTAGGAGAGATCGAAAAAGAAACACTTGGGTGAGAGAGCAAACTAGAGTAGAGGACATCATTGTTAAAGTAAAAGGGCTGAAATGGCGATGGGCTGGGCATATTGCAAGAAGAACTGATCAACGATGGACAACAGAAATTCTGAACTGGATTCCAAGAGACCACCGAAGACCTAGAAAACGTCCTCAAACTAGATGGGTGGATGAAATAAGAAAAGAGGTTGGGGTGACGTGGAAACGAATGGCCCAGGATAGACTTGTGTGGAAAGCATTTGGAGAGACCTTCATCCAGCAGTGGATAGATAATGGTTGAATATGATGATGATGATGTTAAAACATGCCTGAATGTATGAACCTTGATAATTTGAGTATTTTGTTATCTGCATTCGTCTTAGACTAAACTAGTTTGTGTGTATGGACTAGTGACGGGAAACCTTGGGGGGGGAGGGGGCAACATTTCCATTTGTTTTCCATAGGAAAGTTGGAAATAAAAAAAAAAGTGAAATAGTTCAAATTTTATAAGAATTTAATTCCATGCAATGTTCTTTTTTTACCATACATACCTATTCCTCTGTGCAATTATATTTAGAACAATCATATTTAGTAAATTTGTGACACATCAGCAAAAAAATAGCATGAATATTTGTGCAAAGAACAAATATTTGAAAGATGGATTAAAAATGAAAAAAAAAAATCATATGCAAAATTGTATGTATAATAGAAACTAGTAGAAATTTTAGACATAAAAACTTAATAAAACATGCTATTATTTGAAAATTCTTTTTTATATTTGATATGTGCAATTGTACTATAATTTTCAATATAGATAGCTGTAACCTGTGGCATATAACCATTATTAAAGGGTGTGAAATATATATCCTTTGCTAACAGTAAATTGGAAATAAGAGTGCTTACTTATGCTTAGTTTTTAACATAGCTGTTGCCTTAAATATAGATCCTTAAACTTCGCAAGTTGTAAACCTTCGATTTTTAATGTGGAAAATTACATGTAATTCATACACAGGGTGATTATAATTAAAGTTCAACTTTCAAAAAGCTGTAAAAAAAACCCACTGCTCAGAATGACCCATGATTTGACCTGAATATACATTAAGGAATGGGAATTCGTCTGGTGAAAAAAGAGTTTGAAATTTTATCAATAGATGGCACTGTACTCCTGGTAATGAGTACATGGCTTCGGTCACAACTCGCATTGCAATCTCATTGCAAACCATTACATGAGTTCCATGTTAAACCAACTGTACTGTTCAATGTGCATGACAGTTACAGTTTTTTATTATAAATTCAATGAATAAAAAAATTACTTGCAAGTCATTCAGCTGTTGTGGCACTCTTTGTTCAAAGCCTGTCCACCACGACAAGATGGTGCCACATTGGATAGGAAAAAGAATCAGTTTTTAATTGTTCCTAGGCCAAAACCGTATAAAAAGCAAACAGTGATTGTCTTTTAATTACCCCTGGACTTGCCCAAGAAATGTTCAATATGCTGTCCACCGTTTTCTTTCACGGATTGAAAATGCAAAACAGCATGTTCCACAACAGCTCAGAGTGTATCAATGGTGATGTTGTGAATGTGTTGCATATTGTGTGTCTTTTTAATTCTGCTAAGTTTGTGTGCAATTGGACTACTGTGCGCAACATTTTTCAGGTAACCCCAAAGCCAGAGGTCACAAGGATTAAGGTCAGGTTCATCTTGCTTGACGTGGAATGACCATTGTTGTCCTTGCGCCATAAAAATACAACCAACCATTAATTGCAGGTGATCGTAACAGCCAGGCTGTTGGAAAATGATGGCTGATAATTCTATCATTTCTGAAATGGATATTCAGGAACTGCTTCACTCATCTTGCAGTATGCAGGAGTACCATCTTGCATAAAACTTGTGCGATCCACACATGCATGCTGTTGAAGTGTTGGAATGATGTAGTTGCGCAAAAGACTCTCATAGCGTTTACCATTGATGGTACAGGTAACAGGACCAATCTCCTCGAAAAAAGAATGACCCAATGATAAACACTGCCGTAAACCTGCACCACACAGACCTTTGCAGAATAAAGAGGCAAGGGTTGTTGTGCGAACGGATTTTCCATTGCCCATATTCTGCAATTCTGAGTATTGACATGTCCTTGGAGATGGAAATGAGCTTTGTCTGTCCACTTCCATCTGAGCAAGAAGTTCCAGGGCAAAATTTGCTGTATTGGCAGATCAGCAGGAAGCAACTTCTGAACGTGCATAATTTTAAATGGATATCACTGCAGGATGTTACGTAAAATTTTACGAACCGTTCTGACAGGCATGTCTAAAGATTGGGCAATTCCCCGTAGACTGCGTGTTTCCACGGCACTGCTTGTCTCTTCCTGCAATGCTACAGCCACATTTTTGACTGACGTCAAAGCAATTGCTTTCCTCCCTCTGTCAGATTTCACGTCAAATGAACTGGTCTCTTCGAATTTACAAATTATCTTCTGCAGACCCTTGGCAGATATTGGACTAGAGCCTTTCCTTATACCCATTAATGTCCGGAACTTCTTCAGAGCAAGTGAAGCATGTCAAGTTTTTTAATTTGCATTATTTTGATGAATACAACTCCATCTATTGATAAAATTTCGAATTATATAGACAAATTCCCATTCCTTCACATATATATTCAGATCAAATTACAAGTCATTCTGACCAGGGGTTCTTTTTCTTTTTTTTTTTTTTTACAACCTTTTGAAAGTAGGACTTCAATTATGATCACCCTGTATATATGGTTTGGTTAGTAAAGTCCTTATACACGCAGATAACTGTCGAACGGAGAGAGCTATATGTATGAACGTGATGTATAGGTATAGTAAAGTGACTATGCGCTACAAGATGAGACACCATGCAGCACCCTGGCGGCAAAATATCGAAGTTATAAAACATAAATTGCGAAATAAAGGAAATGCAGAAAAAATGTCAATGACAAATTTATTCAAAGTCATTTGGTTAGTAGGAAATGGCATCCTATCTACACACAGGTCTCTGTTGAATGCACGGCCGTGTCCTCTGGGGCCCCTAAGAGTATAGTCTTATTTTGAGTCTGTCACTGTACACAAAATGCCATTCCAGACTAACCTCATCATGCTGTGAACTTTTGTAATTCACATTTTTCTTGTATCTTGCTTAGTTTCAAAGTTACACCTGCAATTTGCGTATTAATGATCAGATTCACATGCATGTGTAAATGTCAATAGTAATATAATAGGTGGTTAGCGGGATAAATAACAAAGCTGGGAAATTGAACATAATTTAAGAATCGCAAGTTATATTGGCGCACTACTTAAACTTTGAGTATTGTGAAATAGTCATGAGTTATGACGAACACCATCGAAATGTGCCTGAAACTATAAGGGAGTATGCCGAACACTTTTCTGCTGTTCGACATCCAACTCCATAGACTATCGACAACTGTGTTCGCTCCGCTGGAGTTATGCATTCAAAGTTCATCAATTGTAGCTTTATAATTTTCACTCAAACAGCTGCAAAATACTTAAAACTGGTAGTAAAAAATAATGATGAAAAAAGTGAACGGTTAAATTTGTATAGGCTTCTGGCTTCAATGTATCAAACAATACAAGTAAAAATTATGTTATCAATTAATGGTTATTAGGAAAAAATATAAAGATAGTGAGTTTGAACAAGGAGTGCTGGTGTGTAATGAATTTATTATATATATGGGGCCGTTCAAGTATTATGTAAGCATCTTTGGGAGAAGGGAGTTCAGATTTGCTTATTTTTTCTGGCAGCGGGGATTGGGGGAGCCTGAACTCTGCTTACATAAGGCATAGAAAATAATAAAACTAGCGCAAACAAACTAATTACAAAGTGACAACTACCTTGACAGAACTGCAATAATTGGATGTATGACACACTGCAAGTAGAAGACACAAAATACACATAATCGTGAATAAATAACCAGTGGCTCTCAACCCTTTTACACTCAGAAGTCCCCATTCTAGTCTCCTCGGGTCCCCTCTGGCATTTTTAAATTATGACGAATGTATTATTTTTTAATAAGTATATTTTACTAAATCCACTTATTTATTACATACTGTTTGCCTTCAACTTAAGAAATATTAATAACAAAAATATGGCAAAATACTATATAATTGTAGAAAAATAACTACTAACAGTTTTAAATTATTAAAGTTTTTTAATAATTAAAACTTTTTAAATGCGATAATTTGTTGTGATTACTCTCTATTTATAAATAAGCATTTAATATTATAACAAATTTATAGATAAGTGTAAGATATTATTACCCTTCACAGGGATAACACAATTGCCAAATAATGGTCAACACAGAAAAGCCTCCGGGGCGAGATTTTTGTGAGTTTTTCGTGGGGGAATTTATTATACAATAATTTTTGCCACCCCTATATATTTTCTCCAAAAACAAAAATCTCTAGTTTGAGCTATATATATATGTGGGTGGCAAAAATTGTTTAATTATAGATAAGTGCTCAATATTACAATAAAAATGTAAATAAGTATTATAATTTGCATCACACATTGCATTCTTATTTCAAAAACATATACCAAAAAATTAGAAAATAAAAATCTTAGGTTAACATAAGTGGAGGGGGGGAGGCAAGCATTTGCTTAATTTTTCTTGTAAGACAGAGGGGTGTATAAACTGGCCAGAAACATGCTTATACATAATAATTGAATGGCCCCTATGCATGTATGGAATTAATTTAAATTAATAATTAATCATATTTTAGAGAATTAATTTAAATTAATAATTAATCATATTTTAGAGAATTAATTTAAATTAATTTTTGTTGTGTAAGGAATAATGTCTTGTTGGGATTTCAACCCAACATTAAGACATAATAGTCATTCTCTTTTCCTTCATATTTAAGGTTTGTAAGATAGTGTGCTTCACAAAGGACTCCTCAACTTTGAAATTAAATAACTCAGAAAGGATGGTCAATAGAAGAATGGAACAAGTGGTATGTTTACTGGGAAAGCCATAAAAAAATTGATACAAAAATTTAAAAAAATTAGTTAAAAATGTTTCCGTAAGATGGCACCATACACTGTTGTCGCAGTATGCAAGGCTGTCCTGAAGAAAATTGAGAGTATACGATGCTTGCTGCCTCGATCAAAGAGCATTGAGTCAAATTTTCTTGAGAGTATGCAGCGTATACCCTTTGGGGACAGCCCTGGCAGTACGGATCCCTGTAAAGAGTACTCTGAAGTACAGAACTACCAGTTTTTGGATGGTTCCGCTGTTGAAACATGGAAGGAGGTTAGCATACTAAAAAGAAGTGGATGAAGTCATGTATTCCGTAGAGTAACATGTTTTTCTTGTACTTGAGTATCTTCACGTAAATCATAGTATTACAGCAACAAGGCACAGTTTTCAATCCCAATTTAAAGTTAGGTCCTGATGCAAAAACAATTCGCCAGCTTTTTGTCAAATTTCAACAAACAGGTAGCATGGCTAACGAGTTAGTGAGAAATGTTGGTCCCAGTCTATCTACAGTTACACCTGAAAATGTCGCGACAGTTGTTGCAGTTATTCAGTGTAATCTGAGGAAATCCATCTGAAGAATGGCAGCTGAATCCAGATTAACTCCATCCAGCACATACATGAATCCTGAGGAACAGCCTATACATGTTTTCGTTCAAGATCCAAAATCACCAAGCCATAACAGTTCGAGCCGTGTGACAAAGAAAAGTTTGCGAATGAATTGCTCGCCATAATTGATGGTGATGTGGTTTTGATGTTTTCTGAATATGGTTTACAAATGAGGTCCATTTTCACCTGGATAGTTTCATGAACAGACAAAACTGGCATTTTTGGGATACCGAAAACCCACATTTTTGTCAAAGATGACCACTGCATTCCCCAAAAGTTACAGTTTTGGCTGCTATATCCAGCAAGGGCATAATTGGCCCTTTTTTGAGAGAAACGATTACTAGTGAATGGTACATTGCAGTTTTGGAACAATTTGTCAAACACTATAATCATTGGAGGATCAACCAGGCACTTCGTGGTTCATGCAAGATGGGGCCTGATCACACAGTACCCCAGCTGTTTTTTTGCCTTTTTTAAAGAATACTTCTATAATAGAATCATTGTTTTGAACTATTCCACGTTTCCTGGAACAGACATACATTAGCATCCATATTCACCTGACCTTACCCTCCTGCGATTACTTTCTGAGGGGCACACTGGAGGACACTCTTTTCCGCAACAATCCCGTAACACTGGATGAGTTTGAAGAGTTGCTATGTCAGGGATGAGTGTCCATTTCCTTTAACACACTACAGGGGCTAACTGCCAATTTCATTCTTCATTTATTCTATCTCTGTGCTCTGCAAGGTGCACATTTTGATTCAATTTTGATGTGATTGCACCAACTGCATGTAAAGGACAGTGTCACCACTATTTATAGCTTCTCAGGCTCCACCCTGTGACTACAGCATACAGTTCCATCTGTCAGAAATGTGTGTAACTAAATTCTTTTTAAATGTCTGAATCAGGTTTTTACTACTTCCCCAATAAACATACCACTTGTTTTATTCTTCTATTGATCACCATTTCTGAGTTATTTAATTTCAGAGTTAGGGAGTCCTTTGTGAAACACCCTGTATTATTACCTTTCTAGGGTTTGTAGGGACTCGTGAATCAACGATCATTCATACATGAACCCACATTTCTAAAAGGTTTAATCATGATTTAATGTTCACTAGTTTCCCTGCACATGCGCTTTCCCCATCCAGAATCCAGATGGACTGACTCATCAGTGGTTCACTCTGTTCCCGACGATGATTGAGTTTAGTGTACAACTTGGTACGGCGCAAAAATAACTTAATTGTATTTCTTCAAACTCCTTGACAGACATTTCCTGCTAATAAGTACCCATACTGGACGTGGTGATTATGACCCTCCGAGTGTGATGTCACGAACCTGTGACAAGAACAACAAATTGTCGATTAGTATTAAAGGGGCAATCAATGAACATTTGGGTACGAAATGGGTGGACAGCCAATAAGAGCATTGAGAGTGTAGAGATGATGAGGCGAACACCAAGAAAAAACAGTCTTTTGGTAGGACTCCTAGCGAGATGGTTATGCTGCCCATGATGGACATTCATAATGTCTTATAATAATAATGTCAATACTTAATTGTAATAATTTAACTTATTTTGCTATGTGATTGTAAATAAATTAACCAAGAGACATGCTGTCTACATGGTTTATCTGTATCTTAGTATTCCTGACTCAATTAAGAAAAGGTTCCAGGGTAACAATCCACCTGAGTTAACGCATGAGCTAAAACCCTTCTGATATAACATAAGCTATTGGTGATATTATGGAGTCTATCACCGCTTCATCGTTCTGCCATCCGTCTTAGAACGATAACCAAATCTATAAATGTAGAAACCGCAATTGGTAACCCTACAGGTTAAGCAATTGCCAACTGGTCAACACATGAAGCCATTGGAGCATATTTTTTTCCCTGGTGGCTTTATGTATTCACCAGTTCGCAATTATGTTAATCCTAAGAAGGGTAGTGATATCATACGCATTGTTTAATATGCTTTATGATGAGTAAATAAGATTTTTCAAACATTTGTTTCTTTCATTTCAGGAGAAGCCGTTTTTAAGAGCTGGGGTACCTCTGAATTTTACTGATGCATATAATTTCCTGTCATCAACACTATTTGATCCTTTAGCACCTGAAAATTGTGAGCAAAAGAGGGATTATTGCTTTGATCAGCAGCTTCACTTATCTCAATTTTCTGAAGAAGTTTTAGTAAAAAAATTTCCAGCTGTAGCCTTCGATTATGTTTATGAGTTACAGATTCCAGATGAATGGATTGGTTTGTATTATAACTTAAGTATACATATAATAATGTTAAAACTTAAATAAATATTATTATCTAAGGTATTATTACCCTCCACAAAGTTAGCACAATTGCCAAATGGCAAACATACAAAGCCACCGGGGCATGATTTTGGTAACTTTTGTGGGGAATTTTATAAATAATTTCTTGCCACCCACATTTAAGCTTAAATTGGAGCTTTATGTGTAAGTGAAAAAGAGGCATTGCCTTAACCTGGTGTCGAACCGGGGACCCATCGTATGACCCATTGTGCCTCTACTTGCTTGGCCATCAGGGCAGAAATGATGCTCCTTTTCTCTGTATATGAGGTTTTTATATAAGGTATTATTCTCTCCCTCATAGCCGAGCAGGTAGAGGCACAACGGGTTATACTTGGGGTCCTCTGTTCGACTCCAGGTCCGGACAATGTCACTTTCTCCTATGCATAAAGCTCTAGTTTGAGCTTAAACATTGATGGCAGAAATTATCTTCTGCAATAAATATGCAAACTCTCATGTGCATGCATACACACACAGAATTGAAAGTATGCGTAGTAGAAAAGTTTTTACTTACATATGCACTAAAACACTCAGATAAGAAAATATGTCCTCACCATTAGGTTTACTTAATGGCATGTTTAAAGCCTTTCTGGTTTTAGTGAAAATATTCGCTTAATTGTATATCCAATGTAAATTAGTTTAAGTCAAAGTATTTAGACTAGGCCTAAATCAGGGGAAATATAAAATCCAGTGTTATAATAAATAGTCTGTCAAAATATTTTAGTTGTACTTTTCATACCACATTGCATACTGAAAATTTTGAAAAACGTATACTTTTGACTAAACTTCTTCCAAAAATTTTATTTTTACACAAAAAATAAACAATAATTTGTATAAAATTATTAAATCCACATTTCTCAAGAAAGAAAACTTGCCAAACATAGCTTAAACTTAGGAAAAAAATATACCAAAACCAACAAAAATATTTTTAGCTAAATTATCTCAGTTGTAAGAGATTCTGATCACATCAGTCTTTTTCTCATGCATATAGCCATACATACTTTTTAAATAGAATAAAAGATGAAGCTCCAGCTTTGCAAATATATAGTTGAACTTATTTATAATGGACTCAGAGAGATCAAACGAAAATGTTGTTCTAAATATTTAATGTAAGTTTTTAGCATTTTTGTTTTAATATAATTTTTGTATTTGTAAATTCACTGTAATCAGGAATATTTTACTGCTTTAATTTTTGTTAGTGAATTTTATAAGTCTCGAAACTTGTTTCAATTATGCCAATTTTAATACATTGTAATGTTTTATTTTACTGTAATTAACAATTGGAAATCAATTAAGATTTAATCTGGAAAAGTCAGGAAAGTTTGAAATTGAATTTGGTCCCATATCATGTTATGTGATTATGATGGTCATACTATGGAAAAATAGCGACTAATTATACTCTTCCTTTAGTGAAATGTATAAAAAACTGCTGCATTAGTTTTTAAAGTTAAAGCGGACCCTACCTTGTGTGTATAAAAATTATCTCATCTAGACATTCTCTTTGCTGCAGCTACTGCTTTATGAAGCTATGTGTCATGTGAGGATACTTTTGTTCTGTAACAGAGCAGGTTACTGCATTTTCTGGTTCTAATTTCTCAAAAAGCCATGGCCTAAGGACGAAAATTAATTTATATCAGACTGTGGGAGAATTTACTGAATATCATGGGGATTTTGAAGTCCATATTCAGAAGTTTTGAGTATGAACTGTCCCATCAAGGTAAAAATGGGCTTCATTTCCCAAAGAATGTTATATAAAAAGGCATTGCTTGCTTACTTCCTTTCTAGCCAAAAGCATTAGAGCAAACATAATCCTTTTTATTCACTATTTTCTAAATCAGCCCTAGAGTAGTATAGAGGTAACGTGTGTCTATCATACTTTTAACCTGTGTTCAATTCCAGTGATAATGTAGAATCTGTGCCATTTTTTCTACCCAGCACAGTTCATGGTTTGGTTCCTTAAACAACAAAGGTTCAAATTCCTTATAAAACTAGATCCTGATGCAGTATGATATTAGGCATCCTTGCACCATAACTCACAAACAAACCATTCCTACACTATACCTTTGCGACTGCTGCTGGTAGAGGATTTTGTAAGGATAAAAGCGTGCATTATTTCGAAGAATTTTCCTCACAGTAAAATAAGGGATATTCAACTGCCTTGTTACTTGTGTTCTGCTTGATCCTGCTGTACTGCATCATTCACAAATAGGTCCACCTCAACAGTAGTAATTGTCTCTTTTACTCAAAGTGAAACATACTTCATTCCCCTTTCAGCCTTAACAAGAAAAGATCCAGTTTTCTCGAATTTTTTATTCATTTGGCTAACTCCAAGTGATGATCAAGACATTTGTAAATATTTTTTAAGTGCCTACATTCACATGAAGCAGTTTTTCATTATTCCCATTAACATAGAAAAACTTAATAATTAAAACACTATTAAGTAGAGTGAGATACATTTTTTACAATAAATTTAAAGAACGTTCTTATGATGCTCCCAGCTACTTGGAAAATGTAGCCTGCAGTGTTTTGATGTGTAAGCCTAGCATGTCATTAACCTAGATTCCACTCCCAATAGCACCAAAACAGAATGCTTATTGACAAACTGCTCACTGTAGTCCATGGGTTGGTTCCTTAGGCCTTAGATTCCTCAGAAAACTATAGGTCCCAATATAACATAACCTTTGCTGTCCTTGCACCAAAAAATAAACTATTTACTCAGAAAATGTGGATTATGCAAAGTTGCTTTACGTTCTTAGATGTCTTTTTTTTTTTTTTTTAATTAAAAATTTTTCAGTGAGCAAAAATAAAGATTAAAAATTTTATTTGAAATTTGTTAATTATTTTTATTTATTATTTGTCCATGTATTTCATGTTGTATGGTGCTTTATTTTCCCTAGTATTGGCATATTTTGGGACAGATTTTTTTTTCCATGGAACCTTCCTCCCCCATCCCTTGAACAACATATGTACAAGTTTTGATGCCATTCAGCTTAAAAGGTGGATCTACTAAGAGCTCTCAATAGAAAACTTTAATTATAACTGGGGTAATAATTTTATTGTGGCAATAAAATGCAAAATTCATTGGGTGGTCATGCATAAATTTGGAAATTTTGCAAAGATTTTTAAAAAAATCATTGAGGAAGTGTAACACTAACACTTAAAAAAGAAAGTTTATAAACAGTAATACAAATAAATACAAATGTTTCTTTCAATGTAGGCAACAAAAACCTCTGTGAAAATATTTGATTTAGTTGTTTCCTAAAATGTAATACACCTGATAATACATCTGCTCAAACTGTTTGTAGTTCTTTGTGAATACTTTGCATTTATTCTTGCTTAACATATGTGAAGCTTCTGTTATTAAATTTTTGAGAATGTGTGAATATTTTGGATTGGCTAGTGTATGTTTTAGGAATTGTCAAGGGAGATATATTCTTTAGGTTCTCTTTAAATACTTTAATCAAAATCAATCTCTGTATTATAATAGTTTACTAATGTATAGTAAAATCACATATGTATCTGCTATATGGCAGTATATAAAGTTTTCCACATTTATATTTTTAAACCATGGAAGAGTATTTTAGTTTAGATTGTATTTCTTTTTTCCAAATTAGTACTACTTCTATTTGTGGAGTGCACAGTTTATATATAAGTAGTGGCAAAGAATTTGTGTGTGAGATATAGTATTATTTATAACTTTCAGTATTTTTTAAAATATTATTACTCTACTCGGGTTAAACACAATTGCCAAATGGTCAACACATGAAGCCACTGAGGCATATTTTGTAATTTTTTCATGGGAAATTTTATGAATAATAATTTTGTTATGTTCATGGGGGGGACAGGAGGACCTGTCCCCAATGTTGGTGTTAGGGTTCCAAATCCCCATTCAGTTTCAAACAAAATGCCTCCTACTAGCATATTGTCTTCCCAATATCTTTAGGCCGCTGGCACCAATGATTTTTTCTCTGCTGGCTTCATGTCCCACAAAAAAAATTACAAAAACATGCCCCATTGGTTTTTTGTGTTGACCATTTGGCAAATGTGTTAATTCTGATAGGGTTAGTGATATTTTACCAAACCTTATATATAGAGAGAGAGAGAAGAGCAGTGTTTCTGTACCTTGGTGGCCAAGCAGGTTTAGGCACAGAGGTTAATATGGTGGGTCCTCAGATCCACTATGTGCCAGTGTGGTGTCTCTTTTTCTACTGTATAGAAATAGCTCTAGCTTAAATTTGGGCATTAAGAATTATCTACAAAAATCCCCATAAAAAAACCAAAAAAAAAACCATGCCCCATTGACTTTGTGTATTGACCATTTGACAATTGTGTTATCCCTTAGAAAGGTAATAATTATACAGCAACTTTGATACCCACGTATTATTAGCTCAGTCTAGAGCTTTTTCTGTTTAGGATAAACAAAGATGCCATCCCCATCCTGGATTCGAACCAGAATCCTCCTGCCCCCCACTTGAATCCGGAGTGTCTTGACTGTTTGATGAACGAGGACAGGAAACAACGCTCTCTTTCTCCGTATATAAGGATGTAAGATATTATTACCCTTCACAGGGATAACACAATTGCCAAATACGGTCAACATACAAAGCCAGCGGGGCGAATTTTTGTGAGAGAATTTATTATACAGTAATTTCAACACCTAAGAGCGTTGTTTCCTGTCCTCATTCGTCTAGCGGTCCGAGACACTCCGGGCTAAACGGAGGGACCCTGGTTCGAATCCAGGATCGGGAAAGCGTCTCTTTTTCTCCAAAAATAAATAAGCTCTAGTTTGAGCTAATTATACATAGCTGTCGAAATGACTGTATAATAAATTCCCCCATAAAAATCTCGCCCCGGAGGCTTTTCTGTGTTGACCATATTTGGCAATTGTGTTATCCCTGCGAAGGGTAATAATATCATACATCCTTATATACGGAGAAAGAGAGCGTTGTTTCCTGTCCTTGTTCGTCAAGCTGTCAAAACACTCCAGACTCAACAGACAGGCCCTGATTTGAATACAGGGTGGGAACGGCACCTCTGTTTTTCCTAAACAAAAAAAACTCCTCTAGATTGAGCTAATTATATGTGGGTGTCTAAATTATTGTATAATGAAATTCCACCACAAAAAAATTCTCACCTGAGGCTTTGTGTTTTGACCATATTTGGCAGTTGTGTTACCTTGTGAAGGGTAATAATATATATGGAGAAAAAGTACATCATTCCTATACCTTGGTATCCGAGCAGGTTAAAGCGCACTGGTTCATATACGGTTGGTCCCTGTTTTGACTCCAGGCCAGAATGTCATCTTTTTTTCTTCTATACATAAAAAGCTCTAGTTTAAGTTTAAGCATGGGCATCAAAAATTACTTAATTTTTCAGTATGTTTTATGTAGCAAAACTTTCCATATAAAATTAGTTGTAAAAACCAATTAGAGAAGAAAATTTAATTTAAGTAGTGCCTATGTGTACTTTCGTTGGGAAAAAAAATTGGCTACGCTAACAAAATTTTGGAACAAAACTAAAAGTTTAGACAATACATTTACAGAAAACTAAGCTTTTTATATATAATAAATTTTACCATATAAACTATAACATGTATAAGGTGTTTCATCAAAACCTCATAAAAAATACATAGCAACATTCCTTAAAAAGTTTTGAGCAAAAAGATTTTAATGTGAACATGTTGAGGAATCAATATTTTTGGAATTATTAAGGTTTGAAGTCCAGCCAATCAGAACAAAAATTGACTACCCTTTTGTTGCCGAGAACCACATACAAAATGGATCACTGAACTCCACCTGTTACAGTAGAAAGCGAACAACTCACTGAGCTGAGAAATAATTTTCCTTTTTCAAGCACTACCCACTTTTTCGTAGAAAACTGGAATTGTGACGAGAGACCTATTACATAGTTTTACGTGGAGTTAATATGGGTTACCACAATTGGTAATTTTTCCAATTGTAACAATTAGCTTGTTTTGAAGAAGTTTAATTTATTTATTATATATGAATACTTCATACATTTTTGCATTATATGCAACATTTAAAATACAATTTTTGCTATAATTAGTCATAACATCATAGATTACATATTCATCATTCCCTATTTTATACAATATAACAATTAACAATGGCAATTGTTAATTATCGCAATTGTGATTTAACAAATAACTTAATAATTTATACCATATTACTTCAATA
>QLNU02015360.1:137885486-137911910 GCA_006491805.2 Dysdera silvatica
GATGTACTTTCAACTTCCAGAAGACAGTCTTTAATTCTTTTGTTGATTAAGAAGCCAACACCACTTGTTCTTCCAGTTTCCGTTCCTCTATAATAAAACAAATGTCCGCTTTTAACTCTTAGTGTAAGCACCGATAATTAGATCTGGAGACTTGTATTTTAACTGTGAGTGAGAGAGAAGACTACTGGTCCATTATTACTGTCAGTAATTAAAGTGGGCTGTTTCTATACATTTCTCTTTTTATTTACAAAATCCTGTATAAATATTTTGCATCATATTACAAGATTTATCTGTGTCTTTGAAAACTGATTGTTCATTGCACTTTACTCAAAAAATTTATTGATATCCATTGGAATTATTAATACAGTAATTCTAAAGGTGGTAAATTTAATAAAAATGAGCACAATTCTTATTACATAATACAGTAATTAAGCTTGCATTTCAACCACAAACATACACCATAAAATGTGTTTCAAATTTTATAATACAGTTCTTAACCACAAGTAATTGCTATAATATAAGTCTTAGCAAAATGTTGTACTGATATTGCATTTAGCTTTATTTTTTTTTAATTCAGCTTAAATTAACTTAAAACGTTATAAAATATTATTATGAATGATAAATAATTTTATGAAATAAATTAATTTTATTTCTTTAGACAAAGTATCACTGGTAACTACCACATTTTTAGAAGAAAGTAATTGGCGAGAAAACTCAGTTTGTCGATTTGTTGTTGGTCCTTCGTGTACAGACATCGATAGCAGTATGGTGCACTTCATTGAAAAACTTATTCAAAGTTCAAAGGATTATGATTATCCACCATATTTTTCACTCGAGTCAGGTAGGCAAATGAGAGTGTTCTTCTTGAAATGCTACTACATTTTGTGTCTATTTATACTTTTAAAACTATGATTTTTCTCCATTCTTACATTATATATTCTGTATATTTGTGTGAATATAACTCTTATTCTAGTATTCATGTTTTGCACATCTAATTTTTTTCTTATTAACTTAGATTTGTTAAATACAGAATTGTTCAAATTAAAGTATCCCTACTTGGAAGGCTCTGTAGTGAGTTCTAAGGCTCATAATGAAGTGAAATCTGGACAACAGGTACTTAAAAGTATGCACTCGCCATTTATTAAAAAGAAGTAGAACCACTGTAAAATTTGCTATTAGATGGCAGTGTGGCAAAACTTATCACTGGAACAGTGCTATAATTGTTCAGTGTGTACTCCATTGTTAAGAAACAGCAGTTTTCATTTGAGTAACATCATTCAGTACAGTAGAATGTGGCATGTCAACTGGAATAGCCAGCACATGTCTAATGCTGTCGTTTAGATCTAATAGTGTTTCATATTCTTTTGGATGTACCTAGTTCTTTAAAAAAAATTGTATGATTAGGTTTGGTGATCGGGATGATTAAGGTGTATTGAAACAATGGCTGGTGACATATTTACATTTATCTGTAAAATTCTGTCTTAGCAACTTTTGAATACAAAGTTAAATTTGGGGTACCATCTTACATGAACATGGTTCTCTGAAGGTATTCATAATGCTGCAACTTTGGTATTGTAAAATTTGCCAACATTTTATAACACTGTTGTTCAGTAATGGAGCAGGTGCAGGACCCAATAAAGATGTTACCTGTTCAAAAAATATATAGCTCAATGATGAAAGTGAGAATAAATCTGCATACTCTATTACTTTTGAAAAATGCAATGGAACCTCTTAGATAACTTAAAAGTTTTCAGTTGTCAAAATATGACAGTTGTGCATATTCTGCTCATTTAAACAAAAGTGGGCTTTATCACTACAAAAGATGTTCTGTGGCCTAGTGATATCTGCAGTTGTGTTCATTCCAGGAACTGAAGTGTGAAACAATATAAATATCCGTGTCACCATGCTTTAGCTGCTGTAACATGTGCACCTTGTAAGGATAGTACCTTAATGCACCTGATGCATCACTAACCTTGAAGTACAATACAATCCACTTCACTTGCAACAACTGGCACACATGCTACCACATGATGGACTTCATAATTACATCACAGCTGTATCATTTTCCACACGAAAGGATTGTACTAATTTTCAACATCTGCCTGGTTGAATATCGAGATGCCATATTGCTTAAAATTTGAGATCATTTTGCAGACAGAACAACCAGTAATAATAGGTCCACACCTTATGCATTTCTGATACCAGAATTTGCATTTAGCTGCAACTGCATTGTTGTTGTTTCGTTGGTACTATGAGTAAAGTTGTGCTTTCTTCTGCAACCTTGACCTTTTGCTGCAATGTAAGCAAATATCTGTGATTTTAAAGAGATTGCTTTTGCTTTTATAGAACTAAGTAGCAAATAATTTAAGTTGTTGATACAGCATTATCTAATCATAAAGTTAGTAACTATTTTTCCTCTCTCAATAATTAGCAATGACATCCTTTGAAATACCTTATGTCTAAATGTCACTTCACTATGAGCCTTAATATGCTCCAGAACTCTGTAAGTAAGGATACTTTAATTTTACGAAACCTGTATTCAGGATGTAGTTATCAATTTAATATAAATTATCTTTTAATGAATATGCATGCAATATTTTTTTATTTATTTAAAAAATCTGAAATTCCGGTACTTTAATGTATACAGTAATGTGAAAATTGCAGAATTTTTGTGATAGTTTCATATGTGTGTTTCTTTTTATTTGTTAATACCAGGAATTGAGTTACCAACTTTAGAGAATACTAATGTTGAAGATATTCAGTGTATGGAGGAATATGTTCCTTCTCGTTCTTACCACCTAACTTGTTTCAAACCTGTTCTTCGTTTATTTGCTGCTGATCATTCAAATTGTGATGGCTCTTCAAAAAGTGACAAGAAAAAATTAAGAAAAGTGAATTTTAATTTTCTGAATCTTTGGTGTTTCAACAAAATTTTATTTTGCATGCTATTAAAATTTTGTAACAGTTTATACTCTGTAGTTGTATGTCTAATGTAAAAAAATAAAAATTCTCATTGTTCCGCCCTTTCTAATAAAATCTAACTTGAATGAATTTAAAATAATTCATAGAATATTAAGTAACCTGTGGGTGAGTTGTTCCATACTCACAAGGAAAGTACCTAATGGTAATCCATTCAATTTGCTTGACATTTACAAAATAGGTTCAAACCACTGTTTGAAGCATAACCTTGCTGTCTTTTCATTCTCAAGTCCACCAGTGCGAAGACATTAATAATGATATGTCATTCACAAATAAATCAGTCATTTCGAACGAATCTTTCTAGTGAACGAGACAGCTCAGTATTTTAAAATGAGCGTTTAGCCAGCTTTTAGATTATATAATTTTATAGGTTACTTTGTTCATGACTGATTTGCACACCGTTCGCAAATGACTGAGTTAGTCATTCGCAAAAAAAAAAGGGCACAGACACATTAGCATATGAGCTGATTATACGAATCTTTGTCAGTCGGTAAGCAGGTCCATACTGAATATTTGGTTCAGATATTATGTTAATTTCAATCTTCAGACATTTTGCTAGTAAGAAAAGGACTTGATGGCAATCTCACTCATTTACTTTAATGCATACTATATATGCCATTTACTACTATATAATATATAGAAATAAATGTTTGGCAAAATTTCATGGCGATAGATATATGGGCAGAAGTTTAGCTAAGCTATTTTATTTAAACAAACAATTGTATACATTTCCCTGTTGTTTTAAAAATTGCAATGAGTATAAATTCAGCTAACAAGGAAGGGAAAGAAGTGAAGGAGTATGCATACTACAAATGAATGTGGAAATATTCGACGAAACAATACGCAATATAAATAAGACACAAAAAACAACGTTTTAGAAGCGTATTTATGTCAAGATTGAGTTCAAGCTACGCGTTTCGGGCGATAAAAGTTCGCCAAAAAGTTATTGCTTACGAAACTTTTTGGGGAACTTTCAGGTAATCGAACTTTTATCACCTGAAACGCATAGATTGAACTCAATCTTGACATAAATACGCTTCTAAGGTGTTTTTTGTCTCTTATTTACAAATGAATGTGTTAAAGAAATGGGTCATTTAAATGACAGACCTATTGACACAAATCATCAAAGTGAACGACTTTGCACATTACTAGTTATTAATATTTTAAGTTGCTGTGGAACTATTATTTTTCTATTTTTAACTGTTAAAGCAATGTTATTACAAATAGTTGAACATGCATATGACTCGACTATGAAGACTGTCAAGTGTTTCTTTAACTATTAATAATAGAAAAGAACAGTTTCGTAGCAACTTAAAATGTTAATAACTTCACATCCACAAATGAAAAACTGGCAAGTGTATTCTTCCAACATTAATCGGATCCTATTTTGTAAATTTCAAGCAAATTAGATGGATCACTGTCGGGTACTTCACTTATCAGTACTTTCTAAGAATGTAAGATATATTTTGTTAATGTTTATACTTAGTGAGATAATTAAGATTTTCAATATTCCCCAGCTTGTAGTTTAAATATATTCTTCAAGAAGTTGAAACAAATTAATTTCTGTCAGGTAAGATAATATACCTGCAAAGTATATTTAAAGCATCAGTGGCTTCTTTAAAACTTGGTGTGGGTAGTTTGTGCTTTGTTTCATAATCCAATGTATCTTTATCTGAGTCAATCTGTTTTCTTCTTACTGTTTTATCATCAGTTTGATCCAAACTTCCTGTTACTAAAATATTTTTATCGCAGTTACATAACTTTTCCAATGTCAATCTTGAATCTCAGCAAGCTTGCTCTGTTCATAAGGTGTGAAGTCATCATTTTCAATGTTAATTTTCTTTGTTTCTCCTTTTAAAACTCCAGCCATATAAAAGCAGGTTTCCATGATCTGAAATGAAAATTGATCCTATTCTGAACATTGCATGTACATTGCTTACAAGACTGTTAACTTCTTAATTTCCTTCTTTTCAGTTGCCCAGGTTAATAACTTTCAGATTGAAAACTTTCTATAATAACTTTTTACACAATGAATAATGCCTAAATCTAATAGTCGTAACTTGCTAGTACAGTTTGTTGGTAAGAACTGGACAGTCACATTATTCAGGTCAGGAATATCAGGTGGGTGAGCAGGGAATGGTCCATTAGCAATAGAATTTTTCTATTCTCATTACACATTTTAGCAGCCAAGTTTCTATGCCAATCGATGAAAATTTGCAACGTCGTCTATGCTTTGGTGATGTTTGTGTAGTGCATAGGTGCCAATCCTTCCGATTTACCCAAAAGGCTTACGATTTTTTATCGATCTACCAGTCGGAAAATGATTTCTTCTGATTTTCGGAAATTTCATCTAAAATTCCCTTGGTTTCCAAGCCTATTTTTATGCATATGTGCATATTTAATAATAAATATATAAAATAAAAAACACAAATATTGGTAAAAGAAGTCGGGAAAAATTAGTCTGCTGTTGACAGCATGCGTGGCGTGACGGGGAATTTTAGCTCCAGCTATGACGTAGAGTGATGCCCCTGCAAACAAAAGATCTGGATTGTAGTTGTTGGGGAAGGCAAGAAAGAATGCGCTACACCGTTAAGGTTTTGGTCAAGCACGTGACTCTTTATAGGGAAGCCATGTGTTAGACATATCTGGTATTTCTTTGGGATTTTGGAAAGTTTTGTTTTAGGTGTTTTTAAAATAACTTAATGATGTACTAGTTAAAAGGTACTACCAAACGTTTAAAGCCGAATATATGAAGATGTTTAATTTTATTCAGAAATCAAGACTGGGGCCAAAATATGCTTTCTGCACGTGTTGCCGTAAAGACATAAGCATTACTCACGGTGGTAAACGCGATATTACTTTGCATTCTGAGACTGTTGAACATAAGGAGACGTTCAAGGCTGTAGAGTCTAATCATAGTATCAAGCCTTCATTTTTTGCATTTAACGATACCTCCATGATTAAAGCTGAATGTTTATTTACATTGTTTTTGATCGAACATAATTTGCCAATGAATTGCAGCGATCACACGGGGATGCTCTTTCGGAAAACGTTTCCTGACAGCAGTATTGCAAAACAATATGGATCTGCAAAGACCAAAACTTCTGCAATTATGAAAGAAATGTCTGCAAAGGAATCCTCATCACTTGTTGAAAATTTAAGGTGCTATCCATTTTCAATTGCAACTGATGGAAGCAACGATGTTGATTCAAAGCTGTATCCAATAGTGGTAACTTTCTTCGATCCTTTATGTGAAAAAATTGTGAATTGTCTTTTATCTATGCCATCTTTGAAAGAAGATACTACTGGGTTAAATATTGGAAATCTTCTGGTAAGTGCTTTACAATCTGAAAACTTTCCAATTTCTAATTGTGTTGCCTTTAGCTGTGATAATGCACCTGTTATGATAGGAAAAAAGCAGGTGTAGCAGCAGTGTTAAAGAATCATCACCAAAATATTGAAATTATGGGCTGTTCCTGCCACCTTATTAACTTAGCAGCTGAAAAGAGTGCTGCATGTTTGCCATTTAAAATCGATGAAATTTTGGTAGACATTTACTATTACTTACAAAAGAGTTCGAAAAGAAAAGATAGGTTGAAAATTCTTCAAGAATTTCATGAGACTGATATAAAAAAGGTACTAAAACACGTTAGCACTCGTTGGTTGTCTGTTGGAAAGTGCTTAGAGCGTATAATCCAGCAGTGGCAACCTTTGATCAGTTTTTTTAAGGAAGAGGCCATGAAAAGGAATCAAATCACCCCACTTTCTTTCTTTACTATTCCCTCTATCAAAGTTTCGGTTGAAAATGCAGATAAAGTGAAAGAACGTAACAGCAAAAAAGCATCACAGAAATTAAAAAGGAAAGCTCAAAATTATGTGGATATTTCTAAGAAACAAAAAACTGAAAACTCCATGTCTCGTGAACAAAGGTTGTTTTATTTTCTGTCGGAAGATATCAATAAGGCTTTCTGTTTATTTTTATCTTATACTGTGCCTGTATTTAAAAAAGCAAATGCTCAACTTCAGTCTGCGGAACCACATATTCATATGCTAAAATCTCTTCTCTTAAAATTGTACAGAGAAATGCTAGTGAAATTTATAAAACCAAGCGTCACAAAATTATGTAATAATATTTTGAAAGTCCACTATCATGAGAGGAGTAATCAAAAAGATGATGTTGATATCTTAATTGGAAATGGAACACTGAAAGTAATCCAAGATTTTAACATCCATGATAAAAATGAATTTTATGAAAACGTCAGAAGCTATTTCATAGCAGCATGTGACTACATGCACAATAAATTTCCTTTTGAGTTAGAAGTGTTACATCATGCAGAGGTTACACAAATATCGAATTTTGAAAATGCATCATTTTCCAGCTTAAAATATTTTACAGAAAAATTTCCTGTTCTTTTGTTCAATAATACAGAAGATGAAGCTGTTGATGCTTTACAAACAGAATTCAGTGAGTTCCAGGCTTTCGAAGTTCCACAAACTGTGAGTAATGAAGGTAGCATTGATGCACAATGGGCAGCCATAGGTAAAATAAAAAATGATACTTGTGAATTAAAATTTAAACGACTTTCTCAGGTTATGCTGTCAATACTTACGATCCCTCACAGTAATGCAGCATGCGAGAGAGTCTTCAGTCAAGTGAAGAAAATTAGAACTGACTTCAGGTCAACCATGTCTGATGACACATTAGAAAATTTACTAATAGTTAAATGCAGACAACATGTGAAATGTTACGAGAATGTATTTGACAAAAAATTTCTCAAATGCAAAATCTTGCACTACAGCATTTGTAAATTCTAAGAATTAATATTGCGTTTAATACAGTTTAATCCTCTATTATTATTAATTTAATAAATACTTAATTTCCTCATTGTGCCCTTTTTTCATAAATTATGTATGATTTTGTTTAATTAAAAAATGGTGGCCGGCCCACGCATGCACAATTGATTACAGATTTTTCACTTCTAGAAGTTGGCACCTATGGTAGTGGCATGGCCTTTTGTTTTTCACCCTTGAAACATCTTGACTTTTTGGACTTGCCAATGATTAGTGGGATCAATGTTTCTGATCCATTACTATTAAGTACATAACAAAATTATCATTCTTTACTTTTTCCATTATAGCATGTCTTGTTCTTGTATACAATTGTTTTATTTGGCAGTAAATTATAGAAGAGGCCTGTGTCATCAACATTGAAAATATTCTTTCTATCAAGTCCCTTCACAGTAACCTGCACTATTTTTTTCTGTTCTTCTACTCTTTTGTCATCGACAGTTGCATTTTCAAACTAAGCCCATATCGTTCTTTGAACTTTGATAACCAGCCACTAAAAACTTGAAAGTTTTCAATTCTAAATTCAGTTGCTTGATGTGGGGCTTTTTCTTGTAGCAATACGTCAGAAATTGGAATGTTGAATGCTCTCGCCTCGTTAAACCATTGTTGAAGAGATTTGTCAAATATTTCTGTTTTAGAACAATACATTTTTAAATGTTTATTCGATGAGGATCCTTGTTTTTGTGCAGCCTCTAATATTTTTTTGTGGTTTGCTAAAATACCTTTAAGAATAGACTTAAATACCTGAAATTGATTAGCAAATTTTAGTTTATTTTTTCCGTTCTTTAATCATTTTTAATTTAACCTGAAGCGTGAGGCCCTTTCTTTTGTCAGTCATTTTTCAACTACTATGACTAACACCAACCCCTTCTTTTTATATACTATGGAAACCTAATCAGTTCAGACAGTCCATTTGGTGTACTTGCATTCAACAACAGGAAATGGGAATGGTGAGGAAAGAAGAGCAAGGTTAAACACCGGTAAAAGAATGGAATTTCTTAATCAATAGGGCCTTGTTTATATGCACTAAAACACCAGCAAAATATGCATGCAATTATGCACTAAAGAACCTTGAAATATGCATGCATATGCACCTAAAATTAATAAATATGTGTTTAAATATTTTTAACTTGCTTGAAAATTTTATATCCAGCATTTAAAACAAATACATACATTAACTACTGAGTAGAAATATTCAATATACATAAAATGATACGCTTTATGCAGCACAATTACTTCATATCACAATGCGTCTCTCGATATTCTGAACGATTAAGCTTTGTCTTCTCTCATTCAATAGCAGCTTTATGGCCAAAAAGTCCTCTCCAGAGCTTATTGGACAGTATTTATAAAAATTTGCTTGGTGCAGAATGACCCTTGCTGTCCTTGTGCCATAAAAATACAACCAACCAACCTTATAAAATTTTGCAGATTATATACTATGGATAGTTTATAACCATTATAGAGCTATCACTCACGTCTGTCATTGATTGATAATGATGTGGAATTTTATCCTATGTAAGTGTGTGTTTAATCTTATATTGAATCAATTGCCAGTCTAGCACAACATAGAGGACTAAATCTTTGCGTTCCCTAATAAGGATAGTGACCATAATTTAGTTATGGCTACAGTTATGGCAGCCTAGAATATAGAAATAAATATGTACTTTTACAAATTCCTTTACCTTTCTACTTAAAAAGTAAGAGAAAAGTTTAGTTTTAGTGTTATGAAGAAAATTTTCAAGAAAGGAATAACAAAATGCTTAAAATTACTAGAGCCCTTAAAATATGCATTTATTCTAGAAATTCGCGGTTTTTATGCATTTATATGCACTGACACTAAAGAGGGCTAAAGTGTGCATTTGCATTTTATCCTGGCTCTGTTGATCAAAAATACATTAACAGTATGAAACATTTGCTGGTATCACAAAATATGGTCACTAAATGAAAGAAGTCATTAATTAGAATGATGTTATTGAGAAATTAATTACATTATTTTCTATGGTGAATTTGCCGTGACCTCAAAATATGATTATTAAATGGAATGAGTCATTAATTAGAAGGTAATAATTGAGAGATATTACTGTATGTATATATAGCCTTTGTTGCAAATGTGCAGTTTTCTGCTCCAAAAGCATATTTTTCTGCCACAACTGCTCTAAAAGTAAAATTTTCCTGCTGCAAATCTCATTGGGTGAACGTAACCCTTGGCAATAATTTCATGGGTTTGATTGCACTGGGCTGCGTTTAATTCCTAGTAAGCTTGGTTATATGTTAACATGTTATAGTTCAGGGGTCACTTTAAGCCATATGCCCTGTACCATATGATGTATTATGCAGTGTTGGGATGTAAAAAATATACAATAGCTTCAAATGTTTTATTGTTAAAGACATTTTTCGAACTTTGCTGTTTAATATCTGCCATAATTGCATTAAGTCACCCTCTAGGATCTTAATCTCAGTTTCCATTCCATAGAGGGTAAAAGACTTTATGTAATCTTGAGATCATACACTATATGACAGAGAAAATACAACACCAAAAAGAAATGGGCAGAAAGCAATAAAAATCGGTGAACAGAGAGAGAGACAGCAATGAAGAATAAGTGAAGTTTTTTCCAACATGAGACACCTATACATTGAGCGACAACACTGTCTGATCAGTAGGTTATAGGATCACCTCGGGTGGCAATACAGGTAGTAACATGCCTAGGTACAGACTCAATGAACATGCGAATGGTGTCCTGAGCGATGACTGCCTATTCCCTGTCAACCATTTTCCAGAGTTTGTCTTCTAAACGTGGTGGTGGCAGCACGTGAAAGCAATGCCCAATTACGTCACATACATGTTGGATTGGTGAGAGATCAGGTGAGACGTGGCCAGTGAAGCATCTGAGTACCTTATAAGACATGTTGGCTGATACGTGCCATCTGCAGTCTGACATTATCCTGCTAGTAAATGGCATTGGGCACCCCCTGAAGGAAGGGTAGTGGTATCAGCCATAGCATGTCATCCACATATCGTTGTGCCGTCATAGTTCCCTCAGTACGTACTAGAGATAACCTGCTTTCATAGACAATGACACCCCAAACCATAATGCCACACTGTCACGTGGTGTACCATTCCATGGATGTGGCCAGATTGGACTTATCACGACATCGGCGTTAGGCTTGTACATGGTGATTGTCATTGCTCAAACAGAAGCATGACTGATCTTGGAACATAACCCTATGTCATTCCGCCATCCATGTGGCTCTATCCTGACACTATTGCAAACAGAGTCATCTGTGCTGTTGAGTCAATGGCAGCCTTCTTAATAGATGCCATGAGTGCAGGTCATCAGTGACCAGTTGGTAGATAATGGACCTGGTCGATATAGGAGCATCAAGGGTGTCATGCACATCCTGAAAAAGGGTGACGGAAGTGGACTGCAGTGCCGCCAATGCTTGCTGGCAGATGCAGTGGTCCATACATGCTGACATCACTCTGACTGCACCAGCACCCCTTAAATATATCACATTCCCTTGTTCCAACCATCTTTGCCACAGTCGGTGTACCTTGGGCGCATGTAAGTGGCTGTCCGCTGCATTTTGATGTATGGACAAACTTGCCCTTCTGAGTCTGATCACCATTCCTCTCGTAAAATCGTCTGTCAGCTGAGACTTTCTCAGTTGTCGGCGGCCTAGTAGTCTCTGCTACTACATGTCTTCTCTGAGAAGAAAACTCTATTTCCTGGGCAGACAGAGCGACACAGTTATTGCCAATTCTGCAGGTTTTTTCCCTTTTATCACACTCAGCATGTGTGGAACAGCTCCACATTTTACATCATTTACATAACTTGGTGAGTTGCATCTGCCCTGCAATTTGCATAATTTTCTGCCCACTCCTTGATGTTACATTTTCACTGTCACATAGTGTATTTGAATATTGGTCCTGTCTCAGATAACCTAAGTAGTTTTGACATATCAAAACCTCTCTAATTAAATGATATCCTTGTTTGTTTTTTGGTTTTACGGCTCAAAGACTACAGTGGTCATGCTGCGCCGGGACCTACTGTTTTCCGAGGAATCCGAACCTCTTAAGGCCTAGGGAACCAAACCCCGGACTACAGTGAGCAGTGCGATCTTTATGAGATCTCTGAGTAAGCGTTCTTTTTGCACTGCTGGGAGTCGAACCCGGATTAGCTGCAACCAGGAGCGTGTTACCACCCTCATACCCTTGGGCCCTGATATCCTTGAATGAACAAACTTTTCTGAAACTACAATGTATACAGTCCAGCAATGTAAGAAAATTTAATCTTCATTTAATTTATTTTTTGCTGAACTTTGTGTTATGGTACTGAAAAATACATGTTTTTTTCTGTTTTAATTTTCTTTCTTTTGTTAGAAAAAAAAATCAAATTCTTTTAAAGAGACAGTGTCCTCACTTTCAATATTAAAAATAAGTACTGAATGCATTGATTTTCAATTGCATACTCCAATGTATCCAGCCAAGATGAGTAGAATTGTGAACAAATTAGTCAATCCATCAGAGAATTTGCTCTACCATTGTAGCAATAATTTTTCATTTAAGGTAATTTTGTTACATTTTGTTTGCATATCTTTTAATTACACTTCAGTTTTGTTGACGAAGTGTAAGCTTTACTTTTGAATAATAAATTGTGAATGATTATTTTCATATGTATATAAATGACTAAAGGTATCAAATTTGCAGCATTTTATTAGCAGTAAAATTATGCAATAATAAAAAAATATGAATAAAAATGCAAATTTGATCTTTTATTCTAAATTCAATTTATTTATTTTTTTAATTTTCCTTTAAGTAAATGTCTTTGTGATCCTCAATTTCGGTGATTGTCCTATAATCTGTTATTAATCAATATCAGTAAAATATCTGGGCCTAGCATGTGCAACATGTAGAAAAAATGTTTTTAAGTGTAGTCTCCATGCGTTTTGGCTGAACTTTGGCCATCTCTTGTTAGGAATATATGTCCGTCTGGCATGAAAACAAACCATGCAGTGTTGCCGATTGACCGATGTGTCGTGTTGCCAGTTAGATCCTGTTTCTGGTTAATAAGTTGCTATTAATGTTGACTGACGCTCCATCTATTGGCAGCGAAACAGTGCATTGAATCAGGTGGGGTAATAGGCAAAGTTTGAAGAGTTGAAAGTAGGTTTCTCCAAGCGTGAATGAAGTATGGAGTGGACCTGTGGTCATTTACAATCTCACCAGAGTGTTTGTGAATACAAATATATATTCCGAGTTTGTGAATAAAAATATATATTCCGAGTTTGTGAATAAAAATATATATTCATGTATTCCTGATGAGAGACGGCTGAAATCCATTAGAAACACATTGAAATTTGTCTAATAAAATTTCCACTATGCTTAAAAAAAAATTTTTTTCTATTTTTTATTTTTCGTAGTGCTACATCATGAGATTAATTAGCATGTGCAGTTATTTCCTTCTATGCAAAAATGAAATGGCCTAACCATTTGGTTTATTGTTGTTGAAGTTTAAAGTACAAATCCAAAACCATGTTTAAAAGAATCGATTGGCACACCAATTGCAAAGCAAGATAGATAATCATATTTTTAAAAGAACATTTACCCATACAAGATTACAGTTAAATTTGAATATAAGTGAAGAAATATTTGTCAGTACAGAATTTTAGTCAAATTTATAAAGTTTACAGATAGAACAAAGAGGATAAAGCTATATTGATAATGTGAGTTGAAAGGTGGGGGAGGGGGCATTTATGAGAAGAAATATGATGGTACCCCAACACTAGAGTCAGTGCATATTTTCTGATAATTGATGAGAAAATTCGTTGAATAAATAATTTACAATTTATCAGTGTGATTTTCCAGCATTTCATAATGTTGCATGAAATTATAACTGTGTGAATTTGATGATTTATTTCATATGGCCAGACATTTCTTATCTTCAGGACTTGATTACTGTTCTTTTTTTTTACGGCTTGTGGTGGAGTGTTCAATTCATTGTTTTAATTATAATTACTGCCTAGCTAACCTCTGTCTACTAACCTCAACAGAAATGATAACAAATATAGCTGAACTAACGAGCAAAAACGGGAAGTGAATGTAATTAGACACACACAAACACACACACACACAGGAGAGATACAAGAACAATAAATAGTGTGTGAACATACTTCATGCATTTAATAGTATTGCTTTGTGTCATGTATCTGTTCATATTTTTAAATAAATATTATAGGATATGTCTTTATAAAAAATATTGAACATGCTTCACTGTAAACTGAAAGAGTGTTGTGTATTTTTAGTAAATTTCAAGTGAAATATTTGTTTTGTATTTTATACTTGGAGCAACATTAAAAATAATTATATCAGGCATGTAAAATTGAATATCAGTTACAAACCATGCAAAATATTTATATAGATTTTTTTAATTTTGAAGTCTATATTAAATAAGTTGAGATATATATATCGGTGGTGGCTCGTGGCGAGATTTTAGGGTGTGCGCATGAAGGCTAATTCACCAAAACACATGAATTTACTGCCTATACTCCTCAAGAAACTGGTTTTTAGCTCATTAGGTAAATAAGAAAGAAATTTATGGTAACTTTGGGTTTTGGTGAATTGGTTTCATGCACATACCCTAAAATTTTGCCACAAGCCGACATTGATATATATATATATACACACACACACGTATATGTATTTAAGTATATAATAGACTCCCGTGTAATTTGAGTACCTATATGCCAAAGATATTGCAACTATTGTTTTCATATAACATGATTCCTCATACAATTCCCTATATATTAAAATATAGGAAATCCCCGCGTTCAAAAATGAAATTTGTGTTAGTTGAGCATAACACTGCTATCTCCATCGCTATCTTTTGTTTTGTAATTATTTTATTTTCTTATATGGCCACCCTTAATAATATGGTATGAGTATCAGTCAAGAATGACCCCCACCACCTCCGATTTCAGTTCTGTTGGGTTAGTTCCACAACATGGAACTCCCTCAGATGATGCAGTAGGTAAATATGCATAATACAAAATTAGTAAATTTGATTCATAAAAACTGCTTTCTAAGGGTATGATGGATGAAGTTAAAAAGAAAATATATTTCTATTCAATAAAAAATGTGGTATACAAGGAAAATTCTTGTATAACACAATTTCTTATAAGGCAAATTCATACAGTGCATAATACACTCTATAACAAAACAAAATCCACTCACCAAGAAGGAGTTGTCCGATTGTAATGAAATTTCGTATGCAAAGACATTTTGACCGAACATGCAAATGATTAAAATTTGGTGTCCAATGAATGAATAGCGGGAACTCCAGCGCATCGGAACTGCGCATTCAGCAGGTGTATATAAGGAGCGATTCTCAATATGTGGTCAAAATTTCTGTTGCATTTTGACTGCGGATATCTTACGTCGACTGTAACAATGCCTCGCCGAAAGATTCGTGCTCATTACGAGCATATGTCAGAGTTTGAAAGAGGTTGTGCTATCGGATTGAAAGAGGCTGGTTGGACGAATCGAAGAATCGCTGGACATGTGGGTCGAGGCAATGTGCCGATGGCAAGAATCGGTCAACAATGTCAGTGTCAGGACAGCAGTGGTCAACCTAGGGCCATGATAGAACGGGAAGACAGAGCGATTGTCAGAGCAGCTGTCACAGCACCGGATTCGTCGTTATCAACTATCCAACGTGGGGCCCGCACACATGTGTCCAACATGACCCACAGCAGACGACTTACCAGGAGAACTCACAGTGAGTGCCCCACCGATTTTGATGAAATGTTTTGATGGAAGTATAGCCGAAATAAGGAAATACGTGTCTCGGCATTCGTGCCAATGCGGCTAATTTCCAGAGACATGGATTTTTAAAGATTTTGCATCCGATATATGAGCTTAAAACACAACCCCCTCTGCAGGCCAACCTGTAGCTTGGGCGGTAAGTTGTCGGCTCTTCGCGCCGTGTTTTTGTGTTCAATGCCTGGGGAAATCGATCACACTTTTTTTTTATGTATCCTTTTTACATATTTATGTATTTTTATTAGTAAAAATACTTCGCTTACAATCGGATTTTGTTCATAAACTTACTTTAATAAAATTCATATTTATGTAGTTATGTTAATTGTATGCTTATTGGCAGTGATAATTTCTACTCGAATTTTAATTGTTGATTATCAAAAAGTTGAAAAGTAGAAAAAGTTTTGGTGTAGCCATCCAGCCTGTTATGTAGTTAAGTAGATCCAGCACACTTTAATAATGTTTTTACAAATGACGACGGCACCTCTTCTTCTACTGTTGAAGTAATTCCACCTCATTGTACCCCATACTGTCAACCTCGTGATGTGTACTTCCTTCCGTCAAGTAAAAAATTTCATTAAAAGGTTACAAAATTGTGTTGAAATCTTACAAGAAAATAGTCATTTAAACACGTGAGCAGATAGATGCTTTGAAGACCCATTCACTTATTCACAATCAACTTTCGGCTCCGATTTTCAAGAATATGTTACCATACTTTATACTTCATTTATTCCTTATTATTTTATACATCAGGAGACCATACAAACGATTTGCTTGGGAAATGGAAAGAGAGCAGTAGCGATGCTAGTAACGGGGCTCTCTTTCCGGTAGAAAAAGCAAGGGATTTCTCGTATTCTGCAAGAAACAACAAAGATATTGATTCGCGCGTACAAATCCGCATTGTTATTAAGAGATTTACATTTGCAGGTGTATCACATTTACAGAGTTTATGAGCAGAGTCTTGACTCGAAGATGTTACAAGTGAAGGTTGAAGTCCAAAGGTGAAATCTTTGTAGGCTGCAGGGTAAGAATGTTTTTCCTTGTAGCCAGGACCGGAAGAAGAAGTAGGAGAAACGAAAGCTCTTGGTTTGTTGCAAAGTTAACAAACGAAAGAAGAGTCTTTGAAAATGTAGATGGTATTTGTTTTCCAGATGATATTAGACAAAGAAAATCAGTTGTTCGAACAATTCATTTATAAAATGCTCACGTTGTAGAATTTTTTTATGTTTTTATTATTTTTATGATAATTATCATCCAAAACTGTGTACCAGTAAACAATTCCGACACCTCCGATAGTGATACACAAAAAATATGTTCACGTCAGTCAGTTTTAAAATAAAATTGATTGCATTTTATAAAATAAAATGTTTCTGTATAAATAAAATGCACATAAATGAGATGCACATAAAATGTTTATATGTTATAAAATAAAATATTACATACTAAAAATACATTTTTCAATAGATAAATATATTTAAAAAAATATTAGGCATAATAGATGCTAATAGTGGATGACTGCAAAGGCTAATAATGACAAAATAAGACGAATTAACGCAGTTTTCTTTTTTATTTAATGGAATTGTTAAAAGTTTTCAGAAAAAAATCTTTCAATCCTTAAATAAAACAAAACTGCATTATTGGTGTAATTTCATCCCTTCACAGGTTGACAATGAGTACGCAAATTTTATAAAAGTTATATTCACATAAAAACTTACAGCTAACTCCTAAACTTTTTGTACCTTTACAACTCTTCAATTAAATGTTAAAATTCGTGTAAAAATTATAACTGCGAAAAATAGTATCACAGAATTAAATATGTAAATATGAATTTTATTAAAGTAAGTTTATGAACAAAATCCGATTGTAAGCAAAGTATTTTTACTAATAAAAATACATAAATATGTAAAAAGGATACATTAAAAAAAAGTGATCGATTTCCCCGGGCATCGAACACAAAAATACTGCACAAAGAGCCGACTACTTACCGCCCAAGCAACCGATTGACTTACAGAAGGCGTTGTGTTTTAAGCTCATATATAATATGCAAAATCTTTAAAAATTCATATCTCCGAAAATAAGCTGCATTGGCATGAATGCCGAGACACGTATTTCCTTATTTTGGCTCTACTTTCATCAAAATCGGTGGATCACTCACTGTGGGTTCCCCTTGTGAGAGAACGGAATTTATGCTCGGGCCGAACGTTACGCCGCTTACCTCTCACGCCTTTACACCGTCAAGTCCGATTACAGTGGTGCCGGGCTCGATCAACTTGGAACTGCGCTGACTGGGGACGTATAGTCTTTAGTGACGAGTCCCGTTTCCAACTGTGTCCTGACGACAACCGCAGACGTGTCTGGAGACGTCCAGGGCAGCGTGGGGATCCTGCCCTTACTATAGCATGCCACACATGCCCACAACAGGGCGTTATGGTCTAGGATGCCATCTCCTTTGATAGCCGGACCCCTTTTTGTAGCCATTTCTGGTACGTAGACGACATTCTACGACCGGTTGTGTTACCGTTCCTTTTGCGACACCCTGGACTTACGTTTCAACAAGACAATGCCCGGCCGCACACGGCACGTGTTGCTATGAATTGTCTTCAAGCTTGCCCAACACTTCCTTGGCAAGCTAGATCTCCTGATCTCTCTCCCATAGAGCACATTTGGGACGCTATGGGAAGGCGATTGCAACCATCCCGGAATGTTGACGATTTAGCCCGACAGTTGGAGACAATTTGGCAAGAAATTCCGCAGGACACCATCCGGGATCTTTATCAGTCTATGCCACGCCGGGTGACAGCTTGCATCCAGGCCAGAGGTGGACCAACGCCTTATTGACTTCCTCCCTTTGTAACGGTCAAACTCTGCAATAAATCATTCAATTGTTCTGAAATTTTAATCGTTTCTTTTTCTATGTATGTTCTTCACATCCACCAATTTTTATCGCAATCGGACAACTCCTTCTTGGTGCGTCGATTTGTTTGTTATAGAGTGTATATTCACATTATAAGAGGGTCTACCATATGTTTGGTAGGTAACACCGCTTGACATAAATATAATAAAAGCAATCGGGCAGCCGTCTTATATACCAATAATATAATAAACCGCTCAAAGTTGTCCAATTGCTTTTATTATATGAGTCTACCATATATTAATTATGTAGTTGTGTTATTAAATTTGTATTTATGCTTTTATTGGTGTAACTTTTGCAGTTGTTTGGAGCAAAGATTTTACTTCTAAAATATCAGAACGATGATCAGATTGAGAAAACCCTTATTCCATCATTTAGTGCAACGTTATTTAAAAAATCTTTATGCAAACCAGAACATTGGATTAATCAAAAAGATATTTTACTGGAAGAATATAATTTTGAATGTAGCCATACTCAAGTTATTCTTACTGAGCCACTTCTCTTTACACTTCTATATATGTACCAATCATGGACAAAAAAGGACTTCATATTTGACCATGGGAAAAAATTTTCATCCATGTCTGATCATATCAAAGGTACCTATTTATATTACTTAATTACAAAATGCAATATATTCTTCTTACATATAATTAATTTGATAACTTTTTTCCAAAAGTAACTTTAATGCTATAAATAAAACTGAAAATGAGAATTAGAAAATTAAAAATGAAATTTTAAAGGAGGACTGATGAGTATAACCCACCGAACAGCTATCGATCAATTTTTTTCCAAGGTAAATAAATTTTAATACAGTTGAAACCGCATATATGCAAATGGACGCAGCAACGAAATCCTTTGCATATAAGCGAGTTTCGCATATAAGCGGGTTTTACATAAAAGAGGTATTCTCTAAACTGCAACATAGCGTGCAAATAATTTGCTCATTAAATTTTTATCGAATTTTATTATTAAATTATATATTCTTGTTTCTAATTTTATAAATCATACACATTATTTATTTCAATATTTATAATGCACGGTTACTATTTCATTAATAAGAGTAACAAGAAATAATGTGCTACTTACATAAACGCATGTACTGTATTTGTGGAAAACAGTGGACAAATTACAACCATATTCTTTTGTTATTTATATCTTTGTCTTATTGTTTGATTTCAAAGAATTTAAAATCGCCAACTTTTGATCAATATTTAAGCAAATATGTCAGTTTCTTTTCATCTGCCATGTTCACAATAAATATAAACTAAAAAGTGCAAAAGAAGAAAGCAAAAAACTTGCAAATAGACTAAGTATTTTGTAGACCAATAAAACACAAGATTCGTAATTCACTGCGACAGTTACAAATATAAAATTTGATGAGGATTCCAAACACAGGCATATCATGTATATCGGTATGCGCGATTTATTGTACATGGAACTTGCCTAATGTAATGCATAAGCTTGTCTTTACAGATTGTGTGCATTGTATGTCTCCTGTGATAAATAAAATCCATTTATTATTTATGATTATTATAAAGGGAGGGAGGCATAAAGAAAACCATAAATAAGCTGGTATGGGAAACTTCGACAAGGGTTGACAGCCATTTCCTATGGGGCAAGCCAATCCTTAAAACTAGGGTTGCCAACAACATATTTGCTGTGAATGAAAACTTGCACATAAAGTTTCTTTGCATATCGGTTTAAATTCCATAACAACACCTTAGTTTGGCTTCAAAAATGCTTGCATATATGCAGTTTTTGTATTTATACAATCGCAATTAAACAGATTTAGATAGCATTAAAAATATAGGAGAAAATTTTAGGCTTGATATTTTTTGCATATATGTGGTTTTGGCTGTATTTAACATTTTGTTGTAAATTTACATTATACAGGGTGTGTCAAATGTTCGTAAAAACTTTAAAAAATCATAAAAAAGGAACAAATAATGATAAAGAAGTGCGGTTTATGCGAAAGGTTTTTTGGAAAAATTGGATTTTTTAGTCACAAAAAATATTTAGTTTAAAAGTCACCTACAGACAATGCTGATACACAAAGTATTCAAAAGAAGTATTCAATGCATTCTTGTAGTGAAAGATCTGGATGAACATGGACTGTTCATTCGAATCCAACAGTACTGCATAATTTGCGAATGTCATCGTTGCCAGATCAAGCGTTGCTTATGAAGTTCTTCTACCTGAATGTTGAATTAGAAGCCACTGCGTTTCGGCAATTTCACACTGTAAAATAACTAAAGACAAGAAATGGCCACATGTCATATGTTGTTCGCCTTAGTTCTGTTGTAGGGACTCATGAATCAACGATCATTGATACATGAACCCACATTTCCAAAACGTTTAATCATGATTTAATGTTCACCATTTTGTTTCCCCGCACATACGCTTTTCCCCATCCAGAACCCAGATGGACCAACTCATCAATGGTTCGCTCTGTTCCCAGCGACAGAAGACATTGGCTGCAGGTGACGATTGAGTTTAATGTACAACATGGTATGGCGCAAAGATAACTTAATTTCATCAAACTCCTTGACAGGCATTTCCTGCTTATAAGTACCCTTGCTGTACATGGTTGTTATGACCCTCCGAGTGTGATGTCATAAACCCATGACTAGAACAACAAATCGTCGATTAGTATTAAAGTAACCAATGAACATTTGCGTATGAAAAGGGTGAACAGCCAATAAGAGTGATTGCGAGTGTAGAGACGATGAGGCGAACACCAATAAAAGACATTCTTTCGGTAGGACTCTTAGCGAGATGGTCACGCTGCCCATGATGGACATTCATAATGTCTTACAATAATAATGTCAATTCTTAATCGTAACAATTTAACTTATTTTGCTATGCGATTGTAAATAAATTGTTTAACCCAGAGTGACAATGCTGTCTACATAGTTCATTCGATTCTTGGTATCCCTGACTTAACTGAGATAAGGTTCCAGGGTAACATTCCACGTGAGTTGTCGCAGGAGCTAAACTCCTTCTGATATAACTTATAAGCTATCGGTGATATTATGGAGTCTATCACCGCTCCATCGTTCTGCAATCCGTCATAGAACGATAACCAAATCTATAAATGTAGAAACCGCAATTGGTAACCCTACAAGTGGTAATCCAGAGTTGCCCACAGTTAGTCACCAGCTCGATATTGGGTGACACAGGACTTAACATGTTAAGCTCAGCAACTCAAGTGCAACTAGAGATGAAAGCCTCATAGGACAGCCTGGCAATTTTAACTTTCTACAGATGCTATTTGGTTTATCAAATTCTGCACAATCTTATCAACATTTTCAAAATGAAATATTTTTCAACATGAAAAACGTATTTCCCTTCATTGATGACTTTCTGATTTTTTCAGAAGATGAAAAACAGCATGAGCAACACCTTAGAGAGGCACTAAAACAGCTTGACCAGTATGGCCTTACCATTAACATAAAAAAATGCATATTTGTAGTTAAAGAAATCCCATTTCTAGGTTACTTAATTTCCAAAAATGGTGCCAGACCAATGGAGGAAAGGGTGGATGTTATAAAAAATTATGCCAAACCCGAGACAATCAAACAATTGAGGCAATATAGAAGCTTCATAAGTTTTTACAGACGTCACTGTAAAAATGCAGCACAAATATTAGCTCCACTCAATGAATTTCTCAAGGGCGCCAAAAAGAATGGGAAACGAAAATTTTCTTGGACCCCCACCCGAAACTGAAAAAGCATTTGAGAATAGCAAAACTCAGTTTTCACAGCAAACAATGCTAGCGCACCCCTCACCAAACACAAAACTAGAATTATGGTGTGATGCTTCAAATTATGCAATCAACCCCACACTTAACCAATGGGTAAACTGTGTAATTCAACCGCTTGCATTCTTTCCAAAGAAATTAACACCTGCACAGCTCAAATATAGTACATACAACAGAGAAATGACATCTGTATATGAAGCAATTAAGCATTTCAGATACATGCTTGAAGAGCACAATTATCACTGACCTGAAACCGTTAGTGTACGCTTTCAAACAAAAATGTAAAAAGCAAAGCCCACGACAATTGGAATTCATAAGCCAATTCTCCACAAACATTATCCACTTGAAGGGTGCCAGCAACGAAGCCACAGACTTCCTATCTAGAATTGAAAACTATTGTGTTGCCAAATAAAATTGACTACAATATAATTGCCCAAGCGCAAGCGAACGATGAGGAACACCAGAATTTAATAAAATCCGAGTCATCCTTGACATTTAAAAAACTTGCATGCCCTGATATGCAATGCGAACTATACTGCGACACTTCGCAAAGCAAAATACACCCGTATATCCCAAAAGAGCATAGGTATAAGGTATTCAAAACACTGCATGATCTAGCTCATCCCGGCAGTAAATCTTCAGTAATACTAATTTCGGATAGATTTGTAGGGCCCGAATTTTCCACTATTTAAGGCATTAGCAACTCTTTTAGATATACATCAAAAGAGAACGTGTAGCTACCGACCACAATGCCAAGGTTCCATTGAGCGATCGCACCGCTCTCTCAAATCAGCATTGCGCGCTTATAAAAACGAAAATTGAACTGCAACCCTTCCCGCAATAATGCTTAGTTTAAGAACTGTAATTAAGCCAGATTTGAGGGCATATCCAGCCCAACTTACGTATGGTAAAAATCTCATGCTACCAGAGGAATTCTGACAGAGCAGGGAGGATGTTAATGCAGGCCAATACGTAAAAACGCTGCAACAACTTTCGAAAAAATTAGACCAGTTTTCCCCACGCACTACGGGAAACACGAAATTGTTTTGCATAAAAACCTAAGTACATACACACACACAGCTTCATTAGGAAAGACGCTGTACAAAAAACTTTAGTGCGAAGGTACAATGGACCTTTCGAAGTAATCGTCAAAACTCCTAAGTATTTCACACTGTTAGTGAAAGGCAAGAAGGAAAACGTTTCAATCGACCGCCTTAAGCCGTGTTATATGTCAACAGAGGACATAGCAGCCGAAAAAGGAACAAAAACTGAAACCACAGACGAAAAGAGAAAGGAAAGATGTGTTTCCATGACAACGGATGCCGACGAAGGTACAGCAAACCAGTTACTGGATAACAATCAAATCCCTCTGCCTAGAAGGACTAAAAGAACTGTACATTTTGCAAACAGGTTTCAGCATACAGCCTGACAGCGTGGTTCAAAAGAGAAACTTGTTCTGCATGGAGCGGAAAGCTAGTGGACTCCTGTGTGGGAGCACAAAAATAAACAAACGCAAACCGGAACATTTAAACCCGCATAGCAGCGTGCAACCAGAACGATGCAACACGTTGCATAATAAACCCTGTGGAGGTGATGGTTATAAAATGAAGTATACACATCATTTTCTTCAGGGGACTTTAATGTAGAGACTCATTAATCAACGATAATTGATACAGGAACCCACATTTCCAAAAGGTTTAATCATGATTTAATGTTCACAATTTTGTTTCCCCGCACATACGCTTTTCCCATCCAGAATCCAGATGGACCGACTCATCAGCGGTTCGCTGTGTTCCCGGCCACGGAAAAGACATTGGCTGCAGGCGACGATTGAGTTTAGTGTACAACACGGTACGGTGCAAGGATAACTTGATCGTATTTCATCAAACTCCTTGACAGGCATTTCCCGCTTGTAAGTACGTCCTGCTGGACATGGTGATTACGACCCTCCGAGTATGATCTCATGAACCTGTGAGTAAAACAACAAAACATCTATTAGTATTAAAGGGGTAACCAACGAACATTTGTGTACGAAAAGGGTGAACAGCCAATAAGAGGATTGGCGGTGGAGAGATGATGACGCAAACACCAAGAAAAGAAACTCTTTTACTCTTTTGGTTGGACTCTTGGCGAGATGGTCACGCTGCCCATAATGGACATTCATAATGTTTTATAATAATAATGTCAATTCCTAATCGTAACAATTTAAGTTATTTTGCTATGTGATTGTAAATAATTTGTGTAACGTAGAGACATGCTGTCTAAATAGTTCATCTGTATCTTGGTATTGCTGAGTCAATTTCGATAAGGTTCCAGGGTAACAATCCACATGAGTTGATGCACTAGCTAAAGCCCTCCTGATATAACTTATAAGCTATCGATGATATTATGGAGTCTATCACTTCTCCATCATTCTTCAATCCATCATAGAATGATAACCAAATCTATAAATGTAGACACCGCAATTGGTAACCCTACACTGTTATACAAAGTTTTGGAGGTCATATTGAACAACTGTTGCAATAATAAATCGATGGAATGCACAGTTGTCCTGTCCATTGTCTTTTGGAGTTTTCAGCACCATTTGTAGGTGATTTTTTGAACTAAACATTTTTTGCTACTAAATAAATTCGATTTTCCTAGAAAGATTTCCATGCAAACCACACTTTTTTATCATTCTTTGTTCCCTTTTTATGATTTTTTAAAGTTTATATGAACTTTTGGCACATCATGTATTTAACGAATGCTTACATTCATTATCTTAAACTTACCTTGTGTGCTCAAAAATATTAAGTTTCGAAATGGAGTACTTAAATGAGGTGAAATGTAATGTTTCAGAATATCCCCTATTTTACGGACAAATTTTTGTGTTTGGAGAGTGTTCGCTAATGAAGGTTTCACTATATATTTTTTTAAGTATTGCTTTAGCTGGCTAACATCACAAATATCAGCAACCGTACAAATAATTTAATTTTATTAAAAAAATGCTTTATGGTTTTGCAACACATTTGCATCCATGTGGGATTTTTCTAATTACAGTAAAAATCAGTTATAATTACCTCCAAGGTACTGCAAATTCAGTTCCTAGAACTATGGATGAGCACCGATAGTCGATGTTTTACTTTTGATGTTCGATGTTTTCACCATCGATGGTGAATGTCTGATGTTTTAAGACCATCGTTAGTGAATGACCGATGTTTTGAGACCATCAGTGTTTTTACTGCAATGTCAATTCTTTTTCAATAATGCATGAGATTTGTAATTTATTTTATGTTTCAACAATTTAAAATCTTTGTTTTAATAAAACTGTCTAAAATCACTGATTTACGATCACTTATATTTCATCTAAGGTTTAACTGACTACAGTATCGGGAATCCGTACGCATATACATTAAGTAACTCACACATGTAATTAGGTTGGCAACTGTGGGTCTTATCTGGGGGTACTAAAAGGACAGAAATGTTGTGCATTAATGCCGTTTGAAATAAACAATGAAGTGTTGCTTTTCACAGCCCTTCAGTTGTGTAAGCGCCATTGGAAATGAGCAATAGTGGTCAGTTGTTTCAGAAAATTTTATAACAGGCCAATAGGTGGGGAGTGTCCACTAATCTGCATTTTTTTCACTTTTTCGGTTGTTTTGAAATAAAGAGGTGTATTGGAACGGACTTTCTCTGAGGATTACAAAATTGACCTTGCAAAATCCATACCATGTCATGTTTTTTCACAAATCACGAAAATGTGAAAATGTAAAAAAAGGTAATTTTTAATGACGTAGATACATAACAACATTTGTAACGTATGTAAATGTTTTCTGGCGACACGGAATGCATGTGTAATAAATAGATGCACACAAATACAATTCAGATTAAAGGAAATGAGTCATACCCAGTCATGAAAGCGAGCCAAAAAAAAAGAAGAAAAAAAAAGATGGAAATTTTTTAGACTTCATACACTAAATTTGAAGAGAAAAAAATAGAGAAATTCTATTAGCAACATTTCCTGGATTAGTGTGCAGTTTTAAATTATACATAATATTGTAGACTTTTTGAAAAATCAGGTCAACCCAAATTCAACCTGCAAGAATTAAATCCCAACCCCAACCCGAA
>QLNU02015360.1:137912010-137923383 GCA_006491805.2 Dysdera silvatica
AATGGTTGAATATGATGATGATGACATATATATATAAATTTACAGTCTATAATGAAGTTCCCAATTTGCGGTGGAAATATCTGATGCTGTAAATTGTCAGTATTTTAAACACAAATGGGTCCTATTAGGCCTTAAACCCAGGCCTACTTGGCCTATATATAAATCCGGTGCGACCTCATCAGTCAAAATTCGAACACTCTGTACTGAGAATGCCAAATTGCTCATCTGTAGCTAAAATTCCCATCAATAAGTGAATAGTGAAGTTTAGCCGTGGTTCGGAATCTACGTTAAATTGTACTTCCAGTCTCTTGGTAAGCTGACTAATATTTTATAAATTAGGAACATAAAACCTACCTGTGTTGAGCATTACAATAACAGCAAATAGTCAAACAATTTTCATGAGATTCCATACAGAAAATTATTACAAGTTTAGAAATTGATTTTGCTATCCCCATTAACAAGATGGCGATTGGGTGTTAAATAAATGTAAGTATTCATAGAGATTATACAGAAGAGAACGGCCATGACGATACGGCTGCTAGAAGAACCAATACTATGTAGAGTGAGGACAGAAGAACGTTATAGAAACGCGTTATAGCGCATGATTTTGGTCACTTGGCAGACATAAACATCATACGAACGTCGAAAATATGTCTATATTGTGCTACATCCTACGGACCATAGACATACGCAGAAAGTTCGTAAGGGGGCTACTCAATAGGGGGGGGGTTACAATGCTACAATTCACATATTCCTATGCAAAATTTCATTGCAATGGGGGGGGGGGGGCTAAAACCCCCCCATCAACATCCCCCTGCGTACGCAAATGCTAGAGGTGTCCGAAAAGAACATCATACGGACATACCAAAACGAATATCCTACGAACGTCAGAAATATGTCCGCATTGTGCTACATCCTAGAGGCGTCCGAAATAAACATCCTAGGAACGTCGGAAATGAACATCCTACGGACGTCCTACGGAAGCCCGAAATAAATATCCTACGGAAGTTCCAAAGTGGATGTCCGAAATAACATATGAAATATGTCTGTATGTGCTACATCTTAGGGACGTGCGAAATGGACATCCTAAGGACATTTCAAAACAAATGTCATGCAGACTTCCGAACTATGTCCGCATTGCGTGTGGACAAAGTATGGACATAAGGGACCAAAAAAGGACGTCCTGGGGACGTTTTGTGCTATCTGGGAAGGAATAGTGTGGGTCGACGGTTGGTTGTATTTTTATGGCACAAGGATAACAATCGTCATTTTGCGTCAGTCAAGGTAAAGATGGGTCGAATTTTCAAAAGTTGTTCGAATCGTAATGTAATAGTGTAGAAAAGAAAACTTGCTACCTGCGGAGATAAACACAGTGAAAAAAGAAGTTTAGGAATCGGATAATATCTTTAGGTCGCGCATGACCCCCAAAATTTGAGAAATTAGCCATAAATTGACCTTTTCTAGGAATGTTTGAAGAGTGTCTTAAATTGATCGAATTATCGTGAAACTGTACCTGTGGCAGTAATTTGAAACTAGTTAATGGGAAATAATACTTTGACAGACAAAATTGACCCCAAAGGGAGAGGGAAGGATTACTTTAGGACGAAAATTGGCCAAAATTGTGAAAAAAACAAAACACCGTAGAAGCGTTCATGACTTCAGAAAAATAGGTTAAGTAGACTGTTTGATTAACTATTGCTGTGCAGCTCTTCGCCTGTTTGCATTCCACATTCAGTGTAAAGGAAAACGACCTCGAACTCACCAAGGGGAGGTGGCCACACTTAGAATTTCACTCATGCCTTTCCCTACCAATCAACCACAGCTAGACGTAGAAAATCACTGCTCTTGTGATTTGGTTTGGTTCCACATGAACTGGACTTCGTTTTCAAATATTGACATTTGGCAGCGAGAAAGCAAAGTTGCTCTGATGAAACCATCTCTGCTGTCACTGTCACATACACTCTATAACAAAAAAAAATCGACGCACCAAGAAGGGGTTGTCCGATTGCGATAAAAATTGGTGGATGTGAAGAACATACATAGAAAAAGAAAGGATTAAAATTTCAGAACAATTGAATGATTTATTGAGGAGTTTGACCATTACAAAGGGAGGAAGTCAATAAGGCGTTGGTCCACCACTGACTTGCATGCAAGTTGTCACCCGGTGTGGCATAGACCGATAAAGATCCCGGATGGTATTGTGTGGAATTTCATGCCAAATTGTCTCCAACTGTCAGGATAAATTAACATTCTGGGATGGTTGCAATCGCTTCCCAAATGTGCTCTATGGGAGACAGATCCAGAGACCTAGCTTGCTAAGGAAGTGCTGTGCAAGCTTGAAGACAATTCATAGCAACACGTGCCGTGTGCGGCCGGGCATTGTCTTGTTGAAACGTAAGTCCAGGGTGTCGCAAAAGGAACGGTAACACAACAGGTCGTAGAATGTTGTCTACGCACCGCTGTGCTGTGTGTGCCAGAAATGACCACCAAAGGGGTCCGGCTATCAAAGGAGATGGCACCCCAGACCATAACGCCCTGTTGTGGGCATGTGTGGCGTGCGATAGTAAGGGCAGGATCCCCACGCTGCCCTGGACGTCTCCAGACACATCTGCAGTTGTCGTCAGGACACAGTTGGAAATGGGACTCATCTCTAAAGATTATACGTCCCCAGTCAGCGCAGTTCCAAGTTGATCGAGCCCGGCACCACTGTAATCGGACTTGACGGTGTAAAGGCGTGAGAAGTAAGTGGCGTAACGGTCGGCGCGAGCGTAAATTCCGCTCTCTCAGTCGTCTGCAGAGGGTCATGTTGGACACATGTGTGCGGGCCACACGTTGGATAGTTGACAACGACGAATCCGGTGCTGTGACAGCTGCTCTGACAATCGCTCTGTCTTCCCGTTCTGTTGTGGCCCTAGGTCGACCACTGCCATCCCGACGCTGACATCTGCCGTTGTTGACCCACTCTTGCCAGCATATATATATCATCATATATATATATATATATATATACAGGGTGCTCTCTAAAGTCTGGTGTTTCGTAAATAACTTTTCAGCGAAGGCTCGTAGAGCTGTAAAAGTTAGGTGTGCGTATAGTGAAGTGCCCATGGCCGATGAAATGGGGTCGACGACAGCGCCCTCTGTGGCGAAATTGGGAAGTTATTGCACCTAATTCTGGAACTAAGGGAGATATAGAAAATTTTTCAATTACAAAGTTGTTAAGCACCAACTAATTAGTAAGAAACACTTTTTTTCACCACCTTAATAGGTCAAAATTCGCGATTTAAGAGGTTTTTAAAGTATCCGTCCAGCAAACGCCATTGTTGTTCAAAATTCCAATTTAACATCAATCATTAACTTCAATTTTCAAAATTCATGTTAACTTCAATCATTGGTTCATGTAATTCCGTAAAACTTCATTATCTACGTACAGATTCATGTTACGTACTACGTACAGTATGGTGGAAAAAATCGACGTTATTAATTCCGTTGTAGAAATATTTTTTGTGTTATCATGATTATTTGTTATGATGTGGTAACGACAACAACCCCTTTCTGCCATAGGCGTACCAGTGGCGTAGTTGGTTAAGGCATTAGCCTGGAAACTAATTGGGTTGTCGTCGCAACCGCATCATACCAAATAATCATAACACAAAATGATAACATTTTTACAAGAGCATTAATAACATCGATTTTTTTCCCACCATACTGTGCGTAGTACATAACATGCAATCTATACTCACATAATGAATGAAGTTTTACAGAATTACAAGAATGAATGATTGAAGTTAACATGAATTTTGAAAATTGAAGTTAATGATCGACGTTAAATCGGAATTTTGACCAACAATGGCGTTGCTGCACGGATACCTTTTTAAAACCTCTTAAATCGTGAATTTTGCCCTATTAAGGTGGTGAAAAAAACACGTTTCTTACAAATTAGTTAGTGCTTAACAACTTTATAATTGAAAATTTTCCTGTATCCCTTCTAGTTCCAGAATTAGGTGCACCCCCTCCCCCCCCCTCAAAGAACCCAGAGTGCCTTGACCACTAGACCAACGAAGACAGGAACAAAGCTTTCTTCTCCGTATGTAAGGATGTAAGATATTATTACCCTTCTCATGGATAACACAATGGCCAAATAATGGTCAACATAAAAAGCCATCAAGGCAAGTTTTTGAGTTTTCATGGGAGATTTTTATTACAATTAATAAACTTGACACTCACGTTGATGCTCATACAATCATACAACAGATTTTTTTTGGTATAAGAGAAAAAGAGACTGTCTCCACTCTGGATTTGAACTAAGGATACCCTGTTGAGCCTGGAGTGCCTTGACCGCTAGACCAACGAGGAGAGGAACAATGCTCTCTTTCTCCGTATATAAGGATGTAAAATATTATTACCCTTCTCAGGACTAACACAATTGCCAAATAATGGTTAACACACAAAGCCACTGGGGTGAGATTTTTGTGGGGGATTTTTATTACGATTAATACATTTGACATTTGGCTTTGTGTGTTGACCATTATTTGGCAATTGTGTTAGCCCTGAGAAGGGCAACATTATCTTACATTGAACTGATGCTACATCACTGATATATATATGTATCCACTGATATATATATATATACAGGGTGGTCCTAAACTATATGTCAAAAATGTAAAGGCAGGTAGAGGGGACCTAAATAAGCAGATTTCGTATAGGATTGTGTGTGTGGTAATGCCGCCTTGAGCCGGTAGAGAGCGCTGATGACTGCGGCGTATAAAAGCGCTTCGCTAGCTGGATTCATCATTTCCCGCACGGATCTCGAGCAGCATGCATCGTTTCACCAATGCGGAGCTGGCCGACATGCATTTCATGTATGGGGCTGCACAAGGAAATGGATTAGCTGCTCAAAGGATGTACAGGGAGCGATTCCCGGATAGGAATCAGCCGGATCGTCGAACATTCGAGCGTCTGCATCGGGAGTTACGCACGAATGGATCATTTTATGCTTCCAGGCGTGGAACTGGCTTTGGAAGATATCGCAGAACTCCTGCAGTGGAAGAAAGAATACTGAACACAGTAGAGGATAATCCTTCGACAAGCTCGAGAGCTGTAGGACGTGCGTTGGGTGTGAGCCATCAAAATGTTTTGAGGACGTTACATGAAGACGGAATGCATCCGTATCATTTACAGAGAGTGCAAGCAATGACCCCTGACGATTATCTTCCACGTCTCAACTTTGCTCGTTGGTACTTACAGTAGACTGCAGCCAATCAAACCTTCCCTGCAGATGTTTTATTTACTGATGAGGCTACCTTTACGCGGTCGGGTATGTTTAACATCCATAATTCTCACCTGTGGGCTCATAGTAACCCACATGGCACAATAGCACACGCCTATCAAGCAAGGTTTTCCATTAATGTTTGGGCAGGCATTGTGCACAATAACTTAGAAGGACCGTACATTCTACCTAGTCGTTTAACTGGCCACACATACAACATCTTCATACAGGAGTTCTTACCTGAATTTCTGGTCGATGTTCCTCCAGCTGTTCGCAGACGAATGTGGTTCCAGCACGATGGAGCCCCAGCTCACTTCAGTCGAAACGTCAGGAATCACCTGGACGCTGTCTACGGCCAGCATTTTATAGGACGGGGCGGTCCAGGTCCCTGGCCACCGCGTCCTCCTGATTTAACCTGCTTGGATTTTTTGTTTTGGGGGTCATATTAAAAGCCTGGTGTACGAGAGTCCCGTCACATCTGAAGAAGATCTTGTTGCCCGCTTGTCTGTTGCTGCTGGACATGTGATCGACATGCCTGACGTCTTTTCTAATGTACGCCGATCCATGCGCCGTCGCTGTGAATCTTGTATCGCTGTTGGTGGCCGCTCTTTCGGGCACCTCTTGTAAACTATTAATAAATTTTTGTTTTCTTTTGTCTTTACTTGTCTTTTCAGTTTCCTGTGATTCATACTGCTTTACAAGCTAGCGCTTTAATGTGTCATTACCGCACACACATTCCTATACGAAATCTGCTTATTTAGGTCCCCTCTACCTGCCTTTACATTTTTGACATATAGTTTAGGACCACCCTGTATATATATAGTGCAAAATAACAAATGCAAAATAATACTTAAATAATTACAAATTTATTTCTTCTTTATATTTTTACCTTTAATACCTTCTCTTATTACTCTTTCTCTCTCTCTCTATATATATTAATTATACTTAACTATTTTGCACAAAAAAATTTGAATTTGCAAATAAACATGTACGCTCTTAATCCATTACTTTATAAAAAAACAAAACAAAACAAAAAAGAACACTACCTTGTTTATGAAGTGTTATGCAAATCGAAGAAACTGACACTTTACATGACACAACTGACTGTGTTAATGCAACAGAACTCCTCATTCCTTTTATGCTACAACAAAGAACATCATTTCCTGGAATATGCAATATTAAACAGTTTTAGTTAGGTTCATGTAAAGCTAGTTTTGAAATATGACCATTTTACACAAGTATACTAAATCAATTGGAAGAATTACTTAAAATACATAAGAAAAACATATGTAAATTACACTTTATGGTTTTAGGACAGCTAAGGTCATAATGTGCCAGGATTTAATTTTATGAGGAATCTGGGTATCTGCTTAGAGAATCGAATCCTGGATTATATATCAGTAAAGAATAGCAAGTGTCTGCTACCATTTGGATTCAAATTCAGTTTTTCTGTACAGCAGACAAGCATATTACCATTATGCCACAACAAAGCTACATTCACGTACCACTAAATTAAATATATACAATAAAACTTCAACGTTTCAAAATTGAAGGTTCCATAAATTTTTTGATATATGTAAGTCTTACTTTATGTATATGCATGTGCCTGAACTTGGTTATAATTAGAGCCCGGATTATATGCAGTTGCATATTTTAGCCCTTTTTAGCATTTGTGCATATAAATGCATAAAAATTATGAATTTCCAGAATAAAGGCATATTTTAAGGGTTTTAGTAATTTTAAGAATTTTATGGTTTCTTTATTGGAAAAATTTCCCCACAGTGCTAAGACTAGACTTTCCTCCTTACCTGAGCAGAAAGGCAAAGGAATTTTTACACATACAAGTTTCATTATGTGCTAGAGTGCCAAAAATGTAGTAGTCATAGCTGAATTATAGCCACTATCTTTTAGTGATGGGCGATTGTGAAATATTTTTAAAATCGAATGAATAGGAGTCTAAACAAATTTTCAATCGAGTTGATTCATTTGTCCTTGAACCTAAAAATCAAGCTGTTTAATTGCAACTGAGAGTCAGTTGCCCAATCACACTGCACATGCCTGTGAACATTACTGAATCATGGCTGTATGCTGCTGTCATGAACATAGGGCCATTGTTAATTTGGTGAATAGATAGATCTAGCCACATTTTCTGACATCTAGGCAAAAGGGTTGTAGTATTTATTTACAGAATCTTTATGTAGGTTTTAGAGAGCCTATAGAGTAGAACCCCAATTTAACAAAATCCAAATGACCTGCACTTATTTTATTTATATATTAGTATTTAAAATTTTCTTTATTTACACGAGTATTTATATTTACTATTATTACTTTGTTTTGTAAATATATAAGAACTTTACTTTGTGAATTCATGGTATGCATATAATTAAAAATTACTACCTCTGTGCCATTTTTATATGAGGATCATAGAAAATGATGTAAATTATGGTATACAACATCACACTGAATAACTCAAAAATAGACCCTGGTATTTTAAGCTATATTTATTCATAAAGTTATTTATAAAACTATTTAAATTGCTTTTGTCATTATAAGAAATGTACAGTAAATATAGTATATGATATAGTATTTATATTCAAAAGCATGACTGATAACGATACGATTTTGTTTTGTCATTCGAAACAGACACTGATCAAATATTATATGTGAGGAAATAGAAATGGAAGTTGAAGTTAAAATTTTATAATATTTTTATGCATATATAATCTTGTTGAATATGAAGACTTACCATAATACTGATCATCTATTAATTTTATGAGGTAGTTGTATAAATGTTTTTAATATGGAGAAAATTGAGACATCGTTAACAAGCGAAATAATTGAATCATGAGTCAGTTGGTAATCTATAGCTTTCACCCACTGGAAGGAGCGGTGCCTTCTCTTTAACTAGTTTGTCAGTACAAACAGGAGAAAGCAAAGTGAGTAAATAAACACCAAATGGTTTATACATACAGGAAAGAGCAATATAACTCACTTAACTAGTTGCATCCGAATGAACGAGAGTATCAAAACAAAGTAAGTCAATCAGTGACCGGAAGGAACGGTGATGTCAACCCAATAAAAATAAGTTAAAGTAATGGTGAATCCATTTGAATCTGTGCTTTTATGTTTATGTAATAAATAATGTTTGCAAAATTAATTATTATTGTGTTTCATTAAAACACTGTGATCCTTATTTAAAAAATCCATAGTTCAAAATTTTGTTTCCCTAGTAAGCTTACATAACAAACCAATGAATCAAGATACTGGTTCCACAATGGATGGTTACGCGATGTATCGAGTCAGGTTTAAAAACCACTGAGAGCTTTCCAGATGCTCAAATAATCAAGAAAATCGACTAAAACATCTCACGATCATGCATCACTACTGTCCTTATTAGGGAAACCAAAGATTTAGTTTTACTGTGCTAGACTGACAGAGTAAATTCAAGGATTGATAAATTATTTTGATAGTAAAAAGTATTAAACTTTTTGGTTTTAAAATTAAATAAAAATATATTTAATTATAATGAATTTAATGACTTTATATATTAAATCATATTAATGGCCATATTAAATATATATAATACATTTTTAAAAATATTGTTGCAAATACTAAAGCATATAATACAGAAAACAAATGACCAATAAAAACTTAAGTAAAATTTATTTCAATAGAATAAATAATACTTGCTAGATTCATATTACTAATGACTTCCAAGCAGCTTTGATTTAAAGTTTTTTTCGGCCCTATGCTGGAAAGATGGAATGGGCCCTTAAGGAATGTGGTCCTTGTGAAATTCAATCAATAAACCATGAGTTGCTTTTTTTTTCTTTTTAAGTTTATTATCTTCAATATTATCACAAGACTTCGGTGGAAATATTTTGGTCATGTTCAGTGGTTTAGGAAAGGGAGGGGCTCAAGCTCCTGGATAAAAAAAAAGTATTTTCTCTAAGGCCGAAACACAATTTTCTTTAAAGCCATTTGACCCCCCCCACCCCATGAGTTTTGAATTGCTATGCTGCTGGTCATATTATGCGTGGTAACCCTCTGAAAAAGGCAATGATGCTAGGAATGGTTATTGGAGGAAGAAGAAGAGGAGGAAGACAAAGAACAAGCTGACTGGACACCATTAAAAGCAATTTCAACATGTGTATTAGTCAATTGAGAGATGCAGTGATTTAAAAAAGAGAATGGAGGAGTTTTCCGTATGAAGTCTCCAAGAGTCAGCCATGACTAAATAGATAAATTAATCAATCTTCGATATTCAGGTTTTTCTGTAATGAAAATTTCTCGGACATTTGTAAATAAACAAGATTAAAATAACGCTTAAATTTTAATAACATAAGGCTTATTCAAGGATCCTATAGGTGCCAAAATTATGGGGTCCTAGGTCTGAGTTTACTTGGCTTGTGCTAAACCAGGCATTGGTTTTGAAAAAAATTGGTAATTTTCATTTCGACATTTCGTAATGAAATTCTGCTGTTAGATTAGTAAAGCATCTCAAAGGTCAAATAGTGGTTACTTCTGTTACATATGAATATATATATAGAGCCTCCCCACTTTCTGCTTATTGGGCGTGGATCGCTGGCTTGCTTTCTTTTATTTTTTATTGGTTATACTTCTTTTATCCGCCTTTTATTATTATAAATGTTACTACTATATTTGCACTCCATGCTTATTTTATTTCAAAACTTGTGAGTGCAATTACCGCCATTCTACTCTCCATTAGCTTCTTTTGCTGCTGCCACACTCAACACGTCAGTATTGTACTTAGTTAATTTGGAATGGTGTATCATTCCATCATGTATTGTATACTTCCATTTATCAATACACCTACCATTTTTATGGCTGTCTACATTTTTTTGTTTCCATATATCTTGAAATCCCAGATGCACAGCTATATCCAATTAGAAAAAAAAAAGCTTTAAACCATCTGAAAATGCATTTTTTTCTCTAGACAAAAACTGTGATATATTTGCAGGATGTGGCAATCCCCTCCATCCTCCTGATTTTATTTTTCCTTTTCTACCCAAGAAGGTAGATGACATGGTTTGAATCCAAAAGGCATTAACATACTAAAAAGCACATCAAAGTTGTTTCACAAAAAATAATTAAATAAAAAAAAAATTCTGTGACCAAAGCTCTAGCAGACCTTTCTAAGTGGAAACGCATGCGTCAACTCAATGTCATATTCCTTCTGTATCACAGTTTCTCAAATGAGGCAATAAATCTACATAAGACAATGCTTTACTTTATAGTGGATTTAGATTTTATGTATATAAGTTGAATAAAATGTAAAAATGAATGAAACCCAAGGGCGGAACTTCATCAGGAGGGAATCCGCCCCAGGAGTTCAAAGCGCGAAGTGTTTCTGTTTGGAGGCCAGCTACAGCTAAGAAGGTCCCCATTCCCCCAACACTCCACTTTTAAAGACAAATTATTTGAATAATAAAAGAAAATAGGAATGTGAGAAAAACTAAAAGAGAAATTAAAAGAAAATTGGAATCATGACATGGGCCTGCAAATGTCGAAATAAATATCGGTCAAATGTAAAGAAAATTAATGAACAACAAATGAATGAATAAATATAATAATTATATAAACAAATTTAAAAAAAAATTATTTCTAAAAAAATAATCTAAATTTGAAAGAACGAGTTATGCGATGGCCAATGTCCCAAAAAAACTACTAGTATCTGATAAACTTGAATTTAAGTAGTTGCCAATCCCAAATAATCAAATTTCTTAAAAAAACAGAGGTATAGAATTAGAAGACAGTACTGTAACCATCGATGTGGAAAGCAATTTTTAAACCAAGAGGAAACATTTTATCAATTAAAGTTTACCAATTCCTCTATTAATTGTACTTTTGGTAAATTTAAAGTTTTCTGGGACTTGTTTATGAATTAAAATCCTTCCCAAAAACTCACCAGAACCACTGAAATTATTATTGTCTTTGAAAACTTTATCGATTCTATTGATTTGCAAAATAATTACATTGTGAAATACTTTAAGGCTGATATTAGAACTGAAATTAGCTAACATAGCAACATTAAAATTAAAAACTTTTCTTTTATCAAAAAGGTTTAGGGTATGTTTGAAAAATCA
>QLNU02015360.1:137923483-137974044 GCA_006491805.2 Dysdera silvatica
TTTACCAAATGTCTTAACAGCGGTAACATACCAAACCAATGGGATTCTGCAACAGTAATTCTTTTGCATAAAAAAGGTGATAAAGAGGATTTGAAAAATTACCGACCAATTAGCTTGTTACCTGCTATTTATAAAATCTTCACAAAAGTTCTAACACATCGCCTGCAGAAAAAATTAGATGCAGCTCAACCAAGAGAACAAGCTGGATTTCGAAGTGGATTCAGTACAGTGGACCATATTCAAGTATTAAGAGAATTAATTGAAAGAACACATGAATATGAACTTCCATTGTGTGTTGCATTTATTGACTATGAGAAGGCCTTTGACTCTATAAAAACATCAGCAGTCATCAACTCTTTAAGATCAACAGACATTGAGGATGTGTACATTGACATGGTGAAACGTGTGTATAAAAATGCAAGTGCAAAATTTCGGTTACATAAAGATACCAAAACTATCAAACTTGGCAAAGGGGTGAGGCAGGGAGATACCATTTCTCCAAAACTTTTTACTTCAGCTTTACAGATGATTTTTCAGCTGATAAATTGGAATAACAAGGGAATAAAAATAAATGGTGAATATTTAAATCATCTGCGGTTTGCTGATGACATTGTTATTTTTTCAACGAACCCATCAGAACTCCAAGACATGGTACAGGAGCTCTCAACTAGAAGTAAAGAAGTTGGACTCAAGATGAACCTACAAAAAACTAAGATCATGTTCAATAATTTTGTAGAGGAAACAAAAATACAAGTTGACAACATTGAGCTAGAAATTGCTGATTCATATATTTACCTTGGCCAGCTGATTTCAATGGATGGCAACATTATGAAAGAACTCAACAGACGTATTAAACTTGGCTGGAGTGCATTTGGAAGAAACAGTTTTATCCTGAAGGGGAAATTGCCTTTGTGTCTAAAAAGAAAGGTCTTCAACCAGTGTGTATTGCCAGTCCTCTCTTATGGATCAGAGACATGGAGTCTAACAGTTGGAGCAATACGAAAGTTACAGACAACGCAAAGGAGCATGGAGAGGTGCATGCTTGGAATAACTAGGAGAGATCGAAAAAGAAACACTTGGGTGAGAGAGCAAACTAGAGTAGAGGACATCATTGTTAAAGTTCTTTCTTTCTTCTTCTTTCTCACTTTGCCATTTCTCAGCAGGCGGGGTCAGCGATATCATTGTTAGCAAAGGACTGAAATGGCGATGGGCTGGGCATATTGCAAGAAGAACTGATCAACGATGGACAACAGAAATTCTGAACTGGATTCCAAGAGACCACCGAAGACCTAGAAAACGTCCTCAAACTAGATGGGTGGATGAAATAAGAAAACAGGTTGGGGTGACGTGGAAGCGAATTGCTCAGGATAGACTTGTGTGGAAAGCATTTGGAGAGACCTTCATCCAGCAGTGGATAGATAATGGTTGAATATGATGATGATATATATCATTATATCCTTTCGGCCTAAAGACCATAAATGAATTTGGCATTGTGACAAGGGGAACCACTTATACAGATATAATTATACTGGTGGCTACTCCACCCTCTTTTAGTCACTTTTTTCGACAAGCGGAGAGTACGGGGAGTGAAATATATAATCCCCAACCCACGGGGCGAGGAAATCTAAAACACGCCGAATATTTTAGGAAAATAATGACGACTCCTCCATTGGTGTACATAACCCCTACTTTCAAAGGGAAAGGAAGAAATAACTAAACTATTAGTGAAATAAAGTAAAATATTAAACACACAAGAAAGTGTATTTTTTAATTCGTTGAAATGCAATTTTTAATTCGTTTCAGCTGGTACTCCGTTCGCTATATGCGACTTGTTTGTTTTATTGGTTATTAGTTCTTTTTATAGGTTACTAGTTTTCATCAATAATTAAGTTTTTATAAATCATTAGTTTTTTATGCTCAGTTTTATTTTTATGTGTAAGAACTAAGGTAAATAGAGGCTGAAGATGACACTTTCTGAAATTAGTATTTGGAATCTAAAACAATTACATATTTCATAGTGCCTTCTTTTCTAGAAAGTAAAGTGCGTTTTCAGTTTTTCCAACTACTTATTTGTATCGTTTCTCGAAACTTACGAACTCGTATATGTTGACTTTGCAAGAAAATAAATGTTTTTTAACCTGTTCGTTAAGCCACATTTTTTTCAAAGTTAGTAGTTTGCTCACTGGGCCATCGCGATTTGCTTGGCAATTACTACTTCCCAACTTTTTCTTATTTAGAGTGGCAACAGAAATTTACTACTTCATGCCTCTTGAGGTAAACAGGTATATTTATCTCCTGCCACTTGTTGATGATACAAGAGTGATATGATCTATAGTTTTCGTTAAATTTAAAATTTTCTCAATAACGTCTATGCTCTTATGAAAGAATTTCAGCATTAGTCTGTTCCGTTTCAGTAAACATTAATTATCAGCCCTACTCAGTACAACGCTGGAAGATTTTATTCTTACCGCGTGCTGGCTGGTTTCTTGTTGAAGTCTGGATGGTATACTTGAAAATAGAAAAGATTTGTTTGTACGAATTTAAATTGTGGTAATTTTTATCAGTTTTTGAATTTGGTTTTTACTTTTACGAATTAACTTGAATTCAAAGGTTTATTGATGAATTACGATGACAATTGCTTAAGTGAAGTATAGTGATTGAATATTATGATTTGTTGATTCGAAAGTTTCTGTAAATAAGTAATAGTTGCATCAGGGTGTCCACATATTGGAAGAATCAGGGAATTTAAATATAAATTTAATTTACAAAAACTTTTTTATCAGAAAAATTTGCTAGTTTGTGAGTACATGAAATTTTGAATGTTTGTGAGTACGTATTGTTAGTACATGAAACTATTTATTTAGCTGTGTTTTTATGCCCCCCGATATTTTTGTAATCAGGGAAATAGTTCGTAGTTAAAAGAAATTTCAAAATAACTTCTTTGTGTTACATATATATATCAAAATTATAGGAAGAGAAATAAAAGTGAAATTTAACGTATTACATTTTCCATTAACATGTTACAACCCCTGAAGTGTGGATTTTGATGAAAAATATGATTCTTTTGAGATTATATGCAAGTAATTTATAGTAAATATGATTCCGCCTCTTAAGGGGGAGGGTGAAAATGTGAAGGAAGTTGTCAGACTGAAAGAGAGCAAATTATAGGTTTACTAAAAAATGTTTGGCAAACAAACTTCAGGTAAATAATTTAAAAGTTCATTGTTATAAATATTATCAATGAAATTAAGTGGTGAAACACAGCGAAAAGAACTTTCACTTACTAATTACTCTAACCACACATATATATGGAAATATCATTTTACATATATTCAGGCGAAATATGATCTGAAGAAACCTATATGTCTACGATAATAATTAGGGTTAATGTGCTACTTTCGTCCCATGACCAGCCGTGAAAGATTCAAATAATATCCCTAAAACATCCTAAATAATCCAATTTTGTCCCAATAACTACCGTAACATGTCCTGAAAACATTCTAAGAAGAAATCCAATTTTTGTCCTAGGAACAGCCGTAACATGTCCTGAAAATATGAAAATAATGTCCCTAAAATGTCCTAGAAGGAAATCCAACTTTTGTCCTAAAAACCACCGATGCACATCCTGAAAAGATCCAAATAATGTCCCTAAACCATCATAGAAATAAATCCAACTTTTGTCCTAAATACCGCCATAACCTGTCCTGAAAATATCAAAATAAAGTCCTTTAAACGTCCTAAAAGGAAATTGAACTATTGTCCTATAAATATCCAAAACATGTCTTTAAACAGTCCTAATAGTAAACCAAAATTTCATCCTAAAAACTGCCGTAACACATCCTATAAATATCAAAATAATATCTTTAAATAATCCAAATTTCGTCCTAAAATCCGCAGTAACAAGTCTTAAAACATGCTAAAAGGAATTCCAGTTTTTGTCCTAAAATCCTCCGAAATATGTTCTCCGCGGACATCCTCAGGACCCTCAAAGGACGTACTTCACGCATGCACATGGATCACCGCAGGACATCCCATGGACGTCCGACAGTGTATGTTGAATGTTCTGGGCGTTGGGGATGTCCATGCCGGACGTTCTCGGGATGTTTTTGTTCTATCTGGGTTAGGCCTTAAGAGATTTAGATTCCACAGAAAACTATATATTCTTGCATTGCAGGACCCTTGCTGTCATTGCACCAATACTTTATGTATAAATTTTATGCTGTCATGTAATTATGTAAATACTATATATTGTCATGTGCAATATGCAAGAATTTTCAGTGTGCAAAGAATTAGTAAAATTATGATGATTCAAGTATACTTTTTTATTTTTCCTATTTTATCCTTTTTTTTTTTAGCCTTTTCCTCTTATAATAACTGCTTGCAAACTTTGCATATAAATGTTATATACTTTGTAGTAAAATTTATTTTTTGTATTCTAACATTGGTGCAAAGTGACCCTTGCTGTCCTTGTACCATAAATATACAACCAACCAACCAACCATGTATTCTAGCATATCACTAGTTCATTTTAATTGTACAATTTAATCTCATAAATTGGCCAACTTATTTATCTTATCTTTAGTTCTTAACTGTATTTTAACTGCTATTAAATCTTTTCAGTAACATTTGAGTAATTGCAAGTTGCTAAAAAATTTAAAATATGAATATGAAAGTTAACAAGAGGATGAAAGAAAATTAGCAGAAATAAAAAATTCTTAAATTATGCAGTAGGCTAAATATATTCCATATTTGGTCAACAATGCAAAAGTATTTAGAGCTAAGTGAAACAACTAGGTCACTTAACGAAAACAAATGTAACATAATATGGGAATAAATTTCCACAAACATATTTAAAAATGAACTGATAACTGTTGTTGCAAGATACTTATGGCCTGTAAATATATACTATAGTATTAGCAGTTTGTCTTAAATTCATTGTAACCAGCAAGCGTATCATTCTGCATTCCTTACTATTGGTGTAGTAATCTACATTTAGGAAGTTCTAATGCAAATTAGCTGCAACATGTATGAAATAGTAATTGTGCACTACTGTAAATAAAATAAAAATTCAGTACATTTAAGTTTAAGTAATTTATCAAATGTTTCTTTAAGAAATTGATGAATGTAATTAAAGAAGTGCTTATTGTAAAATAATGAATTTTTCTCTTAAAAATTCAAGATTTCTAGTTTTGGTATTTGTTTTAGCAATTCTAGTTTTAAATAGCACACTGTGGTTAATTTCATAATTAGAACGTTTTCACCATTAATTTAAACTTACGTTTTTTCAATAAATTGTTTACTTTTTATATCAATAATGACAATTTCACTAAATAAAATTGCATATTACATGATTTTCAGAACATTTTACTGTACTTTTGTGTGGCCCAGAATATACATCTGACATTTACAAAGGTAGCCAGTTTGTGAAACAGCTTAATGGAAATAAATCTTTAAGTATGGACAACGTTGAAGTACAAACATTGTTTCAACTTCTGCTTCAGTTTCCCAGAAAAACAATTTGTGGTAAGAAAATTGATGAAAGTATTTTAGTAATCGATAAAAGTTCATGGGATTAACCTCCTGATGCTTAAGAAAAATATTTTTTTTCAAAACTTTTGTTTACACTTTTAGACTTAATGGGGATGCTAAAAAAATGTTTTTATGTTGTTATTATTTAAGCATAATTCCATGTAAAATATTCTGTACATTGGGCAACGACTTTTCCTTCTAGTAGCAACTGAATGGATGTAGAGCCCTCTCTACGTAGGGCATCAGGAGGTTAACAAAGTTTAAAATGAATAAAATGTGTATTTTATAACAGACCAACCATAAATGCGAAATTGTATGTGTTGTAACTATTATTCATTCTACACTCAACTGTAATTTCTTATATATTCAACTAAATTTATAGTGTAAGATAATTGAAATTGTCTTAAAATTCTCAATGCACCTAGAAAAAGACACCTATGGTACAATCAAAAGTAATTGTAATGGTTCCATACAAACGGAAGTCAATCATCTATTATATATAAGTGTAGATACGTTGTTCCCTTCCTTCTCTCTTTAAGCATTTGTGTGTGTTACATTATATATTAAGATGTATTACTTTTAGTCAATATCTATTGATTAGAATTTGTATGTCTGACTTAAATGTAGTAAGTTCCAGTAGCATGATATGTTCCCTCAAGCAGCCCACACAACAGCATAAGAAATTACAGCCTGTGTTTTTAGTGTCTCCCACACTCTGTTCAGTTCACTGCATCATCATATATTTAGATCTCTTAAGAAGGTGCTGAGTAGAAAAAAGTACTGCAGGGACGAGTGTCAAACAAACAGTATCAAAATGTCTATGTGATCAGCCAGAAGGTTTTTTAATGGAATTCAGATCTTAATGAAATTATACATTTTAAATGTTTTAAATTTTAGTTTAAATGTTTATAAACAACTGTCATTTTACTCACTCTTCAAAGCAGGACTTCCAGTAAAATGACAGTTGTTTATGTCATAGTTGTACATCTTAAGGCAATCAGATTGATGTAATTTGGTCAAGGTAAATTTACTAATTGGAAATTTCTATCTCAATGTCACCAACCTGTATTTTTGCTTCCTTAATGAAATTTCTAAACATAATTTTAGTCTTTTTTAGATTAATTTTGAATCCTGTTTCTCTATTTCTAATTGAAAGCACTTGCATTATACCTTGGAGTTCTGAACGTTCTGTTGAAAAAATGTTATCAACAAAACATAGTTGATTTAAATATTCCCCCATTTATCTTTACTTCTTTACTGTTTCAGTTTATCAGCTAAAAATTTTTCTGCATGGCTGAGGTAAAAAGTTTTAGAGATATGATGTATTCCTGCCTTACACCTTTACCAATTCTGATGTCTTCATTTATCCGTATACAACCAAGAAATTTCACAAACATTTTTGTACCATGTTTAACCATGTCAATGTACACATTCTCAATGTCTATTAATTTCAAATAGTTGGTGAGTGTTGATGTTTAGATAGAACTGAAGGTCTCATAATCATAATACATGACACACAATGCAAGTTTGTATTCATTTGTTCTGTCAATACTAGACTATTGTTCAGCGGTACTGTATCCACTTCAAAACCCCAACAGTTTCAATGACCATCTTGATTTATGTTTGAGGTAGTTATTTTGAAAGGCCGATAAAAAAAACCCTTGCTGATGGTAAAATTAAAGTAAAAGCAATTAGTGCAAAAGTGAAAAAAAAATAATAATAATGGTACAGCTAAGTTTCATTTGTCAATATTCTCGGTAAGAAGAAGTTAATGTGACAAATATTAAAACCCTGCAGTTATGTTTGTTAATCTGAGATGTAAGCAGATTAACAAACTTGAAATAAAATGGCTAGTCCACCTCTGTAAATTTTAATTATATACTGTATCTGCAGGGTAGAGTACTTTGATAATGTTATACATGCAACCTCTTTTACATTAACTACTCCTTTTGCTTCTGCAAAATGAATATTATGAAGTTGTCAGGTAAAGGAAGTCATTACCATTAAGTTTTCATTTTAGCAGTTTTGAAGAGTTACAATTTTTAATCCTTTATAATCTTATATAATTTATATGTGTTACCTTAAATAAATTGTAAATTGCTGTAAATGATTACCAATTAAAAGCTCAAGAAATTTTATGTTTTGTGTTGTAGGTTAATATTATTTCAAATGGAATACTAATTTGCTGTGAAATTAGATACACTGTATATATTATATATATAATTTACAATAAGAGTATAATTAAAACTTGCCTCAGTAAGTGTCAGTATATACATTAGTTTTTAATTTTATAAATGGTCATTATGATACGTTGAATTGTGATTTTCCATGATACACAATTAATCATGTGGAATTATTGCTATCATAAGTTTCTGTAAAAAAATTACTTCTTATGAATACATCGTGGGATATATCCTTATAATCTTCTTATAACACTTGCTTTAATACCTCATTGAGAGCTAATTAGCAGTGTCAAATTCATTTTTAATTGAAAACTTAAGCATGCAATCGATATATTTTATGTCGTAATTTCATTCTTAACTATTTTTAAGCTGTTCAATAATCAAACAATTTCTGCAGTGTATCGTTATTTATCATTCCGTGTCATTCTGACCCTTTTTATTTATATTTTCTGTTTCACATGGTATCCTTAGTTTTCTGTACAGCTAGTCAGCTTTATTTAGTTTTTCATACTGCTAAGAATTCAATCGTGCAGCTTTTCAACAATTTTTTTTTAGTAACAGCATATACTACTGTTTCTTATTGGGTTTTTCCAGCAATCCATATTTTTCTTTCCCCGCTTGTATTTTATTTTTGTCTGTTGTTATATTAACAAATAATGTATCCGGTAGGGATGTCATTGATTTATTTAAAATAGACAAAATAGGTTCAGACCAATATTAACAGCATAGCCCTGCTGGCTTTTTATTAGCAAATTCGCCAATACGAAGTTAATAATTTAAGTTGTTGCAAAACTTGTTTTTCTGTTATTAGCTGTTCAGTGATGTTAGTATGGGTAACTGTGCATGACTTTGACTATGAAGTCAGTTGGGTGTTGCTTTAACCACTAATAATCGGAAAATAAAATAGCTTCATAGTAACTTAAAATATTAATAGCTTTGTGTTTGCATATTTAATAATGAAAAGCCAGTAAAGTTATACTTCAGTTATTGATTCCAACTTATTTTGTACATTTCAAGTGAATAAATCAATCAAACTATCAGGTACTTTCCTTGTAAATATGCATTTTTTTGCAATTGTAGCCTGGTTAACAGCCCTTGCAATAGCTATGCTGCTGTTTTTCTCTAAAAAGACAACTAATATCATGCTACTAATGGAAAAAGATAAAGGTTGAATTTGAAAAATTAAGGAAACGAAATGTTACTGTTTATATTTTATTAAGCAAGCGGAATTTATCCTCATAGTAATGGTTTTAAATGTGTTTAAGCTCTTCCATCTGAAATTTGTTATTTCTAGATGCTTGGCTTCTATTCATTCATATGTCTGGTGTCACAGTTTGCATGGAGCCTGCAATAATAAATTGGTTTTCCCATGACTTAAGTAAATGTTTGGAAACAAACGTTAGGGATAATAGCAGTTTGGTGAGTCCTACAAGTTTTGAAGGTATGTTTCTTATATTTGTTAACAAAAAAATAAAATTAGATTCATTGAATCTAAAATTTCTGCTAGTTTACTTTTGACTATGTTTAGTCTAAACATTTATTTTTGGTTTAGTAGTTAATATGGGGTATTTTAATAATTTTGTCAGTTATAATAAGCAATGGAAATTTTGATTTTAAAGCAAGGTACACAATTTACCAAATTTGTTATTAAAATTTTAGTGTAATTTTTCTTTTCAAATGAGCCCTGCAGTTATGTAATGGTAACTGGTTGTACTATCATGCAAATAATTCAGATTTGATTCCTGCATGTACTCATTGCTTGCCATTTTTTTTTCTACATATCCACAGTCCAGGGTTTAATTCCCTAAGCAAAATAGATTCAGATTCCCTGAACAACTATAGATCTTGGTTTAACATAATTTTATTCTTGCATCATAAAATACAAAATGACAATTAACTGAAATTATAAATTTTCGAAATTTCTGTATTTTTCAAAATTTGTTGTCCAAATTAATACACAAATTGTATGCTAGCCACAAAAAATTGGAAATATTATAGATTTTTTTTTTAATTGAAAACGTTGTGATATGCAATTTTAGTGACTACTAGAGATCAGTTGTCATAGTAGATAACTACATAATTTCTAAATTAGCATTATAACTTCACAACATGTGGAGTGCAAGTTTTTATAAATCCTTGTGATTGTGCAGTGATAATGCATTTATCTAGCATGCAGTTATCCTGGGTTAAACTTCCAATGTTGCCAAAAAAAAAGGAAAAAATAAGAAGAGAGAGAGAATGCGTACTGATTAACTACTCGCATAATCACTTGCATTTCAGATTTCAGATGGTAATATAGTGAAATTAGAATGAAATATAATGGAAATGGAATATAAAATAAAAAGTGCTATCCTATGGGTTTTTCATGATCAATTTCATATTTCATTCCTACTTTGCATTCTATATTCCATTTCTATTATATTTCATTCCAATTTTACTATATTACCATCTAAAATATAATGATGTTTCATAAATTTCGGGAAAGGTTTTGTTTATAAGTTATAGTAAGTATATTAATTATTTTGCATTGCATAAAAACATTGCATAAATAACTTGTAAATATAATTTCTTGCAATACAGGTTTTGCTATATTGTAGCACAATTATTTTATATTACATTTGGGTTATTCATTAGATAGCACTAAAAATAGCAATTTGTATCTGTCCACATGAGCCTTCCAAAAATATTTTGTTTTGCTTTCACCTTATATATACACTGCCAGAAAGTGAAAAAAGAGCATCAAAAAGGAATTGCTGGACGGATATGAAACTTTCATATGTTGGTGAAGTGGAGCACCCATAGGCGTGATTTTAATTTCAGGATCAACCAATTATCGCTGACGCCAAACATGTATAATATGCAAATTATAGTCGGTGGTATTTAAGGAAAAGGGTGAAGTTGGTGTAATCAGTAGTCGAATTATAGACACTTGCGAAGACTCTGAAGAAGCTACAATCTCTGGACGTGGAAGACGTGTAAAATTTCAGCAGTTAACGAAATTTGAGGGAGGTCGTCTAGTGGGACTCCGTGAGGCCGGTTGGTCGTTGTCCCATACAATTCCACACGTGCTCAATGGCGGCAAGTCCGGTGAACGTGCAGGCCATGAATGTTGTCTCACACCTTGAAGTGCACGTTGCGTTACACTTGCCGTGTGTGAGCAGGAATTGTCATGCTGGATTACATCATTATGAACCAACCTTACAAATGACACAACAATTGGCTGAATGATATTTCTGATATACCGAGTGCTGTTTAACGTGCCCGGTACAAACACTAGTTCTGTACGGGAGTGATAGCTGATCGCTCCCCATACGAGAAGACCAGGTGTAGGCCCTGTGTGTCGATGGCGGATGTAAGAAGGGTGGAGATACTCCCCTGTGAGTCTGCGAATAAGCATACGGCCATCTGAGGCTCCCAAACAAAATCGCTTTCATCGCTGAAAACGACAGATCACCATTGCACTCTCCAGTGCAGACGTTGGCAGCACCACTGTAGACGTCCTCAACAGTGGGTTGGAGTCAAAGGTACACATGCCAGAAACACTCTTGCATGTAGTCCTGCTTCCTATAGACAGTTAGGATTATTCACATGAACACTTCAGGTGCAACGGCAGCTCGAATTTGCAACACAATGTCTGTTCTGCTTGACATCACAGCTTGTCTTATGCATCGATCTGCCTGCTCATCAGTCCGTCTGTGAGTCCTGGTTCCATGTCTTCTCGTGTGGGAATGTTCTTTAGACCGTCTATGAGACCATCGTACCACTACCAATACGTCCAATTCATTCCACAATAGAATGATACAACCGACCGGCCTCACGGAGTCCCGCTAGACGACCTCTCTCATAGTTCGATAACTGCTGAAATTGTACACGTCCAGGCATTGTAGCTTCTTCAGAGTCTTCGCAAGTGTCTATAATTTGACGACTGATCACATCCACTTCGCCCTTCTGCTTAAAAAGCACCGACTGTAATTTAACATATTATAACATATTTTGGCGTAAGCGATAACTGTTGGATCCTGAAATTAAGATTACGTCCACTTGTGCTCCACCTCATTAACATATGCAAATTTCATAACCATCCAGCAATTCCTTCTTGGTGTTCTTTTTTTCATTTTCTGGCAGTGTGTATGTGTGTATATATATATAAAGTAAGTATATATATGTTTGTTTTATTTTGCTTAATCATGTGTTTCATATTTGGCATTTACAAACAATTTTACTTATTTATGTGGTGCACATGAATTTGTTTGCACTTCATATGTTTTTATGTCTTACGTGAAGTTCATATTTTTTGGTCTACTTGCACTTTCATGCCTAAGTCCAGGTGTTTGTTCCCTAAGCCATAAGAAGTTTGGATTCCTCTGAAAATTGTAAGCCCTGGTGTAGCAGGACCCTTGTTGTCCTTGGGGCATAAAATTCACAAAGTTCTTATAAAAGTACCCTGCTAGAAGTGAAAAACTGAAGGTTTCACTGCTTTGCCCAGAAATTTTCTGAATGTATTATCTTCAGTTTATCAACCCGAAATATTACAAGCAGATTAGTGTAATGCTGCTTTAAGAGTTTTTCAAAGTTGTAGTAAGTCAACTATACACACAAGATTTTTACAGCATGGAGATGTAGACTGACACATGGTGTTTTATGGAGGATAACTACTGTGAGTTAAAGTTACTGTAATGGTGACTGCCTGATGGTCTTACATCACCAGTGGTTAACTTCAAAGATCACTCATAGCTGCTTTTAGTGTAAGAGTATGCAGGGCATTTCATAAAAAATGCAAAGCACGAGACAACTAATATTTTAGAGGCCTTTCAAAATTGACATACCTATGCATCTAACATATATTGAGTTACCAAGTTGAGTCCCCTAACATTGCTAGGCCCAGGACACCAGACCCTCTTCCTCTCTCCTCTGATAGGCCCTGACAGTATGCACTCAGACCAGTGGCGGAGTGGTGCACCATTACCAGCTGGGGCAACTATTCGAATTTTCCTGTCTTTTTCAGGCAACTCGTCAATTTCACTTAATTTAACTATGAAACTGATTTACCATGACAAAAATTAATCTATTTTATTTTCCGCACATTTACTACAGTATAAAGTACACTAGTACAGTAACATCCTCCTGAACTGAGGATTGTCAGCAAATCTTAATGATCACAGCTTCGTAATTCAATAACTTCAATAGGTCCATCTCAATCGAAATCTTCAACAATGATTCCAGGTGACTTTGGCGCATACTTGAACACAGGCGAGTCTTTATAATTTTCAATTTCGAGAAGCACCTTTCTCACTTGGAGGAACCAATAGGTAAAGTGACAAGAATCTTATATATCTTGTACAACGCTGGAAATGCTCTTGCAAGCATTGACGATTCTAAAAGTCTCAAGACAGAAATAAATGATTCGCAAAGCAAGTGACTACAAGAGCATGTCTTCATGCTGCTTCCTAACTTTCCTTCAGCAACCTCCACAGTTTCATCACTATTATGATCACCACAGGTCGATGGCAGAGTAAGGCTATGTCTGACTTTTGGATAGTTTCTCACAAACAGTCCATACTCACTGCACAAAAAGTCATTGTCAAAACTGTATCATTGCAAAATGCTCTGGAAAGCATTATTTGTCAAATCATTGACATCATGAAACTTTGAAGGATCAAACCAGGAAAACTCTTTCAGTTCCGTTGTGTGGGAAGAAAACCTATAAAAAAATAATTTGAATGTACGATAGTATAGTTTCTAAGTTATCTGTGCTTTGGTGCACTATGTTATGCTCATAATGCTTGCTTATGCTTACCTGTCACAAATAGCTGATCATGCTGTATCTTACAAAATGAAACGTTTCTATTCTGTACCTCTACTTGTTTCCTTCAGGGGTCTCACCCTTGACAGTCTCACCTGGCATCAGTTTTCGGCGGCACACTCTGCTGCTTTGCAATAACATCTCTGAAAGATCGAGGCCTTTAGCATATTTACTGACAGCTGAATTGTAGATGTTATCAAATTCATTGCGAAGCTGTAAAAGGGCCTCTTCTGTCGTTTTCACTACATTTAACGCTTGTAGTAAGTCTACCTTCTCTGACTGAAGGTACTTTGAAGTGGGGTAAGTTATGGCAAACATTTGCCAGAAAACATGAGCAGTGAGTATAGTAAAGATGAAACGACACACTGCGCAAAATATTAAATAAAATAAAACACATTAACACAGTTAAAATAAATACGATGGTTTATAGCTATTTCGGAAGCGCGTTTAGGCTTCCTTCTTCAGAACCCTAGTTACACTAATGTGGCACACGTGCTAGAAAAACTATCGATGCCAAATTGCTAGTCCAAAATTAGTTCGGGTAAACCAGTTGTGGGTCCGTAGCCGCGTCTTTTGCTATGGGACGAATGAAGTTTCTCCAAATAGAGGACATGGAATTGAACGGAAGCTGATCGTTAACAGTAGAAGAGGAATGCGAAAGAATATGGAAGGCTTCAAAGAAATTGAGGTCGGCTGGTGAAGAAACTTTCTCTATTAGATGGGCCTTGTCGAAAGAAAATTTGTGGCCAGCTTCCCAGGCGTGTTTGGCCAAAGCAGATTTTTCCAGTTGTTGTTTACGCACGTAGGCTTCATGCTCTTTAAGACGAAATCGAAGGGCCCGACGTGTTTGACCAATATAAACACGATTACACTGGCATGGAATGGAGTAAATTCCAAAATAATTGCAATCAGGAATAATATCCTTGAGTTTGGAATAACCGAGTTTATTGATTGGAGTAAAAGTGACCTTGAAATTAAATTTACGGAGGATGGAAGCAATTTTTGAAGAAATTCGTGGAACGAAAGGAATGCTGATAAAATTACAAGGAGAGGAATCAATCAAGAGTGTACTGCACAGCTTAGGTCTAGTGAGTTTCTTCAAAGCGTCGTCAATAATGGTAGGATTGTAACCACGATCTCGAGCGATGTCAAGAATATGGTTAAGTTCAATCTTGAGTAATTCTTCAGATGATGACAATTTTAGAGTACATGAGACCAAACCTGTAGAACGTGCTTATCGTCTAATTTTGTGGATGGGCGGAAGCAGCATGCGGCGTTTGGCTAACAACAAAATGTTTCCGATATACGCTGGTTTGGAACCCGGACGGCGATCTATGTACCAAAACGTCCAGGAAAGGCAATGAACCGTTGTTTTCTTCTTCCAAAGTGAATTGTATGTGAGGGTTGACGGAATTTAAGGTGGTGAGAATTGTAGAGAGATCTGAACAATCGTTTGGAAGGATAGCGAATGTGTCATCCACATATCTAATCCACAGTTTAAATGGTATGCGATTGAGAATATCCTCTTCGACATAATGCATGTAAATATCACATAAAACGGGTGAAAGAGGATTTCCCATGGCAAGGCCATCAGTTTGCGAAAATAATTGATCACGGAAAGAAAAGCAAGTCTGTGTGATACAGATCTCCGTAAATTTGACTAATTCACGGATTTCAGCATCAGCAAAATGAAATTCTTTCATACGAAAGATAAGAGCTTCAAGAGCTCCCTGAACGGGAACATTTGTGAAAAGGCTTTTGACATCGAACGAGACTATTTTTGAAGAAGCGAAAGAAGAAAGGGAATTTAATTTGGAAATGAAGTCAGAAGAATTAAGGACAGTATCATGGTTATTAGCCAGGAGAGGAGAAAATCTGCGGACGAGAAATTTGGCTAGGGGATGGGTTGCAGTACCGATGTTGGAGACTATGGGCCGCAATGGAATGCCGGGCATTCCTCTTTCGCATTCCTCTTCTACTGTTAACGATCAGCTTCCGTTTAATTCTATGTCCTCTATTTGGAGAAACTTCATTCGTCCCATAGCAAAAGACACGGCTATGGACCCACAACTGGTTTACCCGAACTAATTTTGGACTAGCAATTTGGCATTGACAGTCTTTCTAGCATGTGTACAACATTAGTGTAACTAGGGTTCTGAAGACGGAAGCCTAAACATGCTTCCAAAATAGCTGTAAACCATTGTAATTATTCAAACTGTGTTAATGTGTTTTAGTTTATTTAGTGAGTATAGTTTTAAAGCTTGAGATGGCAACAGCCAGTCCACTTGCTTCAGATGCTGTCTTGGCAGAACTAGCAACCTTCTGAATCACGTCCAGAACGTCCAGGATACATAAAAACATTTTACCATCTTCTGCGAAGTACATGTTATTCAGAGCATGTGAATGAGAGCACCAGCGAGTTGTCGACACTCTCAGCATCCGCCTGAGCCATACAAAACCAAAGGAAGTTCCCTTGTTCATGAGAATATCATTGTGGTTGTGGGAATCTGCCATAAAGGTGTGCAGAGATTCAAGGTTGCCAAGTAATTTCTTGGCTGGAAGCATAGCAAGGTTGCATGATGACTAAATTGAGCACATGGTCAAAAGTGCAGATATAAATGCATGCTGGATTTTCGGCAGTGACCTTTACTTGAACACCATAGTATGCCCCTTTCATAACGTTTGCTTCATCATAGGACTACCCGACAGCATTTTTCAAGCTAAGTCTTACATCTTCCAGTAATTTCTTTATGATGTTGAAGAGTCCTTCAGCCATCCCATCCTTTACATGCTTCAGACATAGCAGTCGTTCCTCAATTATCAAATCATCATTAAGGAACCTGTAAAAATGAAAAGTAATAAATAGAAATTTACGTAATAGTGTAGTATTTTAGTAAATTGTTCTGAAGCCATCATGCATCGCCATAGAAACATTTTAACTGCATCAGTGACTAATGCTAAAAATGAATGGAATTACTGGATTGTTATTGGCGCATGATCTTTAGTGTTGATGTCAGTAATGCAGTTCGTGGCAAATGAGAACACGCCTGCAGTCTTGACTCGATCAAGGATCAACTTTGAAATTTCTCCAGTAATGCAGTCAATTAGCTTGTTCTGTGACTGGTGGCTGAGAAACGATATGGAGCTTCCTCGTCCTCCTAAACCAGCCTTATCTTTCCGGCGAGAAGCATGCTGCTTAACCTTCTGAAGATGGGTATTGAGAACGTGGTCGTACTTTGCAAGTAGGCAAGCTACTTCTAGAAAGTTTCTGGAAGAACCTTCATCAGCTAAGATCTCAGAATGTCCATGAAACGCCAAACCCTGCTTTGCAGAAGAACAATGATATCAATTAGGCAGTTCATAATTTCACGATTTTTCTTGATATTCTCCTTGCGTCTGATCTCCTCATTTTTTACAGTTGAAGATATGAGATGCGACACCGGATCTCTCATAAAATTCGTTATGTCGATTGTGGCGTTGATATGAGCCATGAAGACTCGTGCACATGCAGACTCGTGCACATGCAGACTTCCAGTAGCTCCTGTTGCATGCTTACAATCCCGGTATCCCTTTTGAGAGAATGCTGGCTCTGACCCCATCTTTCTGAAGAGTATGTAAGGGAGGCAGAGGACTGCGTCCAAGCCTGGTGAGTAGAAGATCCATGTGTTCTTCACTTTCATCATGTTTGCTTCACTTTGCTGAATCATTGTGGTAGTTGTCGCAGTCGCAGGCTTATTCTCTGTAACTGTTCGCCAATACCACTCTACCTTGAAGCAGCGAACAGAATTCCCAACGGTAGTCACGGGAAACCGGCCTTCTGGCAAGTCAGTGGCACTTGGCTGAAAAGCACCAAGCTGAATCAACTTGCATTTTGCATGTACTAATATTAGTCGCTTCGCAAAGTGCATCAGGTCATACAGGAATGGATGGTCGAAATTGAACTCTTCGCATTCAGCTGTGGCTTCACTTGGTGAAGAAACAGAATTTTGTTCAGTGTTTTCAGGGCCAGATCACCACACAGCTTTATCGTTGGTGCCTTCATCTTTTGCAGTGTTTGTGTCCTCTGTCTCCGCTGTTTCTTCTGTCAGCACAATGGATGCATGATCATCAACGTACTCAACAACCTTCCCGACAGAACAGAGTCTAATTGGCTGTGGGTTCTGTGTGGAAACTGTGAACTGCTCTGATTCGAAGCAGAAGTCTCCTCCGGTGGTGGCTTGTTCAGGCTGTAATTCCGTCAAACTGGTCATTGGAACTGTATGCTTAGCCTTCTTTTTGGCTGCACTTGCAGCCGGAGAAAATGGATTTTTTACAGCCCCAACAGCTTCATATCTAACTTGTTTCTTTGTATCCAGAAAATTGCTACAGTTGGAAGCATTATGCTTCTCCTTCATTTCTAAGTCGAATGTTTCTCTGCACTCTAAACATTTTACTTTTGTCCTTCTTTTTCCTTTTGCACTGGATTTGCCTTTAGCATCCATGTCGGAAACAAAGTTGCAATTTGAATATTACGTAACGCACCTAATGAACTTCAGTAGAGAAAATAAAAGTTTTTTATGGCTTATAAGACTTAAGTTCGTGAACAACACGAAAACAAGATCAAAGCTTTTCTTTCTTTCTTAATTAATGGCCACTGTAGTACTAGCTACTTCAGGCCTAGGTGAAGTATGCAAAACTAATACCTTTCAAAAGCACAATGCAAAAAAAAAACATACAACACAGCTGCGTGAACGAAACTCAGTAAGAGAGTAAGGGACCAAAGCTAAGAAGAGGAACGTGTTTACAATGGTGGTTGCAAAAGCATTGCCACAGAGATTGTACTGTACTTCAATGATCCTGAATTGGCGATCGCCTAGTGGATAGCATTCCCACCTGGAATTAAGAGGTTTAAAAGGTAATGGTTCGGGAATTTTTTACAGTGCTGATTGTGTTAAACTTTTACTGTTACGAGAGATCAAAGCAAATTGCGCAATCTTTTTTGTTTGGCTGAATTTTTTAAATTTGCCGACTTAATTTTTTTGGGAATTTGCCGACTTTTTTGAGCCAGAGGGCCAAGGGGGCATTTACCCCCCCCCCTGCCATTCTGCCCCTGACTCAAACGGGATTTCTCAACTGGATACTCAAACGCCTTCACACCAATACTGACTAAGAGCAAGAAGTCCACTGATATATAGAATTGTCGTCAGCGTACCATCATTAAAAATATGTTTGGGTTCAATAGTATATATCTCATTGTATACAGAGTGTCACCTTGTACTTTTTGCAGATGAATGTCATTTTGCTCTTTATTCTTATACTCAATAAGAACATATGCGGAAGTTATTTGGAACGTGAATGCTATAAGTAAGAGTAAAAATACTGTAGTCATAACATGTGCTGTTGAATCCAGTTACGTCTTTGATGGTAGTAAACTGTTTGTATAGCCTCACCTTGTTTTATGCAGAATTACCCTTTCTGTCCTTGTGCTGTAAAAATTGACCCAACTTTTGATAACTGTAAGGTGATATCAATTTTGCATATTGCAACAACTGCCTTGTTCATAGTACATACTCATTAAAATGATCTCCTACCATTTGTGTACATACTGTGATATCAAAAGCAACTGAAAGGGATTCCTGAAGTTGGCTGCTGTTTATATTAGGTCCTGTCCTGGTAGTTACTATCAACTAGCAATTTTTGTTTAGGGTGGTTTTCCGCTGATGATTATTTTTGTTGATTTACATTATTTCCATGGTGTAGAAATCTTGTCTGGCTTATGTAATACACTTTCCAAATCTCTGTTTGCCCCTTAAGTGGCTATTTTCTCCATTGTAAAGCTTTCTCCTCAGTAGTAGTTTTCCTCAAGCATGGATAGCACTTGCCAACTGAAATGTTACTTTGCATCATTTATAGTACTAATCAAAATCAAACGGCAATGAAATGCAATATTTTGAATTTAAATTAATTAAAATTACATAATTATTTAAATTTTTTGCAGTGCCACCATCTTGTGGCAAAATTCTCAGATGAAAACTAAAAAATATCGTGGATGGACATATCTATCATACCTACTTAAGGAGTTAAGCGGCTGTCATACATCAGTCAGCCATACACCTGCCTGTAACATGCCAACAGTCGTATTTCAATTGTCAATGCTTTAAACAGTCTTTAGATACCTTTCTAGGTTAATCTAAAACAGAAGACAATACATTTAGTAAACTTCTGAGCGAAGCGTTGAAATATTTCATTTTTCACTTTTGACAGGATGCTTTTATAAGCACTTGCACACAGTATGTTATGATGTCAATGTTCATTTGCATATGACATAGTCACCCACACTGTTAATGAATATACAATAGTCATAAAACTCTCATATCACCATGTTTTCCTTTGAAAAACTGCACTATGCCTAACTTTTTTTAATCAGTGTATAAACATTTTTACATAAAAAATAAAATATTTCATTAAATACTGTTTGCCTTTTCAAATTGTCTTGTTTTGTTTTTTAATTTGCTCTCTGGAAGACTCATCTTTTTTTATTCCTTGATAACTGTGTGTTCAATACTGATAATTATTTTTTAACTTCAATGCACTTTTGTACATAATGATATGTATATAAATAGCTTTTTATATGATTAACATTTCAAACTTACCAAGAACTAAGGAGGAATTTTTGCATACACAATATCAAACAGTGGTAAAATAATGAACTAGAAGGCTTAAATGTTTGGTCACATTAACAGCAGTCCTCCATTGGGAGTAATAAAGGACTTTGCGTGTATAATTAGCATTGTAATTACACTGGCACTGATACTCTGCGTAATTTATATGGGGACAAGAGAAATTTTAATTAATTTGCAGAAATTTATTTTATTGAATCATACAAAAATTCTAAATATCAATAATTTTCTCTAAGCCAAATATTTTTTTAAATGAATGTAAATTCAGTTAAGACATGGGTGGAATAAAGCTTTGGAATTAAAATTATATATCTACAGCAGTTGAAGGTCAGGAGAATTGAACTCTGAAGAATGAGGTATAAATGTGTTTGTATTAAAATGCTCTTTTAAGAGTAACCATTGTTTTAAGAAAATAAGACTTTGATTAAAAGTTTGTGCAAAATACAGAATATCTTGGGATGCAAAAATTTTCTGTAATAAACCTTACCTATGTATGAATGTTTATGTAATGTGAAGCATGTTCAATGTAGTGAAACATATGTCATTTATATATATATATATATATATATAAAAGGATGGCTGCAGAACCTGGAAATCAGGGAATTTTATCGTTCTGGAAGAATCAGGGGATTCTGGTGAGATTACTCCAAAATCAGGGAAATTTCAGCTCTTGAGTTTCCATGTAATTCCGTCATTACATATCATGGTCAGACTGTTTTCCCCCCCAAGTTCAAAATATCGCTTCCGTGTAACCTAGAGAAGCCCCTCCCCCTCACTTGTTTACTTTAATTGCTTTTTAAATGGTAAGAACCTTCTAATTTGTTTGCCCTAGTTGATTTGTGTCCAGATCATTAAAAATTAATGTAAGTTTTTCTCTAAATGTATTTGGCCTTTTTCTTTTGACTCTTAAATTAAATATTTATATACACCCAATGTTTTCATTTATACATATTTAGTGTTGAAAGTTAAAGTATTGAGTTTCAGAATGAGGTTACACCTTTTGTTATTAAAAACAACCAGGCTTTCAAATTGAAAGTTGCTTTTCGCTACCTGAACAAAATGTATGTATGATTAATATATATATAAATAACTAAAGTGCGAAATGTTTGATTGGCTCCTTAACCTAAATTAAAGTAGCATTTTTCTCTACAAGTTGTGGGAATTGTAATTTTAAACTGTTAAATATGTATAGTGTACAGTAAAACCTATCTAAGATACTACCTACCTTATATATTCAATGTAGCATGTTGACAAATATAAAATTTTATTTAAATTAATTATCAATCGCTGAACTAATGAAATCGTGTAGCATATTGCAGTTTCTTGTGATCACACATCGTCATTAAATTGATTTGTGCTGATTCCTCTATTGACAGCTTGAAATATTTTGATGTCTAAAAATACAAGACTTGGTCACTGATATTTGCCAGCCAAAAATTATTTAAGTATTCTGAGTCTTAGTTTTTTCACATATTCACAAATATTATTCTCTTCAAAATACTTCCACCATGAAAAATACTTATTCATGACAAATGCATAGAAAAATAAAACAACAAAGAAAGGAAATTTTTTTCATCATAGCCGATTATGTGGTAATATTAGATGATAAATTGTTTTTTATATATAAGATATAAATAATATATATCATCTAATATTACCACACCATCAGCCATGATGAGAAAAATTTCCCGTCTGTAATATTACGTTAGTTCTGCTTTTCCGACATTCGCTTTTTTTATGTTGATTTGGTTCAAAAAACAGTCCATGCAATTCCCCCATTTCAAAACTTGTTTATAGTGAAGATTTATATGTGCTTGTGGTGGGGGTGACAGGTTGTCTGTATCTCAGTTGGAAGAGCCCTTGGCTGGTTCCCACCAAGCACCGTGAAACCACTACTTTCCTTGCAAGCAATTTTCAGAAACCATGCCTGGTAGCTCTGTATACTGAACATTTGGTAATTGTGGTAACCCCGTGAAAGATAATATCTCATATATGAAAAACAATTATCTAAACAACAAATTCGATGAAAATCTCTCATAGTCCGTTATAATTGATGACAGCACCCGGCTGTTGAGAAACATTAATTTAATGAACAATAATGTTACTTGTTTCTCAATTCACAGTGCTTAAAATTTTCTTTCCTTTTCTTTCATGCATTTATAATGAACCCAAAAAAAGTCAGTTTTGTAATTAATAAAAGCACATAATATTTTAAATAATCAAGAGCCCTTTAATTTTTTTAATCTGAATTCTAAATTAGTGTGAAGGGCGATGGCAAAAAAATCAGGGAAATTTTAAGCAAAGCTTCTGTAAATCAGAGAACTGTCAGGGAATTTTTTCTTCCAGATTCTGTAGCCACCCTGTATATGTACTCAAACTAGGTGGGTGGGTGAAATAAGAAAACAGGTTGGGGTGACATGAAAGCGAATTGCTCAGGACATAGACTTGTGTAAAAATCATTTGGAGAGACCTTCATCAATAACGATGATATGTATGTGTGTGTGTATGTTATTAAAAGGTCTTATATTCATATCTTTGAAAACGTTTGCCTTTGTAAAATTTGTTTGACAATTACTTTTCAAAAAATCTGAATATTGTTCTGAGCATTTTCATGTGTTTTATTTTATATAATACATAAATGCTGTATGTTTCTTTCATAGGTAGTTCAACATGTAGTAGTGCAACGCCAATTGCATCAGGCAGTCTTTCTGTCAGTCAGTACCAATCTATTAGGGATGAAAGCAGCATTGATAATGATATATATAAAAATATTCAAAAGTATCTGCTTCAAAACTATAATATTTTTAAAAACCTTAAACTGCAGGTATGTTGAAAAAATGCTAATGTTATCTACTTTACTGCATGCTAATTTTCTGTAGTGAAAAACAAACAAAATATTAAAGTGAATTTTATGACAAAACTGTTATTGTATTTAAAATTTTAAATATGAAAAATTACAAATACTTCTTTATAAACTTGCCTTGATGTAATATGTTTGTCTAGTGTACCATTGATTTGGATTTAATTCCCAAGATGCCAAAAAAAACAAAAGAAATAAAAGAACACTAGCTGCTCACTGTTGTTTGGGAGTTATCTAGGCTTTAAGGGACTTGGATTCCTCAGAAAACTGTAGGTCTACTACCTTATGGTGACGTAATGATAACACATTTGTCTATCATTCTATTGACATGGGTTAGACTTCCAGTGATATCATGGAATGCATTCTGTTTTATTTGCCCACCATTGTCTGGAATTCGTTCCATTAATCAGCAGAGGTTCAAGTTTCTCGGAAACCGCAGGTTCTGCAGCAGCATGACCTTTACAGTTCTCATGCTATAAAAATGTAAACATTGTTTTAAACCTCAGCTTCCATGTATCTTATAAGTAACATGCTATATTATGCATACATGGCATGATTTGTGCATTATATAAAACAGCTATATGTTCCTAATAGTGTAGTGTATGAAGTTGCATATCTGTTTCAGCAACAAAGTAAAAATGACCATTGTCTTTGCTGTGGTGCAGTGATAATGCATTTACCTAGCACGCTGTTAATTTAAGTTTGACTCCAAATAGTGTCACGGAAGGAATTCTTGCCATCTAACTACTCACTGTAGTCCAAGCTTTGATTTTCTAAGCCTTAAGAGATTCAGATTCATAGGAAAACTGTAGGCCCAGGCACAGCATAACTTTTGCTGTCCTTGCACAGTATAACAAATAAAAATGACCATTTAAATATAAAGGTATGTCCCTTTATAATATTTATTAATCGTAAATATATATTCTATGGCAATAAAAAAATAAAATCAATATTTAATGTAGTCACAAGAACATTTCAGACTGAACTCCATTTAAGCTGAAAAATAATTAGTGTGGAGATAAGCAATGTTTTTTTAATATTTGATATAGCTATGGGAAAATCTAACTCCTATTGGTGACATTAATGATTGCCAATTTGTTTCGTAATGCATGTTCTGTCATAAATTGTATTATATAGGAAGGTTTGAATGGAAATATGATAGATAACCTGTATTTCTTTGATTATAATCAATATTGTGGCTTAAATGCTGAACGTTTCCATGGACCAAACATTTACACTCATGGACAGTGAAAGTTCAGAGATACCAATTTGTACCGATTTCAACTCCACCTTACGGTTTTACATTCGATACCAAGAAAACTACAGAGAACCTCATTCAAGATCCTCACATAAAGTTTTCTACCGGTCCTTCTAAAATTTCATTTTTTAATGGTTTCTTGGTAAATAAAACACACTTCACAGATGGTCCGTGCCTTCATGTTTAGACACAACACTTCTGACTTGTCCACTCCCCTCTACTGGTGCCTACCCAGCATATATCACAAGGGGCCAAGCACATTGGTATTCTCCATCATGCCGTGTGGATCAGCCGAGAGGGAGAATAAAATCAGTTATTTGCCTTTCGTGTATGTGTTTGCATGCAAACTGTTCCTCTGTTATTCTTTACATCTTACTTTGTGTGTGAAAATTGCTTTGAATTTGGATTAAAACAACAAAGTAAAACACAGCCATGATTGTGAAACAGTTGAAAAACAAAATCTGCAGCCAAAACTTATATTCAAGGATATCGCAATATTTGTAATAAGATGACCATTTTACAAAGCATCGAAAGTTTTTAAATTTTTATGTGAACTCGCAGTTTTACCATATTTTGAATAACTTTTTATTCGCAACATTTTATTAAAATTTCAGAAAAATTTCCTCACGATACTTTAAAAAATAGTGCACAATTTGCACCGGCATTTTGCTACATATATTTTGGAGTATTTCCCCCTTATGCTTTCGTTATCTACATACGCTGCGGCTTGCAGATTAATTCAGTAGTAAATTTAACTAATCAATATATTTAATTTATTTACATAATTTATAATCCTATTCTGTGAAAAAACGCCACCTGGTGCCTGTTTCTGGAACTTAAAAAAAAACTAAATTAACAATTTGATTTAAAAAACGATTTTAACGTTAATTAACGAGTGATGATTTCTTTCGATGAGCCATTTCATCTTTGATACACCACCTACCTTCAAAATTGTGAAATTTTTCAAATGTACTGTAATTAATGACTGTTGGTCATTTTTTAGTATTTTTCCATCAAAATAGAGGAATTTCACGCTGATACACCATCTACTTGTAGGGTACGAAATAGACAGTTGTTAGTTATATTTTGCACCTACAAATTTCCATCCAAAGAAATGATGTGTTTGCAGTGGAAAGCAGGCAGGTTTTGTTGACAAAAGCTAATTTGCGTATTTCAACGATTTTAGCTTTTCAAGAGAAGAACAGGGAAGAGGTTTCAAAATTACAGAAAAACAGCAACAAAAAACTTAATATTGATGTTTTACTTGTTCAGTAAAACATTTGAATTTTCATTTTTTGTCTTGCTCATTCATTTGATTAAACTATTTTTTACCTACTACAAAACTTGTGTGAAAACCAATTTTCATGTACAAAATAATAAAATTGTGGTGTTTACCTTCTGAAAAACAGGTGCAAAAGCTTTTTTTTTCTGCAAAACTGATGCAAAGTTTTTTTCCCCCTACAACAACGATATCGAAAGCCATTTTTCCTGCTACAAAACTGATACAAAAGGTCATTTTTCCTGCTAGAAGTTCATAGGAATGGTATTAGTGAGAGTATAATCACTGTATAAGCACATAAACATACAGAGTTGAGTTACATTATTTGAAATACTTGCATGTTATTTCAAGGGTGGGAAAGGTACATATATTGCTCTATAACAATGCACATGCTTTACTTATAAAAACATTTTTTGCAGGAAATGAAAGAGCATGGTTTTACTGAAAATTTTTGATATTTTACTGATGATTACTTTCTCAGGCTGGTATCTCTGGAAGTTGCGCACCAAGAAAAAACATTCTACAACCATGAAATTATGTAAATAGCTAGATATTATGCTGGAATGCAGATAATTTTAGTCTGGTTTGATTGCACATGACTGTACACCCTTGAGTTGAACCTTTCTAAGTACATTTGCAATCCTTGTTATTTTTATATAATTTGTTGTTACACAAGCCTTGTAACGTGTAATAAATGTAAATTAAAAACATGAAACAGTAGTTCAATAGAACTTTCGTTCTTCTGGATGAATCCTATCATTAGGCTCCTATCATTATGCAACACACCGTAAACTGGTGTGTAGTCGACGTCCCATCAATACAAGACGCATTGGCCAACATAAACATGAGTATGGAGCGAAAAGAATGAACGGCGATATATGCAACTGACAGACTTCAAGAAAGGTCTGATCATCGGACTGAAAACAGCAGGGTAGTCACTGTGCCAGGTATCCCATCAAGTGGATCATTCAGACTATACCATTATACCTTCCGACTGTGTTTAAAACACTGGTCATATGATGCTACTCAGATAAAGAGGACCGACTGTGGAGAAACCAGACATACAACATGCATAGAAGATCAAATGACATTGTGTCAGGCATGTATGGCAACCACAGCGACTCATGATATAGGCATAAGTAGGGGCTTGTGTGTATCAACAAACTATATCTAGATGCCTCAAGGAAGCAAACCTGTGATTCCAGCATCCCTTACATGTGCTGTCATTAACACGAGTCCATCGGCGTCTACATTTACAATGGTTAAACTCCATTGGACGATATGCCACAAGGCACCAAAATAACACAAAAATTAGCAGACTTAGCCATTTCTTGGAGGTCAATGGGATCCTTTCGGACTATCAAACTGGTTTCAGGTGCCACCGCTTGACAGATTGGAACGTGACTGACCTTGCCTCCGCTCTTGGCAGTTTTAAGTATCATGGTATCCCATCTGCGGCCCTGTTCATGGACTTGGAGGCTGCCTTCGACTCAGCCAGCCATCAGGCTATCCTTCGGAAGCTCTGGGACTGAAGGGTCACATTATGGCTTTCATCACCTCGTTCCTGACCTGCAGAGATGTACAGGTCTGGCTGAGCAATACATTCTCTGCCTCCGCCAGGTCACTGAGGGGTGTTCCACAAGGAGGAGTCCTCAGTCCATTGCTCTTTAATGTCCTCATGGCGGACCTCCCAGCCTACCTTCCTGGGTACATCCAGTACTCGATCTTCGCGGACGACATTGCCATTTGGACCTCGCGATGCACTGCGGAGGTCCTCCAGTGCAGGCTCCAGCTTGCCGCCAACCGGCTCTCCTCTTTCTGCTCCGACTGGGAACTTACCATCTCCGCTGCAAAAACAGTTCTCCTCCCGGTCACGAGAAGACTCTTCCTCCGAGGTCAAGATATTACCATTGGAGGCAATATTGTCAGAAGGGTGCAGTGTCACCGCTTCCTTGGTGTGACGTTTGACCGGCGGCTAAATTTGTCCAAGCAAGTCTCTGGACTTCTAGATCATTCCTTTCGTCGCCTTGAATGCTCAAATGTTTGGCTAGTCAGCGTTGGGGAGCTTCTCCGAGGAGACTGCTGCAGTTCTACAGGGCCTTTGTTCTGTCAAAGGTATTATACGGCGGAGCAGCAACTGTCACCCTTCGCTCCGATCTTAGGGTACAGCTTGATAGGTTCCAGTCCCGCGCCTTAAGGCTCTGCCTTGGGGCTCCGCAGCGCGCCAATCCGGCAGCCATGCGGGCGGAAACCGCCAGTCCTCCTATCATCAATCAAATGAAGAGCCGACTGGATAAGGTCCTCTGTAAGATGCTATTCCTGGCTCCTGAGCACCGCATCCACCAACGTCTGCACAGCATGGCTGATGGTTCGGTGATTGCCCGTCATTATAGGAATTCCATCCTATTACACGTTGCGCCACAGGTGCAGCGGGATCCTGTTGCTGTTCCATGGCTTCTCGCTCTTCTGACTGTGCACCCCTCCCTAAGGCATCAATATAACAACACGAGAAAGAAAAAAAAAACAAAATGAATAAAATATGTAAAAATAAAAAGTAGATGTTGATCTTCCAAAGTGTAAAAATCAATAAAACATCAGCCATGATCAGTTCAATCCTCTCCAGAGGAGTAGTTTATTCCGTCAAATGAGGAATCAATCTGAGAAACAGAGGAGAAAACCCACAAGGTCCATAGATATCATTTTCACTCTGTTAGATCCAACACAGACAACCAGCCGAAGCAGAAGTTCTCTTATCTCCTCTTACTGGGCGATTGTTCTTAAATTAGTTGTCAGGTTCTGTATTTGGTATTCTTTAATCACATCCACTGGGTAATTCTGAATCCAGTGCAAGTAATACACATTCCAGTTGCCACAAGCACAACTGCAACTTTTGATATTAAATCTATTCAAATAACTCTGAGTGTTTCCGTGACCACTAAACAGCTGATTCAGAAAGTGATTACCCTCTATCTTGCTGATATCTACTGAAGGGAAGTATTTTGATGTTACTTTTCCTTTATTAGTTTTTTCCCAATCTTGCTGTCATTTCTTGAGTACATCAACTATAAGCTGTTGTTTAAGTCCCTGCCAAGCCATGGGCTGTTGATGCTCCACATTTAATTTCTCAGTTCCTTTCTTGGCTAATTCATCTGCAGCCTCATTTCCGTCAATCCCAGTATGACTCTTTACCCAATGCATCCGAATATTCAATCTGGGAAAAATGTTCTTGATTTGGTTCTTCAGATCTAAAATTCTTTTCACTTTATCCTGTGGATTACTTGAAATTAGAGCTCAAAACATCCTGATTATCAACATAGACATTCATCACTTCTGTCTCTGCAACATTACCTCTAACCCATGAAATAGCCACCAATAGGTGCAATCAGAGAGTCTAAAGCTGGAGTCTTCAAACCGTGGGCCACTTGCGGCCCACTGACATGTTTTATATGGCCCACCAACTCATGGAAAAATACAAATTGTTTTATTCAAAAATAACACTTCTTGCTCCCTCTGAGTCTGAAATCGATGTATTTTATTCTGTTCATTTTCACATTTCGTAATAAATATCTTAAAACGCTAGAGAACTAAAGTAATACGCGGTCTTCCCTCAATTGTGTTTTACTTCAGTTTTCTAGCGTATATGGGCATTAGGGGTATGACGATCACTGCAAGTCATAATACCTCCGTCTCTCAGAGTACCACATTTGGTTAATGCTTAACCTCTGCTATAGCACTTTTATTATCATTAGAATGTTATGTGCCAGGTGTTGTGGCAATTTGACTCATATGAGTCCATCTCAGGTGCATTATCTTAGGTTGTTAGTAAGGGGGTTAGTAAAGTGGGTTTTTTTTTTCTTTTTTTTAATAGAAGAAACAGGTGATAGAGTGTTAGTGGGAAGTATTATAAAGGGTGAGGGAAAGAGTTTCATTAATGTTAGTAAGGGACTAGAAGAGAGAAAAAATAAGCTATATTCTCCAATCAGCTAATAGGAGAATTCTTCCTTTCCATTTTGTCACGGGTTGTCCACAGACTTGTTTATCGGCTGTGCTTGCTTGCTTTTCCACACAGCTTTCTACTGTATGGCTCAGGGACTTGCGGTTTTGGCTCTGCCCCTTTAAGTATTCCTTCAGATTTGACCAATGGGAAGCCTTCAAAGTCTAAGTTGCATATGAGGGGGTTTGGGAACTTCGTAGAATTTTATTTGAACTGCCAGGCCCTTAGGGGAGTATTCTCAAGGTCTGAGGAACAAGAATTTTGCAGTGGGGAGGATATCCGATACAAGAGTGGGGTTAGAATGGGCATCAATTCTTTTAAATGCTTTTCTCTTAAGCCTTGAATATGAGGTTTTAGAGGAGTAATTTGGCTGTTAAAATAATTTTAGTCGTTTGTGACAAACCAGGGGGAGTTAGTGGCATTTCTTATGAACTTTCTGTCTATAACGGCAAGTTTTTCGTAGTTTCGGTTTGAAGTGTTCCCCAATGAGAAGCAGGCGGATGTCACTATGGGACGTATGCACACTTTGTAGATTAGAAGTTTGTTTTTTATGCTTAAATTGCTGCATATGTTTAAGAAGGAGTAGAGTTTGAATATGGTGCTGTTGGTTTTTTTTGGCAATATTGTCGATGTGAAGGTTCCATTTTAGTTTATTATCTAGCGTAACTCTTAGATAGGGGGCTTGCTTGTCCCACTTTATTTTCTCTCTTCCCCAAAGTAAGGGTTTTTGGGTTAGTGTCCTAACCAATGGGTTTCATTTTTCGTGGTTGGAGAACATTACAGCAATGGTTTTGGAGGTGTTGATTTTTATGTCCCATGTTTGAGTCCATTTCCTGATTTTGTTCAAATGCACTTGTAGTTGGGCTATGGCTTGTGGATAATGGGGAGCTGTGGCTACAACCGCCGTGTCATCAGCATATAGCGCCAATAAGGAGCCTTCACCTTTTGGATTTGGTATATCATTCATGTAAACATTGAAGAGGGCAGGGCCTAACAAACTCCCTTGCGGTACGCTGGTTTTGATCAGCCAGGCTATAGAGAACATATTATTAACTCCAACCTGGAAAGTTCTGTCACTAAGGTAAGAGGTAATTAAAATGTATTAATTGGGGGTGCCTAAAAGAATAAGTTTGTAAATCAGACCATTGTGCCAAATTTTGTCGAAAGCCTTGGCTATGTCAACGAAAGCTATGGCAGTGAAATTTTCTTCTTCCATGTTATTCTGTATGTGATCCACCACTCTGACTAGTTGTTGGTCAGTTGAGTGGCCCTTCTGGAATCCGAATTGAAAATCAGTGAGAATTCCATTTTCTTTAGAAAGTCTTCAAGTCAAGAATGACCCTTTCCATAAGTTTTCTGATGGTTGGGAGAAGGCTGACTGGTCTGTAATTTCGGAGGTCAACATGATCTTTATCTGGCTTTGCGATGCAGGTAACAAGCGCCGTCTTCCAATTGGTTGGGAAGTGATGAAGTTTAAAATTACCAATGAAAATGGCTTGTGGCCAATGCAGGGCTTTTATTTGAAGATTTTTAATGGTTTTGTTACCTACGTTGTCAGTTCCAGGGGCTTTTTTATTTTTAAGGTTTTGGAGAAGTTTTTGAAATTTAGGGATTGAAATTTCCAGATCAGGAGTGGGGTCATGTCCACTAAAGAAGTTTTCCACTTTTGTGTTAACTTCTTGAAAACAGGAATCGCTAACAATATGGTTGTGCTCAAATTGTTTTTAAAGGGAATTTGCTAGGATTTCGGCTTTACCAGCATCACTGTATTCTAGGTTGAGTTTGATTTCAGTGGGGCAATATCCTTCTTTTTGTTACTGAAAACTTTTTTTATTTTCCAGATACTTTTATCTGTTGTGTTCGCATTTTTGAAGGATTCCCCTCATTTTCTATTTTTGTGATTTTTGATATCGCTTGAGATTTCTCCTCTCAGCTGGTCATGTTCTGCTTTGTCAAAAGGGTCTCTATGCCTCTGGTAGTTCCTCCTATGGAACTATTTTGCTTTAATTTTAGTGATAATATTGGAGGGTATTTTGAAAAAATTTTCTGGTGAGAAGGATTTTGTGGAGCTAGCAACTGGGTTTTAAATATAATTTGTTATGGTAACAATTTGCATGTTAAGTTCAGCTATTGAGCTGGCTGGTTCAGGGTGGGGAGGAAGGGTGCGGTCAATGTGATTTGTGTATTACTCCCAGTCAGTGGTTTTGACTAAATTGGGGTGTTTTTACAGCAGCTGATGTCAAGTTTGTATCCAAAGGGGGATGTGATAAGAGTCCAAGATGTTTGGATACTAGTTTGTTTCAATACCACCGTAAAATTTAGATGTGACAACGAAGTATATAATGGTGGGATTGAAGCCTATTCTGTAGTGGGTGAGGATGGGAGGGTGGCTACAGTGAGGTTATTTTTTTGTGTGTAGTCGTAAATGGCTTCCCGTATGTACAGGTGAAATTGTATAGGCCATTATTCCAACTACGGTGGCGAGCATTCCAATCTCCACCTGCAATTACCGTGGCTGGGCATTTGAAAATTTTGTCGAGATCAGTGATGATTTGATTTCTCGTCGGTCTGTAAATTGATACCAGCTTAATATTGCCGTAAGTGTTGTTTTTTATGGTGATTGCGTGAGCCTCAAGATTCACAAGACTTGAAATAGGTATGAGAATGTGCGGAATGGTGAATTTAATTATGACCACAAGACCTCCTGAGGTGACTCTAGAAGTCGGGGTCCTTTCCCTGCTCAGTTGGTTGCATGAATAATTCCGAAAGGTTAGTTTGGAAGTTGAGTTTAGCATGGTTTCACATAGGAGGACAACGTCTGTTTTTTTTTTTCCTCGAGAAACAGCCTAAGATCATTTTCTTTGCCCTTTATGCCGTTCGCATTGAACACGACCAGCTGTAGCGAATTTAGGGATTGGATGGGCCAGGACCGAAAATAACCTCTTGCATTTTTTGAATTGCGCTGGTTATAATATCAGCACAAACTGCAGGGTTGGGTAGGGCAACTGTTTTAATCATGGTGTTCATATCAATGTTTAGCAGTAATTTTGATGGCTGCTGCTCCCTGTAAGTTAAGTTGGGGGGGCTTCAGCAGTTTTTGTGCCATCTTTTTGAGTGAAATTACTTGTGGGTGTGGTAACACTGGAGGGGACCTCTGATTGGCCGTGAGCCAAAGAGCTATTTGGGGCCTTCGATTAGCCGCAAGCCAAATAACTATTCGGGGCCTCTGATATGGTAGTTTGCACATTTTCGGTTCTGGCCACTGGGTTAACAGTTTTTAACAGAATGTTTGAGGAGGGAGTACTTTTCATTAGTACTGGCCTCGGTATAAAGGTGGGCGGGAGTGCTGGATTTGCCCTAGGAGAAATGCTTTGGGGATGTGAATTCTCGCCAGAAGTCATTACCTCGCTGAAAGATTGAAAATCTGTTCTTGTGGGTGGAAAGATTGTCCTAGCATGGTTCTCTGAATGATGCTCACTTTCAACGGGATTTTGGTTTGTTAAGGGGCACCTTCAGTGTCGATTAATGGGGTTCTCTGGGCAGCCTCTGAAGTTGGCCATGTGTGGGCCAAAGCAGTTTGCACATTTAGGGGTTTGGTTTCTGTTAAGAGTGCACCCTCTAGAAAGTGTTGTTTTGCCCACTTTACACATTTAGGTTTGGTGTTGCAACAGGCTGCCGAATGGTAAAAATCCTAGCAACGCCAACATTGTAGGGGCAGGTTTGGTTTCCTGAACGGAGAAATCATTACTATGATGTGGTCTATTATGGGTACTTTGGTGACCGTGTTTGAGTATGGGATTCTCGGGAGGCCAATTTGAAAGACAAGGATTTTTTTCCTGACTTTCAGAAATCCCTTCGTAAGCTGGTGAGCCATGCAGTCAGCAAAACCAAGCTTATTTAGTTCGCGTATTAGATTGTCAGTGCCAAAATTGTTGGGCAGGCTGGAGACTGCGAAGAGAGCCCTTTTTTCATCGTTGAGGCGAAATCTGTGGTGCTCGACCTTGTGCTCTAGCAATGCTTTGGTCGCAACCCTATAATGCTCAACTTTCACTACCTGAACTTTTATATCATCTGCTCTTATTTAGTGGGTGAAATTAGGGGTTATTTTTTGAAAAATATTTTTAATTTCCACAGATTTTTCTGTACCTCTTACGTGGAAGGGAGGGATGGATGTTCTCTTTCCTGTTTCGTTAATTTTGAAGGGCGATATGTGCTTGCTTGGGAAACTTAAATCTTGCAATTCTACTAGCTCATTGGCCACTTGGTTGGAAGACCCTGATTGGTTGCTGGGTGGAGGTGCCTTGTTGGCTGATATTCGCTACTGTTACCTCAGTATTTGAGTCGCCGTGCTCTGATTCGCTTGATTTGCATTTATTATGTTTTTTAGATTTCTCTTACTCTTTTTGCACTCTGGTGCTGTTTGCAGATTTTTTTTTTAAAATGGTCGGGTCTGAGGCCTGATCATTAGAAAGGTTATTTAGTCATGGTGGGTCGTCCACATCAGATACATCAAGTGGGCTCACGTAGAGGCCATCTCTTGATGGGATTGGTCAGGGACTCTCATCATTTTCTAAAACTGGCACTAAAAAGGTGCAGTACAGAATTTTTAGTGATTCTGCAATTTCATCTTTGCGGATCCTAACGTTCTCGTCATCGTCTACTCCGAAACATGCCATTCGGCAGGCTCTAAGTCATTCTTCCCTGGTGAAGTTTTCAGCAACATTCGACCAAAGGGAGGTAGTCAGATTGTTTGAGAGCACGAAGTCTCTCTTATTATGGGTGTTGATGACACCATCAAATGCCTTGATCTCATTGTAGATCTGGCCAAAGCAGTCATTAAGCTGCCCTACAGTATGGTCAGGTAGGTTTAGTCTTTTGTACATTAGGCAGATTTGAAGAAGAGATTAGGGTAGTAAGGCGAGGGGGAGATCTTAAAAGGTAAGTAAGGTACCGTTGGAAGGGGGGGTAGTGCTATGCAGAAGGTTAGGTACACTCAATAGACAAAGATAAAACGACTTACCAACCGTAGAGAGGCTAGTCCAGTGTGAAGTCGCAAACGAGGCTAAGGTCTCGGAAAAATGCAGAAATTTAGAATAAATAATGATTGTCCTGTATAATGGACAATCCAAAAATAGTCACAGATGATAGCAATAAACACCGATGCAAAAAGATGCAAGGTTAGCATGAAACGAAATCTTGAAGTCGATGTCTTTGTAAATTACAAATGGCGGCTGACCCAGACGTTGAGCAGCCAAGAAATCATACGTCTGCTCGCTTCGAAACGAAAAACAGGGCATTAGGGGTAGTTTTATTGATTTGCAGTGCAACAGTGATTTTAAAATAAAATTCAACTTACGACTCATTGAATTCTATTCTAAATAAATCGGTAAGAACATCTCAGCTATCTGAGTGCATGTGCTGAAAATATTACTATTCAGGAACACTTATATGCATACACTTATGTGCATAGATGTACGCAGAAGGTTCATAATGAGGGTCACAAACTTCCAATGGGGGTGATAGAGCTACAACTCCATATATACATATATACAAAATTTCATCACAATGGTGCACATAAGTAGTTAATAGGGGTTACAATCCCTCAACTACCTCTGTGTACACCACTGCATTTACAAATAGTCTTTTTCTTCAAGAATGAAGTTAGTAAACTCAAAAGTTGGGACCAGAATAACTGACGTCCACCTTGGAAACACTTTTAGGATTGTAATATCAAAAATAAGACCGGATATTGACAGGATTGTTAAAAATAAGCAGTGCCAAAAATATCACTATAAGATTTGATTTCGCTTTATATATTAACAACTAAAAGTATTGTAAATGTTTTTTGCTTCCATAATATATTTTGCATTGTTCCAGATGTGGATCCAGAAAATATTTTCAGGTGGGTACACAAAACCAGCATAGAGACTTTAAAATAATGGCAACAAAGGCTGATCCAGGGTACCCCCCGGATTCTCCTTTTTTCAGTCTTACTCTTGCTGGAACAGTAGTGTGGCCTGCAGGTCAACAAAAATAAGCAAAATTGTCTCTTGGAATGAAAAAGGTTGAAGACCCTGATCTAAAGTTTTCTGAAAAACATATTTTACTATCCTGGTAAACTACAAATGCCGCACCCACTCTTCCCCCCCTTATACTTCCATCTATATAGACTTCAAACCCTGTATTACATGCTACCTCTTTATCCCATTGAACCCCAATACACTCCATTGGATCCAACAATTAAGGAGACATTCCTTCCATATCACCATTGATAGTTATCCCTTTGGCAACAGTAATTGTTTTATAAATCGTCTTGCTCCGAAATTGTTTAGCCTCATTGTTAGCTATCTCTCCAATCGTCAACACTCCAGAAAGGACCTGCAATGCATCTTTACTTGCCATGCGATAACATTTCATTATACCCTACGTAGCCAGTATTTGGAACTGTGTTACCTCTGTTCTTGTTCTCCTCAAAATTATTACTGTGGCATCTGCATATGTTGTTATTTCAGCTCCATCACGCTTAATTTTTAGCATTTCCTCCATCACTACTTTCCAAAAGACCGGACCACTATGGGATCCCTGTGGAGAGACCCTCGTATAATTCATCCCGACCAAGATAATATTTCCCTCATAAAATACCTTTCTATCATCAAGAAAACACTTTATTAGTCAAAAAGTCTTTCCTGGACAGTTTCTCAATCTCAGCTCATTGAAGATGAATAGCCACCACACGTTATTAAAAACTCCCTTAAAGTTGAATGAAATCACATTCATACATTGCATACACACATGTATAAAAAAATACACACACACACACGCACATATATAGTATATAAGGAAACAGCCCAGTGTAAGAACCAATAAAATTTATTACATCGTATAAAGGTCACTGCACTCTGAAATCAAATGCATAGGAGTTGATAGTGCTTGACTTCCTCATCAGGAATATGTAATCATTTGTCTGCTAAAATGATATGACAATTTTTTATGAATATTTGAAGTCCAAAAATGACACTTTTACTCCAGGTTTGATATTTTTTAACCGCCCTGTATGTGAGCAAAAACAGGTTTGAAGTCGGTAAGATTATGAAGGATCATCGTATTTAACGGATAAAAATAAAATATATCTTCAAAATATAAATTCAGAATGTGTAAAAAAAAATTAATATGAAAAATGAACTTTTAGCATAGATATTTGACGACAATTTTGAAGAGTTGGCAGGACATTTAAGTTTCGCATTCCACTAGCTATATAAACTCGTCCGCAAGTGTAACGTCAATATAGTTGTACGAGTTTCCGATTGTGAGAAAATGAAAAATATAGTGAACATAATTCAATCCGTTTTGAATTTGGTCGTTAATAAATACGACACGCTTCCGTCGTTAATAACTGATCAAGAACTTAAGGAAAGTCGGGAAGTATTGTCGAAAATCGAAAACATAATTTTTAATAACAATGTCAGTGAAAATATCAGTTTAGATTTTGAAGACAATTGTGATTTCCGTATAGACGAAGAAAGTGATATTAGTATAGTCGTTGACGAATATTATAACTGTACTGTAAAGGGCGATCAATTGACTTCAGTTGAATCAGTTCAATTGACTTCAGTTGAATCAGTTCAATTGAAATCAGTTGAGTCAATTGAATTCAGTTTAGAAAATATGCAAACAATTGTTCAGTATTTTGACAGTTGTAAAAAAAATAAATTCCAAAAAACAAACAGGAGATATCCAACAGTAAAATACCCTACTTATATTTCGAGGTTTAGAAAATATATATCAAATATGGGCACAAATATAGAAAAGTATAAAATAATAAAAAATGAAATGTTAGCCAGATTTACAAAAGCTAGGGAAAATTATTTACCTGTTCATGATATAGATTTGAAAAGATGGGCGATCCTGAAATCCCAAGAGTTAGGATTTGAGGATTTTAAATGGTCCGATTATTTTATAGATAATTTTAAGAGCCGAAACAAAACAGTTCAGTGGAAAGTAACAAAATATATCACTCAAATATACACCCAGAATATGGGTAATATAGAAGATAGTGCCATAGAATTTATTTTGCATACGAGAAATGTTACTGCTAATATTATCTCCCAATAAATTTTTAACTCTGATCAAAGTGGTTTTAATTATTTTCTTCCAAACCAAAGGCAGCTATCGCATAAAGGTGAAAAACAGACATTTTCTTTAATAGGGTTTGATTTTGGTACAACACACATACAAAAACGCCAATAATATCAATGAATGGGGAACTGATAGGGGGGAAAGGTTAATTTAGAAGAAGCTGCAGGAAAATTTTGCCCGACTGTCAGAAGGAATTTATATCAACCTCCAAACCAGTGGTGCACTCAAAATATTCCCAATGGGGGGCCAAGTGGTGCAAGAAATTTTTGGTGAACAAAATGGCCCGGGGCCATTATCAATTATGATTATTTTATTGTATTCATTTATCATTATTAAATTACTACTAATTCTACAGTGCAAGATACTTAAATAATTAAATAATTAGAGGTAGTAGTAGATTATGCTTATACAATTTTACGATGGCCAGCTTTTGTTTTCCACAAAAGATCACTGTTTTAGTAATAGGTTTAAAAATAATCCTATTGTGCAAAACTTGCTTTTGCTTGCCCTCTGTCCACTACTTGATCTACGGAAGCCTTTTTTCCTTTTGCGACCTTTAAAAACTCATCGGCTTTGTGAACTGAATCCTTATGATACAGAAAAGTTCTAATGTTGGCTGAACTTCTCCAAGGTCTTCTTCCAATTATTAAATTTTTTTGAAACAAGTAGATCTGTGGCTTAAACCGACTTCATGGGGTGAAAAGAGAACACACAAAATTTGCTATAGGCACTGCTTACTCAGTTTAGGTGAGCAGAACTTCCAACTGTAGTAGATTTTCCTTGACTTTATACAGCACTAGTGACGGTCGTGGGAAAATTGCAATTTGCATATGGTTCCCAAAGACTTTTTAGCACTGTTATCCAATGGTGGATTTATCAATAAACTATGTAGGCCATAGCCTATGGCAGCAAATTTTTGATGGAAAGTTTCCCGACAAGGAATTTTCAAAGGCATGGTTGAATTTTTTGTGGACAGTTGAATTAATTTCAAATTGTTAATTTCAGAGCCTTCACTAGACACTGACAAAGGAAGAACTGTCATAGACACTGCCTCGAGAGAGGCTCAAAAAGCACCAAATTCATAAATACTTGCAAAAGGACGAATTTAAAATAACTACCAGAGACATCAACTTAAGGATTTAACAAAAGCACTAAAATCTCTGTTATACTTCTACTTACATTTGTTAAGATTAAGCAGCAAAGTATGTCAGCCTATAGGTGGCAAAATACGCCAAAGCCTACAGTTGACAAAATCGTAAATTCGCCTCTGCTGTTATCCTATATTCCTTAAAAGCACACAGTTTAATTTTTCTCATTTTTAAATGAAGAGCATAATTCAACAATTAATCCACAATTTATGGTTACATAACTTCATGAAATAAAATACATTTCATGAAATTTTGTTCACATTTTTTCTAATTACAATAAATGCATTTTCAAATAGCCTACTATTAAGTTTTGTTCACGATTTTTTTTTAAATTCCATGGTTGCAACAGCATGTGATATGCAATGACCACATCCAGGTTGGGTTAAATATAGCAACTTTTCATTATTCATACACGTCATTTATTCATACTTATACATGCATGCTCATATATTCATGTGTTTCTTTTCCTCATGAGATAATATTTTGGAAAAAGAAATGTAAAAGAAACTTGACATGGGCTGCTTTAATATGGAATAGCTACTTCCATCAAAAATCTGGTGCAGTCTTCGAAATTGTCGCCAAATATCTATGCTAAAAGTTCATTTTTCATATTAATTTTTTTACACGGTTTGGATTAGTTGAGACATAATTTTTGTTTATCCGTTAAATACGATGATCCGTCATAATTTTACAGACTTCAAACCTGTTTTTGCTCACATACAGGGCGATTAAAAAATACCAAACCTGGCGAAAAAAGTAATTTTTGGACTTCAAATATTCATAAAAAATTGCCATGTCATTTTAGCAGACAAATGATTACATATTCGTGATCAGGAAGTCAAGCACTATCATCTCCCATAGGTCTGATCTCAAAGTGCAGTAAGTAGCAAAAAAGGTTCCCTTGTTGGTAAACATCTTGCAGTGTACCGAACAGATTTAGTATTGGAAATGAACATGTATTACACAGTTTTTTTATTGAAGTCTGATGTTAATTTGCTTGTGTCATTCACCAATCCTTTATCTGTTTTAAATGGGTATTAATTATACAAATCCAAAAATCTATACTTTAAATCTATGAAGAAAGACAGCAGTACACACTACCATCTTAAATTCATAATTTCTGTTATTTTAAATTCACTTACTATAATTATATTCTACGATATTTTGAAAATCTGAAAAAGAAAATATTGTTTATTAAACATTTAACACATGCAACATTAATGTAATTCAGTGTAATTTTCCACATTGTACAATTTTCTGTTTTCAACTACACCAGATTTGTTTTAAATGTTCATATGTTAAGATGCATTTATTTATCTATTTACAGGTCAAATTCCAAAGTATTATTATTTTGATTCCAAATGCTAGCTGGTGTGTTTTGTCTGAAGAAAATAGCACAACTTTGGAATGTTGGACAAAGGCTTTTAATAATCAGAAATTAATTACAGCTAGCATAATATGTTTTCCAGAGGTGACAGTTAAAAGTAGTAGTTGTCATTTTGATTTTGAGCAAATAAGCAATATTGACAAGATGAAATTACCAATTAATTATGCTGCTGCAACAAATAAAGGTATGTATTTTTAATTAATGAAAATTGCTTCAGCTGATTTATTTCTCCTTAGCCATACAAAAAGTTTAATATTTAGATGTTACAACCAAAGCCTGATGACTGGCCACTTCTAGCTTTGGCGAAGTCATTTGACCAAAGCCTTTAGTTATGTTTTAGTTTCAATTTTTATTACTGCCATTCTTCTCACAGTATGAATGAACATAAAGTATGAACATGAAATTCACACCATAAATGTTGCATGTTTTAATGTGCCTTTTTCGAAAAATGGAACATACATAGAGGAGAACTCCCTCTAGGAATATGCATAGAGAACTCCCCCTAGAAACTAACCCCTAAAAAGATCGTTTTTGCTGCTGTTTCAACCCAAACAATTTCTTAACATGAATGAATGAAAAGCTTGAGAGAAATATTCTTCCAAGCCCAACAGAACTTGTATGAACTTGTAGTAGAACCTGTTTACATCGTGCAAACGAGTTACAAAATTCCACATTCCTTGTTTGGCTCAGAGTGACCTGTGATGTCCTTGCGCCATAAAAGTACAGCCAACCAACCAAAATTCCACCATCTGTTCTCATTGTTTGTTACGAGAGTGCTTTCACTTTATATTTGTATTCCTTTTTTGCTTCTGTTATTTTATGCCTAAACTAAATCAGCATAGTAACTTTTTTACTCATTCCCTGTATTTACAGAATTATGGATACATTCAGTACCAGTATGAATACAATTAGTAACGATCGGTTCATTGTAAATGTTACTCAAACCATCTTGAATTAATGTAACTGTTTTACCACTGACTTTTCAAACTTCTGATTGCAACGTTTGATCTGCTACGTAAAATACATGATGAATTGCAATCAGAATGATTGATTGATTGTAAAAAAGCCAAACAATCAATCAATCATTTGCTAAATGATACAATAACAGGGTGTCTACCAGTCACGAAAATCACAAAAAGTCACGATTTCAGAAAATGGTCATGAATTCAGAAACTGGTTGCAAAAAAGTTACGAATTCAGGCAATGGTTACGAGAAAGTAACGAGTTTGTTGATTAGGTCACAAATTATGCCAGATTTTAAAAAAAAAGTGGATTTCGCAAAATTCAGTAGAATCGAGAAATTCATGACTTCGCTTGTGGCTTATTTATGACATTTTCATTCTGTCACAGGGTGACCAGTGGACCGGGAAAAAAGCCAGGGAAGTTTTGAAAAATACCAGAAACTTCAGTAGGGAACCGGTGTAGCAATAATACACTTGACTTCCCCTGATCGTCAGTCATTTTCTTATTCGCCATGTGTTTCTTCCTGGGGTGCGGTTTTTACATAAAAGTCCGGATTTTCATCTCAAGTCCGGATTAGTCCACTTTTTTAATCATTTGGTCCTTTTTATTTTTCTGCATTTGACGCTTAATCAGAAATTGAGTGGTTAAGTGTAAATAATTAGTTATACCTGTATGTTTACAAAGGCATTTCTGGAAGCAATCAATGGTGCTAAGTGGGTGTTATATATGATATAGGACATCGCATTGAGTGATTCAAAAATGGACCCTCTGGTATTTTAAGCTGCATTTATTCTTAAAGTTATAAATGCCCTGCGGTGGCGCAGTGTGGTAACGCGTTCTCCTAGTGCGCCGCTAATCCGGGTTCGACTCCCAGCAGTGCAAAAAGAACGCTTACTCAGAGATCTCATAAAGATCGCACTGCTCACTGTAGTCCGGGGTTTGGTTCCCTAGGCCTTAAGAGGTTCGGATTCCTCGGAAAACAGTAGGTCCCGGCGCAGCATGACCATTGTAGTCTTTGAGCCGTAAAACCACAAACAAACTTAAAGTTATAAAAATATTTAAATTGTTTTTGTCGTTATAAGAAAAGCACGGTAAATATATTAAACGATATAGTATTTATATTCTAAAGCATGGCTGATAAAGACGCAATTACAATTTTATCATTCAAAACAAACACTGGTCAAAGATCGTATATAAGTAAATAGAAATGGTAGTCGAAATATTGTTAAATTTTTATTTATGGTTATGTAATGTATCGAGTCAGGTTTAGAAACCATGGAGAGGTTTTGAAATGATCAAATAATCGAGATAATCGACTAAAGCATCTCGCAGTCACACAACACTGTATACCACCAAATATTTAATATGTTACTACAAGGTCATAGAAAACATGAAAAAGTCATAAAATTAAGTTTATAAAAAGCAGTAGAACACCCTGAATGATGTTTTAAGTACTTTTATTGGTTTCTGCCAATTTCTCCCACTTTCTTCCAATTAAAACCAGTCATGACCTACTTCTGTCATGGCAGAAACTGGTTTCTGTTGACAGAAAGCCGACCCTGCTAGCTGGAAGCTTTTTCTAAGAGTGGCTCTAAAAGTTGTAGGAGACTTAAATTCATTAATGTTTTGATGTATTTTATTAATATATTTAATAATACTAAATATCTAAGCAGACTAAAAATTTAGTGTTAATGAATAAATTCTTTAACAAATTTTGCTTTGAATTAACCATGGGCCCTGTGGTGGTGTAATCATAGTGCATTCGCCCAACATGCCGTTACCCCGGGTTTGGCTCCCAATGGTACCCTCCCTACAAAAAAGCTTACCTTCAAACTTCACTGTGGTCCGTCCGGTGGTTAGTTCCCAAGGCTTTAAGAGGTTTAGAGTCCTTGGAAAACTGTAAAACCCAGTGCAGTAAGTCCCGTGCTGTCTTTGTGCCATAAAATTCACAAACGGATATGAGTCAACAATTGGTATGTTTGTACGCTAGAGAACAAAGGCAGAACTCTCAAAAAAGAGGGAAGAAAAAGAGATGATAGCATTGCCTAGTGGCTTTTTTTTTTTAATCAACCTATTTCCTCAAATTCTGGAACTGGGGTCACACAGTTTGTGGCAGCAATCAATCCCAATGATCGATAGATATTTTATTTCATAACCGTGTTGTCTCTAATAACTTTTTTTACTTTTCGTTTTTATCTGATTTCTTGACAAGGATGTCATATTTTTGATTGACCATCGTATCTTGAATGATAGTAACAAAAAAAAGAGTTCACAGTGCCTCTTTACAGAATTTTACCAAATTTTTTTAATAACTGATTCACCTCAAATTCTGCGGCTGTGATTGTGCTGTCTACAATGTTCAATTCCATAAATTGAAGGAAATTTTAATTATAAATATTACATATTGAATAAGAATTTATTATAAATCTGAAGCCCATTAATTTCAATTATCGAGCCTATCTGATTTGTATTATCTTGTTTAAAGCTAACTACTTGATCACTTTCAGGTAATTGCTTTTCATTCTCAAATCTTGTGTCATAATTATTAATTCTGAGATTGTTTAATTATGTAATACATCCTAACTTTTATTTTATTCTTAAAATAGTATTACAAGTATGGTCAGTTGCATAGATTATCTCTAACTCATTTGATTCCCATTTAGCCCTGCTGTGGTGCAGTGGTAATGCATTCGCCTAATGTGTGGTTATCCCGGGTTCAACTCCCAACTGCGCCAAAAAAGAATGTTCACTGGCTAGCTGTTCACTGTAGTCCGGGGGTTGGTTCCCTAGGTCTTAAGAGGTTCAGATTCCTCGGAAAACTAGGTCCCGGTATAGCATGGCCCTTGCGCCACAAAACTCAAGCATCACTTCCCGTTTGCTGATAGGTTTTTAATCTTTTTTTTTTTTATTTCTGATCATTAAAAGTCCTTAAATTTCATGTTAGGAAAGATATAGATATGTATGATCCCTGTCAGAGCGAATTAGTAGCATTATTGCTAACAAAGTGCAACACCAGTTCAGTGAAATGTAATCCAAGGAAATTGCAATGATTTATAAACATATTCGAATGTAAACATAAGGATGAGTGATTAAATTACTTTTGGATGAAAGTGATGGGAAAACCAGGAAATGAGTATGAAGAAACTCTGTCTCTCTTAAAAATGGTTCTTATTATGTTACATGGAAACCTGGCAGTAGAGAAAGAACTCCCACTTACGAAGAGGTGTTGATTGAAAATATGAGAGAAGAATCTCTGATTGGATATCGCACCATCTATGATGAAAATAATGCATATAGTAATATTGAAAAGGCACCTTTAACTAAGAGCTTACTCTTTAATGTACAAAAGGCATATACACTATGTAAATAAATTATAAACTCACCCATAAAGCACAGATAACTTACGATTGTAACAAGCATTTGATATAAATTCATGCAAATAATATACCAATGGTGATTACATACATATACTGATTACAACTTTTGAAAATGGTGAACAATTTTGTTCGTCGGAAAAAATATTCGTTTACAACCTGTAAACAGAATATAAACCCAACATGCAAATTCGTGGACTGCGAGCCTGTTAACTAATTTGCACATGTGTAGTTTTATACACATCATATGATACATGTAGGCTATCATATGGGGCGAGTACTGTGATGAAAAATTTGTTTTGTAACTATTTCTCAATTGATAGAGCTGAGTGAAAAGACATCAGAAAAATATATTTTCTACATGGCAAAGGATTGTCAACAAGAAAAGTAGCCCATAAATAGGGTGCTTACAAACTGTTGTCCAAAATGTCATCAAAGAAGTTTTTGGTTATGGAGTCAAAATAAGGTCAGGTAAAACACCAAAACTGCTACCCCGGGACCACTAACACGTTTAAGCTCTTTCCACTCATGAACAAACATCCACTTGTAAAATTGCATGTGTATTATCATCACGTGTATCGCACCAAACTGTGTGGAAAAATTCAAATGTAAATTCGAACATCAAGTTCATGAGAATGAAAAGCAAACTGAAACTTACTACCAGTCATAAGTTAAATCAGTTCGATTGGTGTACAAAACTGTGAAATGGCATCATGAGTGGAATAAAATAGTGTTTTCTGATGAAAATCATTTCTGTCTGGATGGTCCTTATGAATATTCGTCACATATTGGCATAATCTACTTACTCAGCTGAAGGTGAGACTGAGTAGACAGCAAGAAAGCAACCCCATTAATGTTGGGGGCAGCATTTAGAGCAGGAAGCAAGGCAGACAACGTGTTCCTTCATGGCACCATGAACAAAAAATATCAGGAATTAAATAATGATCACTTAATCCCATTTGAACCTCTTTTAGGCGACCTGAATTGGAAGTATCAGCAGGACAATGCCAGTGTGCGTGCATCAGTGGCTGCACCACTATCTATCATTAGTGGTTTGAACGAGAAAAGGTTGATGTGATTCTATGGCCTTCATGTTCTCCAGACCTAAATCCGGTTGAAAATGAATGGGGTTTGATAGCAAAGGCTGTGTATATGTGCGAAACAAACAATATCTTCATATGAATGATCTCCAAATGGCAATTTCGAATGCCCTGATGAACACAGACTTAGGTGTTTTAAGAAAACTACTTCAAACAATGCCTGACAGAATGATACATATTACTGAAAAGCAAGGAGAACCGACTTGCTATTAATTTCTGATTTCCTGGAATTTTCCACGTTGAGCATGTATTTTGTTTACAGACTGTAAATGATTCTTTTTCCTTACAAACAAAATTGTTCACCATTTTCAAAAGTTATATAAGTAGTCATCATCATCATATTCAACCATTATCTATCCACTGCTGGATGAAGGTCTCTCCAAATGCTTTCCACACAAGTCTATCCTGAGCAATTCGCTTCCACGTCACCCCAACCTGTTTTCTTATTTCATCCACCCATCTAGTTTGAGGACGTTTTCTAGGTCTTCGGTGGTCTCTTGGAATCCAGTTCAGAATTTCTGTTGTCCATCGTTGATCAGTTCTTCTTGCAATATGCCCAGCCCATCGCCATTTCAGCCCTTTTACTTTAACAATGATGTCCTCTACTCTAGTTTGCTCTCTCACCCAAGTGTTTCTTTTTCGATCTCTCCTAGTTATTCCAAGCATGCACCTCTCCATGCTCCTTTGCGTTGTCTGTAACTTTCGTATTGCTCCAACTGTTAGACTCCATGTCTCTGATCCATAAGAGAGGACTGGCAATACACACTGGTTGAAGACCTTTCTTTTTAGACACAAAGGCAATTTCCCCTTCAGGATAAAACTGTTTCTTCCAAATGCACTCCAGCCAAGTTTAATACGTCTGTTGAGTTCTTTCATAATGTTGCCATCCATTGAAATCAGCTGGCCAAGGTAAATATATGAATCAGCAATTTCTAGCTCAATGTTGTCAACTTGTATTTTTGTTTCCTTTGCAAAATTATTGAACATGATTTTAGGTTTTTGTTAGTTCATCTTGAGTCCAACTTCTTTACTTCTAGTTGAGAGCTCCTGTACCATGTCTTGGAGTTCTGATGGGTTCGTTGAAAAAATAAGTGTCATCAGCAAACCGCAAATGATTTAAATATTCACCATTTATTTTTATTCCCTTGTTATTCCAGATTATCAGCTGAAAAATCATCTTTAAAGCAGAAGTAAAAAGTTTTTTAGAAATCTATCCATGAAGCAAATTAATATTTGCTGCACGGATAGAAAGGCGGAAGGGGAGGGCTAATTCACCAACCCGTCTAGCCAGCGTGGTGAAATTATGGCTAATTCCTCCATTATGTTGACACACCAGAAACCATGGCCCCTAGTCTCCAGGTGCTGGAGTGCTCCTGATCAAGGCAGCGGTCAGTGTGGCATGAAAGCAGGGGGTGCTAAGAATCACTGGAATGGCCCAGGCTGCCGTTTGTTATTGACCTTGGCTACGTTTAATGGACGATCCCTTGCTTCTGAAGCAAAACTTCAGGAATTGGAAGAAGAACTTGACAAGATCAAATGGGACATTGTAGGACTCCGTAATTTAATTCATGGGGATTATTTATTTAGGAAGTTGTTCAAATGCCGATATATACAACTAAAGCTACAGCTTTTGAAGTATAACCCACCATCACAAAATTTTTGTGAACTGTAGAGAAGAAAAAGAGAGCATCACCCCAAGCCAAAGTGGAACCAGCAACAACTCTATTTAAACCAGAATGTCATAAACGACTAGAATGGAGCAGGGGAAATAATGCCTTTTGCTTCATATGTAAATTTTCAAAATAGTAGAGATTGCTTTTTAGTGTTAGTCATTTGTTTGGTATTTGTGCTATTTCAAAATCTTATATACAAAGAAAAGGGCATCCTTTCTTGTGCTTAAGTGGTGTAGTTGGTTATGATGCATTGGTTCTAACAGAATTTTTGCCGGTTCAACTTTGACTTGGGACAGTGCTCTTTTTCTTCTTTACAGCCCACCAAAATTATGCAACGGTGAGTTGTACTTAAAAATCTCTTAACTTGAACTATATATGCAACTGTTTAAACATCTTTCTAAATAAAAAAAATCATTTATGTACATTTATTTAAAGTAGTAAAGTAAAAATATGTCTTTATCCAGGTTAGGTAAATCTGATCCTAAATTCAATTATTTATGTAAAGGATATTCTAGATTGTATATGATTCCTCTTGTATTGTTGTAGATCTTGACTTTTTCCCATGGATTTTTGAAATCATGAAATTTTGTGTATATACTATCGATAGTGAGCAAAATAAAGAAAATATTTTCTTCCTTTGGAGTCCTAGCTCTGCAACTGCTACTCTTGCAGTAACATCCAAATCAAATCAGAACCAGCTAGCTGTTTGTATCCATGTTGATACAACTGCTGTGAATGTTAGTTGTTCTGCATCACAGGTATGTTATAATTTTGATTTTTATTCTTAAGTAGAAATACGTAATAGTCAGTGAATTATAACAAATAATTGCTGGAATTTGATTAAAATTGTATGATAGGGAAATATACTTAATCTCTATTTGTTTCTTCCCAGAGTGTATTTAATAATTATTTTCAGGAATTTTGTTGTTTAGACTTCTTTCGGGAACGTTATTAACTTTAAAAAGGTTTTTGTGAAATTTAGATTCAAGTTTTTAACTTTTTTTCAGATTTGAAAGTTTTTCCATTTTGGTGACAATATATGGATTAAATTTAGACATATAAGCATTTTTGGATATGCAAATGAGAAAAAAAATATATAAACATGACCATTATATAAGTTTATTTTTATTTAGAATCTTCCTTTAAGTAATGAATTCTGCCTAGTTTTAGTCATCATGACAGCTGCCTTTGGACCCACTGGCTGTGTTCGACTCCTGGTTAACTTAATTGCATATTGCATATAAGTACACTGATCCACAGAAAAAATGCAACACCATTAAAGAATGCTTCAAATGAGACAAAACTTAGCCCACAGAAAAATATAATCTGAAAAAAAAAAAATTTAATTTCGAACAGTTACATGAACTAGAGATGATATGGGCTCTCTCTCTCTCTCTCCTGCACACAGCTCGCAAGCTGGGGCTCAGGCTTGCCCAGGCTCATTAGGCGGATACGACTGAAGCTGAAAACTGATTTTTCTATATCAAAATTCTCCAAGAAATAAAACGTGAAAGTAAAATATGATTTGTTTTTGAAAATTGTAGAACTATGTGCATATGAAAATTCGAAGCAAATTAAATAATGTAGTTTAGCGAATTTTTTAAAATTTAAATTGTATGTCAATGTATTGAAGTTATATTTGAAGCTTCAGGCTCGGGCGGGCTCAGGCTCAAATTCCCATGAAGTATTTCGGGCTCGGGTGGGCTCGGGCCTCGAAAAATGAGCCTGAACTCATCTCTAACAGTAATCCACTTCCGGAATGTACAGGGTTCTCAGTATATAGTAGACCTATCATGTTCAGTGATACATTCATTTATGCAGTGTGACATTGAATCATTGCTTAAATACTGTCCTGTCTTTAATATAATAATAATGCTATATACTTTTCAAATTGCTTCTCATTTGATGTGTCTTGGTAATTATGACTTTACTATTAATGATTTTTTTTTTATCTCAGAGTAATGACCACAAATTCACATTTTGTCACCAGTTATAACTTTTCTCCTGAAAGTTAGGATCATTTTGGACATTATCTTTGAGTTCATACCACACAATAACAGGGTGTTGTTATTTTTTCTTCCCACAAGAAACAGGGAACAAACTTTACTAATTTCCATCTCATATTCAAATATCTGAAAGAATATGATATACGGAGTGGTGAAATCTTCCAAGATCACTTGTGATGTCAATTATTTTTGGCATCAGTCTTCACGGATTTTTTGTTGCACTCTCTTACCAGTTTCCTTATTAATAGGTGTTGAGGGTTGTCTTAGATGTTCATTGTCTTCAACCTAAACTTTTCATTTTTGAAATATGAGAACCACAAAAAAAACAATAAACTCACAGTATCCTCCCCTAAAGCCTATCAAAATATCACATGGATTTTTATAGCTGTCTTCCCAAGACTGAAGCAAAACTTACCACAAACACACACTTTCAAAGAACACATTTTCACCATCACATGAAGTTGCAGATGCATGTAAACATGGTAGTGCAAAAAAAAAAATTAGCTCACTGAATCTCCACCAAATTTCGGCTGGAAATAAAGATGCCTGTTGCCCAACATAGCTTGCACATACCCAGCATGTGACTGATTACAGTGTTGTATGGCCAGTCCTGAACTGCATCTTCTGGATTATTTTATCCATCTAGTTTCAAAACTGTTCAGGTTTTATTTGCCCATTTATGATACATGTGATTTATATGTTTATGATAATAGTGTACATTTAGTGCAGTGTCATAGTGAACATATTAATTCAATTATTCTGTTTATTATACAGGGTGCCCACGCAAAGGGTCTTTGGTTTCAAACAGTTATAAAATAAAAAGTTCTTTGAATATTTTAAAAATTTTAATGGCAACAGATTCACAAAAATGAAACAATTTCAAATTTTTGTCTATGTTACAAACACTCGATGTGTGTCCCTCCCATAACTCGGTAAATGTCGGAACGTTCTTTTTCTCATCAAGTATGCACTTGGCCTTTAAAGTTTGTGTAGCACTTCAAAATTGACTTAGTAATAGATGGATGCACATTACATTTGCGTTTAAAAGCATAATGAACTGTCACAACACTTTGTTTTAGCAAATTCCAGAATGCACCAGCTGCATTGTTGTGGGGTGAACGCCATCTTGATAAACATCCCTTTGTAGCTGTTACAGGAATGTAAGTACTTTTTTTTAGAAAATAAAAGAAAATCTTTAAGTTTTGTGTA
>QLNU02015360.1:137974144-137998183 GCA_006491805.2 Dysdera silvatica
CTTTAACAATGATGTCCTCTACTCTAGTTTGCTCTCTCACCCAAGTGTTTCTTTTTCGATCTCTCCTAGTTATTCCAAGCATGCACCTCTCCATGCTCCTTTGCGTTGTCTGTAACTTTCGTATTGCTCCAACTGTTAGACTCCATGTCTCTGATCCATAAGAGAGGACTGGCAATACACACTGGTTGAAGACTTTTCTTTTTAGACACAAAGGCAATTTCCCCTTCAGGATAAAACTGTTTCTTCCAAATGCACTCCAGCCAAGTTTAATACGTCTGTTGAGTTCTTTCATAATGTTGCCATCCATTGAAATCAGCTGGCCAAGGTAAATATATGAATCAGCAATTTCTAGCTCAATGTTGTCAACTTGTATTTTTGTTTCCTCTACAAAATTATTGAACATGATCTTAGTTTTTTGTAGGTTCATCTTGAGTCCAACTTCTTCACTTCTAGTTGAGAGCTCCTGTACCATGTCTTGGAGTTCTGATGGGTTCGTTGAAAAAATAACAATGTCATCAGCAAACCGCAAATGATTTAAATATTCACCATTTATTTTTATTCCCTTGTTATTCCAATTTATCAGCTGAAAAATCATCTGTAAAGCTGAAGTAAAAAGTTTTGGAGAAATGGTATCTCCCTGCCTCACCCCTTTGCCAAGTTTGATAGTTTTGGTATCTTTATGTAACCGAAATTTTGCACTTGCATTTTTATACACACGTTTCACCATGTCAATGTACACATCCTCAATGTCTGTTGATCTTAAAGAGTTGATGACTGCTGATGTTTTAATAGAGTCAAAGGCCTTCTCATAGTCAATAAATGCAACACACAATGGAAGTTCATATTCATGTGTTCTTTCAATTAATTCTCTTAATACTTGAATATGGTCCACTGTACTGAATCCACTTCGAAATCCAGCTTGTTCTTAGTTGAGTTATAAAATAAAAAGTTCTTTAAGATATTTAAGAAATTTTAAATAGCTGGGTCACAAAAATGAAACAATTTCAATTTTGTCCAATATTAAAACACTCGATGTGTGTGTCCCTCCATAACTTCGGCAAATGTCGGAATGTCTCTTTCTCTGATCACAGATACGTCTCTTACCTCTAAAGTTTGCGTACCACTTCAAAATCGACTTATTAGTAAGTGGATACACGTTACATTCGCGTTTGACTGCATGCTGAACAGGCACAACGCTTTCTGTTTTAGCAAATTCCAGAATGCATCAGCTGCATTGTTGTGGGGATAATACAATCTTGAAAAACACCGCTTTGTAGATTTTACAGGAATGTAAGAAATGTTTTACAAAATAAAAGAAAATGTTTAATTTTTGTGTACCTGTTGCCATTAAAATTTTTATCACATTAAAATAACTTTTTATTTTATAACGATTTGAAACCAAGGACCCTTTTTGTGGGCACCCTGTATTTACATTTTAATGCACAATAATCTCTCCCATTAATGGATCTTAAGCAACTAAGAAAGTTCATGAATCGGAATGGTGTATTAAGTAAGGACTAACTTTAAGGTTTTATTTGATTTCCTTTCACCATTGCAGATTTAGGAATGTCATTACATTTGATAAATGTATTGGCATGTTTAAAAATCGTTATAATTATTTGAATTACACCTTAAAATTTAATGGAGTTGCTTATAATACAATAATAATATGGCACAATATAGTAATGAAAGATGACTTACACATCATTTTTTCTATTTAGAAAGGAAATACGTGGGAGTCAATTGTCTTGATTTCATTTGCATTTTCAGAATATTTTCTTCTAGTTGTTCAAGAAGTTGAAACAAATGGATTTCTTTGTCAAATGAGATAATATATCTGTGAAGGACATTTAAACTATCATTAACTTTTTTAAAACTTGGAGGGGGGGGGGGCATTTCTCTTCTCTGTTTCAATAATCCAATATATCTTCATCTGAATCAACCATTTTTTCCTTTTACTCTCTCATCATTAAATTGATACAAACTTTCTTTCCTGTTTACTAAAACATCTTGGTCATGGTCATGAAATTCTTCGAATGTCATTACTGAATCTTCAACAAGCTTGTTCTCTCCGTTCGTTATATGGAAAGTCATCATTTTCAATATTGATTTCCTTTGTTTTTCCTTTTCAAAGAAGCAATTTTCAGAAAGCTGTTTTCAGTGGTCTGAAATGAAATTTGATCCTGTGCTGAATATAATATGTGCTGCTTCCAAGAGTGTCAACTTTCCTGTCAATTCCTTCCTTGCTGTCCTTGTGCTATAAAAATACAGCCAACCAACTTTTTTTATTCTCTTCCCAGTATTCCCATAACCCAGATCAATAACTTTTGGATTATAGACTTTCTATAATAACTTTTCACACAGTGAATAATGCCTAAATCTAGTGGCTGTAATTTACTAAACTTTTTGGGCAGTAAGAACTGGACAGTCACATTATTCAGGCTGGGAATATCATCATGTGGGTGAGCATGTTAATGTTCAATTAACAGTAGAATTTTTCTATTCTTATTACACATTTTAGCATCCAGTTTTCTAAGGCAATCCATGAAATGTGTAATGAGAAAAGAAAAACAAGGGTAAAGTTGTTGTAAAAATGAGATTGTTAATCAGAAATACATCTGCACTATGACTCATTTACCGGGACCGCAAAATATGGTCATTAAACATGAAGCTTCGTTAATTGGAAGAATGTTATTGAAGTGGCTTAATTATATTTTCTATGGAGCATTTGTCTGGATCTCAAAGAATAGTCATTAATTAAACGGAATGATTCATTAATTTGAAGGATGTTATTAAGAGAGTTTACTGTATTATATTTATTAATCACATTAAATGTAGTAAAAATGGTTTTAATTTGTTTCTTTTCTTGTCGCAGGTTCAACTTCTTGTTAATAGCTTAAATACCATCACATCACTTGCCAACTCCTTAAATGTGATCAATATATGGTTGATGCTGTTTATGCATAGATCTGAAAGAACAAATTATACAACAATAGCCAAAGATATGCATGATGCAACAGAAGGTGCCGTTTTCAAAGAAGTTAAATTATCTGGTAATGAAGAGCAGTCTAATCCTGTTAATGAAGAGATGAGTGATTCAAGTAGAACTGTGTCAAAACTAATAAAAAAAGTAACACTTTGGTTTCAGTTGACGCTTTCAAAATGTAGTATTAGCTTTTTTGGAAGCTTTGAATCAACAAATCCTATGTGTAAGTAATATTTAATGAAAGTTTTATTTCTTTGTTTTTTGTGAATGTATGAATTTTCTGTTTTTATGTTTGTATTATTCTTTGTAAACATTGTTTTGTGGTTATTTGATTATTTAGTGTTTTAATCCTGATGATTAAATTTAGAATTATGATAAAAAGCGATAAATAAAAATTGTACCCGCCAAAATAATCAGCATGCCAAATCTTTCTACTTCAACCTTGTTCAAAGACACAAATGTTTTTCCACTGGAATTCCGTATTTGCTTGTGTAAAATACCTCTGTAGTATAGCCACTTACGTTTCTTTTGTGTCATGAGTTTTGTTGTGGGACTGTGCTTTACCAGATATATAGGTCAGCCGAAGAAACACTCACCCTCTCTGCTTCTATCCATAAAGAGCTAGCTTTCACCAGTGATCAAGCAAGTTGCTGGATGCCATGTATTTATAAGTTTAAATATTTTTATTTTGTGTCCCATTTAATAAAATTAAGTTTATCCAAAGCTACTTGAATTCTGGCATAATAATGTATTTATTTAAACCAGCCCCCACGATTTACTATTGCAAACTTAATGGAGTCTATTACCCATTGAGAGACTTGAAGCAAGTCAACTGTGTTGGTTTCACGAACAATTTGGTAATAAAGTTTGTAAATATGTAACTCTTTGTCAGTTTTCAGAAAACTGAGTAGCACGCTTATTTATGTGATGGCAAGTAAGCCCATTCCCACAGTCTCTTGTATGTATATGATCATTCTACTCATTTGACATTTTGGTGGATAGTGGAGTAGCTATTAGCTGCTTTCCTCAGCTCTTATTAAATAACTTTCCTGTTGCACAAGAAACAAGTAGTTTATGTGCTGCAAATGGTTCGACAATTAAAATTTTCGGTTACAAAAATTTTGAACTACATGTGTTTATGTAAATTTTTTTCTTGACGTTTTATTATTGTGGATGTTTCTTATCCAATTGTAGGTGCTGAGTTTTTGGAACTGTATGGTTTGTTTGTTTGATATTGAACATCATCAGCTCATTGACACCTATACTAAGTTGTTTGCTGATGGCTTAACATTAATTTCTAGTCGATCTCCTTATGCTTATATTTTGGCTAAATTTCCTGTTTTAGTGGGTACTGCTCATAACAATCATGATAAGCTTCATTCTGTTATGTATTGCATAGAGACCAAGAGACCACCGGTATTCGCTAGGACAAAACATTTATCACCAGAAGTGTTAATCACAGTTTAAAAAAAAGTTTAAAAATTGTTAAGCTAGGGAATTGTTCGCTGTTCAGAGTCTTTGTTCAAGTCCCATGTACCTTGTTCTAAAAAAAAAGGATGGTACATGGAGAATCTGTGGCGATTTTCATGGCCTTGATGTTGTTACTGTCCCTGATCACTATCCTTCACCTTGAATACAGGATTTTAGCCATTTGTTATGTGGTAAAATAAAAAAAATTCAAAAATAGGTGTGGCTAGAGCTTATCATTAAATACCCATTGAGCTGTGTGACATCCCTAAAACATCTATTATTAATGCACTTTAGAAATGAGATGGACTCTGGCTCTATATTTCATATTTTTTCAAGCTGAAGCCGAAAACTGACTTTTCAATATCGAAATTCTCCACACAATACAATTATGTGATTCGTTTTCGAGGATTGTAGAAATCTGCGTGTATATGAAAATTCGAAGGAACTTAAATGGCGTAGTTTAGAAATTTTTTTTTAATTTAAAACGTACGTCAAGAGGTTAAAGTTATATTTGAGGTTTCGGGTTTGGACAGGCTCCAGACTTCAAAAATGAGCCCAAACTCATCTGTACTGCCTTTGGATTGTTTGAGTATGTGCACATGATCTATGGTAGTGTTTCTCAACCTTTATGAGGTTGCGTCCCGATAAATTGGTTTTTTTTCATAAGATGAGGGCCTGATCCCAACAGATGTACTTGTAAATACCTTTCCATTTTTTTTAAAGTCCATACATTAAACTATCATAAGTATGTGAATAATTAATATCGCATAATCATAAAGAGTATCAATACACTCTATCTATTAATATACACTTTGCTGATGCACTTCCTTGCTGATTGGTCACTGGCATTTGCAACACAGATATTATTTCGTTTAGTTTTAAGGATAGAGGATGTATCTCACATTATTGTAATCGGCTTGCAGGAACTTTTATCACTAGTCATAATGAGAAGTATACCCTTTCTCACATGCTAAAATATTTCGACAGGGTTCCCACTCACATTGGAGAAAATGGTACCCTGACTTTTCTGATAAAATTTCCTAACTAATCGTAAACAAAATTTTGAATTGAACTTCGGTTTCGAGAAAAATAGCTTCATGTTCGCGTGAAATTCAACTATTCAGAACAGAATTTATGAAAGTTTTCCCGGACTTTTCCACATTTGATCAAAAATTCTCATTTTTCCTTGACTTTTAGGGACAGTTTCAAATTCCAGGTTTTTTAGTTGTATGGGAACCCTGTTCCAATGTCTGAAAATCCTTGATCATTTATAAATACTTATATGCAGTGAGATCTTGTTAATGCAGATTGTCATGGGCGACCTATTTTTTCAGACAGACTAAACTGAAATCCACACTAAGCTGAGGGCAAATTTCAGTAGCTAAAACTTTGGGTTATTCAGCAGTAACTTATATAGTAATGCACCACACAATGTCAATTAATAAATTACTAAAACAAAACAGTGTATTATAAAAGAACACTTCAGAAAAATTGGCAACAAAAGAAAAATTAGTACATGTTTACATTCGGTGGAAACTTATTACTTAATGCCATATAAGGAAATCCGAAAGAATTTGGGAGATGGCTTTTGAAAAATAGGTAACCAAACCTGGAGAGAAATCATGCTGTCTTCGATACCTCCTAAAGTTTTTCCTGAAAAGAGCATTTTTTCTTCACACAAAAGACTTTTGTTTGCATTATCTGATGAGCCATGTGTGTTTAGCAAAGTATTTAACATTGAATGTACCTATGGCTGAGACCCAGAAAAGGAAAGCAAGATACCACTGTATTTAAAATATATGGCTTGATCACTAGCTATTACTGAACAGATGCTATTTAGATGTTCTGGGTCTGAACTTTCCAATGCATTCATAACTATTATTCTCCTCAGAGTAGTTTCACGATAAAATATTTATGAAAAATACTCAGAAAGCTAAAATGACAAATTCCAAAAGAATCACTTGTGGCCCGGTAGAATTGATGCTAGAGCCCAGTATCAGGCCATGGCCTGGTTGTTGAGAAACACTAGTCTGTGTGATGTGGAACACTGGTCTGATTTTCCACAGGGTGATTGATAGCTTATTACAAGATTTTGACTTTTATTTTGTTTACTTAGATCACATTCTGGTAGCATCAGTAGGTAAGGTTACTCATAGAGCTGACCTTCAGGTGCTCTTTCAGAGACTCAGTGACTGTAGTTTAATGCTAAATTTAGCAAAATATGAATTTGGCCCAAAAATAAAGTTCTTGGGTTTTTCAGTTACAGCACATGAAATCGAATCACTGGATGAGGGGAGTCAAGGCTTTAGTGGAATTCCCGTTACCTAAGATAGTTAGCGATTTAAGAAGATTCTAGCAGTCGTTAATTTCTACCATAGCTTTATTAAAATTGCAGCTCAGAAACAGTCTTATTTGCACAAGCTCATGGCAGGTAAAAACAAAGACAAAACTGAAATTATTTGGTCTTAAAATGCAAAATTGGCTTTTGAATGTTGTAAAAATGACGTAGCTCAGGCAGCAGTATTAGCTCATCCTGTTTCTGTGTCAGAATTGTCATTAGTTATTGATGTGTCTTCGCTTACTGTTGCTGCAGTTCTGCAGCAGGGGGTGAATGACATCATTGAATCACCAAGTTTTTTTCTCTAAAGAGCTGACGGCTACCAAGCAGAAGTACAGCACATTTGATATGGAGTTACTGGCTGTGTATAGTTTGATACACCACTTTAAGCATATGTTAGAAGGTCGCAAATTCTCTGTCTTTACAGACCACAAGCCTTTAATGTTTGCTTTCAAACAAAAAGTTACTAAGTGTTCACCCAGACAGATTCTACACCTTGAATAAATTAGCCAATGTACTACCGATCTGTACTATGTATCTGATAGTAATAACTCTGTGGCCAATGTGTTCTCACGGATTTCTGAGATTCAGCTTAGTGGTGTGGACGGCATTATTTACAAGGAAATAGTGGCTGAACAAGTGGTGGATGCTGAGTTGAAAACATTGCTTGAGTCTGATACCAGTCTTGAGTTAAACCTTTGACCCTTGCATCATCTAATACATTATACTGTGATAGTTCATTGAGCGTAATATGGCATTTTATGCCTAAATCTTTCCGTTACAAAATTTTTCAGACTTTACATGGTTTATCACATTCCGATATTCAAGCAACTACAGATCTAATACGTAAAAAGTTTCTTTAGAGATCACTGACAAAGGGCTGTTCCACTTGGTACAAAGCATGTTTACAGTTTCAGAAATCAAAGATTACCCACCACACAAAATCGCCACATGGGTCATTTGATTTAACAAGTGCCCATTTTGCACATAGGTATTGTAAATCATCTGCTGACAACCAAGGACAAAAGGTATCTGCTCACATGTGTTAACCGATTTTCAAGGTGGCCTGAGGTCTTACCTGTATCTGATCAGACTGCGGAAACTATAGCGTATGCATTCTATACAGGGTGGATTATTATGTTTTAAAGTCCCAGAAGTCTTAACTACATATCAAAGAAGACAATTTGAATCAGATTTATTCAAGTCATTATAAAGATTCCTTGGAATCAAAAAGGCTAGAAGGGTCATTCTATGTCAAACCAACCAATGTTTTATGATTTGACACCCACTGACAGGGATTTTGATAAAACTTGGTATGTGTACTACCCCTACAGAGTTGCCAACTGTTCCGGAACTTCCGGAGTTCCTTCGCTAAAGCCTCGAAAATCTGCAACTCCGCGGTGTACATTGTTCACTCCGGAAACTGTATCGATGTAGGGAAAGGGGATTTTTCCCTACAAGGGAAAATTTTCCCCTATTAAAAGGGAAAAAATCTTCACTGATTTCTTCAGTCAGGATTGAGATATTTTTCCCCTCTTTCCAGGGTACTAGACCCTAGAAACTCGAATTGCACCTTCCAAAACGGTGCACTGCGCATGCCCACAGACTTCGAAAAGCTTCAGAATGCAGAATGTTGCCTTAGTGGGCTGGTATAAGAATTGAGGAAATGTTGTATTTCAACAAATCAGAAATTCGAAATGCACTGACCAAGGTGTCGAGGGCGTATTGGGAAAAGGGCCTGGAGCCCCCATCCTTTTTCTAGACTATTATTAAGGCGACAATTGCGATATTACGTAATCAGAGGGTGTACGTGAGGCACTTGGAATGCCGCATATCAGGGCCGTTTCGGATAGGGCCGCTGCCCCCATCCTTTTAAATTTCCAAAACTTATTTTTGGCTGTAAATAATGATGTAAATAGAAATCATATATTTTCTTTTAACTGTTCTGCACTGCTATTAAAAAATTAATAACATACATTTTTTTGGGTGAGTGCTTATCTTAGGCTTTTCTCTTTCCTATTATTAATTGAATATCTGTACATGTAGTTTTTCATTTGTGTGTATTCAGAGAAATGTCCCTTGTATTTTCCTAAAATTATTCCACACAAATTCATTGGAAAACTTCTAACACATTTTATATTTGAGGTTTGGAGTAGGGGAGTTAAATGTGTATTAGAGTTTTGTTCTATAAAATCCTATAATATTAGAATAAATCCTTTTTATTTATACATTCAATTTTTAAGTCTTTTATGTATATATATTACTATAATATTTTTTTATAATAGGGGTTTTTGTTTGGCTGTTTTTAAAAGAAAAAACATGCCGGTCTTTCATTTTTACCCTTGTTCTCGCTTTACTCCTGAAGCAACCTCAAAACTCCTGAAATTTTATAAGAATGCTCCTGAAACTGTTCAAATAAGGTTGGCAACCCTGCCTCTATTTAGGTTAAAACCTATGTGAAATTTTTCTTCCCTAGACCTTACAGCTCCTGAGATATAGGGGGTCAAAATTTTGAGAATTTTCACGTATGGTATATTTTTGTGCCGCCTTTTTTAGACTATGGTTTTGTTTTCAAAAAAATTGCAGCTTAAGATCTGAAATCTCTAGGGACTCGAAATTTTGACTGTAAATCAATAGAAATGTGCTGATTATAAATAAAAATACTGGAGTAGAAATTTCTAACTTTTAAGTCTGGAAAAATGTTTAAAAAAATAGAAATTATGCAAAATTTTCAAATATTTTTGATATTTAAAAAAAAAAAATCTGCCAAAAAGCAGATGAAAACACTATTATTATTTTTTTTATTTTTAATTGAAGCTTACACTTTGGTCTTTCTGGTTTTGAAATGAAAAATGTCTTTCTCATGGCTTGCATAAAGTTTTGTTTTGTTTTTTTGGAAAATGCATTAATACAGGGATGAAAATTCTCAGATCTACAGTTGCCTAAAAATTATTTTAAAATCTTAAATTTTAATGAATTTTTCAATGTTTCTAATAAAATTGTTAATATTTATAATGAATAAATAATTCTGGACTGCTAAAAATTTTTTCATCTCCAAAAAATTTTTAATTGTGCTTTCATTCATGGAATACATTAGTCAATGGGCCACGCTCATAAAAATAATGGTATAGAAACATTTTTTCATTTAAACAAACAAAATTGCAATTTTATGCATAGTAATCAAATTGAAATTTTTTAGACTTGTTCAGAATAAGCATCTGGACAAATGTGGTACTTACAGTTTTTATGATATTACATCGTTTTTGCACTTAAAACTTAATTTTTCCATTTCATCTTACTTGTAAGTCATTACAAGTTTTGTAAAATGTACTTTAAGTCATTATAATTATCTAAATATAGTAGGCACCAGTGTTCAAATTAGTAACATGAAACATTAAGTTTCAGAAAAAAAAATTTCCATTTATTATTAAAATATGAATCTAGTCCTTTACACCAGTTGTTCTCAACATTTACTGGACCACAACCCACTAAAACTGATTTTTATTTGATCCGTCAAAAAAGTGTTATTTTAAGTCCCTACAAACTTACAATATATTTCTGCAATTTTTTCCGTTCAGCATATTTCATTTGTGAAACATGTTAAAAAAAACTAAAACAACAAGTTCCAGAAGGATCTCTTGCGGCCCAGTACAATCGATGCTAGGGCTCAACAGTTTGGGGTGGGGGGCGAAACATTGCTTTTCACTACAAAGTCTTTATGGTTGAACAAAAAAGTCTGGAAAGAAGAAAAAAACAATTTTAAACAAGCTAACTGCAAAATTAGTTCATGTATATGCTATTTAAGGGTGTAGCTTATGGAATCAGATTTCCGCAAATTTGACATACTTTTCATCGAAGTATTACACTCACCCAGTTCCTTTAGTGAATGGCATAGTCACATTGCAGATGATGTTGCTAAGTAGAATTTTGCAAATGTCTTCCGTGTTTGCTGAACCAACTATAGGCTTAAAAAATTACTTCGATGCTCTTTGGGAGGGAAGGGAGCGTGAAGTTTATCTCTTTCCTCATGATACAGTTTCTGTACAATCCCCCAAAAAGGTTCATCGCACACACAAGCGCCGAACTATGTACTGTTACTTGTGAACTTGTAGACATGACAAGTATAGCTAAAGACTTCATAAGTTTATGGACAACCACATATTTTTTTTTAATATCAGATGAAGTACACAGAAAAACTAATGCAATATTTAAATATCATTTAACACTCATACATATTTTGTGGAAAAATGAAATAAAAAAAATGCTGTCTAAAAAGTATATGGACATTGTACATTTTGTCCTTTTCAGTTCATATTTTATATCCATTGTTTTGAATAGTTTTACAGATTTGATCAGGCATGCCTTCAACGAGTTTTTGAAGAAATTCTGGCTTCAAAAAGGACCAACTTCATTCTGTTTGCTGTTTTAACTCCTCCGGTGTGCAAAATTGATGCCCGTTGGCATATACATCATGTGCTAATATCCCCAAGAGCTTTTCTATGGGGTTGAGGTTGGGGCTGCGAGCTAGCCACTCCATAATCGTCATAACATTATTTTTCACAAACCACTTATTTGTTGATTTAGAGATGTTTATGTAAGTGTTGTCCTGTTCGAACACCCATTATTCACCACACAACATTTTTCCGAAAGTCAGTAAATCACTTTGAAGTATTTCTTGATAATAATTAGAATGCTGTTGACCTTGCATATTACCATTTCTATTTTAATGTGGTACCATTAAAACAGAATGCCGCCCACACCATGATAGATGCTCCGCCTTGTTGGCAACTGAAAAAGTGCAAAATTCTCATTATATGTCTTACCAATAATAAGCCCAACCATCTGGACCATCTAGGTTACCTTTTTTTTTATCATTAAATAACGCATAACCACTTACGGTCGATCCAGTGCATATGTTCCTTGGCCCAAGCAAAATGTGCCTCTCTGTAATGTGGTTTTAGCAATGGAGAGCGACGCGTTTTACGATCAATATGAATTCTACTTGCCCGTAAACATCGATGAAGGGCAGATTTTGACATAACAGTAGCTAAATCCTACGTTATGTAACGTACCGACTTTCCTTGAGTAGAAACTGATTTTAAAATTTGCCCGTCATGTTGGTTGCTTGTCTTTTTCAGTCGTTCACACCATTTTTTACAGTCACATTGTCATCTTTGGATAAAATTAGGTAGATAACAGATCCACTTCATTGCATTTGTTTAACAGCATCACCAATTTTCAAGCCTTGGGCTTTTAAACGCCATATTTTGGTCACCTTGACTTGAGAAAAACGTAAAATTAAGCATTTTTTCAACTAACAAAAGTAAAGACATTTGCTGCAAAATTACATACAAACATGATTGAATCATAAAGCAACCACAGTAATACGCAAATTTTGAAATTTAGCACATTAAGACAACGTTTTAATTTGCTATCCATATACTTTTGGGAAAGCAATTTTTTAATTTTTTCCACAAAATATGTGTGAGTGTTAAATTATATTTAAATATTGCAACATATGTCTTTTGATATGCTGTATGCATAAAATACTTTGAATTCGTTTCTCTGCATACTTCATCTGATATTCCAAAGAAATAGTTGTTCATAAACTTTTGGGATAGGATATAGTGGATTAGACTTGTCATTAAAACTGAAAATGTATGAGCATTATTCCCTATGAGTAACATATTCTGAAAGTGGAACAGATTGGTGAAATGCTTCTGTTCCAGGTATGTTTTTTGTTTTTGAAAAGTGATCTTCCAAATTCTTCCCTTTTTTGTACATTATGCTTTAAGAGAAGCCTGAAGTCAGAGTTTTGTATGTACAAATTGCAAAAGTAAAATGCTTCTTGTACGGAATTAATCTGATCTGCAAAACATCTCTGCAGGCTCTCTTTAGTGATCAGTCATTCGACTGTCCCACCAATACCATCACATGATGATTTGTCTTGACTGGTGGCAAAGAAATTCTATGATGCTGTAAGAGAGAAATTTTCGTGATGACACAGGCTAAGGAAATTTTTTCAATTTTTGTATTGGTTGGAATAGCTATCGCTGAAGTAATGAATTTTCTTTATTAAAGGAACCTTCTCTTTTATGAATATTATGACTTCCCGTTGTATCAAATGTAAAAAAGTAACATTACGTTGCAAATCATCAGATAAAATGCAGAGATTGGAAACTGCCAAGTTTGTAGTAAGAGATGGAGTGTATATAACAGTTGGATGTACAGTACAAGTTTCTTTTGTCCAGCGATATCCCTGAGCCTCATCTTGAACAACAAAATAGAAGTTTTCACTCAAATCCATTAGAACAATAGTCTCATTTGGTCCAAGATTTGCTTTGGTTTCCTTCAGGAAAAAGTAGACTGAGCTTTTTAATGAAAGAATGAGAGATGAGTTTTTCCAGACTTTAAGGTAGTTACATATTCATCAAAAACAACAGTGCACATAATCATTTCAGCTTGATCAGTGCTAACCCACTGATGGTAAATGTAGGGATGGAAACAAATCTCCTTTTTAGCTAAAAGTCTTTTTTTTTTTCCATCTGTCTCTAAAAGTATCTTTTTTTTTGCAATTTGGTCTCTTAAATCTAATTTTTTTAAAGAAATTCTTCTCTGGATTTTTTTTTTTGTCTTTTTTTATATAATTTTCTTACTGTTTTTTTCCCTCCAACATTCTTCAATTATTCAACAATGAAGACTTTGTCAATGTTGTGAAGTTCGGCACTTTGGCACTTTTCTTAGCAGTATTATTCCATGTACATTGAACTACTGTATTTTCAAAATTTAATATTTTAGTAGCTAACACCCTTTTGTCACATTTCCTCATTTGCCATGTGTTTGCTTTTAGAAAATATAAGGACTATCGACGGCTTGTGAGGTGAAGCAGCTTTCTGCCAGCACCTCGATATATCTCTGCTCTCCATGGATCTTGTCTGCACATCATACACATGCACGGATGAGCTTCATAGAGCGGTGATTTCCCACCAGTGGTCTGCAAGATCCGCAGAAAAAGCTGGACATTATTTGCATTTTTAATATTTTATTAATAATAAAACAAAAATAATATTCTAAGAAATTCTCATATTCTGAATGACAATTTCCACCTTTATATTGCACTAAATTCACGAAATGTGGTCTGCGGGATTTAAAATTATGAATTTAGTGGTCCGTGAGGTCCGAAAGGTTGGCGACTGCTGTCATGGAGAAGGCAGTTATATCGAGACGTTGCCAGAGATCTGCTTCACCTCGCGAGTCGCGATTGTTAATCTCCCCGATGAAGCGTAACTGAGGGGTATGTTAGTTCAATTTGTGCTTCTCTTTTTGAGTGGAGAGTTATTAAGCACTTTTAAATCAGTTTTAATAATTTGTTTCTGTCTAATAAATTTTTATTTCGATTTAAAAAAGACATTTAACATTATAATGAAATGTAATTTAGTAAATGTATTCCAACATGTTTCATCAGGTTTGGCTACTCTTTATCAGGGAATTAAATGGGATGTTGTATTAATTTGTTTACTGTTTGTATAATGATATTATTTACATGCAATTTAAGAACTGTTGCCAAATATACTGGAGAAAAGATGAGGAATTTAGATAGTGTATTGTGTTATGAGAATATTTAAAGTAATATAATATGCATATATTATATGTGATACCTGTCCTAAGGCAGAAACTCACGGGACCGGAAAAAATTCCGTAGTATGCAGGTTTCCGCCTTATGGAGGTTACATGCAAAACAAATACATACATAGTTAAATTCAGTGGTAAGAGATGACTGCATATGCTAATTGTTTTTATTTGTCTTATCTTGCGAACTTTATAACTAAATTTATTTTCCTTTTGATAAAAATATTTATTTTATCACTGCATTTTATTTTTATTAATTTTAATTTTTGCACTATTTTGTGGGTTTAGTAGTTACGATCAATATGGTGCAAAATTTCATGCTAACTATACATGCCAATTTCATACAAAAAGTCTATTATGTAAGCTTAAATTGTAACGATAAAGTACCTCCCTTGTAAAGATAATGATTCCCTTGTATAAAGATACTCTCCCTTGCGGTGGGTTTATCCATGAATTGATCAAGTCCATATGAGTGACTTTTCGTTCTGGTTAATAATGAACGTTTTTATTTAAGAAGTGGGTGGCACTGGCATACGTAAGAGGGGTCGATTATGGTTGTAACCCCCATTGCGATGAAATTGTATATAGTATACATGTAAATACAATGGAGTTGTAGCTCTGTAACCCCTCCCCCCCCCATTGTAAGCCTGTAACCCTCCCCTTATGAACTTTCTGGGTATGCTATGGTGGGTGGGTGGTGTGCAAAATGGTGGTCGGACAAGCATGTGCGTAGGCAGAAAGTTCATAAGGGGGGGTTGTAGGCTTAATGGGGGGTTACAGAGCTACAACTCATATATTCCTATGTTAAATATACAAAATTTCATTGCAATGGGGGTTACAACCCCCAAAACCGCCCCCTGGCTACGCCTATGTGGACAAGGGCATTCTATATCTGTAAAATGCCTTTTATTCGTCATCCCCCACTTTGCTATTTGCATTGTATTACAACCCTCTTTCCTTTTTCTGCTGAGAAAATTTTCTTCCTGCCAGCGATTTTCCGCTTTATGCAGGTTTTTCTCTTTGACGGGATTAAATAGTGCTTTCCGCTTCCGCGTTAGACAGTTTCTGTGTTAGATAATGTTAACTACCATGGATTTTTGAAAGGACCGCAAGAAAATTCTGTGTTAAGTAGGTTTTCACCTTAGACAGTTTTCACTGTATTTATTCTCCCAAATACATTGGCAACATTTCTTCAATCACATATAAATAATATCATAATACAAACAATAAACAAATCAATAAAATATTCTATTTAATTCTGCAATGAAGTCTGGTCAAACCAGATGAAACCTGCCCTTACTAAACTGCACTTCATTATAATGTAGTGTTTGTCTTTTTTAAACCTTTCTGTGTAATATTATCACTTTACATATACATATCATCATCATATTCAACCATTATCTGTCCACTGCTGGATAAAGGTCTCTCCAAATGCTTTCCACACAAGTCTATCCTGAGCAATTCGCTTCCACGTCACCCCAACCTGTTTCCTGACTTCATCCACCCATCTAGTTTGAGGACGTTTTCTACATCTTCGGTGGTCTCTTGGAATCCAGTTGAGAATTTCAGTTACCCATCGTTAATCAGTTCTTCTTGCGATATGCCCAGCCCATCGCCATTTCAGCCTTTTTACTTTAACAATGATGTCCTCTACTCTAGTTTGCTCTCTCGCCCAAGTGTTTATTTTTCAATCTTTCTCCTGGTTATTCCAAGCATGCACCTCTCTATGCTCATTTGGTTTATCTCTAACTTTTGTATTGCTGCAATTGTTAAATTATATGTCTCTGATCTACAAGAGAGGACTGGCAATACACACTGGTTGAAGACCTTTCTGATATATATATACACACACACACAGAGAGGGTGTTTACACATATTTACAACGACTTCGACAGTGTAAATAAAATACAACAAAAAAGTATTTTCTAATGTATTCTATCTGATAGCCCTGTCTTTGAACTATCATAATACATCTAGATTTCCATCATAGTACAGCTTTTTGTAATATTGCAAGCATAATTCTGTCCCATACCTCTTCCATAGATTTCCACAGTTCATCCAAGGTAGTGAGTATGTGTTTTGAAAGAAATTGTTTTAAAAGTAAAAATGTACAGTAATCCACCCGTGCTACATATGGAAACTTGGTAAGACTATGGCTAACTAGTATTGACTTGATTCCAATTTCTTGTCTCATTTTTTCTAGAAATATGGTTGTACTTTTGGAGGTGTGGCTGCTCGCTTTGTCCTGATGGGGTTCAACATTTTGAAAGCCAGTAGGATACATTTTTGCAATACCTTTTTTAAAAATAGGAGTCAGAACATTATTTTGATAATATGTAACGTTAATTTTGCATTTTTTCCAATTTTTCTTATTTTTAATTTTCTGTTATAAGAGACGCCAGCAGTAACCCTAAATCCTTTGCTGAAAGTTTATTTGCTCTCTTTGAACCGAATTCTGAGTCTCTCTGGCCTCTTTTACTATAATAAATCGATCTTTTTTTATTACGATCATTTAAATACATCCATGCTTCATCAGTTGTAACAGTTTTTTTCCCATCTATTTCCTTCGAAATGACTTTCATATAGCAATCTGCATCTGACCTTCTGCTCCAGCAACATGCCGAGGTAGCAGACGATAAACTGCACTTTTTTTGCTTTGATTAAATTCAAATCTTTATTATTTTATTTATAGTTGAAGCTGATGCAGAACTTTTTCAATAGTTCTTTGAGGTTTTGGATTTTAATCTTAAAGAAAATTGTTTTCAGGCAAATCCATGTCAAGACAATCTGTTTTTATTATTATTATTAATGTAGTAAGGGTATTGTAGTAAGGGAAGAAATGAAACTGAAGCTTTTTGCTCATTGTGTAATATATACTTCTCATGTGCAAATAGAGGGAAAGATCATCTTGTAAGACACAGTGACACTAAAAAACATTCTGTCAAAGCAAATGTAGCATATTCTACTAGTCAGAATAAACTTTTTGTAAGTAAAGGACATCATATAAGAATGCAGATAGTGTTGTAGTTAATGATCCTTCTAAAGCTGAAATTCTATGGGCTTTTAAAGTAGTTGATTGTAACTTTTCCTTTGCTTCTTGTGAGGGTTTGAGGGCTCTTTTTGTAGCAATGTTTGGGGAAGTTGCTAAGAACTTCTGCATGGATGGAACAAAAGTTTCCTATTTAATATCTTATGGTCTTGGACCATTCATTATACAGGAATTAACTTCAATCACCTGCAATTCTGGTGTGCATTTTACTTTATGTGTAGATGAAACAACAGCATGTCAAGTAAAAAAGCAGTTGGATATGTATGTCTGATTTTGGGGTCCTGATGTTTCTCAGCCAGTACGATGTCGCTATTTGTCTTTAATATTTTTAGGCCATGCAAAGGCAGAAACTATGTTTACGGAGATGTGTAAACAACTTAAAATGGAAGGGCTTCATTTGTCCAAAATGGTCATGTTAGCAATGGATGGTCCAAATGTTAACAAATCCTTTTGGAAAAAGATGGACAGAGTGGTGAAATCATTTCACCCCCCCCTGGGCTTATTGACATTGGGTCTTGTAACCTACATATTGTACACAATGCCTTTGGAAGTGGTCTCAAAGAAGCACCCTTTAATATGATTGAAGATTATGCTCACAATGTATATAAATGATTTAAACAATCTGCTGCCAGGAGACAGGACTTTAAAAATGCTCAAGAATTGCTGGACATATCTGAGAATTATTTTTTGCAGTTTGTGACCCGTAGATGGCTTACTCTTGCTCCAGTAATGAAGAGACTGATAAAACAACATAAAGCTTTACTACTTTACTTTTTAAAGTTCATGCCAAGAAATTATAATTCTGTGTCAATAATTCTCACTATAACAACATCGTTAGTGTGCTGAAGAATAAGTTGCTCTTGCCTCTAATGCAATTTTTGGTTCATATTAGTGATCTGTTTTGTAGGTTTCTTTGCACTTTTCAGAATGAACAATAAAGTAAAAGTAACCATTCTTCATGTAAAAAAAATAATGCAATAGTACTTGTAATTTATACCATTGCAAATGTCTTACCTTTTTTAACCAAGGCAGTGGGAGCCCTGAAATGTCTTAGAAATAAAATGAAGAGCTTAAGATCATTTCCTGCAAGTGGACATGCATCACAACATTTATTTATACATAAGAATTTGTTGATATCTTCACGCATGTTCGTGAGAGTTGGCACAGTGTAGCATCTTCCACTTGTTGACATCAGTTGACATCTTCTACAGCAATTGTATCAAGGACCTTATCCATTAATAGCCTGTAGTCATAAGTTTTTTCAATAGACATTAATGGACAGTCTAAAAATGTTTCTTCAGATAGTTTGAAAGTAGAATAGTAGGTGAATGAGCAGCCTGCTCAAAAACCACACAAGGAGTTTTCGCTCTAGCCCGATAGAAATGTAACAGTTAAAATAAAGAGATCAGGGTTGCAATTTGTTACACGGTTTATTTTTCCATGTCAAGCTTAACACCCTTCTCACTCACGGGGGAGTTATGTGGCATAGCCACTTACGTCTCTTTTGGTCATGATTTTCGCTGTTGAACTGTTTTACTCACCCACTTTGCTTCTGTCCATAAATAGGTAGCTTTCACCAGCGATCAACCAAATTGCTTGACGCCATGTATTTATCAGTTCAAATTATCTTGTTTTATTTTGCATTTAATAAAGTTAAGTTTATCAGAACCTGTTTGAATTCTTACAAAATAATGTATCTAAATGCACCCTGCATTATCTAAACCAGCCCTCATGATTTACTATTGCAAGTGTAAAAGAGTCTATTACCCCTTCCGCTATACACGCATGATACCATTATATTGAAAATGCATCATTGCTAAAACAACGTAATTCTGCTATATATATAAATATACTGCTAACAATGCAACAGTGTGTTTAAATGTAATTTACTTATTTATTTCACTATTTTATTCCTATATTTATTACTTAGATTTTCAGTGCCAATTTATAACTGAAGAAGTCATCACATCTCTGGACATTCAAGATGTTTATTCAAAGGGGAAAGTCAAAGTATCTGCAATGAACATAAACTACTATCTTAAAAAGTAATAAACTATTCTTTTCAGGGGTATTTTTTTTCTGAAGGTTTACTACTACATGATTTTTGTGTTTCTAATAAATATTTTGCCCTATGGTGTAGCATAAAAGCAACACTTTCTGTTATTGTTCCTTTAACCTGAGTTGGATTCCAATAGCACTGTAGAATACATGCTGGTTTGGTTTTTTTTCCACACTATATCTGAATGTTCGGTTCCCAAGTCAATAGAAGGTTGTATTCCCAGGAAACTGTAGGTTCTAGTACAGCATGTCTTTAGTTGTCTTTGCACCATAAAACAGAACCACACAATATTTATTTTTAATAATGCATAGTGTTTAAATTTATTGAACATAGACTAATCTAAGAAGAAATCTGTATTAAAATTGTCTGCATCATTTTGTATTTATTTCTGTCCACTATTTCATTTAATTTATTTGTGGATATTCATAGATAATATTGCGAAAAAATTCCAAAGGAATAATTAAATTTTTAATATGGAGCTAATAATGTCTATATTAAGTTCTTACAAAATTTTTAAATCATTAAAATGATCTTTTTTCCATCATTTAGAACTAATGTATGGAAAAGCGCCATCTTAACTCACATCTTAAAATGCCTCTGGTTTAACTATAAAGGGCATGTGAAAATTCCAGGTTTTTAGGCATGTTGATTAACACCAAGAGCAAACTTTCTAACCAAAAATATTATTCATTATAATATATAATATAAGTTCATTATTTTAAGCTACTGAAATAATATCTCCCATTTATAAACTACACAACTTTGCTTAGTGTATTGTAAAAGATAGTTTAAGCTTCAAACAAGCTAGGTTTACTTCCTGTACATTATGAAACTGATGAGAGACTTACATTCGAAAGGAATCTACAGTTTTTCAACAAATCCGAACATTCATTGCCTAGAGAATCAAACCCAAAATTACGGCACTGAAAAATTGACTTCTGCTGTATGTAGACCTTAAATTGAAACTGGAATTTCCTTATAGCAGAGATGCATTGCTTCTATGCCAACATAGTAACAAAATACTGTTATTTTATAATTTATTAAACCCTCTTATAAATTATTTATTTAAATTAAATGTTTATATGGGGTTCTGAAAACACCGAATCAAAAGTGTATAGCCGTGATCCTTGTTCAAAATGAACCATAACGGACCTTTACATGGGAGGAAGTCGGAAATGAAGATCCATAGAGTTATGCATACTTTTAGTTCGCAGAAGCATGATCTATAATGAGCTTACAAACCAAGAAGTAGCCTGCCTCTAAATCTCAACCCCATCATTGGGTTGCTAAATAACAGTACCAAACTGGTTTCCAGGTGTGTTGACGTTTTATGTAATTGCTGACATCGGCAAATTGATCCTATAATTAGTGCAATTTTATAGATAAAGATTTCAGGCCTCCTATATAAGGCAAGCAACTCTCCTCAGCGATGCACTACGAACGTGGAGGGGCATTAGGTTAGTGAGAGCCCTTTTGGTTCAAAAGCAAGAAGTTTAGTTTGAAAAATCAGGTTCTTGAGACTGCAATACCCATTAAGGAAGTTTTCCCAAGGAGTTTTCCAATTCTTACTATGAAGGGCAGGGCAGGTGACAGGGGAGAAGGGTGAATTGCACAGGAGCCCCATGTGGCCAAGGGGACCTGCTACTAAAAGGAACAAACCCTCCATCCAGTATATGTTAGCAAGATCCATAGATGGACACCTTACTTACTGTGATGCCCCCATCCCCCTACAGTTTAAAATTACTTTGTGCACTTTCATACAAACACCATCCTCTCCACTTTTGGGATTCGTGCTGGATCCATCAACATCCTCTATCTGCCAATCATAAACTTTTATGCTCCGAAGATTCCTTTATTTTCACTCATGTTTTACCGTCGAAGAAATCAAAAGTCTGTGCTGCAGGTAAATAATAAATAGCTTGATAATAAAAGTTAGTATCGAAAAATTACCCTTGATCCAGTAGCGTACGCAGAAAATTCCTAAAAGGGGTTGGTTCGAATGAGAAGGTTTACCTCTATATCATAGCTTGTGTCCCATAGACCTATTTTTAATTTTCTTCCAATTGCGGGTGGGGGGGCATAACCCACATCACCCCCCCTCCGTAAGCCTATGCCTTGATCGATTCTGAATTACGACAATAGGCACTGGCATGAGGCAGGGGACGCATGGCTTGGATTTCCATTTACCATGGAAAAAATTTAATACGGAAAAATCAATGTGTATGTGGTTCGTGTGTTCGTTTTGTAAATAACGTGCTTACTTCTCACACAAAAATTGTCGATAGCAGAATTTAGGAAACTAAATTCAAGAGGCGAGCCAAACTTTCAAATACAATTTTCATTGGCTCGAAATTGTTAACTCCCACATTCCAGAGATGCACAGCGAATAAGATACAGTTTTTATTTTTTATAATACAACCCAGATGCGGTCTATTGAATGATTACATTCATCATGGGAGTAACTTCTCTTTTTCATCCAATCACTATTTGTTTATAGCCATAACTCCGTGGTTATTCATTTCCGACCCCCCATGTAAAGGGCCATTATGGTCCATTTTGCACAAGAATCATGGCTATATACTTTTGATAGTGTGTTTTTGGAACACCCTGTATAAATTATAATTAAATGCATATATATAGGGCTCAACCTATCTGGTTAACATTGACGATTAGATTTTTTCATTTGGTGAGTCAAAAATCCTTTTCTACTAGGTTCGTACATTTTCATATCGAGTACCATTGTTGCTTGGCAAGTATGATCTACCATGATTCGTTAAGTCTTTGTGTGTGTGCGTGTGTATACATACAGAGTGATTCAAAACTAATGGAATAAACTGAAAGGGGTGGTAAAGGACATAAAATATGCCATATTTGGTGAAATCCTCATGTCCATAAAAAACCTGATTTTGTTGTAGAGTGAAAGTATAATGTATATCTGCATTGTTGCTACGTAGGAAATTACATGAGCAGAAAAAAATTTTTTTGATACATAAAGTGATTGACCTAATAATGCAGCAGAGGCAAAAAAAACATCGGAAATTCCTTTCCCTTGCCCTGAGTAGTGTTGCCATTTAGTCATCAAAGGTGTAGAAAATGATTGCTTTACCATATTGGAGGCAATTGAGAATTGTCAAGTGTTAGTAATAGAAGGACATAAAAAAAAACAGCTTTGGTCCAGTGAACCAATGCCCGAAAATGAGCCTTTCTGGAACTACAGGGATGTTATTATTTGCATCCACATTAGTTAATCATGTAACAAAATTTGGAAAATTTGCCGTTCCAGCCTAAAGTCATATTGGAAAAGGTTTCACCACTTACTATGGTCCAAAACAACTTCCATTGGCCAAATTTATGCAGTTGGGGAATTTATAGCCCAAACGTAAGCCTCGCAATTTTCTGCCCACCATAGCCTGGGGTTGGGTTCCCTTGGCATCAGAGGTTCAGATTCCTCAGAAAAATCTTGTCCCAGTGCAGCATTACTTTCGCTATCCTTACACTGTAAAAATATAACCTTTTATAAACCTCAGCTTCTTCACTCAGCAAGACTTTTACTTTCCACACAGTACAAATTTCCCTCACTGCGGTGGTCAACTTCCTTTTAAAGAAACCATTACAGCACTCAGATTGTATTTTTTTCATCTGTAACTTTTAACTGCTGTAAATTTTCCAATAAATTATGGTAGCTTGCACTATGCATTCCTATTTAAATCAGCTAGATGATGGAGGGTTTGGTAATGCATTGTTCTGATCTGCATAATATTGTAAGATATTATTACCCTTCTCAGGGATAACACAATTGCCAAATAATGGTCACACACAAAGCTTTGGGGACAAGTTTTTTTTTGGTTTTTTTGTGGGGAATTTATTATAAGTAATAATTCCGACACCCATGTTTTTAGCTTAAACTGGAGATTTTTGTTATAAGAAAAAATAATATCTTACATATATACAGAGGAAAGCTCATTCCTGTGCTTGATGACCTAGTGGTTAAGGTGCTCCTGGATCAGCTGAGAGACCCTAGTTTAACTCTAGGTCGGGGATGATGCCTCTTGTTCTCCTATAACAAAAAGCTCTAGTTTGAGCTGAAAACGTGTATGTTGGAATTATTGCATATATCTGCATAATGCTTATACACTAATTGTCTGATACAGGGCAATTTAGTGAAACTGCGATGACTTTTCAATCGCACAAATAATTTTTTGAGGTATCTCAAACTTTATTCTAAAATTTGTTTATTTAGTATGCTGTTTAATATAGCTTTTTTTTTTTCTTTTAACTTACAGTTCAGCCAATTCTGATTGGGGTCCTGGTTTGCACGATGGAGTAGTTCTATGCAGCAATCATAAACTTCGAAGAAATATAATAAATTCTGGTGATAATATTGCAGATCATTCAAATGCTTCAACTGAGAGTCAACCCTTTTTGTTAATTACTTATACACGAGCTTTAAGCATACATGCAAAACAAAAATGGACAGAAGTTACAGATGAAGATTGCATCGTTGATAG
>QLNU02015360.1:137998283-138023219 GCA_006491805.2 Dysdera silvatica
TATTTAAGCCTTCTAGCTCTGATAATACAACGTTGTGTTTTGAAATATTACTCCTTTAATATTTCAGTTTTCAAAAATATAAAATATTGAAATTAAACAATTATAACATGTAGCAATTGTTTTACTATTCACAATACCCTAACATTACAAAATAACTAATATGTCTAAAATATAAATATAATTAACGGGTTTAATGATTAAAAGTATAACAGAAAATTTACATTGCCAAATAATGGTCAACACACAAAGCCACCGGGGCGAGATTTTTGTGAGTTTTCGTGAGAGAATTTATTATACAATAATTTTCAGCACCCACGTATAAATAGCTCAAACTAGAGCTTTTTTGTTTTAGGAGAAAAAGAGACGCCGTCCTCATCCTGGATTCGACCCTGATTTGAATCCAGGATGGGAATGGTGTCTCTTTGTCTCCTAAACAAAAAACGCTTTAGTTTGAGCTTATTTATATGTAGGTGTTAAAAATTATTGTATAAGATTTACATTGTTCTACTGTTGGATGTTGATGGTGGTAGAGAGGGGATATAAGCAAAAGAGTGATGGTAGTAAAAGGCTGAGGGCAGCATTTTTAAATTCTAGCCTGTGGCTTCAAAACAACTAGAAACAGCTCTGCAGGCGTCACACTCCCTCAAGTTAATGTTTCTGCTTCAAATTGCAATAAACAGTTAAGTTGCATCATTTTGCACCAAACTTTATACTCATACTAAAATCGATTTTTGTGTGCCAAATTCATATTTCGCACATCTAATGTTGTTCCCTTATCACTCTTACTTCCAGTCCTTCTTTAAGTAATTAATGCTGAATCTATAAATAATCAGTCAAGTCGTATACCACGATAATGTTTCCTATTTTGCGAAGGTTCATACTGTGCTTAAAAATACTTAAATTTTTTTAAAGCAATTTTCAGTTCTTAAAAATCCTTACTTTCACCAAAAATATTCAAATGTCCTTAATTTCACCAAAAATATTGGAGAAGTCATTAATTTTATTCTCTCAATCCTTGGCATTTCTCTACAGCATGTTTTCGTTTCGTTTTTTTGCTGTCACTTTTCCCATAGTATGAGTCATTGTAATGAATGAACGAATGTGGGATTTAAACTATGTGACTCATAACATTGCTTTCATATGCAAAGGAAAATGTAAGGATGAGAATTCCTCATGGGACATTTCTAGAGCATTTCTTCAGAGCAAGAATAAACAGTACACCACCACTTTTTCATGTTGGGTTTGCAGTGTAAGGTATCCCAGAACAGTGAACTTTTAGTGCTCCCCCACCACTTCTGCCATGCACACAGTGTTCATCCCGGCGTTTTTAGATAAGCAGCATGTCCTACGTGGCTTTCAACTGTAAGTTAGCCAAAAAATTGCTATGTAAGAGAGTACAGAAGGAAGAAAAACATTAATTATTACTTTATATGCAATATTATAACATAATGACGTTTTTATGAATAAATTTATTTTACTTGACAATGGACTGTTTCATTTTTACCAATGTTCAGGTAGAGGAGGAAGCTGGCTGTTTGACCTAATTTTTCAGAATTTTAAATCAAAACAATAAAGAGGGTGCTTTCCAGGGGTTGGATGGATATGGCGAATACGGTGGTAAACAGACTAATTGAAAAAAGAAAAAGTCTTAAACATTTTAAAAATTTTCACCCCTAAAAATTTGACACCCAGGTCACTTGTACAATTTGTCTATTTATAAATCTGGTTCTGCCTTTTTGGCCTACTACATGGACAGTGGGGATGTCATATTACACAAGAAATAAATGATTGCCAATTAGCTATTATGGTTTCATTTATGCTCAAAAATTATGGTTGTCAATTTTGACTCCTCCACCCTTAGGACTTTGATCAAAATGATCTAAATTTATAACTTATTGGATTTAAATAATAATTGAAATAGAAAAAGAATCAGATTTGCCATAGTTATCTAAATATAGAAAAACATCCTCCCTGGAGTGATGTAACAATGCACATCCTATACAGAGCACAAATGTTTTATGGTGAAAATTTTCAATATTCTGTATAGCGTGTCCCAAAAGTTTATGGGCAATCATTTTTTGGAATATCAGATGAAGTATGCAGAGAAACGAATGTGAAATACTTTATGCATACAGCATATCAAAAGACATGTATTTTGCAATATTTAAATATCACTTAACACTCACACATATTTTGTGGAAAAATGAAATTAAAAAAAATGCTGTACCAAAAGGATATGGACAGTAAATTAAAACATCGTTCTAATGCACTAAATTTCAAAATTTGCATATTACAGAGAGGCACGTTTGCTTGGGCTAAGAAACGTATGCATTGGATCAACCACAAATGGTTATGCTTTATTTAGTAATAAAAAAAATGTAATCTAGATGGTCCGGATGGTTGGGCTTATTATTGGCAAGACATACGATGAGAATCTTGCACTTTTTTCAACTGCCAACAAGGTGGAGCATCTATCATGGTGTGGGCTGCATTCTGTTTTAATGGTACCACTGATATTGCTTATATGCATTGTCGACAGTGTTCCAATGATTATCAAGAAGTACTTCAAAGTGATTTACTGCCTTTCCGAAAAATGTTGGGTGGTGAATGATAGCGTGTTCCAACAGGACAACGCTTCTATCCACATCTCTAAATCAACAAATACATGGTTTGTGAAAAATAATGTTACGGTTATGGGGTAGGCTAGCTCTCAGCCCCAACCCCATAGAAAACCTCTGGGGATATTAGCACATGATGTATATGCCAACGGTTGTCAATTTTTCACAGTGAAGGAGTTAAAACAGCAAGTAGAATGAAGTTGGCTCTCTTTGAAGCCATAATTTCTTTAAAAACTCGTTGAAGGTATGCCTGATTGAATCTGTAAAACTATTCAAAATAATGGATACAAAACATGAATTGAAAAGGACAAAATATATAATGTCCATATACTTTTGGTACACCATTTTTTTTATTTCATTTTTCTACAAATTATATGTGAGTGTTAAATGATATTTAAATATTGCCTCATATATGTTTTTTGATTTGCTATGTGCATAAAATAGTTTGCATTCGTTTCTCTGTATGCTTCATCTGATATTCTTAAAAAATTGCTATCCATAAGCTTACAGGACAGGCTATATGGAGGCTCACCACATTGACACATACAGTACAGTATCTCATGGTGCTCAGAACAAGATCATCAAACTGTTCCTGAGGTATATGTCTTGCTCGTGCAACAGTGGCATTATAAGTTCCTGTAGAATTCTAGGAGGCAGATAATGTGCTTAGAGACATCTCCTGAGTATTCTAAGCATTCTCAATATGGTTTAAGTCGGATCTGGCCATTATAAGTGAATGATATCCTCATTTTATGCATGGTCTTCACTAGAACAACTCAGTGAGAATGTGCTATCCATAAACGGGTAATCATATCTCATTACATCCCAAAATGTATGGATATATTATTGTAGAACGATGTCATGGTACCTATAGACCAGGGTTGTCCAACATACTGCCCACAGGCCACTATCTGGCCTGTCAACGGTATTAATCTAGCCCTCTGATAACTGTTTGAAATAAAAAAGAAATCCAGAACAAAATGTTGGACATACAACTTCTGGGATGCCACTATCTGGGTGTGGCCAACATCAAGTCGACAAATGGTTTTAACATGCATAGAATCCATATGGATATGCCAAGTCATATTCATTTAGTAGAAAGTATTGTCACACTACAAAAAAACAATGCATACTCTTTTCTAAATATCTGATCAAAGCTTTTTATATCCTACTTGCTGAATGGTGCATGATTTGCTTATAGCACCATTATAAGTTTGATATAACAAAAAAAAATTTTTTTTTCAGAAGAGAGCTAAGGGGTATTTTCCATCCCAAATCGCTTAATTTGCAATGACTTTCTGTGATTCATGATTATGCTTAATTTTTAAGCATGAGTATAGATAACTCTTATATTATCATAACACTCTATATTCCTTGATAGTATAAATTTGAGCTAATTTTATTGTTGAATTTTCTTCTGCATATTAAGAATAAAATATTCATAGCAAGTTTTGACATATTTCATTTGTTCGATTTTTCCTCTGGAAGTATTAATAATAGCAATTTTTAATTATAACTATCCTGTATAAGACATGAATATAAAAACTATGTAATAACTTTTTAATTTATTATTTTTCAGAATGTGATATCTGGAATTACAGTGGAAATCAGTATAGTCAGTAAGATTTTCATTTATTTCAGTGCCCGCCAACTTGAACTCTTAAATCTAGTTATAGATAATTGCCAAAATCTGATTTCTCCAGCAAAACAAAAAATCGTTTTTAATGAAAGACCTAACGGAGTTTCTACATTTCGATTGCCATCCAATGACATTTTACAAGATAGTGGTGTTGAAAGTGAAACTTCGACTTTCATTCTCTTTGATCTGCCTGATATTCCAGTTAAATCTAATGATACATATGACTTTGTCCCTTTTGAAGTATTGATTACTGCTGGCTCTATATCTATTATTTTATTCATTCATGAAGAAGATTTGGGGCAAAGAAATCAAGTAAAAAAATTTAATTGTGATGATGTTCCAGTTCCTAAATATTACATGGTTTCCGAATCTTCTTTTGTATCCACGGTAGAAACCCTTGCTAACAGCAACTATGATTATTCATCAGTACAATCAAATATAAAGAAAACTTTTCATGACTGTAAGAAAAGAGGAAGCATGCGTAAAAAACAACTTAATTCTGTAAATCCTCAAAGCATGCATACAATATACCCAATTGTTCTTATTTCTGTTACACAGCCTCATAGCTTTTTGAAAGTTTATACATCCAGTCAAAGATTTGAAATATCTTGTTTTGATATAAATGTTAGAGGGTCGTCGTCAAATTATATTATTACTTCTAGTTCAAGTATAATTGTGCCTACTGTTGCTGATTTTCCAATTCTGTATTTGGAAACTAAACCTGGTGAAGTGGATGAGAAAACAGGTATACCACCTGCATTTTGGACTATAACTTGCACAGACTTTCTACATCTTCCTTCCAAAATGCAAATGCGTTTAGAAAGGCCAGTTAAATTTATTATTGATAGTTACTTACTTAATAAACTTGAATTAGTTCGTAAATCTTTTACGAGAAAGACAGACAATCTCCATGTAGTTGCAAGTAAATATGATATTGCAAAATTTCATGAGAAATCTCAAAACATTAATTCTACAGATTGTAGTAATGTTAAATTTGATTTAATATCACTTTTCGAAAAAGTGGATTTATATACAACACAAATTGTTGTTGAAGCTGATTTCAAAGAAACTGGAAAGCCCATTTCTCTTAATATTTCATTAGATATTTTGAAAGGAGAATTTCTATTTGAAAGTATGGAACAGTGCATAAAAAGTTCAAAGATACATCTGAATATAACTGGCTTGGCTTATAAAGTGTTAGTTTCTGAAGAAGTATGGCCTTTCCTTTTTCCTGTATCGATGACTCTGACTTTAAACTGTCAGTTGGAACCTTATTTCCATTTAAAGGTTTCTGTTAATGGTGAGACAGTCTTTATTAATTTTCGCCTTAAGCATTTTGTTGCACAGTTAGAGGTTGTCAAGTACATTATTAAAAAACTTCGATCTGAAATGCCTATTACATTTTCTAAAAACCCACAGGATACTTCGTTATTGTATACATCTAATGAAAGTACAGGTGCTAAAAAACTGTATTGGCATGATGATCTAAGAAAAGGTTCATTTTATTTTAACCAGACTTTTAATCAAACTTCTGCCATGCCTGAAGTTTATGAAATAATTTTCTCTAAAGCAGGACAAAATCAACCCGCAGCAATGACTTGGCGTTATCCCCAGCCTCGAATTCTAACGAAAGTTGAAGTATTGCCTGTTCCATTTCACTGCACAATTGATCAACAACTAAGTGATAATACATTACAAATGGTGACATGTTACATTCAGTTTTGGGACTCTTTACATAACAAGTTCGTTAACAAATGTAATTTTCAATTATCTGAAGCTGTTCATAATAATCTTGAATTCCCAACTGACAACAATGTTTCAATAGAGTTTTCAGATATATGGCGTGTCATTTTAGATTATGGAGAAACCTTCAATTGTGATTCATCTAAAAGTGACATATCACTTTTATCGCCTTTTGCATTGGCTGCTTGTTTATGTATAGATTCTTGTTTTGATCCAAGTATTATTCCTTCTACTCAATTTGTCTTCTCGTTATCTCTCATGAAAATAAACTTGTATAATCATTATTTAAGCAGTCACAATTCATATGGTGAATTTCAGCCTTTCACGTTTGATGATGCAATTCCTAATAATCAGGAATTTTTATCTCTATCTATTGAAAAACCTAATTTTTATTATGGTAAATGGTCAACAGGATTTAAAATTGAAGGTTGTTTTGAAGTAGGTTGTGATATATTAGAGTACAAAAATTTGACAATGGTGCCTTTCTTCAATTCATTTGATATACAAATTGATGGACATGCCTGTTATAAGGAAAGCAACCTTCCTGTACTTGAACTTGAAATGATATTTCAACCATGCTTTATAAGAATAACACAGTCAGTTATTCATACTCTTAAATTTTTTATTCAGCACTCTTCTCTGGAACTGAATGAAATGGCTAATCTACTTTCGAATGGATTTAGTTTTCCAAATTATTATATAATTTGCAATAATACACAAGAATCTCTTCGTTTTGGTCAGGTTGATACTGAGGAGAATATTTTTTTACCTTCTCAAAAAATGCATGCCTATAGTTGGCGCTCACACAAATGTGATCAAAAGCTGCAAATCTCTCTGAAGTGTAACAAATGGGTATGGAGTGAACCCTTTTTTATAGAAGCATGTGGGTTACAAAAAGTTGACCTTGGAAATGATATTAATGTTCATGTAAAAATAAAATCTTTGTCAAATCTCCAAAAACAAATCATAATTGAAGGTGAATTAATAATGTATAATTTTCTTAATTTGGAACTGATTGTGAAATTTAGCATTATTAATCCCACAGTTATTGATAAAACTTCAACAATTAAATCATGTACTCATAATTTGAAAAAATCATCTGCTGTTACTTTTGTTGTTTCAAGATCAGACCAGGTGAAAATGTGTTTATCATTGAATGAAAATGATACTTCTTCAAAGTGGATCAATATAGTGGATGAAAACACTTGTGAGCTTATTAGTATTCAAGAAAAAGAAATGACTGAAAAAAAGTTGTTAGTTCAAATTTGTAACAAGATGTTAAAATCTTTTCATTTCATTCTTATCTCTATCAGTCCCTCTTATATAATTCGAAATTATCTTCCCTGTGCAGTAATAAAAGATGAAAAGTTATCAAGAGATAAAATTTGTGGATTAGTCATTGAAGGAAAAGGAAGGGAAACACAGTTTTGGGATGATTTAAATTTCAGTCAAGATATTAAGATTACATTTCAGAAAACTTCTTTTATGAAAACTTCTATTCCTGCTTTTAAAATTTTGCAATTAGAAAAGGAAAAATTTTTCAACAAGAGTAATGAAGTTAAACTTGTAGAGAAGTTTCTATTGTCCGAAGTCGAAAGTACGTCTCTTCTTAAAAATCATCAGTCACACTGGCCATTTTGTTCTGTAAAAAACTTCGACAGTTTATCAGTAGGTGAAATGAGACATTACAATAACCAGTTAGTTCTTAATCCTACAGCCATTCAACCTGATATTTCTAATCCTAAAATTGTAGTCGAAACTAAATATGAAGGGAATGGTTTGAATTCAATTTATGTTGATGTAAAACCATGGGCTCTTTTTTTCAATAAAACTGAAGTAGACTTTTTTTTTATTGATTTGAATAAAATTGAATATTGTTTACTTCCAAATGCTGTCATAATGCCTCCATTTATTTCAGAATGCTTTTATCTGGCTATTGAGTTTGAAAATGAAAAATTTCTTAGTTCACCATTATGTTTGCTAGAAGAAAAATCATCTAAGCATGTTATAATAGAAGGTGAAATCCCACAGACTGGTGCAATTGACATTATTATTCCTATTCAAACTAAGCAAGTAAAAGTTTGTATTTTTCGGATTAAATCAGAAATTCATAATGGTATTCGAATTCTGACAATATTACCATTGGTGCATTTTAAAAATAATACCAACCATGAATTTACATTATCTCTTTGTATAACACAGGCACAGTCAGGCAATTTGTACAGCAGTTTATCAAAGGTAGAAGTTAAAAACCCAAGTCAAAGCAGTATGAACTTAACATTTTGGGGATCTGATATGAATGATAACTACAGTCTTCTATCTCATGGAAATACCCAGATAAAGTTTTATATTGCATTGAACTATCATAATGATAGACAGGAGCCTCAGCTGAGCTATGCATTATGTTTTTCATCAGACTTACCCATAGATATGCGTCATACTTTTGCTTTCCCATCTACTTTAAGCAATCATAATTCTCTACCATTTGTCTTAACCAGCCATCAGAGAGAAGGATTTTGGTATTTTGTGATTTCTTGTGATCCTTCACCTCTCATGTTATTGCATAATAGAACAAGCATTTTATTTTTCTATGGCCAAAATGTTAACAAGCCTGAAAATATAACAGTATTTGAAGAATTAAAAACAAATCTTCCCCTACCATCTCTTGCTCCTGGACAATCTTCATATTATACATTTCCAGATTTGCAAAAACAGTTTCCTAAACTTGTTGATCCTCTTCCTAAAATCCGTTTAGGTTGTGAAGACAAAACTACACAAAGTTGTGTTTGGAGCCCTTCAATTGATATTAATGTAGATAACCAATTTGTGTGCATACCTGAAATTTGTTATGTGAAAATAAGCCGAAAAAGAATTGGGCATGCCATAAATATTTTTATAGATTTGGTGAATCGTATTGAATTCACTGCCAATGAAATAAGAAGCAGAATTGGAATAGTTAGTGATCGTACCTTACATTGCACAAAAACAGATACTCAGTTAGAAAATCATACACTCAAGAAACCTGAATACACCCAAAAAACTAATTCCAGTCAAAAAAAAGTTGCAGATAATTTTGAGACTGATTATACTGCAGAACATGCTTCAGAAATGCCTTTTTCATTATGCATAACTGTAAGAGCTAGTCACGTGAGTCTTGCTATTTGTGATGAACTTAAAAATCCCAAATTTTGTTCAGAAGTTGTACGGTTTAATATGCAAGACACCTTGCTTTTTCTGCGATCCAATGAAAAGTCTCAGTCTGTTTATTATATCTATGAGATATGCTTCTGTATTGGAGATTTTCAAATTGATAATCAAATTGATCAAGAGGATAATATTGTTTATGATTTCCCTATTGTTTTAAAACAGCATTGTACTAACAAACAGGTTTTAGAAGATTTTAGTCCCCAGTTACCAAATAAAGCTAGAGAAAAAGCTTTTATGGCATTTGAAGCAACTTTTGAAATTCAGCCAGTGGAAAAAACATTTATCTTTCAAGTTGTAAAAATTAGTTTTAAGCCAATGTCTATATACTTTGAAGATGTTTTCTATTACAAAATTTTAAATCTATATAAAACATACCTTCCTCCGAATGTTCAATATCCCTTAGACTATAAGTTTATGAATTTTCCAGAAGATGTTATGTGTATGGTTACGGCATTTATATACCCAGTTCGCATAAAATATTTAAAAATTGATTTTCCAGAAATTTATCTGAGTGTGCATGCATCGTTGAAGCTTTACCTTTCTATTGAAAATTCTTTACTGAAATTTCAACCTTTTTCTAAATCAGAAATTTTTACCAACTATTATGAATTGGGTCGTATTGCTATCATACATTATCTTACTGGTGCACTATTTAGAGCTGGTTGGGTGGTTGGCTCTTTAGATTTGCTTGGAAATCCTGCAAATTTTGCTCGAGCTATTGGAAGTGGAATTGCAGATTTTGTCCTGCTACCCTATCATGGGTTTCTTAATGGTCCTAGAGCATTTATTTCTGGGCTCACAAATGGTTCTGTTTCACTTGTCTCTGGAATATCAGCTGGTGCTATAACTTGTGTGACAAATTTAGCTTCAAGCATATCAAGGAATATGGATTTATTATCTCTTGATGCTGAGCACCTAGCACATCAAGAAATGTTACGTCATCGCTTACCTGATGGGGTAACAAGTGGTTTATTACAAGGATTAAGTGGATTAGGTATTAGCCTTTTAGGGGCAATCGCCGGTGTTGTTGATCATCCATTACAGGTACTGGTGACTCCTACGAACCCATTAAATACTGCTAAAGGTGTTGTTGGTGGTTTAGGTAAAGGAATTCTAGGAATTCTGACAAAACCTGTTGGTGGAGCTGCTGTTTTTGTTTCACAAGCAGGTCGTGGTATCTTACATGAAGCAGGTTGGTCTGTTCAATGTAAGCGTCAGTATCAATCTTATTCTGCACAAACTGAATGTTTTTCCAATAGCCTATTAAAGTATAAATGGAAAATTTTCCAAACATCTGCATTTGGTGAAGTTTTACTTTCCATTGAAGCTACACATCTGGATGAAAATGGATTTTATGAAGAAAACGTTTTAGTATTAACCTCAGAAGTGTTGTGTTTGTTCAACCCAGAGGAGGATATGCAACGAGAAACTTTTTCTTTGTCAGAAATTAAATGTCACATGTCAGAAAAAGATCCAAGTGCTATAGTGATCAATAACTGTCAATTACAGAAAGCAAATTTGTTTCAGGTATGTACTTTTCTTTACATATTAAATTTTTCAATTATTTTTATATTTTCCATGATATATGCATGAGCTAACATTGCTTATGAGATGATTAGATGTTGCTTAACCCCTTAACGATCGCATAATTTTCACAAAAACTTTAAAGTTTTCATTTTTCAGAAAAACCAATGATCAGGGTTATTGTATTAATTAATTACTTTTGAACACTCCGGCCCAGAAATATCATGGGTACAAGAAAAAGAGAGTGAAACCTCACCCTGTAATTTTCATGGGAGCGAGAAGGAAGAGGTTAATCTTTTTTAATATTAGTGAATTAAAAATTGAGCAGTCAAATTTGCAATGAAAGGAATTTAAATGCCATGTTTCTGCATAGTGATTGATATTTGCTTGATGTCATTATTTCCGAACTGGAGTGAGAATGCTTTGTAATTATAATTCATTTTTTCAGATACTAATTCATAACAAATGCCTTATACTTTTTAGGAAAATTTAATTTTTAAAATTCAGAACTGATGAAAATATATTTCTACTTTAGCGCTGCAATTAGATATATTAAAAAATGTAAATACAATGGAACCTAGTGAACTGGCCAGCTGAATAAAGTGACCACTTTTTATAAGAGAGAACTGATAGGGACTTAGTCATGCCTATACCAAAGTCTGTCATGTATAGTGACCACCTGACTATTACAGTCCAGTCCCAAAGGTGGTCACTTCAGGCAGGTTCTACTGTACATATTTTTAAATTCACAGTTTCAAAGTGAACATCTATTTTATACATCAAGAAATTATTTCGTAACATACAGTAGGGCCCAGATGTTGATAACATTTCCATTTTTTTTCTGTTTTTTTAGGGCATTTTAGGCGATTTTCCCATGTTTTAGGTCATTTTTTGCTAATTTTTTCATAAAAGTTTAATTTTTGTAAGAATTACAAACAAGTTGCAATAACTAAAATTAGGATTTCTAGATGAAAAAAAGCTTTAACAGCTTTTATTGTCAATCAACTATGTACAGTAGAAACTCTTTATTCCGGCACGTTCGGGACCATGGCTGTGCCGAATTAGCAATTTTGCCAGGTTATCGAACGTTAATATGGTTTTAACGGGAATACCAAAGAAAAATTAATACAGTGCAGTGATATTTAAAACAAGTTGCAATAAGCTGTTATATGGCAGGAAATATTACACGCCAGCGTTACTGTTTAAAAAAGTCTCTGATATCACGTTGTCTCCGTGATTCGGATCTTTTCTTCAAAACATCGTTACAGATTATACACAAATTTGAGTTGTGCATAGTAATGGCTTTTGTTGGATTCTGTAAATTTCATAAATGTAATTTAACGCATTAGAAACCTGTTTTCACAAGAATTTAGCATCATCTGCCATGTCTCCTTCATAATGACCTTGCGGTCAAGGTCAATAAATGCCCGAATCTACCTGAAAAAATGAACGCAAGCAGCTCAATCAGTGCCAGATTATAGAATGTGTCAAACCAAAGAATGCCAGATTAAAGAATTTCTACTGTATATCAATTGCAGCCTTTTTAACTTTTCCTTTAGCGCTATTCCCAACTTTTATTTCAACGCTGTAGTCACACTTCCCAACTATTACCTTATATTAAGTATTTTTATCGAATTTCGAGGTACTTGAAAAAGTTAATCGTTCAACCTTCTGTCAGCTACTTGAGAAATCTTTTAATCTTTTATGGCCAAACGGAGTGGAACATGACGTTTTCCCTTTTTAACGGATTCTGCAGCAAACATAGTAAAAGCTGGGAAAACAAATGTTTTTATCCAAAGCTAGTGCATGTCACTTGCCTTGATCACACCTTACATTAGGGTTGCTGAGGAAATTCAGGCAAATTATCTGGACGTAGATAGACTTGTTTCTAATGTTACAAAAAATTCTTGAAATCTCTTTATCATGCAGAAACCTTTAAGACGCAAGGTCCTACCTAGTTTAACTTTGCCACCAAATCCTTTGACAATGCATTAGGGAACATGGTTGGATGCTCAATGAATGCATATTTGTTACAGTGAAAATTTTGATGCTGTAAAGGCGACAGTAAATGAGTTTCATTCAGAAGACGCAGCATTTATTCAAATTATACAATGTATGTTCTCAGAAGAAAAAATGGAAAGAAATTTGGAATATATATAAGATCAAACTTCAGCATTTTACATTCTCCATTATTAACCCATTTATGCTGGAGGTTTAAATTTTGGAATGTGTATATGAAATTCATATATATTAGGTAGAAAAATATAAGAAATAAGAATTTAAAAACCAAACATAAATATCTCAACCCGATTTATAGTTATGTGGCGTTCCAAAAAAGGAACACCAGGCAAATTCATTGCTGTATTTTACATAATAAATAAAACTCTTGTGTTTATCCGTTCTATTAATGGAGCGCTAGGCATAAATGGGTTAAGGGCTCAGAAACGTAGAATGGATCTCATTTGACTTAATTGGTTACAGCGATAAAGAAAGCGAAGTACTAAAAAACGCCAAAGGTGAGACTGGACATTCCATTCTTGCAAAATTAAACTATGTTTAAAAAAAACTCTAGGTTTCAGACTTTGAAAAAAAAAAAATCTAGTGTCTTTACTGGAGAGGCAAAAATATCGGGAATTGGTGATGAATTTTCCATAAAAATGAATGCGTTTTCTTCAAATATGCTCCAATGGGTAAGTGTATCTAAGTTTCTTTATGCAGGTCGCTGTACCAATATATGTAAGCTTTGTGAAGAGCTTTTCAAGGCATAAGAATCTGCTTTCAGGAAACAAAATATGCTTTCGACACTGTTAAAAAAATCATAGTTATTCAATGCAATTTCGATTTTTTTTTAAAAGTGATTAGATTACACATCATTAAAATTTATCTGTAGCAGGTATTTACTTCCTTTTTTCTTTTCTTTTGACATATCATGGAGAAAGAATGAAAATTCTAGTCTATAAATTGTCTAAAGTTGAAATTATTTAATTTATAACGTGGAAAAATATTATGCAAATTGTTTTGGGGGATTCTTATGGGCATTTTTTCGACGTTTTAGGCCATTTTTCCATCATTTTTAGGGCATTTTTTCATCTTTTTAAGGGCAGTTTTTAGGAATTTGTAGATCATGAAAATCCAGGCCTTAGTAATGACCATGGGGATTTACCAAAACTTTGCTATATAGAAAATTTCGCTATACTGAAGTTCGTTATATAGAAGAAGTTCTACTGTATATATATCAGTGGCAGCTCGTGGCAAGATTTTAGGGTGTGTGCATGAAGGCTAATTCATCAAAACACATCAATTTACTGCCTATACTCGTCAAGAAACTGGTTTTTAGCTCATTCAGTAAGAAAGAAATTTAAGGTAACTTTAGGTTTTGGTGAATTGGCTTCATGTTCACACTCTAAAATCTCTCCATTAGCCGCCACATATATATATATATAATAAACCCAAAGTTTCCGTAAATTTCTTCCTTATTTACAGAATGACGTAAAAACCAGTTTCTTGACTAGCATAGGCTATATAAAATAATGTGTTTTGGTGGATTAGCCTTCATGAGCCATACCCTAAATCTCACAACGAGCCACCACCGATATATATAAAATCTAAATTTTTATTTATATTGCATGCTGACATTTGCCATTTTTTCTCCTCAGGAAGTATCTGATGTTACTGATAGAGTTGCTGACTACATTCAGAAAAGTTGCCTATATAAATCTGGTGCTATGCAGTACAGCTTTGATGACGAGGCAAATGTCTTAAATTTTGAATTTTATGTACAACCAAACCTCAGAGGACTTTTCCTTGCTCTTTTTTCACTTGCCAAACGAACATTACACAAAAAAGGTTTCCCCATGTTCTAAATTGGTTTATTTTGTTATGTATTACCAAATGCTATTGTGAATTAAAATTTTACAATAAAATTTCTTTAATGTATATTGTTTGTATTCATATATATGAAATGTATCATTATATTGAACCATATTCTCTATCCACTACTTAATGAAAGTATCCCCAAGTAGGGGCGATTGGGGCCCATGCCCAAGGTTCCTCACTTCTTTCAGGCCCCGCGAAGCGTAATTCTCAAATTTTTAATTTTTGTAATATTAAAAATTTCCCCAAAAATATTTTTGCTTTAGCTCTCACATTTCATGCCAATTTAATACTCATACATTATTCCTTTTTTTTTTACTAGTATATATATGGGCCCCCCTGAAATGTGTTTGCCCTGTGTCTTGCATTAGCTAAAGATGGCCCTATCCCCAAGTGCCCTCCACACACAATTTCCATATTATTGCTTAAACGTTTTACTTATTTCATCCATTCTCCCACCTATGTCTGAGGACATTTCCTAAACGTTTTATGATACTTTAGAATCCAGTTGAGAATTTATGTTGACCAGTTTGTGCAGTATGCCAGCCCATTGTCTTTTGTACTTTAACAATGATGTTCTCAACTCTAGTTTACACTCTCACTAAAATATTTTGTTTTCAATCTCGTAGTGTTATTCCAAACATGCACCACTCCATTCTCATTGAGTTGTTTACGATTTCTTTATTACTGTTGGACCTACATGTCTCTAATCCATAAGAAGGAACTGATGATACACACTGGTTGAAGACTGTTTTCTATAGGCAGGCAATTTCCTGTTCCAGACGAAACTGTTTCTTCCAAATGCACTCAAACTAAATTTAATACACCTGTATGGAGTTTCTCCATAATGTTGTTTTCCATCGATATCAGTTAGCCAATATAAACGTTGAATCAGCAATATCTAACTCAGTGTTACTTTTTTGCCTTTTATGAAATTGTTGAACATGTGACTTTAGTCTTTTATATAGTTTCAATTTCAATCCTCCTCCTAGATGAGAACTCCTGAACCATGTCTTGGAATTCTAAAGGTTACATTGAAAAAATAACGATGTTATCAGTAAAATGTAAGTAATATATTTCCTTAGAGCCCTGAAATCTGTGATAACCGAAATGGTCTGTTATGTTTGATGCAGAATGGTCCTTGCTGTTGTTTCGCTATAAAAATTTAACCAATATATTCCTCATTTACCTTTATTTCTTTACGTTCCAGTTTATCTGCCAAAAAATCTTCTGCAAGGCTAGGTTAAAAAGTTTTGGAAGTATAGTATTCCCCCCTGCCTCAATTCCTTACCAATTCTGATATCCTTGATGATCTTATTCAATCGACATTTAGAATTTGCATTTCGATACAAACATTTAACCATATCAGTATGCACGTCTTCGATGTATGTTGATTTTAAAGAGTTAATAACTGCTGACATTCGGATAGATTGTCTTTTCCCTTGTATTCGATATAATCCACAATAATTAGAATTCATGCTCATTTGTAAGTTTTAAACAATAATATATTAAACAGCGGTGGATGCAGGGGGGGTGCATGGGGAGATCTGATTGAGTTAGGCGTAGCTATCTGATGTCGTCGGGTGCAGGGGTTTCCCCAGCTAAGACTATCTCTCAGCAAATGACATCAGATGGGGATTCCCAACATGCGGGTATATAAGCTTAGGACTTTCACGAACTCTTCATTCTGCCTTCACTTGACAAAGGGAGCAGTTGGCTCCCGAAACGTCGTGTTTTTAAACCTTACGCCAGTGTTGAAATAACTGTTGTTATAGCTAACTTTATTTTCAACTGCCTCAACAAAGATTCATCTTTTAAGGATGAGATTTTTTTGTTGGGCATGTCGCAAGAAGAGGCAACATGCCTGCAACGCAGTGCATAAGAGGAATGTATATTTTTAAGTGGCTTTTAAAAAACTTGAATTCTTTCTTCACACTCCAAATGGGAGGAGAGAACTAATTGTTTCCTCATACGTTTTTTTACATCATGTTAAACATGGGTTTCAAATTTGGCAGTTTTTCTGACTTACATTTTAACAATTGGTTACTTTCAGAAAGCGTCTTAGAAAATGCTATGTTGAACGACATAAATTTGTTATTATGTTTGTTTTTGGTCATACGGTTTATAACACTTGATCGGTCTATAGTATTTGTCGGTCCTTTATCATACGAATGTTAGATGTATGCAACCAGGATTAGATTAAGGTTTCCTGTTGCCCTACAGACATTTTTTTGGGCCCTCTTATACAACTCCTGGAAAAAAGTTTGGAATCAACACCTATAGTCTACAAAATTTCACAAAAATTGATAAGTATTTTAAAGAAAATAAATTTATTAAACCGAATTGGTGTATTTCCAAATCTATACATCGTTTCTGAAATTTGTATGTAAAAAGGTCATTTAAATTAGCAGTATTTTTTAAATTATTTAATTTTAACTCACAACACCGTGAGAAAAAAGTATGGAATAATGTGAAGTATGGGAAAATAGTGTGGAATCATATTAAAGTTTATTTGATTAGTAGCACATATGTTCTTGCCTGGATTCTCTTTGACAAGTGCTCTTCAAGTTTCCTGCAGTCATCTCGATCAATTTTGTCCCATGCGGTCTTAATAGCCAGGGATTGAAAAATCCCTTGAAATCTTAGGAGCCAGAAAAAACAACGCAATCCAATTTTGTGAAAAAAAAAAATTAGCACTAATAAGATCCTGCTAAGTACATAAATATATAATTTATACACACTTTACACATTCCATTTATGTCCTTTGACATGCCTCACAGCTTTTGTTTTAAAATACCAATTTGGTACTTTAAAAAGAAAACGGCTTTCATGCGATGCGATTTCCACCATATTAAAGGATTTGTTTCTCACTTTCAGCATTATCAAATAGTTATTTAATTCTACTTCAGCTTTTCTCTTTAAATTCATCACTGGCTTATCCAAAGTATCATCCTCATCTTCCAATAAGTCTGATAAACCTTTGCAGGCTTTATCAATTGGAAAGGTGTAAGTTTGGCTAGTTGGTGGACATCTTGGACTGATGTAAGGCGCAAGAGCGTGGTTTACCTCTTCTTCTGATGATGACTCCTCCTCCTCCTCGTCTGTGATTAGTTCACCTTCATTCATTTTTGGGCAGTCGGTCTTGAGATGTCCCTCTTCCTTGCAAAAAGAACGGCGTTTTTTTATTCTTTGGTAGTATACTTTGATATTGTAGGGGCCTATTTGAAGCAAATCGGGATTTCTTTTTTGACTTCTAGTCTGAGTTTTCTGGTTCCGTTGTAGAACTGGTGATAACTTCTCGTCCACTTCTCCTTAATGATGTTTGATTTTGGGTCTCCGTATTTCGTGATTTCTTCGAGAATCCAGAAGTCGGGGCATTGGAACAGAATATTCCCTAGTTTCACCCATACAGCATTATCAGCAGCTGGGTAGAGAGTGTAGTGCTTGCATGCAATCTTTATACCCTTCGTGATGAGGTCTTTGACGAGTTTCGGGGTTCTCAATGTAGCTTTACATCTCGATTGCAGCCAAGGTTGTAGACAAATCAATCGCAGTGGTTCATTGATCACATCAGAGATAGCTTCAAACACGTCCGCAAAATCCGGAGTGGCTGGTCCGAAGTTGATCCTTACGGACAGGTCTCGATTTAAATCAAAGCTGGTCATGTTCGAAAAACATCTTTACCCTCCAAGATCAGAACTTGGAACTTAATACTGAGACAAAGGTGTCATAGGCATTCACAGAAAAAAGCAGCGTTTTTCATCTGTAGCATGCCCATGTCCAGTTTTACATGTTTATTACATCAGGTATTGTACGTCATGTGTGGTAATGGCCACGCATGTCCGTTAGTGCATAATCAAAGTCTAACCGAGGTGAGATTAGAACTAGTATGGGTGAAACTGGGGAATATTCTGTTCCAATGCCCCGACTCCTGGATTCTCAAAGAAATCACCAAATACAGAGATCCAAAATCAAACATCATTAAAGAGAAGTGGACGAGAAGTTATCACCAGTTCTACAACGAAACCAGAAAACTCAGACTAGAAGTCAAAAAAGAAATCCCGGATTTGTTTCGAATAGGTTCCTACAATATCAAAGTATACTACCAAAGAATAAAAAAAACGCCGTTCTTTTTGCAAGGAAGAGGGACATCTCAAGACCGACTGCCCAAAAATGAATGAAGGTGAACCAATCACAGACGAGGAAGAGGAGTCATCATCAGAAGAAGAGGTAAACCACGCCCTTACGCCTTACATCAATCCAAGATGTCCATCAACTAGCCAAACTTACATCTCTCCAATTGATAAAGCCCACAATAACCTACCAGAAAAAGTGGAAAATCTACTTAAAAAAACTTGCCAATACCACCAAAACTACTAGAAAAATTGAAAAACTCAACTATGATGACTACTCCCACAAAACCGGGCTACTCGATACTGACGAGGAGGTGAATATTCAAGAAATTGACAGCCTCATCATTAGTCAAAGAATAGAAAACTTGAATACCGAAGAAGAAACGATCCTCAATCGATATGCAAAAATTAAAGACTCCCAAAAAATCTATAAAGAATTCAAAGACTATTTCCAAGCAGTATCACAACTAAGATCCTGCACCAAGAAACTGGTGGAGGTCAAAAAGACCACAGGTGAAAAATTCAGCCAACAGGCCATCCGCTCACTTCCTCAACTTCACGCTGGTTACAACAAGAAGCGAATTATCTGGACCAACTTAGAAGAGGAAGAAACGACCGAAGAATCTAAAGACCAGCTCACAGAACCCACAACCGAACAGGAACAATCCCCGCAAACTCCTATTCCAACCAATGAAGAGGTGTTGTTACGTACACGAATGAACCAAAAAATCGCCTTCGCAGAGCCGTGCTGATTCAAATGGACCCAGTTTAGCAGATGTTCGTGCGAGGATGACGCTGCTTCCTGTGCGAGAATTCTCTACCAGGAAAAACTACACGGAAGAAATCTGCAACATGAATGAAGAGGAAGAACGAGTCAACATCATATACAGAAGACAAGACATGTGGTTAAAACTTGAGAGTAGAATCCTCAATCTGTACAAGATCAAAGGGTCAAAATTCTACGAAGAAATAGGCGAAAATATTGGAAACTACTGGGAAGATATGTATGCTACTAAAGAATGGTGAGGAACCCAAAGAAAAACCTATCCTGACTTCGTTTATTCACAGCCAACTAAATTGTTAGTAAATTTAGTTGGCTGTGGTTTATCGAATTTCACAAACCCTAAATTTTAGTTCCTGATGGAAACACTTCATAAATATTGGAAGTGAAGAAATAAGAGCCCACACACATGAGAAGAATGGTGGTTCATCTAACAACGGTACTGTTCCTCGTGGGGTCCGAATGATTGCCACTTACGTGTAGCTCTTCGCAAATTCCTAGCCAAAATACCTTCTTCATGTTCCATCATGAAGGTCATATCTGGCTCATGTTTCAAAATAAGAAATTGTTCCCTTATTTCCATGGTCTAAAATGAACTGATCCAAATACTCATGTCTTTTTGCATGGTTTTCGACACCAGCATCTGTATTCTTACGATCGACTACTATTATTTTTCTTTACGTTCTCTTACATAAACAGGTTTTTTACAGCACCATTACATTGCATTATTGAGAAGTATCGCATATAAATAAAAGCACGCTGTGAAACTGAGCCCTAGTTGTATTATGATGTCTATCAGACTTCCTTGACTTTTCCAGTTGCTAATAAAAAATTGCTAGCTTTAACGCAACTGTGTGAATGCACACATAAAACATTTAAAATTTCATCTAAACTTGTCAACAAAAGAACACGGCCGTGTCTGAACGTGCTCATTGCAGAAAAACATTTTAGATATAATTTAGGTTTCGACGAGAGGGACCACACTGTTCATAGACGGCGACCATGTCACGTAGGACATGTCGCATATGAAATATTAAAATGTGTTGACCGTCACACATAAACGTTTAAATTTTTTATCTTGGTTTAGACCCTATCATGTTGTTTTCAACGAAGATGTAGGAAACGGATCTTTGTCTGGTGTTGTCACGTTAAATGAAACTGGACTTATGTTGCACCATTTCCCACGGATGGATGCATGTAGAAATATGTAACTGCAAATCATGTAGGAACTTTTGTCACTTCCAGTATGACTTGTTTTGGTTCTTAAGTAATTGTGTCATTAGCATGCACTACCATTTTCTCAATCAATTTGGCTAGTCCCAAGATCGAGGGTGTTTGGATGCACTTTCCAATTCGTAGGGGTTTTTACCAGGGTAAGCTACTGCAGAGAGTTTTTGTAGACTGGGGTTTTCAAATATTTTCCATCTAATAATATATTGAGATAAAAATCAACAGATGCTTTCAAATTCCACGGATGTAACTTCAAATTTCGAAAGTAATCTTCAATACTGTTCAACAACAAAATCTTCATCTTTCAGTAAAGGAATGAGAACATGTTTTATAAAGGCTAAGACACCTTCCAAAAGTCAGTTGATGTTTAATTATTGAGAGAAGCCCCACTTGCTTCACACACCTGTTTTCTTAGCACCATGCTGTGACACTAGTCTGTAGTAGTCCAGTGTATATTCTTTGCTCAACTGTTCAATTTTTCTAGCGGTATGCCAATAGATTTCAACATGACTTTGATAATAGCCTCAGATCTTAATTCGAGTAATTCCCAAGGAGCTATCCAAGTAGGCATAAAGGTCACCTCATATTCAGCTTTAAAGAAATCTGGACATTGGAACGTGGCTTCCCTGTTGTAGCAGTCCCCCAGTAAGATCACGATTTTCAGGACCTCTAGAACTTCCATTCGATCAATTTATCGGTTGTACAAAACAACATTTTTACCGAAGGTGGTTATATGAAATTCAATTTATCGGACATACGAAGCATAATAGAAGCACGTATACACGTTCCCAATTTTGATTCGAGGAAAAGGAGACATATTTAAGGAAGCCGACGGCGGGACCCAGTAGAGTTAGGAAATCTGTATATATTTTAGTATTCTTCCTTAAACCGTGGCCGCTCTGCTTCAAGTCAACAGTTTGGAAAGGTAGAGTAAGGAAACATATATATAATTAAATATATAATTTTATAATAAACCCACACCCCACCATAGTTAAGCAGTTAAGTATATACCTTATAATTGTAAAAATTTATAGTAAAAATTTTTATAGCAAAAACTTTTTACAATTAAAAGGTATATAATTAATTGTGGGTGTGGTGAGTTTATTATAAAATTATATATTTAATTATATATAGGTTTCCTTACTCTACCTTTCCAAACTGTTGACTCGAAGCAGAGCGGCCACGGTTTAAGGAAGAATCCTGGTGGAAATTATTATAAAATATATAATTACATAAATAGTTATTTATGGTTTTCCTGGAGACATCTTTTATACTTAATTTTTTGTACATTTATCGAATGTATATAATACAAAACACAATCTTTTACAGTATTAAATTTTACGTTTATTGGATGAGGTGATGTAGAACAAATTTAATTTATCAGATGCCAATATTTTGAAAAATATATATCATCGGATACTACCAGTCCCCGTTAAGATAATTAAAATTTATCTTTATATAATATAGAAATACTACTTGGGAAAAGCTTATTGTACACTTGGAAGATATGTTCTGGTTAAAAATGCCCACAAATTCTTCTATTATTACAAAATTATTTTTGAAATTCGATAAAATAATTTTGTAATCGTGCTTTGTTTAAATCGCTTTGACGAAACAATTTGTTATTAACAATATAGCACATTTTCAATAGAATAAATGTGTAATCCAAAATCTATAAATGTGCATTTTTTTGTCTTACATATACTTTACTAGTATATGATACAACCTTAGTAAGATCACAAAGAAAATGCCATAAGATATATCACATTACAAGAAAAGCAGTCACCAAATTGATTTCCGGCGAATTTAATTTAATTGTGCAAACAACTGCGTTTTAGCATTTCGTTAGAGGCGCAAGGAAACAGAGATTCTAGGAAATAAAATGGTGGAGCATCCACCTTAACAAAGGACAAAAAATGACGATGCAATTATTCTAGATGGCGATGTCCGTAAATACATTTTCCTTTTTTTAAAAGTAAGCGGATAAGGAGTTAAAAGGCAGAGTGATAAGCAGATGGATGTAAGAGACAAGATACGATGGAGTATCGTTGGCATCCGATTTTTCAACAGGATGCCTCGGGTCACGTCCTCCTCTTTAGTGTCTTGCAAAAATATCATAGTTTCGATAGTGCTCTCGGAGGACGATATCCTGGGGCCCAGTCTTCCTAACGAATAACACGTTAAATTTCGCTCCCAGAAACCGCCTTCAGTGTAAATGAAAGAGTAGAAAAAGGTATGTAAGATTTAAATTTTAGTTTAAAAACTTGTTACGAAAGTTTGTCATATCACGATATCATCATCGTCGTTGGAAAATAAAATACGATAACTTTTTGAGCAAAAAGCAATATATTTCTGTATGTAATCAGAAACTGGGCTATTAATTGGCATTTATAGTCTGTTAAATTGAGAATATTAACCCAGGTAGCAGGCGCCCTCTGTCGGAGAAAAACTACGTGCGAGAATCGCCACTGCGAAAATTTGGGGACAGGTTTTCTGTAGCGTTAGGCTCACGTGAGCAGGCCTGTAGTCTTTGAGCCGTAAAATCAAAAAGCAAGCAACCAACCAACCATTTAATTCGTTGTATTTTATTTGAAAAAAAAATTTTTTTTTTTGGTGGAGGGCTAATATATGTATATATATTCAAAACATGTCCATATACTTTGGGTAGTTTTGTTCAGAATTCTTGTTATATTAATAAGTCTTGATGCCGCAATCATTTTCTTTAAAAAATGTTTTGATCTTTTATGAAAATCAATTCTTTTCTCCTTAAATTTACAGTTTTGATTTTATAGATATTTAATTTTCCATTTATTTTTTGTCTGTAGGGGATATGGCAGAATATCTAATAACTTGAACCATAATTATAACCCCCATCAACGACGTAGTCAGGTTTTTGTTAAGGCTGGCCCCTTAAAATAAATTTTTATAATTTATTTATTTTTTATTTCCTTGAAGTGGGGTACGACCAAGCCCCCCTGAAAAAAAACGGATCTTGTATATATACACACTGAAAGAACAATTTATCTTCTTCGTTCATGAAATTATTGAAAAAAATTTAATTTGTTACGAATCTGTCAAGTGTTTTTATGGCCCTTTAATTTCCTGCAAAAATTTTTTTATAAGCGCACTGAGAGTTACACAGCAAAATATGTATCGCTTCCAGAAAAATAATATACGTGCATATAATAAATTGCTCTTTCAGTACATGTGTATATATATGCATACATAAACGCAGACTGGGTACAGTATCTGAATACTATATACTTTACTCTTCATGGAAGCATGAATTTGTTCTCGCATTTCTTCATTATCAGGGTCATAAAAAAAAGATCGAACATGTGAAGAACGTATAGCGTTTTCTGCACGTTCGATCAGTTTCGGCTGATCCGAAAAAAACACGGAAATTTCATAAAATGAGAACATTTTAAATCTATCTCATAAGCATAACATAGCAAATGGCAGTTTGTTTGTGCCCAGCGCCATATTGAAACGTCACACTTCACCGACGTATTGCGATCCCAGGTACAGCCGATGGGTCACTCATCCGAACACATACATATTTTCACAGTAAGACGTCGGCAATTGTACGTCCTTATTTTTGACACAAGCATGTTTGATTTAGAAACTTGCCACAAATTCGCACGTTCGATGAAGACTGCCGGGCATGTTTAGACAAAAGAGATCACGTTTGCATTACGGGGGAATATTTTACTTTCCTTTCCTTTCCATCTTTGATTCGTAGACGTGGACAGATTTGAGGGATTAGAAGCTTGACTGTACATCTTGTGTGTTTCGAGACAAACTGTATATATGAGACTTGATCATCAATTTGAGAACCTCACAAATACGAAATTTGCCGTTGCCAGACTAGCATTTTTTTGCCATCGAAAAAATTTGATATTGTTTGGATACGTACCCACCGGTGGTCAGACGTCGCCCAAACTCGTGTATTTGTTTGATCTGAAAACGAACATCTGGAAGACCGGTGTACCATTACTTGGATGCGTATGGCTTTTCGTCAGATAAACTTTATGTCATCTCGCTAAATGCCCCCAATGACTTTATGACTTTACAAGTGCCTCGCCTCAAAGGCTGTGCTGCGGAGGCAGTGCGCAAACGGGGTCCCGTGAATTTTAAAGACGTAGGAATCTTGTGTAATTTTGTAACTGGTTTGTAAATAAATTCTTC
>QLNU02015360.1:138023319-138046188 GCA_006491805.2 Dysdera silvatica
ATCGCAATTTTGGCACTGAAAAGCTGTTTGACTCATACTACGCAGAGTATATGTGGAGGCGGCGTCACAAAGACGAAGTGGAGGAAATGATTCCAAAAGCAATAAAAGCTCAGACGCTTAAAGACAGAAGTTTTTTTTTTTTGTTAAAAAAATCTGAAAAGAGTATAATAGGTAGTAAACTCAGTATAACAGGTAATTACTCCTTAGAAAAAAAACCATGGTGTCTGGGAAGTGATAGCTTGATAACTTAATCCGGGAAGGAGGTTGCCGCGGCAGGATTGCCATGCTTTGGCGACAAATCGCACAGGGGATACAAGTGTAGTTTGCCGGGAAGTTTTTCTGACTCGAACATTCAGGGAAATTTGAAATACAAAGGCCCAAGTCAGGGAAATTTGAAATTCATTGTTATAATAAATAGCTAATTAAAATAATTTTCCTGAACTGTGCTTTTTGTACCACATTGCCTACTGAAAATTTTGAAAAACTTGTACTTTTGACTAAACTTCTTCCAAACATTATCTTTTTACCCCAAAGCTTTTGGTAAAACTCCAGATGTATCCTGGTCGCCAAAACTTATGCTATACTCTTAAAATTGAATCCAAGAGTTCTAAGCACCACGCTTGCGCATGAATCACAGCATACTCAAAGCCTGGCTTGTATCTTGGAACGTGGCAAAAACAAGCTCTTGGCGACGGCCATGTTTCTTTCGGACACAAGGGGATTTTTTGCAAATCAGTATTTTTCTAGGTGGCGAGAAGCCTAGTGGGGGGGATTCCTGACTACCCCCACTGCCATCAAAAAAACATCAGTAAGGCACAGAGACACACTCTCCTGCAGTTTGACAGCTTGCAATAGTGAAAGAATAAAAACTTGCCTCTGTACAAGCAGCAGTTAACACTGATGAAAGGAAAGTAAGGCATATTTACACAACGGAATGAAACCCCAACGTTCATATTCCGACTAGCAAACTTCATATCCAACATGGGTGAGTTTTTTTCAAAACGTTTAGAAAAATCCGCGATTCGCAAAACATCAATCCATGTGGATGTCATCTGAGAATGATTACCAGACATGGAAATTAGCACACCTTTGGTGACCGGGACACATTTGGAGTGTGCAGTGGCGTAGGCAGAAAGTTCATAAGGGAGGGTTATAGGCTTAATGGGAGGGGTTACAGAGCTACAACTCATATATTCCTATGTTAAATATACAAAATTTCATTGCGATGGGGGGTTACAACCCCCAAAACCTTGCTAATCCTCTGGGAATTTGATCATACCAATCTCCTTTGACTTATATATAGTCATACACCTTTTAAATGGAATAGAAGATGAAGCATCAGCTTTGCGATTATATAGTTAAACTCTTTTATAATGAACTCGAAAAGGGCCGAATGGATATGTTGCTGTAAATATTTAATTAATGCAAGTTTTTAGTGTAAAGAAATACACTTTTTAATACAGCTTTTGAATTTGTAAATTTACTTTAATTGAGTTATAAATGGCTTTGGAGTTTGTATTAATGGATTTTATGGTCTTAGAAACTTATTTTTATTACGCAAATTTTAATGCGTTGTGTGTTGTTTACTGTAATTAGCGACTTGAAATCGATTAAGATTTGGTCTGAAAACGTCAGGGGAGTTTGAAATAGAATTTGAATAAATACCCTGTTATGGAAATTTTATGTGGATACTTTTTTAGCCATGATTTTGATTTGATTACATTTTTGCTACGAATTATCCAATATTTTGCTATTTTTATACATAGCCAAGTTTAGTTGTGAACCGATTTTTTTTAGACAGATACTAAAGATACTTACAGATACTAAAATTCACTACCAACTTTTTACTGGCATCTAAACTTATCTAGTACCTTGTTGCAACATGACATTTCCTGTCTTGACGCCATAAAACATAATTATTCAATATACTGGTGCTTTACTGTTTTCTATAGCTGTCAAGGAAAAAGCCCATACTAATGTAATTGAGAGTAAATCCCTCTTCATAACATTTCTGTCAAAAGAGAGCGATGGAAGACAGAGGAGTGTAAACATATTTATGACAAATAAAATTATTATTTTGAACTAGATTTTTGAAACATATTCCATTATTATCAGTTTATTTATCGAGAGAAGAGCATACTTCTAACGTACAGTTCCATGGCCACTTCATTAAAACAGCAATTTTTTTCCAACACTTTCAAGTTATTTAATGTGTAACAAAGTTTCCGCACACTTGGAATTATCAGGGCATTTGAAGTCATCCCTAAAAGTCAAGGAAAAACGATATTGTTTTTTGGTCAAATCTGGAAAAGCCAGAGAAAATCCTCCTGACCTGTTCTGAATAGCTAAATTTCACGTGAACTTCTTTCTCTGAAACCAAAGTTCAATTCAAAGTTGTTGTTGTTGTTGTTTTTGGGTTTTTTTTGCAATTAGTTTGGAAATTTTTTTGGAAAAATTAGAGTAAACCTGTAGACGTCGAGGATTTTTTTCTTCTCCAAAGTTGAGTGGAAATCCTGAACATATTTCTGTACCTAATCCGCTTTAAAACATTTCACAAAATAAAATTATCGTAATATTTAAAACAGCCTGTTTCTGAAAGTAATCTATCGAAGGTTATAAACTGAATAAATATATTATTTATTTCAATATTTATATGATATAGATCATGTACTTACACATATCATTGATTAAAATCAAGTAGTGAAACTGCATAGTTCACCTACTGAAATTTTTTCCAACATTGCTAAAAGCGGCTGGCAGTGGGTGAAGTAACCTTCTGCCATGTTGTAAATGTGTTTTATTTTACAGGGTTTTTTGGACACTGTAACATTTCTGAATCAGGGAATACCTTGTTGTAGTGGGAAGGGGGTGCCCTTGTCAAAAATCATAAGGTAAGCCTGAAATCCGAAACTGTTGAGCCAGTAAAGAGTGCATTAGTGGGGAAAAAAGAGAGTACTCACAATTTGGACACTTGTATTCTGAATCAATCAGGCCCTTTTTCATAACCCTTTTAATTATACATCTCTTATCTCTCAAATGCAATAATAAAAAAAAAAGACCACAAGTTCAATCGTTCCAACATGATTCAATTTTCTGCAATAAACAAAACACAGCCTACAGAAACGCAAAACAAGCACAATGACGTTCGTAGCATAGAAGAGATGCTAATATATGATGTCAGAGAGAGTATGATGTCACAATTCTAACTGCTCCAAATTTCAAACAATTTCAGGAAGAGATAGAACACGGTGATGAACTATGCAGTAGAGCCTCAACAAGTTTATATGTTTTTAAAAGAAAGCATCAACAAGTTTATATGTTTTTAAAAAAGAGCAACAACAAATTTATATGTTTTTAAAAAATAACTGAAATCAAAGTTTAAGATGTTTTATAATTTTTGAAAATATTTTAATAACTTATTAAAAATGTTACGTATTTCTAAAACTGATTAAAAAAAAATAGTATATTTCACATATTAACTTAATTTAACTAGATGTTTTTTTTATACCCTGGTTTTATGATAGTTATTCAACTGATGGTTGGTCTAATATCAAATCAGTATTCAGCATATAAGCCAAATATTCATGATATCCCAATTACTGACCAACTGCTCGTTGTAGGTCCTGGCATAGCATGACCTTTGCTGTTTTTATACCGTAAAACACAAATGACCCCCAAAGAAGAACGTTTTGCAATGTTCTGCAACAAGTCTTCAGCTAATCAGAAATGCTCTGCAAGAGATGCATATATATATGTATTATATACATTTTAAATTTATAAAATGTAAATTCCTTTTTAATAGAAATGCAGAAAACATTTATTGTTTGAAAAGAAGTTCAAACCTTTTTTTTTTTATTTCTTTATTTTAAGACGAAAAAATAAAAAGATTCACCCTGTAATTGTTCCGCAGTGAAGCTGTTTATTATATAACTTGGTACAACTCTACTATATTCTCAGTATATATATATATATATATATATATATGGCATCATTTATATAATGAAGTATAGCTGTAATTTTATATATTTATTTTTGATATTCGTTTCTTCGTAGATTTGCTGTTTCAACTACGGGTAAGTCTTTGGATTTTTTTTTATATAAGAATGTTTTGTCAAACTATCTGTCAAAAAACTTTATTTTGGTGTTACTTGATGAGATGCTTCCCTTGATGATTTTTCTAACATGGTGTACCCGTATGTTTTAATTATCCATTTTGTTGGAAAAATCAAAACAATGGTAAAAGTGTATATTAATCCTCCTTGCCATGATCCTTCTTATGTCACCTAACTCTTACTATGCTTTTAATATTGGTTCAGAAATATTTTCTGCGTAATCCATCTATGCACTGCATCTGCACATCAGTTCTATTATAGAACATTGCTTGTATTTTGGAACATTGCCAAAATGATTGCTGATGACTGTTGCCATGCTCTGTCATTATGAAATGTTGTTTTCCAGATGGTTTTTTGATCCAGTACTTTTCCTGAATCAGTACATACCTACCTAATGGGGGAGGGCGTGTCCACTCCTGCTTACTAAAAATGTCAGTAAAATAAGGCACCACAATCTGTTGAATTTGCAAAACTTGCAATAGTGAAAATGGAAAAATAAAATGGTTTTCAAAGAAATTTTATCTTTGTCAGTCATTTGCATATTGAAGATTGCATTTACAGAACTTTCTAAAGTGTTCATTACGAAAGTTTCCAAAAACATAGGTAAGTCTTTTCTGATGCATTTATAAGAGTTCCAGGCTCGCAAAATGTTACTCTCATGGTGGCACCAGGGAAGGAAGATGACGATAGGGCGGGGAGATTAATATGCACTTAAAGCCCATTAAAATAAATTGCAAACAAGTTTTCAAATCAAACAACAACAATATCAATCAACGTTTATTGGCGTAGTGATACCAACGCCGATGTTATGGCATGAACTGGATCTTCCACTGGAAGGTCGTGGGTTCAGGTCCCACCGAAGGCAGAAATATTTATTTTCTTTCGAACGTTTCACCATCTAATCACGCCATACCATCGGCGTTGGTATCACTACGCCAATAAACGTTGATTGATTGACATTGTTGTTTGATTTAATCTGCGTAGTGTTCGATTTATATAAAAAAGTTTTCAAATGTTTTAAAAAACCCTATCATTTATTTTGGAAAAGACAGATGCAGAACATCATTTATAAGGGAAAATTTTACATAACACAAAATTAGGAAAGGTGCCTGCAAAATGTCATTTGCAAGGAAAATTGCCTAGTGGGATGGGGACATCCCACATCCCCCTTCTGGATTCTGGCATTAGGCCTAGGCCACACACCCTCCTTAATCGGTTAATCTTGCAAAAGTATCGAATAAATCCTTAATTCATTCACATAATTTTGTTTAAGAAATAACTCACCGTAAAGTTTTGTCTGCTGTTTGTGGAGGGAAAATAGTCTTAATATCCTCTAAAAATGCCAGAAATGACTTTCGCATGTTGTTATCCTTACGTTGGCCCTTCCACAAAAATTTTACATTATATCGTATCATTACACACTTCTGCCTTCATAACTTTAAACCATAAAAAAAATTCAAAGTCAATGGTACACTCATTTTCACAAAAAAATATAAACCTTAGGTCCATACACACAACTGCACACTGCAAAGAACAGCAAATATGTGGTTGTAAAAACCTAGGGAAAAATAAATTTGAAATAGGGAAAATTTTGGCCGAAAATTGAAGTAGAGTAAAGCTAATAGTATGGATAAAAAAAACAAAAAACAGGGAAAAACAGATTTTAAGTAAAGAAAAATGAATATCTGTTGAAAATCATCAGATACACAAAAGTGAAAAGCATTTGGCAAGTTATTGTAATGTGAAGTAGTGCCAAAAATTATAAAAATTTCAGTGTTTTACTTGATTAAGTAGTTTAAGAGAGTGGAATATTCTTTTCGTAGTCAATTGATGGCAGGTGCCTTGTTATCGCAAAGGACTTTCAGCAGGAAGAAGTCCTCATAGAAGTTTTGTGGCTTTGTTTCAGTGAGGGACTGAAGAGTGCTGCTATTGCTTCACGGACTGGTCCTTGTCAGTGCTGGGAAGGGGACTTACGGCAGCTCTATGATTAATTTTTTAATCAATCAATAAAATATTAAAATATAATGCATCAAAATAATAAAAAAAAAATGAACACTTACATTAAAATGCAATATTATCAGTTTATATCAGGGTTCGAAATTAGTGGGTGCACTGTGCACATGAAATTTTATCCATGCATGTAAATTTTTAATCTGGGTGCACACAGTGCACCTAACTATTCAAAACTATGGCTACTTACGTTTATTTTTCAAGAACAGTGACCTACGGAACAATTTTATATAATTTTCTCAACGTATCTGTATTTGCTTTGAATGATTTTTTTTTTATTACAAATGAATGTTCAATTATTTTTAAAGTTGCATTTTTTCAGCTTACATATAATTGCTACACGTACATTTTACCTGTTACGTTGAGATTTACTTTTTATTTTGTTAGTTACTTACACACCCAGCTAGTATTTAGTGCACCTGATTTAAAAAGTTAATTTACGACCCCGATATATATATATATATACTCTATGGCTTCAAAAAAAAAAAAAAAACATTATGCATCAGGGGCTGTTCTCCCATTCACAAATTATTAAATAGCTAAATTTACGTAGCACTTTAGTTACACTCTAACCAAACAGGTTAATCTTCTGCAAATAATTTCTCCGAAAACACTTGGAAGAAATGGGTTTCTTAGATTTCTCGCCAGACAGACACAAGTCTCTTCAAGTATTCACACTCTTGCTGACACAACTTGTTTTGCATTAATTAGCCGGAACGGCCAACCGGCCTCCCAGCATCGATTGAGCCGCCAACCGCCTCGTATTTATCGCGATGTAATCTACTTTATTAAGCAACGATCATGGCTATTGATTACATTCATCTAAAAAAAATTATTTCTTAATGTAGCCATTTACTCTTCAATGCTGTTTTGCTGACAACCGTCAGCCATCTTCCTTGTAATTCTGTATGGTATCCGAGATGCAAGAATATCACCACATCAATCTTCATCAAATACTAAGGATAACGTAACCTAAACATATAACCCTTACTTACCATGCAATCTTATTTGTGTCTGAACATTGGAATTAACCTTCTGATTCTGATCTCATCTTACATGGCCAAGCTGTTATTGCCATTTTCTTGCTGCCAACATAAAGAAAAGATGACAGTTTTAGTTTTAATTGAATCTACGGTCATACCTTGTTTGGCGCAGAATGACCCTTGCTGTCTTTGCACCATAAAATACAACCAACCAACCAAAGATGGCGGACCTCGCTCGGCATAAGGGACAAAGCAAAATTTTTCACTGATGATCCACCTCAACCTTCAATCTGCCATTTCAATCTTCATCCGGAGGAAATTTATTACCGAAGCTAATCTTCCAATCTGCATATTAGATTCATTGGAAACGTTGGAACAGAAAATGATACTTCTGGATATTTCGTCACCAGATGCGTTAGCCTGGCCGTCATTGCTCTTCATAAAGGACAAAGCCTCAACAAAAGACTTGCCTTAACAATCGCTTAATCTTGCTGTCCTAATCGTTCAAATAATATTTGCCAAAATTCGGTATTAATCTACAATAGCCGCACCTTCACCGATGGTCAACCAAAAATTTAGCCACTCTACATATTTACTAACAGCATGGATTCCGTCACCGAACAAAGGGTACAATTCGTGGAAAGTATTTAGTCCTTTACAGTGATCCACCGTAAGTCCCATCCAATACAATGTTTTGTGTATCATCATGCCATCATAGCTGAATTTTCCAAAATCAATTCTCACTGCTAGGCCTGGGCGATGTTACATTTTTGACATCATGATACATCATCAGTCTAACATCACGATGTTAACTATGGACGCGGTAAGCAGAAGGAAACGTACCTCCCTAACAAAAATGACATAGATTCATACAGAAAAATGAAAACGGATTGGATATTAAGTGTTCATGTTACTTTAACATTCATAAAATATTGTTAATGCGAAAAAATAGACAAAAATTCACCCACAATCAAATATCCATTTCTTTGCCCTGCACTTCCATGTAACAATATTTTTTTTTTAAACAGATAAAATATTTTATTACTTGGAATTTTTAATAATCTTTGGTTAGATCCAGTATTATGGTACCACCAGCAGTTTGGGTGATAACATACTGGGATTGGCTTCCCTTCTGTCTGGGTTACTAGTAACCCTTGTAATGGCTTCTCTCCGGATATCGTATGTTGTTACAAATGCACAGTAGATATTTACATAGGCATATGGTTATATGGGCCAGTGGGACCCCAACCCTTCAATGATTTGAAATAAATTACAATTTTACATATATATTGCAACGTACAAATGTTCATAATATGTGCTTAGCATCCCCTTCCCCAATAATTTTGAAAACTCCATGTTGATGGATACTTATGTAGGGACTCACGAATCAACGATCATTGATACACCAACCCACATTTCCAAAAGGTTTAATCATGATTTAATGTTCACCATTTTGTTTCCCCGCACATACGCTTTTCCCATCCAGAATCCAGATGGACCGACTCATCAGCAGTTCGCTCTGTTTCCGGCGACGGAAAAGACATTAGCTGCAGGCGACGATTGAGTTTAGTGTACAACACGGTACGACGCAAAGATAACTTGATCATAACTTAATCGTATTTCGTCAAACTCCTTAACCGGCATTTCCTGCTTATAAGTACCTCTGCTGTACATGATGATTTACGACCCTCTGAGTGTGATGTCAGCCCGTTACTGGAACAGCAAATCATCAATTAGTGTTAAAGGGGTAACCAATGAACATTTGCGTATGAAAAGGGTGAACAGCCAATAAGAGTGATTGCGAGTGTAGAGACGATGAGGCGAACACCAATAAAAGACATTCTTTCGGTAGGACTCTTAGCGAGATGGTCACGCTGCCCATGATGGACATTCATAATGTCTTACAATAATAATGTCAATTCTTAATCGTAACAATTTAAGTTATTTTGCTATGTGATTGTAAATAATTTGTGTAACGTAGAGACATGCTGTCTACATGGTTCATCTGTATCTTGGTATTTCTGACTCAATTTCGATAAGGTTCCAGGGTAACAATCCACGTGAGTTGACGTACGAGCTAAAACCCTTCTGATATAACTTATAAGCTATCGGTGATATTATGGAGTCTATCACCGCTCCATCGTTCTGCAATCCGTCATAGAACGATAACCAAATCTATAAATGTAGAAACTGCAATTGGTAACCCTATTCTTACGTCTATGAAATTATAATCAGCAAACTGGGGACTCCGGCCCCCACCCTACATGGCTCTGCCATGAGGCATTTCAAGTGCCCTCGTGTACACTCTCTGAATATGAAATACCGCAGTCGTGGCTCCAATAACAGCCTAGAAAAAGGACGGGGGCTCCTGTTCCCACTCTACATGGCCCTTAAATGCAACATTGCAAGTGCCCTCGTGTACAATCTCTACGTAATATCGTAATCCTAGCCTCAATAGCAGTCTAGAAAAAGGATGGGGGGCCCCTTGCCCGATACGGCTTAGTCAGTGTGTTTCAAGTTTGTAATTTGTCTAAATATGTTTCTTCAATTCTTATACCACCTCCTAAGTAAATGTTCAGAAATATCTAAAGCCCGTGGGCATGCACAGTGCACCATTTTGGAAGGTGTAACGCGAGTTTCTAACCATGTATGGTTTGACGATGTCACGCCGCCGGTTCCGATGTTTCTTTGTGCGCATGCATGGTTTTTCACGGTGTGAAACCAGGAAATCGTCCGAGCCAAGCAATGAGACGAGATTGTAAAACCGCGCATGCGCACAAGAAACATCGGAATCGGCGGTCTGAAACCATGAGATTACGATGTATCGCAGATTTGAAAATTGCAATACCGGTGTGGCGATGTCGGCTTCACACGGGTTTTGCACGATATATCGGCTAGGCCTACTCACTGCATAAACTGCTTTAATATTCTGTGTTTAGTGATTTCTATTTATTTTTTTCGTGACTGTTTATGTTTCAAGAATCCAGTGTATAAACCATATGCAAATTCTCAGAGCATCACACAATCACGTCGGGTATTCATCATCAAGCGATAAGCTCATTTTTGGTTCAACGATCATTCATACTCTTCGAACTTTCAAATTACAACCAAATGTCGCGTTTGCATTTTTTTTTTTCAGACAATCCGACATGTGAATTCTAATAAAAACCCTCAACCAAATGCATCAACTTTCGACAGCAAGTGCTAAACTAATTTTTGTTACCCCATCATGTAAGTGATTTTCACGTAGGACACAGCACGAATTTAAAATCAAATATGCTGTTCCATTATTTTTTTTTCTAAATTAAAAGCGTGCTTATATTTCATGTTTGCTAATTTATATAAGTTATGTTCATCGATTATCATGTTTCTGCACATTATCAATTGTGAATGTTCAAATTGTCGATTTCTAACGTATTTATGTTCAGCAAGCAATACGGCTCAGTGAATTTTCAATTGTATATATTATGTATCTAAAAAGTTACAGCCAAATAATGAAAACCTTTTTATGTAACAAAATATTTTGTAAATGGCACAGGGCGGCTCAATCGGTTTTGAAATTTCGCTCAATCAATTGCCAAATCTTGCTCAATCAATTGCCAAATCTTGCTCAATTAATTGCCAAATCTTGCTCAATTAATTGCCAAATCTTGCTCAATTAATTGCCAAATCTTGATCAATTTAGTGCTAAAGTCAGCTTAATCTCTTCCCAAAATCAGGTTCAGTTTTCAATCAAACTTCAAATTCTGTGCAGTCTCTTCGCACATGACAATTTCTTCAATAAATTAAGCTCATAGTTTTGCACCGTATCAACTCAATTTGCCTTTCATTTTGGCAACCACCAGTTTTTTGCTTGCCAGATGCATCCAAATAACTTGGCTTTTTTTTTTTTTTCCAACCACATCTATGCCTAAAGTATATTCAATACATGCAACTAGTACTTAAATAGTGTATTATACAGGTTCCAAAGTGTTTGCATAAACCTCTTTCCTTTAACATGCATCTGTGCAATACGTGTCCTTCTAACTTGTTCAATCGTTCAGCAATTACGTAGTTTTGTTTTTATTTTGTTTAAAACCAAAAGTTGTGTAAAATTTTCGAAGCCAGTTTAACGATTCAACTCACACAAGCCGCCAACTAGGCTCATCAAAGCCATCAACATGGTGCATCAAAGCTGCCAACATGGCGCATATAAGCCGTTGACTAGATGCACTCACTCCCAAACTTGTATTACTATAACCTGCCTTCAAGTACTTCCTACAACCTTTTGGCACATCAGACAAAACAAACTACATTCGCAAACTCGTTTTCGCAAAAAAGACTCTTTTGCTATTCTGTCAGCATTTACAAATCTCGCAAATCGTAAACAAATCTTTGCCTTCGCATATCACATCAGCGTAAACTCACTTCCCATGCTCACGCGTGCCAAAAGCATATGTTCAATTTTGTGACATTCTAAAAAAATGTTCCATTTTTTTCTAGAAAGGGGACTGTATGGGGCTGTTCTCTCATTCACAAATTATTAAATAGCTAAATTCACATAGCGCTGTAGCTACACTCTAGCCAAACAGGTTAATCTCCTGCAAATAATTTCTCCTTAAACACCCATAAGAAACAAGTGTCTTTGAGTATTCACACGCTTGTTGGCAGAACTTGTTTTGCGTTAGTCAGCCAGGATGGCTAACTGGCATTGATTGAACTGCCAACTGCCTCTTATTTATCGCGATGTTATCTAATTTATTAAGCAACGATCATGGCCAGCGATTATGTTCATCTTGAAATAAATTATTTCTTAATGTAGCCATTTATTTTTCAATGCTGTTTTGCAGACAACCTTCAACCATCGTTCTAGTAATCCTATTTAGAGTCTGGAATGCAAGTATATCACCACATAAATCAATCTTCATCAAATACGAAGGATAACATAACTTAAACATATAATCATTACTTTCCATAGAACCTTATATCTTTTGAATAATTTTATTTCCACTTTACCCTTTGAACATTCCCCTCATATTAAAATCTTAATTGTCTTCATCTTATGCACCAACAAATCCCATATTTTTCACCTTTTTACTCCAAATCATAAAAAAAATATATAAATGCAAATGCCCACATATTTTCTCCTACAAAATAGTGCGACACGTGAAATCGCAGCCAGCAGTCAAAATAATAATAAACAATGATGAACCTTCCCCTTTCCCAAGCATCATGGGACAAACTCGATGTCCTCTACTAAGTTATAGAGGGCATTGACAAACCCCATGGTTGCCAGAAACACCCGAATTACTACACATGACAAAGTCCCAGGAAACCACTTTTGGTATGTTAGTGCCGAACTGACCAAATTTAATGTCTTGTAAAGTAATAGGGCTGCCATGTTTTTTAATCAGTTCATGGACATTTACATGCTTAACTGCGATTTTTTTCGGATTGTTTTAGATAGAAACTCAGCAAAATTATATAATAAAACGATCAGTGAGAAACTGATTTTTAGACTTGAAATTTTTGATTTTTTTTTATAAATATTTTAAATCTATAAATTACATCATTAAAAACAGTGATTCTGAAATTGCTATTTTGTGTCTTTTGTTGTTTGTTTTGTTATAGTGTAATAATTTCTGTATCAAAAATATTTGTTTTTGGTTATGTCTATACTGATGTAACTTAAGTAATTCATTTTTTTAACAGTTCAGTTGCAAGCAACTTGAAAGATTGTCTAAGAAAGCTGAAAAAGATGAAAAAGTTCAACGTAATAAAATTAAAAAAGTAATGTGTTTTGTAGTCTTTACTAAATGATCATGGAAATAATATTTTTAGCATTATACTGGTTTGTACTTCCATATTTGTATTTTCTCTCCAACTAGAAGTACTGAATGTTAAAGATTTAGCTAATCATATTGAATTTTAAATATACAGATTTTAAAGTATATACATCATTAAAGATAGTAACAACATTATGGAGCATGAGTTTTTTATGTTGATAGAGCGTGTCAACGAATTTCAGATAGCTGTTGCTGTCTTTCATTGTAATTGAGCTGCCCTAAACTCCAAGTGTTGTCAATTCATACTACTATTGGTTGTGTGTGACAGCATTACCTATTAGTAGAATATATTAAAAAGTCAAGAAATGAAGTGGTAAGAGGGAAGGGGTAATTAGTGAATTCAATTTAATAGAGACTTGTGTCTTACTGAAGCTGCGAATAAATTTATGATCATTAATCAGATTTTTTGACAGTTCATAAACGTACAAAGCTTTTAAGAAGTGTAAGTTCAAAGGTGCTCTAGATTGACAAATAATGGAAGGTTCTAAAAACTTAAAATTATAATTATTCTCTGAGTAATAAACAGATAGGGAGGATTTTTTTAAATTTGGCCTCCTTAACATATTGTGTTCTTTTAGCTGGAATCAAGAATGTAGGATCACTGTTTTAAAATATATCACTGTGAATAGAGGTTTTGATCCTACCATTCTCGGACCTGCATTCGCAAAAGTTTCCAAACTCTTTACTAACACAGCTTTCCCTAATCATGTTGAGTGTGAATTCTCTGGATCAGTTATGCTTACCTTCCCTTCCCTAAAATTAGCATTGCAATTGAAGGAGAAAATAAACTTTCTGGTTACCTTTCAATCAGGGCTCCCACACAACCTGGAAAACATAGAATTGTCAGGGAATGTGAAATCGTCCCTAAAGGTTAGAGAAAAGTCAGGGAAAAGTAAGATTTTTTTGGTCAAACCTGGAAACGTTAGGGAAAACTATCTTAGCTTCGGTTTCAAATAGCTAAATATCCCACAAATATGAGAACATTTTCTTCATAATGGAAGTTCACTTGAAAGTTGCTTGTAATTGGTCAGGGAATCTTACCAGAAAAGTCAGGATTTTTTTTTCTCCAATGTCAGTAGGAACCCTTTTCAATACATTTAATTTTTTTTTAATTAAGAGACGATGTTCGTGTGTTGTATAGTGGCATAGAGGCTACATTTACCAATCATGCAGTTAATTTAGGCTTGACTCCAGTGATATTGTGTAATGCATATCCTTTTTCATAAGCGTAGAATTATATGGATCCTTGAGGTTAAGCCCCTCTTCCAATAATTTAAAATTAACTGTAATTTTTGATATTATATACTAAACGTACAAATAAGATCTATCATCAAGTGTAATTTTACATATTTATATATATATACAGGGTGTCTCAGCACCAGGGTTGCAAACATCTAGGAGGGGTAGGGTACACCTAGACGAACAATATTTGTCATAGAACCTAGGGTCGCAAACCACTCACAGCGCCAGTTCTAAAACCGTCCAGCATGCACAAATAGTGACAACCAGTGCATGAGAAGCGCAAAATGCGATGTCCTAATCATCTATGCACTTGAGCAGCTGACCTGAGTTTTATCTGGCGCTTTTCATGAACTGGTTGTCACTATGTGTGACAGCTTTAGAACTAGCGCTGTGAGTGGTTTGCGACCCTAGGTTCTATGACACATATTGTTCTTCTAGGTGTACCCTACCCCTCCTAGATGTTTTAACCCGGGTGCTGAGATACCCTGTATAGTGATTGGTGATGTTCCCGTGCCATACTAATCTTTGTGCCTGGTGATGTGCATGCAGTAAGCAGAGGTATCCTCGTGGGACGATAGCTTCTGTACCCCGTAGCAAGGAGATGGTTCTACATGATATGTCTGCTTACACTTTGTTATGAATTAGCAGTAAATAATCGAGTGATCTATTGACCTGTGGCCTGTCTATCCACTGTTACAGTATGAGCTAGCCAACGACAACCCCACTTGTCCACATGCCAAATATCCATGGCAATTTGTCCTGGTAGGGAATCGACATTTTACCAGAACCATTACTATTTACCGGAACCATTTTACAGGAATCGACATACTCACAGGGTACATGCTTGACACAGTGGCTTGGGAAAATCACCACAATGTTCCTATAAGCACAAAAAACAAACAAAAAAAACTACATTGTTTATATATTACTAATAAATTTGACACCCACATATAATTAGCTCAATCTAGAGCTTTTTCGTTTAAGAGAAAAAGATGCCATCCCCATCCTGGATTCGAACCAGGGTCCCTCCTTTGAGCCCGGAGTGTCTTGGACCGCTAGACGAATGAGGACAGGTAATAACGCTCTCTTTCTCCGTATGTAAGGATGTAAGATATTATTACCCTCCGCAGGGATAACACAATTGCCAAATAATGGTCAACACAAGAAAGCCACCGGGACGAGTTTTTTGTGGGGAATTTTTTTGTTACTAATAAATTTGACACTCACATATAATTAGTTCAATCTGAAGATTTTTTGTTCAGGAAAAAAAGAGACACCGTGCCCCTCCTGGATTTGAACCAAGGTCCCTCCGTTGAGCTTGGAGTGTCTTGACCGCTAGACGAACGAGGACATGAAACAACGCTCACACTCCAGGCTAAACGGAGGGACCCTGGTTCGAATCCAGGATGGGGAAAGCGTCTCTTTTTCTCCAAAACAAATAAGCTCTAGTTTGAGCTAATCTATATGTGGGTGTCAAATTTATTAGTAATAAAAAATCCCCCACAAAAAACTCGCCCCGGTGGCTTTGTGTGTTGACCATTATTTGGCAATTGTGTTATCCCTGTGAAGGATAGTACCTTACATCCTCACAAGTGCCAATTCTTCCAGTTTACACCGAAGACTTCTGATTTTTTATCGGTCTTCTGGTCGGAAAACGATTTCGTCCGATTTTCAGAGATTCGTCTAGAATCCCCAGTGGTTTTTTTTTTAAATTTTAAATACCTATTTTTCTTGATGCATATTTATTTAAATTTTTGCGCATATGTGCATATTTAATAATAAATACGTATAAATAAATGCAAATATCGGTAAAAAAGTCGGAAAAATTCGTCTGCCATTGACGGCGCATGCGTGGCGTGGCGGGGAATTTTAGCTCCAGCTATGACGTAGAGTGATGCCCCTGCGCAACGAAATCGCGCATCTGGATTTGTAGTTGTTGGGGAAGGCAAGAAAGAATGCGCTACACCGTTAAGGTTTTGGTCAAGCACGTGACTCTTTATAGGGAAGCCATGTGTTAGACATATCTGGTATTTCTTTGCTCTGGAAAGAAAGTTTTGTTTTTAGGTGTTTTTGAAAACAACGTTAACGATGTCGACTGTTAATAAAAGGTACTACCAAACGTTTAAAGCCAAATATATGAAGATGTTTAATTTTATTCAAAAATCAAGACTGGGGCCAAAATATGCTTTCTGCATGTGTTACAGTAAAGACATAAGCATTACTCACGGTGGTAAACGCGATATTACTTTGCATTCTGAGACTGTTAAACATAAGAAGACGTTCAAGGCTGTAGAGTCTAATCATAGTATCAAGCCTTCATTTTTTGCATTTAACGATACCTCCGTGATTAAAGCTGAATGTTTATTTACATCGTTTTTGATCGAACATAATTTGCCAATGAATTGCAGCGATCACACGGGGATGCTCTTTCGGAAAACGTTTCCTGACAGCAGTATTGCAAAACAATATGGATCTGCAAAGACCAAAACTTCTGCAATTATGAAAGAAATGTCTGCAAAGGAATCCTCATCACTTGTTGAAAATTTAAGGTGCTATCCATTTCCAATTGCAACTGATGGAAGCAACGATGTTGATTCAAAGCTGTATCCAATAGTGGTAACTTTCTTCGATCCTTTATGTGAAAAAATTGTGAATTGTCTTTTATCTATGCCATCTTTGAAAGAAGATGCTACTGGGTTAAATATTGGAAATCTTCTGGTAAGTGCTTTACAATCTGAAAACTTTCCAATTTCTAATTGTGTTGCCTTTAGCTGTGATAATGCACCTGTTATGATAGGAAAAAAAGCAGGTGTAGCAGCGGTGTTAAAGAATCATCACCAAAATATTGAAATTATGGGCTGTTCCTGCCACCTTATTAACTTAGCAGCTGAAAAGAGTGCTGCATGTTTGCCATTTAAAATCGATGAAATTTTGGTAGACATTTACTATTACTTACAAAAGAGTTCGAAAAGAAAAGATAGGTTGAAAATTCTTCAAGAATTTCATGAGACTGATATAAAAAAGGTACTAAAACACGTTAGCACTCGTTGGTTGTCTGTTGGAAAGTGCTTAGAGCGTATAATCCAGCAGTGGCAACCTTTGATCAGTTTTTTTAAGGAAGAGGCCATGAAAAGGAATCAAATCACCCCACTTTCTTTCTTTACTATTCCCTCTATCAAAGTTTCGGTTGAAAATGCAGATAAAGTGAAAGAACGTAACAGCAAAAAAGCATCACAGAAATTAAAAAGGAAAGCTCAAAATTATGTGGATATTTCTAAGAAACAAAAAACTGAAAACTCCATGTCTCGTGAAGAAAGGTTGTTTTATTTTCTGTCGGAAGATATCAATAAGGCTTTCTGTTTATTTTTATCTTATACTGTGCCTGTATTTAAAAAAGCAAATGCTCAACTTCAGTCTGCGGAACCACATATTCATATGCTAAAATCTCTTCTCTTAAAATTGTACAGAGAAATGCTAGTGAAATTTATAAAACCAAGCGTCACAAAATTATGTAATAATATTTTGAAAGTCCACTATCATGAGAGGAGTAATCAAAAAGATGATGTTGATATCTTAATTGGAAATGGAACACTGAAAGTAATCCAAGATTTTAACATCCATGATAAAAATGAATTTTATGAAAACGTCAGAAGCTATTTCATAGCAGCATGTGACTACATGCACAATAAATTTCCTTTTGAGTTAGAAGTGTTACATCATGCAGAGGTTACACAAATATCGAATTTTGAAAATGCATCATTTTCCAGCTTAAAATATTTTACAGAAAAATTTCCTGTTCTTTTGTTCAATAATACAGAAGATGAAGCTGTTGATGCTTTACAAACAGAATTCAGTGAGTTCCAGGCTTTCGAAGTTCCACAAACTGTGAGTAATGAAGGTAGCATTGATGCACAATGGGCAGCCATAGGTAAAATAAAAAATGATACTTGTGAATTAAAATTTAAACGACTTTCTCAGGTTATGCTGTCAATACTTACGATCCCTCACAGTAATGCAGCATGCGAGAGAGTCTTCAGTCAAGTGAAGAAAATTAGAACTGACTTCAGGTCAACCATGTCTGATGACACATTAGAAAATTTACTAATAGTTAAATGCAGACAACATGTGAAATGTTACGAGAATGTATTTGACAAAAAATTTCTCAAATGCAAAATCTTGCACTACAGCATTTGTAAATTCTAAGAATTAATATTGCGTTTAATACAGTTTAATCCTCTATTATTATTAATTTAATAAATACTTAATTTCCTCATTGTGCCCTTTTTTCATAAATTATGTATGATTTTGTTTAATTAAAAAATGGTGGCCGGCCCACGCATGCACGATTGACTACAGATTTTTCACTTCTAGAAGTTGGCACCTATGCATCCTTATATACGAAGAAAGCTAGCGTTGTTCTATGTCCTCGTTTGTCTACCAATTGAGACACTCTGGAGCAAGACACTCTGCAACAGACGGACCCTGGTTCGAATCCAGAATGGGGATGGTGTCTCTTTTTTCCTAAACAAAACAACTCTAGATTGAGCTAATAATACGTGGGTGTCAAATTTATTTGTAATAAAAAAAGTCCCCTATGAAAAACTCACAAAAAACTCGCCCCGGTGGCTTTGTGTGTTGACCAATATTTGGCAATTGTGTTATCCCTGTGAAGGGTAATAATATCTTACATTGTTTCTATAGGCACACAAGTATCAAGCTAGTTTTCACATGCTCTTCATTCAGGCCAACATCACAATTCAGATGCATGTTACGCTGCTTTGCCAAGTGGGCAAATTGTTACATGAAATCTGTTTGGTTATAGTCAGACGTTTATCAGTAAAATTGAGAATCAGTCATGACATGGTGCACCATATAATTTATGATGTGAGTAGCAGTGCCCAAAGGTCTCCACAAGATGGGTACCTAAACAACACACCCTTAACACTGAAAGGCTGCTAAGTGCACATCGTTTTATTATTATTATTTATTTATTTTGTATTGCAAAACTGAAGTTAATGCCTTTCTCCAGTGGAAAGTTACTAAGAATGAATGCTAGATCTATTATTTTTCTGACTAAATGAGCTTGCAAACAGCCATGATATTCCCCTTCGCCAAACCAAAGTTTTGTACCACCATTGACCAAAAATTTATGCATACTATCCTTTGGGACAGTAAATGTTTGATTTTTAAATATTAGGTGACTAAAAAAATTGTCGTCAGCAAATTATCTTGTGATTTAATTTGGAATTAACTAAAACTCTTGCGGTTAGATTTAAATGGGATTTTTCCTATATGTTGAGTGTTGTTGCAACATCATAATGCACATAGTCCATCCAACAGCAGAAGTTGCAGGGCCCTGCGGTGGTGCAGTAGTAATACATTCACATAATGTTCTATCCCATGTTCAACTCCCAACTGTGCCAAAAAAAAAACACCGACTAACTACTCACCGTAGTATGAGGGTTGGTTCTCTAGGCCTTATGAGGTTCTGATTCCTCGGAAAACTGTAAGTCCCAATGCAGCATGACCCTTGCTATCCTTGCACCATAAAACACAAACAAAACATATTGTAGGCCATTACTTTGAGTACCTTTCATATTCTGCTTATTTAATTACCACACCTTGCCTTATATGATTATCATTACTTTTCATTATATCATCACGATATATCTCATTTATTGAAGCATGACCTTTGTTGTCCTTTTGCTATAAAAATCAACCAACTATGACTCTTAAAGGAGGGAGAAGTTCAGCACGCAGATGAGGAGCTTGAATAAGTGATGTGTAAGTGGCTAGGTAATCAGGCATATTCCTTTTTCTGAAGAATCTAGGCTTCAGTGAAATAGATGCACATCTGCATTGAACATAGTGGGACTGGAAAAGTACACTGTGTGTTCAAATCATGTTTCTGCACATTAGGTAAATAAATAAATGAAAGAAAAAATAATCAAGGTTATCAATTGTTTGTGTACCCTTGTGATAAAAAGTTGATTAGATCCATGATCCAATGTTAAACCATTGGGTTCCATTTAAACCTAAGCAATTTTAGTGTAAAATTGTTGAACATACAAACTTGTTTTTTAATATAGATGATCATGTAGATTTAAAAATTATTTTAGATTACTAGAAATGAAATTCATTTAATTTTTATATGAAATTGAGGTGTGTGACTATATTGCAAGCATGTTACTCTTTTAAAATATTGGAAGTTACATGCTAGTCCAGGTTACAAAACCAGGGTTTAAGCTGGCTCAAAAAATGCTAAAATGAGAAAGAAAAAAAGTTGTAGCAAAACTCTAAACAAAGATTAATTGCTTTCATTGCTCATAAAATTCTGTTAATAAAATTAATTACATCAACAATGCTTTTAATTACTGTAAGAAACATATAGTCCGTTCGCGCAGACCTGACGCCTGATCCCGTTACCAGACGGGTTGTTCCATTGCAGTTTAGGGAAGGTATCTTGCCATAACTTTTTTTTCGGCGAAAAACCATTTAGGCAAGATGCCCTTCCCTAAACTACAATGGAATAACCGTCTAGTAACTATCGTCAATTGAGCGTGAATGCACTGTACTTTAAGGTTTAAAAAAATTACAGTAAAACATAATCAAAGTTATTAAATAAAGGCAAAGTTTTTTTCAGGATATTAAACAACTCGCTATTTTGAGACAGATAATATTTTCTTCTTTTTTTTCGTAAACCTTGTACAAAACCATGTGATTTAAGTTTCTGAAGTCACAAGTAATAACACTGAATGTTTGAATATTATGAATTGAATGGTTTTTTCTATGCTTCAAGAACTGGTGAGATCACGTTGTAATAAGACATGCAGTTTCCTAGAGATCGGAAGCTGTTTTAAGAAATCAATCTCTGAAATGTGGATCAGGGAAAAAAAATGACATACACTCAGTGTCAGTAAGTGTCAAATCTAGATTTTTTACACAGTAGACAAACATATTATCTCTACTTCACTGTACAGCATTTCTTATAATTACTATGATAGAGACATCATTGTTGTTCAGTTATTGCTAGTATATTATAATTTTTTATGTAATTGTTTTTTAATAATACATTTTCCTTTTCATAGGCAATTCAGCAAGGAAATTTGGAAGGAGCTAAAATATATGCAGAAAATGCTATTCGTAAGAAAAATGAATCGCTTAATTACTTGCGAATGGCTTCCAAACTTGATGCAGTTTCATCAAAAGTCCAATCTGCCATGATGATGAAAGGGGTAAATATAATCACCAGTATTTAGTTTTTCTTTTAATTTGATATTCCCATATTTTATATTAATTTGTTCATAGTCCAATTTAATTTATTTCATCAGTTTGGAATATTATGTTTAGTTAATTATCTATTTTTTTTTTTAAGTATACAGTAGGTTTCCATTCTGTTTAAGGTTTTATAAGAGCTGTCTTCTTTTTTTAATAAGTTCCAATGAGTTTTAAAAGAATAATAAGTGATGAAAAAAGTTTTAATATATGCAAAAGTTAGATATATCCTTACGATACCTTTCCATGTAGTCACCTTCCTGAATTGAGGTACGGTAAAACCTCCCTTAACTATTTTCTCCCTCTTCCCCATAGACCCAATGCTAAAGGCCTATTCTCCCAAAAGTAACCCACGGAGATAAAAAAAAAAAATTATATAAATATTTGAAAAATACATAGGTAATTCTGCAGCATACAAAATGATAAATTTTTTTTATTTAGAACAAAATTTTACTATGATTTGCGTGGTGGAACTAGGCACATTAAAGTTTTAAAGAAATTTATGAAATAGATACACTAAACTTTGTTGCTTAAAATAAAAGAAATCCAAGATAATTTTTTTTGTTAAATTCTTAGTGCAAAATATTCTTGTTTAACAGATTATAACTATAAAATAATTTATTTTACTATTTTAAATAAAATGTGTCATGTATTAAAAATGGAAATCCTATTGTCCTGTGCGTAACAAAATACGTTCAATTTTTTAATTAATTTATTTTTGAAGATGAGTAAAAATCTTTATAGATCTACTATTCCTTGTATAACGCAGTTACATTAGGAAAACTCAACAAAAAAATTAAATTTGCAAAACTTACGCACAAATGAAAAAATGTCCTATGCATAACTCAAAATTTAAAAAAATTCCGAGAAACGGTAAAAACAACGAGCATTTACAATTTCTGCTGGCTGTTTTTTGTTTTTTTTTTTAATAATGGAGAAGTGTAAAAGGAGAAGTGTAAAACATTTTAACTTCATGTTCTGGCCTTTTCTAGTCTTTGCCGCACTTTGCTCCAACAGAAACTTCAAACTCGTGATGCAGAACTCGTGTAACTTCTCCCGGATACAACTTACCATTGTAATTAATTTACAATAACCCAATTTCCTAAAGGAATATTTTCAGAACTATTCTCAGAGTCACCTTGTTTAAATGAAGTCAATTCATGTAGGAAAAATTTTGTTCTTTTGAAGAAAAACACCTTATTCCGTTAAGTTTTGAAATTCCTCGAACTGGCTTAAAATTATCCTCACGCTATCATGCTATTTCTTATGATGTTCTTTTCCAAAATTGTAATTATTTTTGTTGATGGCATGGTACTCACAACTACTTTAGCTAAATCTTCTACTGATTGTACAATAGGAGCAGTTAATTTTTTGGACATGACAGTGTTTTTTACAGAAGGTTTTACTTTTCCTCCAATTTTC
>QLNU02015360.1:138046288-138058854 GCA_006491805.2 Dysdera silvatica
TTTTCATGGATAGGTGACTAAAAATATGGGTTCTGTTGTAAAAGCATTGGATAAAGCTATAAATTCTATGGATCTCCAAAAGGTATACATTATTTATAACTCCATAAATTAACCATGGTATGTAGCTCATCTAGGTTTTGCAATTTGGATATATTACTGATTTGATATCGCACAATGAGAAATTTAATCTATTCTCAAAATATTGTTTCATTAGATACACACACACAGATGTAATAGTATCTTTTGAAATTTTTTTTTTGCTTACCATTGCACATATAACATGTTTATGGTGTTCAATTGAGTTGTGCATCGTCCTTCATTATACATGGTCTTTTTAGAATCATGGAAAAGAGCTCCATCTTGTTTGGTATACAATTACCAGTACTGTCATTGTGCCATAAAAGTTCAAACAGTCAGTATTGAAAAATGAGGTAATGTGTAAGTTACTTCTTTTTTTCAATACTGACTGGTTGAACTTTTATAGCACAATGACAGTAAAGGTAATTGCATACCAAACGAGATGGAGCTCTTTTCCATGATTCTAAAAAGATCATGCATAATGAAGGTTTGTATTATGTAATTTAATTCTATGGAAGGAAATTGGAAATACACAATGCATGCTGTTTTTATACCTCTGTCATTTTACAAAAATGATTGTTTGGTGTAGCATGGCTCTTTACCCCTTTGTGTGTATAAGCTTCTACTCATTGCTCATTTATATTAGACAGTTTGAAGGGAAAACAGCAAATTTATAAAAATAAGGAAAACAACTGGACTTTTTACTTTATCAAAAAAGGTGATTACTGTTGCCTAATTTTTTTTCAGCAGTTCTATTTTATAATTTTGGTACCTTAGGTATAACATATTTTATACAAAACTATCTTTTTAATTTTATTTTATGCAGTTTTCTTTAATTTATCGTCAATCATAGGGCATCTGGAACATTTTTATTTATTCCCTGTTTCTTATTGTGCAGTACCTGACAGGTGTGAAAGGTCAGCTATTATTGTCACCTTCATGTTATTTCACCACATGTTACTTTTTTCGTTTGCTTTTAAAATTAAACCGTAGTAAAATATAATCATCTGAGGGATGTACTGTCAGTGATCATGAAAAATTGCCCTTTCCTTTAAAGAAAAGCATAGTGTTTTAAATTTAAATGGTCCAGAAGACTTAGAGGAAGTATATAGGTTTTTATGGAAAAGTATTAGTGAATCACATATGATCATTTTCAGAATGATTCAAGTAATTCTGAACTTAAGCTGATGACCAAAATACAGCGCGAGACAGGACATCCGATATTTGTAAGAAGAAAATAACTATGTATTGGTAAGAATAAAATAACAAAATGAGAAAAAAAAAAGCATTCTGTTGAGAGCTGCAAAATACGAGCCCATAATATTTATATCACTTGCCTGTTACGCCGGGAGTGAAAGAGAAAGTGAAAACAAAGTACGAAACATAGGAATGCTTTTTTTTTTAACTAAAAAATGCTAACTATTATTATGTACACAAATATATCGAGACAATAAAATTGACCTTTTTTTTATCATATAAAAACCATTATTTTTAGTTTTTGAGGGGGATGGGTTATATGTAAAAAAAAAGTCTAACATTTATGAAACTCGTAGTAATTCATTTTACAAAAATTTTTGTTTAAAAATTCTTAACACTTTATAATAACCATTTTAGGTTTTTAATAGTAAAAAAATATAGAAAAACCATTCATATAATATGAAATTGTCTTATAGTTGTGCCACGAGCAACAGTGTCATTTTCTGTCAGTGAACGATGACAGGTTAATTGTATTGTTTGTGTTAGGCAATAAATTATTTCTTTGGGGTTGAGTATCTTTAAAAGGTTATGACACTGATTTGCAGCACTGTTGTGATGTCACTGTTAAGCACACTGTTTTATAAATGTTAAAGGCTTCAATCAGGGGAGTACTGTTGAAATGTTTATAATTGATAAAAATGTTGAATTAAAGTGCTACTCTGAATTTATTTCATTATTGTTGGAGGCTATTATGGATGTCATGTGTTATAGTTGTTAATGACTGCAAATTGTGTATTGTGCTGTTCTACTTTTTGTTTTCAGATATTCACTTTGTCTGATTTGAAATTTTCAAACAAGTCTCAAGCACTAATTGAGAATGGATTTTAATTCACGATGGAATAAAAAACATCACATTTTTCAAAAATCTATATAAGTAGTTAGTAATTTTTTCAAAGGAACCTGTGAAAGTTGGGGATTTTTTTTTCTTCAGGATGAGTGGGGACGTTGTGTGTGTGTGTATTTATATATATATATATCCTCTTCTGCAAAAGTACAGTTTTCTGCTACAAAAGTTCATTTTTCCTGGTATGTATCTTGTTAGATGAGTATGATCCCTCATTAAATGCAATTTCAATATTTTTGTATTTTTGTTTCAGGTTTCTGCTGTGATGGAGCAGTTTGAACAACAGTTTGAGGACCTTGATGTCCGTACTTCTGTAAGTTGCCTTTCAACTGTAGTAACAGTGTTTTATTTAATGTTCAGATGAATCAAGAAATGGTTTTTCAATCTTGGAGTAGTCAAATTAATACAACTTTTTATTAGGTTAAGACTTTGCATGAATGAATGTATCCCAGAATATCTTTTAGTAATCGTAATGGCTATAATGTACACAGCTGAAATACAAAAAAGAAAGTGGAAACACTTGCATTTCTTTTATTAATGTGATATTGGCTTGCCATGTGTGTCTAATACAGCATACAGGGTGTCCCGAAATTCTGGCAACCCTGAAGTACCTTGAGAAATGCACTTTGGATTGAAAAATAAAAAAACAGGTGTTCAATATTTTGAAAACTGCTATTCAATGATGTCAAAATTGAACCCCGTCCCTCCCCTTTAAGAGTAGGGGAAGCGTGGGGTACGCCGTTGCGTATGACAAGATAAAGGCGAAGAGAAAAATCTTCAAAATTATTTTTAGTATTTATTAATATATGATTATATAATTTAAAAAATACTTTTTTATTCTTTACAAGGAGTAATTTTCAATAATTTTTGTTTGTTGGATCCAAAATCCTGAAAACTGCACTTATTAGAGCTCTGGGGAGGTCCGGGCCCCCAGAGCACCCCTCTGGATCCACCAATGGGTCACATTAATTGATTTATTGCCTTTTGTAGACAGCACGACGATTTTCCTGACTTTCTTGCATACCACTGCATCATTCATCAGCAAATTTTGACAAGCAGGAGATTGAATACAAGCACTGTCATGGACATTGCTATTAACACATTGCATGCGGGAAACAGACTTTTACGTTTTTGCAGTCTGTCAGTAGAGCGTGGGTTACGTAAAAGGATGTATTTAGTAGATTTGTGCTGGAGAGCAGGTATCGTATAAATACGATGGGCATTGTAAGTATGTATGGTGTTTGTGTAGCTAGGCAATGATTTCCATTGCTTCTTTCTAGACGTTTAGTTTGTCAAGTTACTTGGTTTAATACATAGGTGCCAATCTTTCCGATTTACCTTGAAGGCTTCCGATTTTTTATCGATCTTCCAGTCGAAAACGACATTCGGAGATTTCGTCTAAAATCCCCAGTGTTTTTTAAAATACTGATTTCTTAAAAAAAAGTCTATATACCTATTTTTCTTGATGCATGTTTATTTAAATTTTTGCGCATATGTGCATATTTAATAATAAATATGCATAAATAAATGCAAATATCGGTAAGAACACCAGAAAAATTCGTCTGCCATTGACGGCGCATGCATGACGTGGCATAGTGTGGAATTTTAGCTCCAGCTATGACGTAGAGTGATGCCTCTGCACAACAAAATCATGCATCTGTATTTGTAGTTGTTGGGGAAGGCAAGAAAGAATGCGCTACATCCATAAGGTTTTGGTCAAGCACGTGACTCTTTATAGGGAAGCCATGTATTAAGAAAGTTTTGTTTTTAGGTGTTTTTGAAAACAATGTTAACAATGTCGACCGTTAATAAAAGGTACTACCAAACGTTTAAAGCCGAATGTATGAAGATGTTTAATTTTATTCAAAAATCAAGACTGGGGCCAAAATATGCTTTCTGCATGTGTTACAGTAAAGACATAAGCATTACTCACGGTGGTAAACGCGATATTACTTTGCATTCTGAGACTGTTAAACATAAGAAGACGTTCAAGGCTGTAGAGTCTAATCATAGTATCAAGCCTTCATTTTTTGCATTTAACGATACCTCCGTGATTAAAGCTGAATGTTTATTTACATCGTTTTTGATCGAACATAATTTGCCAATGAATTGCAGCGATCACACGGGGATGCTCTTTCGGAAAACGTTTCCTGACAGCAGTATTGCAAAACAATATGGATCTGCAAAGACCAAAACTTCTGCAATTATGAAAGAAATGTCTGCAAAGGAATCCTCATCACTTGTTGAAAATTTAAGGTGCTATCCATTTCCAATTGCAACTGATGGAAGCAACGATGTTGATTCAAAGCTGTATCCAATAGTGGTAACTTTCTTCGATCCTTTATGTGAAAAAATTGTGAATTGTCTTTTATCTATGCCATCTTTGAAAGAAGATGCTACTGGGTTAAATATTGGAAATCTTCTGGTAAGTGCTTTACAATCTGAAAACTTTCCAATTTCTAATTGTGTTGCCTTTAGCTGTGATAATGCACCTGTTATGATAGGAAAAAAAGCAGGTGTAGCAGCGGTGTTAAAGAATCATCACCAAAATATTGAAATTATGGGCTGTTCCTGCCACCTTATTAACTTAGCAGCTGAAAAGAGTGCTGCATGTTTGCCATTTAAAATCGATGAAATTTTGGTAGACATTTACTATTACTTACAAAAGAGTTCGAAAAGAAAAGATAGGTTGAAAATTCTTCAAGAATTTCATGAGACTGATATAAAAAAGGTACTAAAACACGTTAGCACTCGTTGGTTGTCTGTTGGAAAGTGCTTAGAGCGTATAATCCAGCAGTGGCAACCTTTGATCAGTTTTTTTAAGGAAGAGGCCATGAAAAGGAATCAAATCACCCCACTTTCTTTCTTTACTATTCCCTCTATCAAAGTTTTGGTTGAAAATGCAGATAAAGTGAAAGAATGTAACAGCAAAAAAGCATTTCCTTTTGAGTTAGAAGTGTTACATCATGCAGAGGTTACACAAATATCGAATTTTGAAAATGCATCATTTTCCAGCTTAAAATATTTTACAGAAAAATTTCCTGTTCTTTTGTTCAATAATACAGAAGATGAAGCTGTTGATGCTTTACAAACAGAATTCAGTGAGTTCCAGGCTTTCGAAGTTCCACAAACTGTGAGTAATGAAGGTAGCATTGATGCACAATGGGCAGCCATAGGTAAAATAAAAAATGATACTTGTGAATTAAAATTTAAACGACTTTCTCAGGTTATGCTGTCAATACTTACGATCCCTCACAGTAATGCAGCATGCGAGAGAGTCTTCAGTCAAGTGAAGAAAATTAGAACTGACTTCAGGTCAACCATGTCTGATGACACATTAGAAAATTTACTAATAGTTAAATGCAGACAACATGTGAAATGTTACGAGAATGTATTTTTCTATGGTTTAATAGCTTCAGAACGTACAAGTTATGTTTTGTAAATATGAAGCTTGTTTTTTTTATTATTGATTACAACATTGATAAAATGAGCCATTGTGACGAAAATAGTGATTAAGAAATATGTGCTGATGCATTATTGGATTTTTCGTATGATAGTAATTCCGAAAGTCAAGATAACGAAGAAAGCGACGATGATGACATTATTCCACGTTCTGTAGCGTTCATACGAAGAACTATTTCTAGCAGTTCTGAAACAAGTTCTGATTTAGAAACAGATGAATGGTCATCGATTGACAATCCTCCAGTCTTTGAAGAATTTTTGGTTCATCATGGGATAACTGATATGACTAGTGTTCCTGAATCCACAGTTGATGCAGCAAAGTTATTTATAAGTGATGACTTTTTCACATATTTAGTCATGGAATCAAACAGATATTATTATCAAAATATCAAGAAGTTTAAAATATCTCACAAAAGTATGAAATGGAAACATACTACGATTCCGGAGATGAAGAAATTTTTAGGGTTCATTATTTTCATGGGACAAGTTCGTAAAGATACACAAGATGAATATCGGTTAACTGATCCCTGCACAGATATGTCGTTTTTTTTTTGTTTTGTTTTTTCAGAAACTGTGTCAAGGAATAGGTTTCGGCAAATATGGAAGGCTTGGCATTTCAGTAACAATCAAGACATCACAGACGAATCGAATCGATTATTCAGAGTCAAACCTGTACTAAATTACTTCGTTGAAAAATTTAATAACATTTACAAACCAAAGCAACAAGTATCGTTAGATGAGGGCATAATACCTTGTAGAGGACGATTATTTTTTTGAGTTTACAATGCTGGAAAACTTGTAAAGTATGGCACGCTCATACGAATATTATCTGAAAGTGACACAGGTTATATTTGCAGTTTTCAAGTTTATGCAGATTAAGAATTACGGTTGATTGAAACGATACACATAGTTTTGCCATATACTGATATCTGGCACCATTTGTATATGGATAATTACCACAATAGCATCAATAACACGGAAGCCCTTTTACAAAAAAGAATACGAATTTGCGGAACCATTAGGGAAAATAGATGTTTATGAGAATGTCTGAAAAAAACTAATTTGAAAAGAGGAGAAACAATCTTTCGTAGAAAAAAAGATATATTGATATAAGTTTACAATCGAAGGAAGAAGTGAGTCTTGTCTTTTTAATCCATTTGGCAGAAATGAAAGAAAGCCATAATGTTGACCATACAATGAAACAAAAAATTATAAAGCCAAATGCTTTGATCGACTACAACAAGTACATGAAAGGAGTAGATCAGGCCGATCAGTATTTGTCCTACTATAGCATTTTGCGTAAAACAGTAAAGTGGACAAAGTACTTAGCTATGTATATGGTGAATTGTGCACTTTTCAATTCATATGTAGTGTATAGCTCGACAAAGTCGCAAAAAATAAAATATAAGAAATTTTTACATAATATCACATTGTATTGGGTTACTGATGAACCACTTGAAACCAGCACTCAAGAACCCCAGCCATCCACATCTGCTATGCAAAGGATAACAAAACGCGACCCCCTGGCAGACTATCCATGGATATGCGCAAACATGTACTAGAGAAAATTGTTGGTGCTGAGAAGAAAAAAAAATCCACAGAGACAATGTTGTGTGTGCTCAGCCAAAAAAGTATGAAGTGAAACATGTTTCATATGTAACTTCTGCTGTATTCCGCTTCACAGAGGAAAATGCTTTGAACGATACCATACTGTGAAAAATATTAGTCTTGTCATTGCTATTTGTACTTATTATGAAAAAATATTTTTGAATAAATAGTAATATTAAAAATTGTCTATTTTCCTTTCATTTTTAGTTCACTATTCTATATTTACTTATTCAAAAACTGTCCTTTTTTTTTTTCTTTTAATAATCATAGAGCATATATTTAAGTGTAAAATAAAAAAAAGTTCCGTTGAGAAAAACGAAGTAGATATCGATTTATTGCGATTTTACTGAATGACTAAACTCCCGCGAAATTCACGAAAAAACGCCCGATACACGCTTAAGTCCACGGTTAAATATACCCGCATGCAATGTGTCAAAATTGTAAATTCTATTTGTGGAAAATCTCTTCAAAAGCACCTTTTCAACCTCACTCTTGACAAAGAGCAACCGGACAAATTTTTACTCACAGATGTGAGGTGGCTGAATTTACACAAATTTCTGCAAGGTTTCGCAGGTTGTTGAAAGATATAATATCCTTTTTCAAGGAGAGGGGAGATGAATATGCTCAGAAGATGAAGGGTGGTTGTTTGATCTCACTTTCCTTGCTGATTTCATAGGTTAAATTAGTACTATGAACATAGCTCTACGAGGTAAAGGAAAATGCATTGAACATTTGATAAGCACTGTTTTTTCCTAGAAAACCAAATTTTAGCTAAGATGATTGACCTCACAACCAATACCTTTGATGATTTTCCTAATATGTATGATCATATAGAAAAAATCCTGACTTTGTTTTTCAAACACAGAAGTATATTGAGGAAATTTTTAAGCAGTTTTCGGAAAATGAAAGCTGAAGCAAATTTCTGTATAGATACATGCTTAAGAAATGGTACAAAATTTTTTGTAAAAATCTTATCTTTTTTGAATTGTACATAATATATTATTTATTTTTGAAAATTGCTTTTTTAAATAATTTTGAATTATATTACAGTAACGTAGAGGCAATGTGTTTTCATTTATTGTCCAGTTAACCCAGGTTTTGATCCCAGTAGTACTGTGGAATGTAATCTATTTTCTATGTCCCTTGTAATCCAGGGTTTGGTTCCTCAGGCATCAAAGGTTCATATCCTTCGGAAATCTATAAGCCCCGATGCAACATAATAAACATTTTAGCTGTCCTTATGCTATAAAATACCAATGCACAAATAGTTTTGCAGCCTTTGTCTTTACGAAGTTATTGCATGTGATACTTTTGTTACACATTTTGTTTACAGAAATTAATAATTATTATCTATAAATATGATATACTCAAGGGGCAAAATTAAATATGTTAAATTATATAAAATCATTATGCTTTCACCTTTCAAGAAGCTAAAAGTTTATATAATTTTTTATATTTAAGGTGTTTTGTGTCATTGGAAAAGAAAAGTTTGTTTACTTATAGCATAAGCCTAGTTGTAGAGGTAGCACATTTGTCTACAGTGCAGAAAATCTGGGTTTTGACTCTAGCTGGTACCTGTACATGCCTCTCTCTCTCTCTTGCTTTTTTTTTTTTAATCTGTAAGGATTTAATTTCTTAGACGACAGCAGTTTTCATCTCTTAGTAGTTTTTGACATAATCTCAGTTATCGTTGCACCATAAAACACAAACTAAAAATTACTTGTAATATACGATTGGAACAAAATAAAAATTTTGCATTGTTGCATTATTTGGCATAACATGATTAGAAAAGCTAAGCTAATTTTTCACAATTTGCAAATTACAGATGTCATTTATTTTGTACATCTGGTGCAAGTATGTTAAATCATATATGCCTTATCATAGGTAGTTGAAGATGCAATGGGAAGTGCAACTACAACTACTACACCACAAGCCCAAGTTGATAGTTTGATCCAACAAGTTGCTGAAGAAAATGGACTTGACATTATGGATCAGTTAGCACAAGCTTCTTCAGTACCCTCTAGTTCTGTTTCTGTTGCTTCTACTGCTGAAAGATCTCGAAGTGAAGAAGATGCCCTTACTCAGAGGTAAGTACAATTATCGGCAAATTGAGATGTTACGTTGAAGTTAATTGGGAACAATTGCCATATGAGACATAATTCTATTTTATTTTTTGTTTTTATTTTTTACTTTCCAAGACGATGTATTATATATATATATATTTATGTGTGTGTGAGTGTGTATGTACACTGAAGGGCAATTGAATTAGAGACAGCTGGCATTATGCAAATTTGACACTGTGAAAGGATCTGTATTTGGGAAGGAAATAATGTAAGCAGCAATTCAACAATATAAGGAATTAGGCTCATGGTATCGGTAATAGTCGAATGCAATATGGGTAAGACGAATGATCTAAGTACATTTGATCATGTGCAAATTATTAGGGCCTGACGAATGGATCACTCCATCTCAGAAGTTGTACAGTTCACTAGTAAGAGTATAACAAGACTGTTGATTCTGGTGAAACCATCCCTGCCAGGGCCAACTGCCGTATACAGTGGTGTGTGGATAAGCAGGGTTATCGTTGGCTAGCTCGCATTTGAATAAAGGATGGACAGGCCACAGTGTAACAAATCACTCAGCAATTTAACGCTGGTGCACAACATGCAAGCAGCCACACCATTCAGAACTGTCTCTTCGCTGTAGGGTACAGAAGCCATTATTCCACTAGAGTACCACTGCTGACTATACATTAACAGATGCAAAGGTTAACATGGGCACAGGAACATTGCCACTGGACCCTCAAAGGTTATCATGGGCACAGGAACATTGCCACTGGACCCTAGAAATGTAGGAAAATGTTGACTGGACTCACAAGTTGAGATTCATATTGGTACATGCTTATGAATACAGTGCAAACCACATGAAGCGATGGATTCTTCTTGCCAACAGGGTACTCTTCAAGCTGGTGGAGGTAGCATTCTCGTCTGGGAGGTGTTTACATAGACTGAAATGGGACCCCTTCTATGTGGGACATCGTCCCTCATAAGTCAACGTTACTGGGATGTCCTTGGCAACCATGTTCTCCCGTTTCTTCATCTTCAACATCGCACTGGAGACCTTCCTTCAGCAAGACAGTGCATTGTGCCTTCACTCCCGAATTGTATCCAAATGACTGGATGAACACTCTAGACATGAACTTGCTTCCTTGGCCAGAATGGTCATCTGACCTGAATCCCATAGCACATTTGGGATACTTAGGAGGCTTTTCGGTTATAAAATCTGGCCAATAACATCACAAATTCTATGCCTGAATCATAGAAGATTTATGCAACATGATGAAGGGAAAACCCAAAACTGAAGGTATAAATACAGAACATTCTTACTTTCACAACACTTCGCTTGATAAAGAAAACGATAGTTCTCGAAATGTTGTGGAATCTTTTCTTATAAGTTGGACCAGTGACAAAAATTTTACTAGTTATGGTAAGCCCTGGTCAGTTGTATTCTTTTGTATATTTATATATATATATACACATGCCCTTAACCCGCAAACAGGCATCCAGATTAGAGGAACGCAAGAACATGTGTGGGGTGCTTTGCACCCCATCTAATTATATAGCATTATTTCATTAAAAACGTCCAATTTTACAGGGAACAATAAGTGGAATTTTCACTTTGTCACCCTACCCCAAAGATTGTGACTTTGAAGGCAACAGGAAAGAGTTTGGCCAGTTTCAGAAGCAAGGGTGGACGGTTCTTTTAACATATTGTAAGTTGTGGGGTGTGAAATGCTCCACATGCTTGTTCGTGGGTTAATCAATGTTAGTGTACACATCCTTGATGTTAGAGCCCCACAGTGGTAATGTGTTCTCCTTGTATGCCGTTAACCTGGATTTGACTCTCAATGGTGCTAAAAGGGAACACTTATTAACTGCTCCCTGTAGTCTAGGGGTTGGTTCCCTAGGTCTTAAGAGGTGTGAAGTTCTCTACGAAAGGTAGGTCCACTGCCTTACAATGACATTTGTAACACATTCGTCTATCATGCCATTAACCCAGGTTTGACTTCCAATGGTTTCTTGGAACATACGCCATTTTTCTGCCCATTGTGGTCCAAGGTTTGGTTCTCTTAGCAGCAGAGGTTTTGATTCTTTGGAAAACTATGTTCTGGCACAACATGACCTTTCTCTCCTCGGACTGTAAAAACACACTCTGTCAGTTCATCTTAAGGACTTGAGCTGACTGCTCATGTTTGGATGGGGTTGAAGGACATTCCATAGTCAATAAAGGCCACATATATGTACTGTATTCATTCCGAAATTGATATTGCTTTTTTGCTTCACCTATATCTCTTTGCAGGCAATGTGTTAGCACTTTTGTGAAGTTTTATAAATTACAGGCAGCGAAAGCTAATTGCATTTATTTATTTCTTGCTAATTTTTAATGACTTTAATTTCCAAGTTCTCTTTATCATCTTTTTTTTTCATGCATTGGAATTAATATAACAGTGTTCTATTATGGTTTTGGTGGGTGAATGACGTTTTTGGTATGTGTTCTGTGTGATGAGTGTTTTGTTCTGTGTGTTAAGTGTTTGGTATGCTAACATTGTTACAGCATTTAGTGAAGAATTTCAAACATCCCTTCTACTTCTCTGGCTTCTTTCAGAATATCTAATGTATTGCCATCATCACCTGATGTATTTCCTTTTTTTTTTTCATACTTTCGATTATGTATGTTACTTCTTTCAGGATTTTTGGGTGCTGCTCTTTCAACTATTTTAGTGTCTTTACTTAATTCACCTTTATACAGTTTTTGTAGAATTTTTCTACAATCAAGTATTTATCCCAATTTCGTGTTGCAGTGCCATGGTTTTTAATTGTCCTGAGGCTAAAAACCGCATAAAAAGTAACAATGAAATCAGTTTTTAAAGCAACAAAGAAATCGGTTTTTAATTATCGGCAGACTTGCACGAGACATGTTCAATATGCTGTCCACCGTTTTCTCCCACAAGTTGAAACCGATAAACAGCATGTTCCACAACAGATCGGACTGTCTCAAGGGTCATGTTGTGAATGTGTTGCGCAATGCGTGCCTTCAATTCAGCTAATTTTTCAATCGGACTACTGAACACAACACTTTTTAGGTAACCCCACATCCAGAAGTCACAAGGATTAAGATCAGGTGATCTTGACGTCCAGGCTGTTGGAAAATGATGGCTGATAATTCTATCATTTTCAAAATGCCTCTTCAGCAGCTGCTTCACTGGCTTTGCAATGTGCGGAGGAGCACCATCTTGCATAAAAAGATACTATCCACA
>QLNU02015360.1:138058954-138069131 GCA_006491805.2 Dysdera silvatica
TTGGTTTCCTCCCTCTGTTAGATTTCACTTTAAAAGAACCTGTCCCTTCGAATTCCTTAATCATTTTTTCCAGACCCTTGGCAGACATCGGACCACAACCTTTTTTATACCCTTTACTGTCCGGAACTTCTTCAGAGCTACTGGCGCACAGTCACCGTTCTTGTAAAAGAGCTTCACAAGCAGAGCGTGATCCTTGCAACTTGGTGAAATTTGGAACTATTTTTTCTAATTCCATACCATTTCCCCCTTCTTCGAGTATATTCAGTTCAAATTTCAGGTCATTCTGAGCAGTGGTTCTTTTTTTACAGCTTTTTGAAAGTTGAACTTTAATTATAATCACCCTGTATTAGTATGTCAATGTCCCTTGTATCTCTACTAGTGATGACTATTATGTGAAATGGCTCCCTAGATAATCACACCAGCAGTTGGGGCATTGTGTTGTTCCAGAGGTGGATCCAGGGATGGATTTTGAGCAGGGAATGTAAAATACAGTAGGACCCCCCCTTACAATGAGACCACATTTGTCATGTTTCTGGATACAGCGAGGAAAATATGGATTTTGTTTGGTATAGTATTAGATGCAATGCAATTTAACCACTTTTAGTAAATGACTTTTGTGGTTCCTGGATTTAATGAGCAATTAGAAAAAAAAATAAAATAGGGAATCAATTTATTTATTTTTTTTTAAGAATTTTGTTATATGCAGTTGGTCGTTATAATCGGTGCTCGTTATAACCGATTTCTACCACATTTTTATGGGTTTTATGGGGGGAAATTTTCGTAATTCCTCCTCATGGATCCACCACTAGTTGTTTAACCATGAAGTTGGATTCAGACCTTCACTAGTTGTCCTCCATATTCTAACATAATGGTTATTCATTCCCAGACAGAAGCAGTTTTGTCGCTAAAGAAAATACATTACCAGTCCATGTTTTTCTGTCAGGACATCACTGCAAACGATGCTTATAGTTTTGAAGGTGCCAATGGCAAGAAATGCAATAGCTGTCATGGATGCAAAACTTAACTTGTTTCTGGATGGTAGACAAAGACGCTGTTCATGCTTGATCATAAAATTGGGAACTGAAGAGCTGAAAAACTAATTTATAAGGCCAACTGGTGAGCTTATGGCCAAATCCTCTAATACGTTTTCCAGGGGTGAAAGACTTCCGCTAAAACGTGGAAATCCACTTTTTTTATTCCGTTTTCGGAGTTGCCGATATTATTCTAAAAATCCAATAAAAATTTTATTGGGGTTGGTATGCCTATTGAGCTTGCAGTGTTAGTAGAGACTGGATGACGTCACTGACATCGTAGAGACAAAAAGACATTGATTTTTTCAGAAAGTAGACCAAGAACCTGCACTCAAAAAAATTTCCCACAACTTTTCAAAACAAATTTTGCAAGAAAATCATTAAACCAGGTCATCGCTGAAAGTAGCCCAAAAGTCTCCAATCCACAACTCTTCACAAAATCGTAATGGCTTTGGATGCTGGTGGTTCCAGAAGATGATGACGTCACATTTTCTCCGGCTGTGCTCTGTGCTACAGTAGCATTAGCGCCATAGGAATAAGAGTTTGTTTATGTTAGTGCAAGGCTAACATAAACAAATGCAGTATCTTATCTTTCTTGGGTGTTTGCCAGCTTACACATAGTTTGTGCTTTTTCCTCCACTGGTGCTTTTTTTGTTCCGCGTTTGTTATTTTCATTTATTTAGTAATTCATTGTTTAAAATTATTTGAATTGTGTGTTTTAACACTGTTTTGCTGAATAATGGGTGCCTATCGTGAAGGATGGATGACTTTCGTTGTGTGATGCTTTTGGGTCGACCGAGTGCATTTATATTCATTTTAAAATATTCTTTGCTTAAATTATCAGAATTGTGTATTTAATGTTTTTTCTCAATTACTTTTTTAACGATTTGTTATAATGGAAGTAAATTCAAAAGACAAGCACAAAGTACTTTCCATCGATCCCCGGGAAAAAAATAAGTTTAAATTTGAATGGCTGAATAAAACTGTGGTAGTTAAAGCATCGAAAAATGTTGGTGACAATATGTTGGAACATGTAGAAGTGAAAGTAGGGGACAACATTAAAAAAAAACGAAATAAGTGGCAAAGTCACCTGCAAACCTTGCTCTGACAATATTTGTTATGGCAAAAAAGGATTTGCCGCTATTACCAACCACATAAAGAGCAAAAAACACATTTCTAAAGAACAAAGAAAGAGATCAAACTATACTTTACCTGCTAATTTTTATTGTACCCCAAAGCCATCAACATCAACTACAGTTCAAATGCCTGTTAATGTGCCACTATGTGATAGAATCACCAATGCACAATGTTTAATATTGGGAGTGTTGGCAGAATATAATTTGTCTTTCACTAGTTCACCAGTACTCATCAAATTAGGTAAAGTACTTGCAAATGACAAAAAAGCTTTAAATCATGTGAGTTTGTCACATATGGCTGCTTCATATGAAATGCATCTTGGTTTGGCCAAAATGTTTATGAAAGAAACAACAGAAAATTTGCAAAATTATAAATTTTCTCTCAACATCGGTGAAGCAACAAGTAGTAATTTGAAGAGAGTTATCACTATTTTAGTAAGTTACTTTTCACCTGTTCGTAAAAAGATTAGTTGTTGAGCACTTAACTAGTATTGACATTATAAGAGTTTGTTCTCAAACACTTTTTAGTGAAATTTTAGAAGTCTTCCAAAATCTGAACATTCCATGGAATAATTTAATGTCCATTTTAATGGATTCCTGCAATGTGATGAGGGGATTGAAATCTGGCTTAGAAGTAAGAGTGTGTGAAATAGTTCCACATTTATTAGATGTGGATAGCGATTCCTGTCACCATATTAATAATGCTGCCAAGAAGTTTTGCAAGCCTTTTGAAGGGCATGTGGAAAAGTATTTCGCTGTTTATAATGTTTTTAAATGGTCAGCTGATCAGAGAGAAGGTTTGGCTGAGATTTGTCTTATATTAGGCACTAAATTCACTACTGTTGACAATATGGTTCCCCATAGATGGCTTTCCTGCTATGACGTTTCGTTAAATAACCTGCGGATTTTTGATGCTCTTACTATTTTATACCATACTTTCCTTTCTAATAATGATAAGACCCTGTATTTTTCCGTACTATGTTCCATTTATCAAGAAAAGGATGTAAGCTGTGAAGCCATGATCAAAGAAATACACAAGTATTTGAGGGAGAAAAGTCTCACACCAGAACAAAAAGCAAGGAAGAGTAGAATAGCTCAAAAGTTATTTTATGAGAGAAAGAAAACCAAACTCATATTACATTTTTATACTGCTGTACTCGCACTCTTAAAGAAGTATGTGTGCCTATTTCAAACAAAAGAACCCTTCATTCATAAACTTCATGATGAACAGGAGCAGTTGTTTTTAAATTTTTTATCCTGTTTTTTGAAACAAGAACTTATAAAGGATAAATCAGTGAGACAGTTGATTGCTTTGGATGTTTCTTCAGAGAAAAATAGACTGAAGAAAAGTAAAATGTTTTTGGGGTCATCTACTGAGTGTATCGTAACAAAAAGTTTGAAGGATGCTACAGTAGTGACCTTTTTAGAGCAAGCTAGTCAGGCTTATATCCAATGTGCTCAGTACTTGCAGAAAAAATTGCCTTTGGATAACCCCCTTCTTAAATGCTTTTCAGCAATTGATCCAGTAGCTCGAGGACATTCTGTTACGTTAGATAGGCTAAAAAAATTGCCCAGGTTAGTAAAAAATGTATTATTAGAGGAAGATGGAGCACAATATTCTCTTGATGTTCATTTATATCAGGTTGACAAATCTTTACCATCGCATCAAGATGGATCTGGAAATGTCTTGCGTATTGATGTTTGGTGGGCTGCACTTTTTAAGTTGAACAAATTCAGTGCCCTCTCAAAAATGGTGAAGGCATTATTGAGTTGTTTTCATGGCCTTCAAGTTGAAAGTTCTTTTAGTGTGATGGGGGGGCATACTTGATAAAGAATCCAACACCATGAAAATTGAAACATTTTCATCTGTTCAGACTGTAAAATATAAGCTACTGAGTCAAAATAAGTCAGCCTTAGAATTTTTCAAGAAAAATGATTATTTGCATGAACCTGTAAATAGAAATTTATGCCAGAATATGAAATCTGCATATTCAGAATATAAGAAAGAATTAGAAGATAAAGAAAACGAAAGAAGTTAAATATCTCTAAAAACTTATGCAGCAAATTAAAATCAAATGCTTTGGTTCGAGAGAAAGAAAACTCTTACAGGCTAATTCATAAAAGAAGGTTAGAAGAAATGGTTAGACAGAAACAGCTTAAGAAAAGGAAATTACATTAGTTTAAACTTTATTATTTATCAACAAACATGTAAAGTTTTTTAAAATATTTATATTTACTCATTAATAATTTTTTGTTGGATTGAGAATGAACATTATATTCACCATCAAACTTATTATTTATCAACGAAAATAACTGAAGAACGTAACTGACTTTTAAATTTTCTAAAATTCACACCACATTGCATGAAATCATTCATTTTGCATTTATTAATTAAAGAAATCATTATCTCTACTAAGGTGAGTTATTTTTTATGTATATATTTTATATGTTATATATATTAAAACTATTTAGGTGGGGTGACATATGTTCATGTAGTGAAAATTAAGTTGTTTACCTACCCTTCCTCTTGTGTGCTAGTTTTCCTGCGAAGTTCAGCTTTTTTTTTCTGTCCACTTTCACCCCTGGTTTTTACACACACACACATATGTATATGTACACTAAATAAAATTGAAATTGCAATGCACAAAAATGTTTGAAAATTTTCACACAAAAACCTCACAATGACATGCGAATGATTAATGTTTCATAGTAATCTTGCAAACACTAGCTGATGAGTTAAGGCAAAATGTGGTATGTTGTGATGTGAATATTTCACATATTTCTATCAAATGACCCTGTGTTGAAAAAGCCAACGAATTTTAGTAAAAACTTGTTCACGAATGACGATTAAGTTATTTATAATGGCTTAGACCCATGCTCGCACGGAATCTAATGAGGTAATAAATGTTGAGAGAGAATGAATAATTGGTCTTCTCAAGGTTGGGTGGTCAACTTATTTGTAGGGACATGTGTTGGCTGGTGGTCCAACGATGCTCAGAAATAGTTGATAGGTAGAACCCTTTCCTGTAAAGTCAGGTCTGGAATATGGAGGATGACTACTTAGTCTGATAATTGTTTCATTTATGTATATATATATAGTGTGACAATTTAACTTTCTCATGTGTATAATTTTTTGTGACTTGTGGGATATTCAATATTTTGGTATTGATTATTTATAGGTTAGCTGCATTGAGAAATTAACAATTGTGATAGCTTTGTGTCCACATTCAGGCTTCGCGGAGCTACAATGGAAGAAATTTGGAGTTTATTTTTATAAAAAATTAAAGCTTGTTGATTCTTTTTTTTTTCGTTTTTTTTTTCTGTTTTGTATGTGTTTATATTTTCATGAAGTTTATAAGTATGTTAGGTATGTATATATCGCAGTGTACTATTAGTATAGACATTAACGATTTCATATATGAGTGGATATATATTCTGTTAACTTGCACAGCATAACTGAAGACCCATTTTTCGAAATCTGTTCTGTTCAAATTAGCTTTTGCAACACCGTATACACATTGATGGAAACTCATTTTTTAGTGAAGCTTTAAAATGTTTTGGACATAAACAAAAGTTACCCAATTTTTTATATATATGTGGCAGTTAATATTCTGCATCGAAAGTAGGCTCAGAATTGAAACACCTTAATCCTGATGGTATGTTAATAGGTTAAACACTACCAAGATATATAATTTTCACTGGTTTCATTCCCTAAAGTGTGGAAATAGGTAATAATTTCAAGAATTTTTACTAAATGGGGGTCAATGAATTTCAAATTTTGAGAAAATTTGTCCTGTCTTTTCAAAATGTGGAACTTTTGTTTAAAAATATTTCAATGTTGTGCTTTTTAGGAGAACTACAAAATGTATGTGTATATTTCACTTCAACCCACCCTTGTCTCAAAATAAAGATAAATATGTCATAGAGTTTATACGAATGTATATACCTCAGTAGTACATCACATAATGCGTTAAAAATAATACATAAGCGCTGTTGACTTCTGGAATTAGAGCAATAAATAATTGGAAACATCAGTGATCTTAAAATTACCCATGTGCATAAGACGGTAGAAAGATCATCTTTTTTCACTTTGTGGTTGGTATTGCAATTCTGTGTGCACACTGTGTAAGGAAGTATCCTTGAGGCATTGCATTTTTTACTGTGAGCCATCAGTAACTTTCGTAGGTATGTTTAAAGTAACAGTTATACAGCTATAACTTATGAAAGAGTGTTGATAAAAATGTTCCTATATGAAAGGCACCACAATTTGTGCGATTATTGAACTTTATGGATATACAGTAGAGCCTGCCTAAAGTGACCACCTTTGGGACTGGACTGCAATGGTCAGACAGATGGTCATTATTTGCGACACTGTGTTATAGTCATGATTAAGTCTCTACCGGTTCTCGATTTTGAGCATAATACAGTCAGAAAACGTGTATTAAAAATCAATGAAATAATAAAAAAGGTAAACTAAGATCTAACTTTTCAAAAAAAAATTTTTCCTTAAGGGGAAAATTTTCTGCCCTGCACTAAAAAAAACGGATAGAAAAGTACTAGAAAAATATGTTTACATTTTTTTTTGCGTTTACAAAAAAAAAAAAAACCTGGGTTTTTATAGTACAATACATAATTGAAAATTTATCATAATTTGACATGCCATTTTGCTTAGTTCGCTTTTTTTTAGAAAAACATCTCAAGGTTTCCTTGTTTTAAATTTGCTTTCTTTTTCATGACTGCATTTCCAGCAAGTTTTTCGATTTGTATCAAATGATCTAGCATAGTATGACAATTAGCTAATGCATATGACCTAATTTTTTGCACATCATTAATATATCCTTGTCTGACAGTACCTCAGTTTCTATCTTTGATTCACATTCTTCCTCACTGTCAGAAATTTCTTAAGCTATGATTCTCTTCTTTTGAAGTTCAAGGATTAAGAGTGGGGTTATAAAGAATGAGATGGGAGAACAGACTTTTGAATAAAGGATCAACAGTTTCACCTAAAACCCTTACTCCATTTCTCTTGTCTCTGCATGACTTCAAATTCCCCCTTCTTTTTTCTTTTTTTTAAAGAACTTGTCACTTTAACAGGTGGGGTTTCCTTAAATTTTACAAAAAGTGGTAGCAAAAACTTTACACAGACAGATGGTCACTTTAGGGGGAAAATTTGTACCATTAGCAAGATGTAAAAGCCGGTAGTTCTTATAAAAGGTGGTCACTTAACTAGGCTCCACAGCATTAATGTTTATTATTATTGCAGAATGTATCGCTACAGAAAGTACATTTCCCTATATTTATTGCAAAGCTTCCTCCCCCCCACCTCCAAATTCATTATAAAGAAGGGCAGTGTTGTTATATTAGAGGGGTTTTTTTTTTATGAAATGTATTTTGATTTTAAATTGTATTTGTGCATACTTTTTTCTATAATTGACTATATTTTCTTAACTAATGTTTTTATTGCTATTGTTATAAATTTTAAGTTAAATGTTCGAAATTTTTTAGTAGTGAGAAATAAAAATGTCTATCTCAATAATTCCTTATGTCGCTATTTAATATTGTGATAATATTTTATTGCTATTAACACGATAAAGAAAACATTACTTCTGTATGTGTTTGAAACATTATTACTTATTTTGAAACATAAATTTGGAAATTTTCTAAAAGCACAGGAAAGTTCTTTACCAAAAACATTCTTATCATGTGTTTATTAGTTGTAGAAAGGAGAAGTATACACAGAATATACATGATCTGTGATCAAACATCTGATGTTACGAAATTTATGCCTGAATAGGTATGTTAAAGAACCAACAATAATCAGATTAGAAAAAAAAATTGTTAACTGAATGAAATAGTAAAAAAAAAAGTATATATGAGTCCTTAAGTTTGGGTAATATATAAACTCATTGACAGAAAAGTGCCTCACCTAGACAGAACCATCCAATAACTACATAAGTTGGTAAACAGGTAGATATGCAAATGATTATAGTCTGGTTTTGTTGGACCAGATACAATGGCAGCTTTGGCCATCTAAGAGTGCATGGGTTTTAGAGTGGCAATTTCAACATCTGGGCAAATTTGCTGCAGGATTTGATTAGCATTTGTATGACTCCTTTTCTGACTTTTTTTCCCGCATGTGTCCAAGCAAGAGTTGGATCCTACAAAGTGCTCAAGCTACGTTTAAATTGTACCGTTGTTCCACAGGAAAATTCCACATTGCTATGATATTGTAATCATTTAATTACCTTGTCATTATGATTGCACAATATTTCATTCTATTCCGATACTTTGGCATGTAACTTATTTGCCAAAGAGTGTATATATCTGGGTAAACTATATAAATGCAGGATACTTTAATATATTTAAACATTTCATTTAATAAATAATACATGGTATGTCCAAAATGTCCCCAGACCCTGGTCAGAAATAAGAAAAATACAAAGACAGAATTTATTTTTTTTTGTAAATGCTTTTTAAAGTAATCCCCACACCCCCTGCATCTACACATCTGTGCCATCGCTTCTCCCAATCAGCAAAACGTTTTTGATACTCCGTTTTGTTAATTGTTAATAAAACCAACTTCGATTTTTCTACTATGTCATTTCTGGTGTCAAACCTCCTTTCTTTTAGTGACATTTCTAATTTGGAGAAAAGAAAAAAGTTTCACAGAGCCATATCAGGAGAATAAGGTGCTTGTGAAAGGATTTTAGTTTGATTTTTGGCATAAAAAGTTAATATGTAAAGTGCACAATGAGGCCTTGCATTATCATGATGTGGAATCCAGTCAGTCCTTTTCCATTTTTCAGGTCTTTCTGATGAATAGCCTCCCTTAATCTGTGTAGAATGGCCAGTTACACTTCCTGGTTTACTGCAGTACTTTCCAGTAGATATACATGATGAACCAATTCCTAGTTGTCAATACATATTACAAGCAAAACCTTGTTTTTCGACTCGGACAATCTAGGTTTTTTTGGATCTTAGCTCATTTGATGCCTTCCATTCCAGTGATTGGCATTTTGTTTCTGGGCCATAGCCATAAACTCATGTCTCACCACCTGTAATGACATTCTGCATCCACATTAGATTATTTTCGGTCATCTCTAGCATGTTAAGGCTTATTTCGAGATGTTTCTCCTTCTGGTCTGCATGAAGCAATATTGGGAAAAATTTTACAGGTGTCTTTCTCAGTCCCAAATCATCCCTTATAGTTGTTGCGCATAATAATTTGGATATCCTGATCTCTTCCTCACTTTCCCTTAATGATGTTCTGCTGTTTCCTTTAATTAAATCGGAAGTTTGCATAACTGTACCTGCTGTTCACTTTTGAGTTGGCCGTCCCGATCGTTCATCATCTTCCATTGATGTTCTTGCGTTTTTTAAACAAGAAAACCATTCAAATACGGTTGCTAAAGCTAGTTGTAACATTTCAAATATCTCAGTAGCTGTTTTACCTAGTTTAAAACAAAATTTTAAACAAATTCTCTGTTTGCAAAATTCATCCATTCTAAAATTGAAGCACACCTTGTGAGTAATGTTTTAAAAATGACTTTGAGTAATTAACGTGTATGCATGTGACATGCAAATTGGTATCACCGTGTTGCCAAACCATTATTCTATATTATACCGTAATAAAAAAATTATTTTATAGAAATTTGAAATTTTACTTTTGGTCCCAGTCTGGGAACTTTTTGGACACATCTTGTATATATTAACATAAATTGTAAATGTAGGGGAAATTGCAAATGTTTCTATTGATTATTGTGCTGTGTGGGCTCAGATGCAGAGAGTGATCATTCTGCTTGTCATAAAAATTTAATGTATATTTTAGTTTATATTTCGTGCCTTATGTACCTATGTTTGGAATGTAAGTAATACTGTGTACGTATTGGTTGTAATAAAGGTTTTTGTCAAATTTCTTTTTTTCTCTTTGTTTACTGATTTTGGGATTACCTTTTGAAGAATTTGTATTTAAGCGCTAATTTACCAAAATTGGTCACTCAGCATTTTGCA
>QLNU02015360.1:138072791-138093950 GCA_006491805.2 Dysdera silvatica
ATCCGGCGTTGACAGTTCACTCTTCTAAAATACAGAGTGATTATAATTAAAGGTGCGATTTCAAAATGGTTTGAAAAAAGAACCACTAGTCAGAATGACGTGAAATTTTATAGCAATACTCGTGAAGCAATGAAATTTTGTTTGGTGAAGAAAAAAAATTACATCGAACAAATTTGCCTCTACCTTCTATTTTCTCCTACTTTTCCTTTCCTAAAGTCGCCCCTACGCGCTACTTTCCCTGTATACACAACAGACATGCATACAGCATACATGCGTAGGCGGTAAGTCGAAAAATTAATTAACGTTTGTTGCGTTTGTACCTAACCTTCGTGTTTATGATGGAAAGGAACCCCTAAATGCCACTTTTCTACGAGCTAACCCTTTAAATGGAGCGTCAGGACTCGTCCGAAAAACGTTAAATTTGGAACTTCCCACCCCTATATCTCCGAAATGCTTGAGATCGAGAACATAAGACAACTGCTGTGACCTTTTTTATTATAATGGAATCTAAAAATACACATTTGGTCAAAATCCGTGGGTGACATGTCATACACTTCCCTTGTTAGTGATATTTTAGAATTTCTAAAAAATCATGCTAGAGCACTTCACGCAAGCAAGGTTCAGTCAAATAAAAAATTGAGTTCACCTAAGGTTACAGCTTTTGCATTGGAGGTTAAAACTTAATGTGTTTATTGCAAAGCTAATCATTCGTTGAGTCACTGTAGTAGTTTCTTAAGCTTATATGTTCCGGGCCGTATAAATTTTGTAAAAATAACGATGTTTGTTTTAACCGTCTCTTTCCGTGTCATCAAGCATCTACATGTAGAAGTATTAATAGATGCAGAAAGTGTAAAAAGAAACACAATATTACATTTTGACAAAAACGAGAATAACTTTATAGCAACAAAAGGTTCAAAAATGTTTTTGTCAAATTCGAAAACTATGCTTCCACAATTACCAGTTACTCAGGATGCTAATAACAAGGTAAAATCATGTTCCACAAATGACACTATAAGAAGAGCTCATGTGAATGCAGGGAACTTTGAAATAGAAAGGGGGCAAGCATGCTTAGAGGTCCCGTTCAGTCCCATCGAATCAGTCCATAAAAACGAAAGTGGAAATGGGCTTAATGATTCTATTTCCCCTAACATTTCGTCTTGTTTGACAGATTTTGGCTTATGTCAACAAGCGTTATTGTGTACAGCAGTAATAGGGTTTTTCAGCATTTTTTTTTAATGCTATTCAGTAAGTCGAAAAATGAATAAATTTAAAATATTTCTAATATTCGTGCAGTATTTAACTTTTAAATTTTTTTAAAGTTTGACGTATAAAAGAAGGGACGCGAAAACGACCTCAACCTCTCAAAGGCAGCTGTGACGTCATACACGCGACTAACGAGAACGGGAATATGGCTTCTCATTAGCCACGGAAAAGGCAGAAGTGACGTCACTAGCAATACGGTCGATGAGGAAGCGTTTTCGGTCACGTGATTTTTTGGGCTGTTTTCATGCATTTTCTGTTCTTAATATAAATGTAATTTTTTCCCCTTTCAAGATTTAGCTATGATATTCATAATCAGAGATATTTTGTTATTCAAAGATGATATTTTTTATTCATTTTTAAAAATTGCTGAACAACCCTATTAAAGTTTTGGATTCATCTGGAGAATATCAATTATGCAGGGCATTACTTGATCTAAAAAGTCAAGCAAGTTTTATTACTGATGAGTGCCTGTGTAAGCTGGGATTATCTCGACGTAAAGCTAGAGTGTCACTATCATGCCTTGGTCCAGTTGATGCTCATACTAATGGTGTTTCGCAAATAACATTGCTTCCACACTTTGCGTTAGGTCCATCCTTTTCTACGCCCGTGTTTGTTATAAATAAAATCAGAGGCGAGTTACCTCACTCTTCTTTAGACCCAGCATATGCTAAACAATACTGTGATTTAAAAGTAGCAGATCCTACATTTTATAAAACTGGTACCATAGATATTTTGCTAGGAATAGACAGTGCGTTACCGTTATTTAAAGGCCAAGTTATTAAGTGCGCTGAAGGAACTCTTTACGTTGTTCGTTCTGAATTAGGTTGGATAGTGTCAGGTGGTGTTCGCACTAATTCAGAGGAAACTATTCATATAAATAACATACAATTAGAAACGGATAAGTTAATACCTAATTTTGGGAAATTGGATTCTGTGCCTAAAGCAGATTTGTGGACAAGTTCAGAACGGGCTTGTGATGATCACTTCAAAGCTACACACACTAGAGATGAGAAGGGTAGATATAGTATCAGACTGCCATTTCATTCACCTCCGTTACAACTTGGAGATTCTAGAGAACAGGCGTTGCGTAGATTTTTGTCCTTGGGGAAAAAACTGTTTTTTTGGTTTTTTTTACACCAAAACTATATCAACAACATAAGGACTTCATGAAAGAATATCATGATCTTGGACATATGGAATGTGTATTCAAATCTGACATTTTTATGAAGCCAGCCTTTTATTTGCCTCACCATGCTGTCCTAAAAGAATCTAGTACCACAACTAAGCTACGTGTAGTCTTTGACGCATCAGCTAAATCGTCAACTGGACTTTCATTAAACGGGCTGTTAATGGTCGGCGACTACAAGAGGAGATATATCCAGTTCTATTGTGATTTAGAACTTTTCCAGTTACTATATGCGCAGACGTGGAGAAGATGTTTCGTCAAATAAAGATACATAGGGAAGATACTGATTGGCAGAGAATCTTATGGATGGATGATCCAAATGAGCCAATTAATACTTACCGATTAGTGACAGTAACTTATGGAACTGCTTGTGCACTGTTTCTGTCTACTAGAACAATGCAACAACTTGACCTGGATGAGAAAGATAAATTTCCTATAGTATCTAGAGTAACTCCGAGATTTTTACGTAGATGACATGCTCTCAGGGGCTCAAACAGAATTAGAGGCTTACAATTTAATCGAACAAATAACTGTGATGATGGAAAAAGGAGGATTCAAACTACGCAAATGGGTTTCAAACGTTTCGTCTGTTCTAGAAAACATTCCAAAGGATTTAAGAGAATCGAATCTTTCAGTGATAATAACGATAGAAAGGTTAAGGTGTTAGGGATTATTTGGCAACCAGTTAGTGGCACATTTTGTTTTTCTGTTTATATGCAAAATATAGAAGGATTCACCAAACGAAGTATATTGTCAGAGATAGAAAGAATATTTGATGTCATGGTTTTTTATTTTTCCCCATGGGTTGGTTGGCACCGATAGTAGTTTATGCTAAAACTTTCTTGCAGGAATTGTGGAATCTGAAATTGGATTGGGATGATATTCTAGATGAAAACTTCAGTAAACGTTGGAAAATATTTTCATTCTGAGTTATTACTACTTTCATAAATAAAAATTCCGAGGTACACCCTGTCTTCAAACATTAATGACAATCAACTTCATGCATTTTGTGATGCCTCTGAAAAGGCTTATTGTGCAGTTATTTATCTTCGATCAGTTATGTCTGTGTCGTCTATAAATATTAGTCTTTTAACAGCAAAAACTAAAGTTGCTCCTATAAAGAGACAATCTATTCTAAGACTGGAATTATGTGCTGCTTTACTTTTATAAAATTTACTAGAAACAGTTAAATCGCATTTAGCGACGCCCATTTCAAGATCTTACACCTGGACTGATTCACATGTTGTGTTAGCATGAATCTCTTCAGAGCCATAACGTTGGCAGCCTTTCGTAGCCAATAGAGTATCCAAAATTCAAGAAATAATTCCAAAAGTAAAGTGAAATTTCGTTCCAGAAATCGACAACCCCGCTGATTGTGCCACGAGAGGACTTTTGCCTTCCGAATTTACTAATTGCAATCTGTGATTACAAGATCCTGCAATGCTAGGACAAACTATTGGCGATCGTCTTAATTTTAGTGTTAATAAAGAATTCATTTCTAATGAATTGGTTGTAAAAGAAGAAAAAAGTAACTATATAATAATAGTTACTCACGTTAACACAGTTTGGATATTATTTCTAAATTTTCTTCGTGGACCAAATTATGTCGTATTATTGCTTGGTGTTACAGATTTGTAAATAATTGCGTCAAATCAAAGCCAGAACGTACAAGAGGCCATTTTTCTAAAGAAGAAATTAACAAAGCCGTCAACACAATTATTAAAATTGTGCAAGTTGAATTTCTATCGAGCGTCTTTCTCTGGAAACTGATAATACTGGAGTCATAAGAGTTGGTGGATGATTGATCAATGCAGATATTCCTAAAGAGAAAACGTCCTATTATTATGCCAAAAAATCATTACGTAACAGAACTGATTATAAGTGACCTTAATGATCTGGATTCACTCACTCCAGGACATTTTTTAGTTGGAACAGCCTTATCAGCACTGCCTGAACCAGATTTGACATTGGAGAAAATTAGCTAGTTGGACCGCTGGAGAACAACCCAATGAATTTTTCATCAGTTTTGGTAGCGTTGAAGTTCAGAATACCTGACACGACTGCAACAAAGGCCTAAATGGTGTAAACTTAAACGAAATTTTCAATCAGGGGACCTTGTTTTAATCAAAAATGAAAATCTCCCGCCCTTACGTTGGAGACTAGGGCGCATAATCAAGATGTACCCAGGCAAGGACAAGAGAGTGAGAGTAGTATACCTACAACCTTCAGTTGGAGAACTGAAACGACCGATTTCCAAACTATGTGCTCTTCCTTTGAGTTGAAGACTAATTTTTTTCTATTTATATTAATTATTGAATCCCCTTGAAGGCTTCAAGGCTGTGGGTATGTTTGCTGCTAAAACCTTTAAGTTGGCAATTTTGAAACTCTCTAGCCTATTGGCAAGACTTTTTGTAATTGTTATTCACGGCAAAGTCATGCTAATTTTAAAAAGCCAATAAACTTATTCACCACGTCTTAAACAGTGTGTTTTTGTAACCAGCCGTGGCTTCTGTATTTTTTCGCGACGCAAGGCGGTTGAGTTCACTTATGTTAAAGATGTGACGATTCTATAAGGAAATCGAAGTTAAATAAACGAGTTTTATGTGCATGTGTGTGTGTATTTTTTTCTATACAGTCCACTGAGAATTTGCTTTAATAAGTTTCGAGTACGACCTCATATACAGTGTTGCTGGTAATATGGATCCCCAAAGTGCGTGCAATTTGGACTCCCTGTTACCGTCGTATTTTTCCAGACTCAGTCTATATTAGAGATGGGAGTTATTTAGGGTAACTGTTAAAAATCACCTGTTATCGAGTGTTCACTGTTCCAGGAACAGTATGCTCCTCTGGAACAGCTGTTATTTCAGTCACCGGTGACTAGGAACAGGAGTTACTTGAAGTAACGTTTAAAAATCACCGTTCTAGGAACATATTCCTCACTTTCTTCACACAGGAAACGCGTTGAGATAACGGGTTGTTACCATAACATCCGGCATAGTCAGTCAAGTTGACGTCAGGGCTCAGGCGCTGATTCCCTGTGTCACGTCTGATATTACGAGAAGTCGCATTTAGTTGCAATTTTTAAGCATAATTAATCGAAAAGCTTCCAGTTACTTGTGGTCCCTTTTTTACAATAAATGACAAGGAGGAAAAAAGTGCTACGTGTGATTTGTGTGACAAAAATTGAGTTACAAATCTTCCATAACGAACTTAAAAAAACATATTACAAGGAAGCATCCAAGCATAGATTTATTCACACATTCATCATCCACGTCACCCAACTCCTAAGAATGTGTGGTACTCCCATCATCAAGTTCTATCATACCTCAGAATGAGATCGACATCAACAGACCTTCTGAACAAATTTCTACAACGGAAGTAAGTTCGAACAAGCGGAGACCAACGCAGCATTATTTGTTAATTTGTTTATTTATTTCATTAACGGAATAGATTTTTTATCCATGTATATTAATTAGTACAAGTATTAATATTTTTACATTACTGAGCTTTACACATGAAAAATTCTGAATACATACATGTGTATAACTACATCAGCTGAGAATACGCATTTTGTTTATCATTATCCTATTTAATTAGTTCCACATTGTAACCTTCCAGTATGTTTTACCAATTAATTTACAGCAGTGTCAATATTTTTTGCTGTATTTCATTACTTAGAATTAGTTTTTTAAACTTTCTTTGATTTTTAATATCGTGTAATGTTTCAAATATCTAAAATTCAATATTTTAAAGCCTTACTTTTTCTCATTATTTTTGTACTTCATATGTGTGTATTTTTTTCCAAAGGATTTATTATTTTTATGGAGTTGACGCGACGCATTGTTACGGATTAAGCGTTGAAATGTGTTATCGTTAAGTTCCTCAATTTCCATATCCTGTGAAGCAACGCTTACGTTCCAGTCGCCGGTGACTGAAATCACCGCTGATTGGAACCTGTTACGTGATTGGAACAGGAACGTTGGAACAGGTTATTCAAAAGTAACAGTTTGGTCCATCACTAGTCTATATTGCAGCACGCTATGACCAAAATCAAGCTGAAAATGAACAGTCCCCCTCCACTTCACTCTAACTCTGCAAGAGGACAAACCAGGTGTGCGAAACGCCAACTATCTCTTCTGTGACTCAGCTGTTACTGATGCCTGCCATGAAGAACTATAGGTCATGTGTATGATGTGTCAATTATGGGTACATAGTGAATGTGCAGAAGCCGAGAAAGAAATTTATATTCGCGACTTTTGTAAATAATTTGTTTTTTCAATAGTAAAGTTCATTTTTGACAAACTGTGACCATTTCATGGGGGTCCATAATACCCGCACTTAAAAAAAATAGGTGATTTCTCTCTTTTTTTTTTGGTAATCGCATTATGGAGGTTACTGTATATATTCTAAAAATTATTAGTCCTGTTGTGGCCATAACTGATTAGCATATGCTACCAGCCATTCCCAAAACTTGGCGCAGTATAGCCCAGATGCTCTTGCGCCATAAAAAAGCCAAACAATCAATCAATCAATCAATCAATCATTCCCAAAACGCGTGAAATTAGTTTAAAATGTAGGCGCAGTATACAAAAAACAAAGTGAGGGTCCATATTACCCTCTTCTTCTCTATATAGCACTTGCGCAGGGCCGTAGTTAGGCGCTTTTTACAGAACGTCTCCGATAGTCACAGGGGAGCTTAGAATTTATTATTGCTTTGATGTATTTTATTAATATATTTAATAATACTAAATACGCGTATCTAAGCAAACGAATATATTTAATATTAATGAATAAATTTCTTAACAAAAATTTTGCATTGAAAACTTATAGCGGTATATTAAAATTTGTAATTTCCCTATTACGAACTATGGAGTAGACGAAGACTAAAACCGCTGTAAAAAACATGTTGCACACAAGGTCTACCATGAAAATCTGCTTTCACTACATTTCAACATCAAAGAACGATTTCCACTGCTGCATCATGGGCACCCATATGGGGGGGGGACAGGGGAATCTCGAACTCCCCACTAGCCGTTTAAAAATTTTATTTGCCCGAACCTGCTATGCATTTACTTTCAAAAGTTTTACAGTCACATTTTAAAATAAGGTACTTTTTAGCTCATTACTAATTGTCAAGCAGTATCAATTATTTTTGTAGCGTTTTGGTATCTTGTACATTCATTAAAATTTTTGACAGCTTTGAGAAGGAGGTAATAATTTTTCAGCCCCCCCCTAAAAGTACTCATATGGGCGCCCATGCTTCTGGTGTGTAAAATTTTATACAAAACAAAAAAGTTGAAACAAAATTCTACGATTATTTAGTTTGAGAAAAAATATTTTCTAGAATGGGCTTTTAATATTCGCAGAGGGAGGGGGCTACTGTCCTGCATTGGCGAAATTTGTAATCATAAAATTTTAATCACAAATAAGTTCTGCCATCTAGTGAGAAGAGTTGCAATGAGAGATGAGGTTGGTATACATAGTAGCGTATGTGAAACGCCAGGTCAGCGATTCAGCTGATATTCACTCCATAGAAGGTAACACGCTAAATTATAAAAAAAAACATCTAACTGATATAAACTTGTTTTAAACTTTTACTTTGTTGGATGATGATGATGAATTAAGCAAGGGAGGGGATTTGGGAAGGGTGGCCGCCGGAGACGGCGCTGTAATCCCAGACAAGTCGCTCAATCAGCAGCTGGAGGGGATGGGGGCATTTGAGAGTCGACCATACACAGCACACAAAGATGTGTGCTCGCATAGGTGTCGTCATTTAACGTGAACCGAAACCAGCTGCCGGAGAGGCCGCCGCGGAGAACGGCCCCAATTACCGGACCGGAGACACACCCGGGGCCGGCCGTGGACTTTACAGGAACCGGCCAACCCCGGAAAGGAAGGTGGGGAACGCCGCCACGGGTGCGGCTCAGAGACGGGAGGATCCAGATGGATCCAAGAGGTCGATCAGACCTGGTGGATGGACGTGACCTAAACGGCGGCGGGCGAGAAGGAGCTCCTCCCTAAGGTAGTGGTAGGCCGGACACCGCAAAAGAATGTGTTCCAGTGTTTCGTCAGCACCTTCCTGACACTGGAGACACACAGGCGACGGGAGTTGCCTAATGCGGTGGAGGTACTTGTTGGTGAATGCACAGCCAATTCTGAAACGATGCAGCCTGGTCTGTACACCCTACTTCATTGGAATTTTCAAACTTTCGCGATTTGGCCCATTTGCCAATTTAGTTTTAGTCACGCTATCTTTATTTATTGAAATTTTTAAACAACATTTCGTTGAATTTCCTCACATTATAATTTATTAAAAGCTTTGTTATCTGCTAGTTTAAAATTATAATACTATAAATTGTTGGCTTTGTAACTTTTTTTTAGCCTACAACAAACTCTTATAGCTTCTTTAATCAGTGGCATGCGATGACATTTTTCTGTAGGCAAGTAGCACATTTATTTTTGCTTTGTGTAGTTTACCTTGAAAGCTTCGTTGACTAAAATGTCTTGTCTTAAACTGTCCAAAATACAACAGAAATTCACACTAATGCTACTAGGTGGCAGCATTGCCGTTGACATAAGCGCTCTAAAATTGCTTCTCAGATTGAAATTATTTCGCGCTTATGAGGAAAAGGGCTCCAAAAAATTATTGAAGCTAGAGACTCGGATTGCGTGAAGATAGTCCTGAGTGTAATGGCGGATTCGTAAATCCTTAAAGTGGTGGGGGTGGGGATTTGTTTCCGATTCCTATTTTTATCGAAGTTTCTAGTATTTTCCATTTCATTTTCTATGATATAATTCCGGCTCAAGGGAAGGGGCGATGGCCCCATCGCCTTGATCCGCCGCCTTAGCATTACGAAAAAGACGGAAGTCCTCGCTATATGGATTATACTACCGTATACCGAATATTACAATCTTTGAAATTTATTTCAAACAATCCGTCAAAAATTTCTAAGAAATTTGAAAATTTCTATGAACCACACTGACTACCGCCATTTTTTTCCTAATGCGGGTAAGTCAGTCTTGCATAATTTGAACTGTATGATTATTTTTTAAAGAATTTTAGGACAACTTCATTGATTTTGTGCATAAAAACAAAGGATAAAAATAGTATCCACTACTTCTATACCTGCAGTACAATGATTTCTTCCTATAATCATTAATGATATTTAACAAAGGAAGTCTTATAACGTTTGTAATTTCTACCAACACAAACGAACATATATAAACGTTTCGTCAATTCAATTTTGGTGAATGCGAGTTTGTCTTTAAATTTTTTTTATTTTAATAAATTTATTTGACTTCTATTTATCTAATAAGATCACGATTGCTTGCAAACAAATCCAGATTGTTTAAAAGAATATGCCCCTCCTCCTCCTCCTCCTCCAATCACATCTCCAATGGTTTCTTTTATTTTTTTATCCCGGGATATTAGCTTCTATTGGTTTAGCTATTTTCCGTCGTCTGCTTGCGTGACCTCGTCGTGCAAATGTTCTAAACGCCTCAGAGCTCGCAGCTGATAAGCTAACTCAGACGGCAGACAGCCCTTTCAGAAGATGGGTCGTGTTCGCGAGTCTCGTAGTATTTGGGGCCTTGAGGAGCTGAAAGCCATACAACAGTTAGGTAAAGCTAGTCTTGCAGAGTTCTTAGGTACAGGGTTTCTTGTCCTCATAGGATGTGGATCTTGTATAAAACTTGGAAATTTTGATCCCAGTTGGATACAAATTGCATTTGCATTTGGTCTCACTTTGGCTGCAGCTGTCCAATTTACTGGCCCGACCAGTGGAGGGCATTTAAACCCAGCTGTCACAACGGCTTTACTAGTCACTGGTCATTGCTCGTGTTTGCGAGCACTTGTGTATATCGTGTCCCAATGTATTGGTGCTGTAGTAGGTGCTGCATTGCTTTGGGCTTTGACCAGTACTGCACATAGGGGCAACCTTGGATCCACGTTAGTCAACCCAAATTTGACTGCTTTTCAAGGGTGTGGAGTTGAGATTGTCATTACGTTTTTTCTTGTTATTACTGTGCTTGCTGCCACTGATGTAAATCGAATGGATTTTCTATCGATCCCTGTGCCGCTTGTTGTAGGACTTGCAGTAGTTGCTGGACACTGTTTTGCAGTAAGTGAATCCTAATTTAAATTTCAGTAAAACTGACAGTTTAATATAATACATTTATTTTTCAAACTAAATGCTGTAATCTCATTTTTAGATAATTTTCATTTTTAGCAAGCATTTATTTTCCTTACACACACACATTGGTTCATCATAACTTACATTAAGTTTTAATAATACAGTCGAACTTGGTTAAAACGAACACGCTTAAGGCGAATTAATTTTAAAACGAACCTTTTTCTAAAGCCCCATCAAATTGTGTGTGTATAGGAATCTCCATGCTATTTTTTCCTTCAACACGAACACGGTATGACGAAATACCGTTTACCACGACCTGATAATCAATGGCGCTTTTAAATTTTCTTCCGCTTAATGCGACCAAATCGCACTTTATAAGATCAGAACTTCTCGTTAACAATCTCAACAGACTGTAGTTGCTAGACTAAACATGAGGGAGTAGCGACTTTTATATTCAATTACTTAACAATATGTCCTGTTTGCATTTACATGAGAGAAGAACCGAAAAATATTTCTGTTATCATAAATTTGTTAGAAATAACATAAAAGAAGACATTATAACGGAAGATAGGGTTGAATTCGACATAACCGATGCATGAGCTTGTGGCGTTCTTCTCGATTCCGCTACATTTGATGAGTATGTCTCAATGAACGACAACATCATGATGTGCGGTGCTTTAACTGACGCTGAAATAATTGATACGGTTAACGGCACGATAGAACCCTTGTCGGGAAGTAATCACTATTTTTCAGCTACTGATTAAAACATTGGTAACTTTGCCACTTCGAACGAAAATCCTGTTAGTGTAATGGAGGCTTTTATTGCGTTGCAAACTGTGCGTCGTTTTGTGATGCAAGCGGTAAATTCTGGGGATTCTGTAGAAACTGTGGACAAACGATAATTTTTGGCGGCATTGTGCCGAGAGAAAACGAAAATAATCTGCACTTACTGAATTTTTTAAGTGTACTACTACAGTTTAAATTTTTTTCTAGACACAGTATGTAATCCAAAACAATTATTTATTAAACTATAATATATACATATAGCAGAACAAGGATTTTCGAATACATCTACTAGACATAATATCCACGTTAAAGGTGTGTATATATTGTTTTTGTTGCAAAATGTGTACGCTATGATAAAAATACTGATAAAATTTAATAAAATACAATAATAATTTAATATCATATAGGCAATAGCGAAATGTGTATATGATAACCAGACATTGGATAAATGATTTTGTAATACGACCCCCCCCCCAATCCTTTACGAATAATGCGAATTACTTTTAATACGAACATATTTTCTGTTCCCCTTGGTGTTCGTCTTAACGAGGTTCGACTGTATTTTATTTTATATAAATAAAAAATTACTTCATAATATATCTTAGTATATTTTATATATATTCATGTATTTATTCTATTGTATATGAATATGCAGTAATTTCATTTAATAACGTCGTTCAAATTAACGAAAATTTCTGTTTAACGACGTTTTCTCACTCACTTGAAAGTCGTTAACGGGAAAATTTACTGTAATTATTTATAATTATATATATATTAATCATTTGTGAATATATTAGTGAGATCTCTCTCTATATATATATTATATGAGTACAACGGTATCCAGTGACGTAACGGAAAATCCCGGGCCCCTCCCGCAATTTTTTGGGCCCCCTTATATGAAAATTAATTTGTATATGCATATATAAAAAAAATATAGATATAATAGTGTTGTGTCTTCTATAAGAAATTTACCAGCGATGCATTCCAATATTTTAAACAGAACACATGTCTATTAGTCACCGTTTCGTGAGGTAAGATTCTGGTACGAAGCGTATACTATAGCTTCAAAACTCGTCTAGATTTTATAATTTTCGGATGTTGAGTTCAATTTTAAAGGCAATGAAAACAGCTAAAGTAAATATGCGTAATGAGTTTGCCACAGTTGGAAACCGTTTATTTTATTTTATATTTTACCTAAAGATTAAAAAAAATCCTTATTAACTAAAAAATATAATATCTTTTACTTATAAATTTTATGAAAAATAAGCGACAACAAAAGGGAGCCTCCTTTTCCTGGAGGGCTCCCCCCCGTGTTGCGGGGGTTATCAATACGTCACTAACGGTATCCCATTTTCTTAACACTTAATGAAAGTTCATTTGTGTTAACCCAATTGGCGTGACTAGGGTGGCTTAGCTCCCCCCCCCTTCATTGGGCTGGAGCTATAGACCCTAGAACGTGAGGTTAATTTCGATAATGGTTGACCCAGGTGAAATTTTCAACCGATTTGTGTTTAAAATTGAATAAAATGTATTTTTTTTAAATCAAATTTGAAAAAATGTATTTACTATAAACTGTCATAACTATAACTCTTGCACTTTTTGAATACCGCCTTGGAGTCTGGTTTTCTGTGCATTTACTTACTATTTAGGAATATACCTTGGTATAAATATTGCAGAAAGGTTTTGAAACAACGTACAATGAATTCGTCGCTTATTTTTCTATCAGAAATCGCAACACGGAGTAATTATACTTTCATATAAAAGAAAAATAAGTTGAAATACTGAATGAAAAGAAACACACGTGTGAATGTAAACCTGAGCCCCTCATAACAAAATCTTTTCTCACGTGCAGATTCAACCAGCTGCTTATCGGGTTACTACATATAATCTCGCCAACTCATATAAATATAGATCCACATAAATATTTAACAGAATATAATGCTTCCTTTCATGGGCGCCAATAAGAAGGGCAGGAAGGTATTGAACCCCTCCCCCAGCCGTTGCTTAAAAATTTGATTTGCTCAATTCTCCTATGCGTTTATTTTCAAAAGTGTGCGTGTTTTACAGTCACATTTTAAAATAAGATACTTTTTAGCTCATTACGGATTGTCAAACAGTATTTATTATTTTGTAGTATTTGAGTACCTTGTGCATTTGATAAAATGTTTTGACATCCTTGAAGGAGAGAATGATTTTTCTTTACTCCATAAAATTACTCATATGGGCGCCATTGCCTTCTTTATACAAACCGTGGAAAGCACTGAAGCTTGTGCTTTAAGCAAGCAGAAATTTTTAATTTTATTGTGGTAGTGTGTTTTTATATTTGCGTTTTATGGCGCAAGGACAGCAAAGGTTGCGGTACGTCGGAACCTACAGTTTTGCGAGGAAATCGAACCTCTAGTGCCAAGGGAACTAAACCGTGGTGGATAGAAAAACAATGCCCTTTCCACGATACCACTGAAAGTCGAACCCTGGAAAAAAAAACTCATTGAACAAAAAACGTTTATTTTGATGTTCTTCACCTGTTACACATACTTGGCAGTTCCCAACTCTTTTCTAGTGTGTTAAAAAAAAGGCAGTTTTAGGCTTATTTTCACTACATAGTAACACAGATCAGGATTAAGAAACAAAATTCCGGATTTCTTTGTCTCTACTGTATTATTAGCTCAATCGCTTAAATTATGTATCAAAAATTGTATTTAATTCATGCAATTGGCTACGTAGCAACGTGATGGGCATAAACTGTAGTTACGCTCTACAGCCAAACCGCCCCTTTGCGGACATGCGCAAATATGCCTTATTTGGTGTTCCTAACAAGGGCGGATCCAGCGAGGGGCGATCGTCCCCCATTAGGGTTAAATAGGAAAAAAATAAAGACGATGAAGAATATCTTATGTTATTTGTTATGACTGTAATAAACAAAAGTATTACATTGGCGTCCAAAGTCTCCAAGTCTTGAAAATATGCAATCCAGACGTTTTTCCACGAATCTACAAGCTACTTGCCTTTCAAACTACGTTTTCAGTAAGTATTGCTTCAGCAGAACGTAGTTTTTTTAGTTTTTTTTTTGTTGTTGAAGCGCCGTCAAACTTGGCTTCGAACGCGGATGACAGAAGAGACTTTTAATACACATCCATAGAGACATTCATATTGATGTAAAAAAAGGTATTGACAAATTTTCAAAGAAACCAAGCTGGCTTGACTTTGCACTATTAACTTAAAGTTTCTTAGAAAGTTGCTTGTTATAAAAAAAGTAAAATAATTACGATGTTTTTGTAGTTTAAATTTAAACTTGTTCTATTAATTACATTGTAAATTATCGTTTTTGGTTATTGTATATGTCTCCTTTACTAGCTTATCCTTCTGTCATACTTGACTATAATATGCCTTAAACCATATAGTTTAATTAAAGAAAAGCCCAACTTTAATTCATTGTCTTAAATTAAATATTTTGGTGAAGATAAAGGAAGGCTAGTAATATAACAACATTTACCTAAACTATTTAACAGTCCAAAACTAAAAATTTTCCTGGTGAGGGCCCCCGTAATAACATCCTGGATCCGCCCTTTGTTTTGTATGCTATGGATTCTATGGGAAAAATGAGCATTCCTTAAACTGATGTTATATAAATAATATAATATAAATTATTAAAGAAGGATCTAAATTTCCTTTCATGCATACATTTAAAATTTAGATATTTATGGCGTAAGTTCCTTAAACAAATATGTATTTAATATATAATAATATTCATAAAATGTGGATAATTTTCAAAAAAAGTTCCCTGTTTCATTAAAAAAGCTTCAATTAAAATGGGAAAAAATCATTTAGGTGGAGGTGGGGGTGTGTGCGGTTTGTGAAGATTCTCGTATGAAAGTTCTAATTTCAATACATGAATCTGATTCAGATTAAAAAACAATTGATGTAAATTGATACATTTTCATTTTTTATAAAATGCGATTAAATCAAATAATTCACTTTAAAAAAATCCGATATGCTATATAAAATATATAGAAATCTATTGGGGAGGGAGCTTGTTAGTAATAATATAAAAAAAAATTAAAACTACTAAATCTGTATGTGCTTTATATTGTAAGTAAATCGTTCAAAAAACTTTGTTAGGATTCCATCCGCGGTAAACGAGACCAGTCGCTAATCCGGGGATTCGGAGGATGGACGCCTTTCGTGACGTCACAAACTAGTTTAACTAGCCTTGTATATTCTAGTGAGCCGTGGCCTCTCCTGCATGTAAAACAATTCTTGCTTCACTCACCATACTTTTTTTTTTTATTTCAGTGCGATTAATACATCCACAATGTTCAAGGAAACACTAGCATGAATGTGAAACTTCAAGTGATACAGCGTTTTGAATCTGCCGGGTCAGGTTGATGTCGATACGTCTTTGAATCTTAGTTGCGTCGACGATCAGAACAATTATTTTACTAGATATTTTTCATTATAAGCTTTGTTATTATTCATTATTCTGTGCTTCATACTCACGCACATTGTACACATAAAATACTGTATCATACATATAAGGTTGGATTTTTTTTAACACTAATTCGCATAGCGCTTCGCTTATTTCCAAGGGACGCTTCCTCCGCGAAGTTTGAGTGCAATTAATTTTAAACAATTACATTTCATCTCTATTTTTTAAATTAAATTGTGCTCAACGAGCCTATATTTTAATAGAGGTACGAATGGGTGTTCATAAATGTATCAGGAGCCTGATCCAGGAGGGGCGCAATGGGCGCGCCCCACCGAAAAATAATAAATTTACACTTATTGGAGCTCTTTACATTGGTTTTCAAGCTTCGCGTTCCCTCACCCGAAATATTTTCTGGATCCGCCTTTACGAGAATTCGTCGTCCGATTTTTTAAAAAATTACACACCTGAAAGAGGTCGTTAAATGAATAATAATGGCGCAAAAAAATTTTTCGGCTCATGTCTGTAAGCAAAGATATGGCCTTTTGAAATTTCTCAAGTTTTTGAAAAATTTAGTAGATTGTACTGAAATTATATCGTTGCCATATGAGCAATAAACAAGTGGGTATGTATAATTACTAGATGGAAAAGCACTAGCGCTATTTCCTTACTATAGCGGCCCCCCAAATTGTCACCAAGATTATCGCCAATATTTATCGCCACGGTAGTGATGAATCGCCAAGGTATGTCGCCAAAATACTGTTGAAATCTCGCCAAAATCTGGTGTCTTCTGTAAAATTTGTGCTGCGATTCTCGCATTCGCGTTGTTTCTTTTTGAATATTCTTTGCTTTTTTTTTTTGTTTTTTTGGAACATGCAAATAATAATCCTTAATTTACCGAATAAAGAGGTGGTTGCCATATAATTTTTTCATGAAAGAGGGCTTTTACCTACGAAACAAGTGCGCAAAAATGCCCATAACCTACTGATTCAGGCAGCGCACATCGAATGTGATCGGAATGATGGATCACGAGTCGCGCGAAGCGACGAGCGGCGTGTCTCCCCCCAGTTCGGTTCCTATGATTCAGGTAAGTGTACTAATTGCATGAAAAATACTAATTGCAATATAATATTGATTCACTCTTTTACTGATTCACAAACACCTTGGCGATTTCATAAGCATATCTTGGCGCCCTAGGCAATCTTGGTGATTTTGGCATAATCCTAAAGTCACCAAATGATCTCGGGGGTCGCTATAATAAGGAAGTACCGCACTAGCATACGCAGGATTTGATTTCGGTGGGGGTTAAACTTCGATTTTTTTTTTTTTTTTTTTTTGTTATGGGGAGTCCTGAATATCTTGAATGACCTTTACCTTTTCAATGTTAGCTTTTTCATTTCGAAGGCGGCAGTAGCACCATCAGCCCCTCCCCTTACCTCGATACGACCTTGTTGACTAGGTAACTATTGGACATTTCAATGGTCAATCTTTTAATTATAACAACAATGGTGAAAAAGTGTTTTCCTATAGTCTTGAAGCACGAATTTTTTTAAAATGTCAGGAGACCGCTGCTTTCGGCGCATCAATAAGCCTAAATCAACCCCAAAAAAAAACATACCCCAACGGCCAGCTATAAATAATAGGGGAGTTTAACATTTTAACAACCATTATTCAATCAGTGTCCGATTTTCATTAACTTAGGTTTGTTTTATACCGAAGTGCGAGCTGTTAATATTTTCATTTATTAATACCAAGATTTTTTCTATTTTGCGCAACGATATATGCATAAATGTTTATCAGAAGTGGGGACTTCTGATAACCTCTGTGTGGCGTTTCACGCCTAACTCTAAACAAGTGCAAATGTTAGAAATTAATATTATTTAACATTTTATTCATGAAGTCGTTTCATAGTGGCGTGTGTCTTTGTATTTTTAACGTATTGACCCGCCAAAAGCGCCCATATCCTGACATTTTCCAAAAACCTATGCTTCTCGACTATTGGAAAACCCTTTTACACCATTGCTGTTATAATTAAAAAATTGGCTATTGAAATGTTCAACAGTTCTCTTTGTTAATAAGAGGGTGTCCCCCATCTATCAGGACGGGGCACCCCCCTCATTGGAACATTCAACTTCGTCGATACCTGAATAATGATGAACTTCCGCATCGCTAGATTGGGCGTGTTGGTGTGGGCGCACAGAACATTTGTAGAGGGTGCAGGAAACTTGGTGAGTTTGCGATTATTTTCACACGTCACTCATATTTGTACGTGTAATACTTTTGAAAATGAATGAATCTTTTGTAGTAACCCTGTATTTCGATGCAAAGGAAATACGTGGCCAGATCAACGTGAACTTCGAACCTACTTTCGTCGCATTTTCTTATCTCAATCGTTCTATTCAATGTTTTTGGCATTACACTGAAAGATAAAAAAAAAAAAAAGGAAAAAGAAAGAAAAGCAGGTAAGAATATCTCGTTTTCCACGTGATTTCGTTTGCAGAACTGATAATCGGAAACAGTGTGGAGTGTTAACTTAAAGACTTAGTATGTCGTAAATAAAAAATATTTCTGAATAATCCGAGTCACGCAATTCAGCTGGCTAAAGAACCTAATCTTTGATAGTTGATATCTTGGTACAGAACAGTAAACCATGAATTTTTTACCTACTGATATAAAGCACGAAGGTTTTTTCCTCCTCCTAGGTTGATTTCTTTTTCAATTGACTTTAGCAAGTAGTTGGCAAGCGTTTCTACCCAAACGCGAGTTTAAAACTTCGTTGAGAAAAAACGGGTGTGGCTTTATACGCCATGTTTGTTGTGTGTAAATATTACATCAACTTATTAATAAAGGAGAACTGAGCAGCATGTGTTAAACTTCTGAAATATAATGTCAAACTACGGTTAAGAAATTAGCTTTTTACTCCTTTAGAATTGAGTTTTGAACGATGTTTGAAAAAGTCTTAAAAAAAAGAACTTCGTCCTCCTATTCAAAGATATATGCAACTGTGAGTACACCAGCAGCAGTTTTGTGTTTAGTTTTTCACATTATTTCAATTGAAAGAAAATGAACTCATTGCATTAAGATCAAAGAATATAAATAAGGTTTTATTTTCCATTTTTACAACGTAATTGTATTTATTACAGTTCTTAAAAATTTCCATGCCGCCTCCCCCTCCAATTACATGAATGAATATAAATACGTATATTTTTTCCTATTGTTTTGCTTTGAACTAACTTTCTGAGTTGGGTTCGAATCCTAGTGACCTTCGTATGTAACCATGTCGTTGTCCACAGGTGACGTTAAGTCGATGGTTTCGTCGTGTAATCTTTAAGTAAAAACCCCACAGAAATAAATGTTTGTGGAGAAATATATGACTCAAGTTGATGGAACAACCGTGTGCTACGCTTATAATGAGTCTGAAACCTGGTTTCTATGAATTCCCGCACCTAGTCATTTAATTCTGAAAAGCCCTATTTTCTGAAATTCTCAAATGTATCTTTATCACATTGGCGTACGCAGGGGAGTGTTGATGGGGTTGTAACCCCCCATTGCAATGAAATTTTGTATATTTAACATAGGAATATGTGAGTTGTAGCTCTGTAACCCCCATGGAGCCTATAATCCCCCTTACGACCATCCTGCGTACGCTTATGCTTTATCATAATATATACAAAGCATTTTTCAAGTCTTTACCTTACAAATCGTCATTATTTATTTGATCATAGTAAATGTTTACCCGAAAGCTATGTAAAATACTAAAAGAAACAATTTACTACATCTTTAGCTTTAATTTTTGATTTTCAAGTCCACTCTTAGCTTCATTGTTTATTATGATGCAGTGGTTCCAATTGTTCAAGAAAGTTAAGACTTTATAGTGTAAATAATTCTTTCAAGAAGTAACTTACATTGGCAATGCATAATTTTATTTTCCAAGGCAATATTTCCTTTCACCACGATTTTAAGTGGTTAACACCCAAGGCTTCCAGGGCAGCATTTTTGTAATTTTTTGACAATTCAAGGTTGTCAGAACTAGACACTACGTAATCGTAATTAAGTTACAATATTTGCGCCTAACTGGAGAATAGAAAGAGAAAATGTGCTAAAATTAAATTCCATGTCGGTTATCTGTTACCAACAAATAAAATAATTTAAATCGCAATAAAAAAATAGTTTTTGCTGCAGAACTTGGGGGTGCGATTGCGCCCTCTCACGCCCCCTATTCCCGTCCCTGTTGTAATCGATTACATTTTCGCGTAATCACATCTGTAATTGTAATCGAATGTTTTGAAGTAGCTGTAATCTGCAATATAATCATAATCACATTTTTAAATTTCATTTAATCATAATAGTAATCATTTTTTGAAATTCTTAGGTAGTCGTAATCATAATCGCCATGATTATAATCGTAATCGAACTGATTATTTCTGATTACAAATAATCGTAATTGTAATCTGTAATCGTAATTGTAATCATGCTTTTTTGTGTATATTCATAATCGTAGTCGTAATCGAAAAATGAAAATTGACTGTAATCGTAGTCAAAATAATGATCCAAATTTTGATACTTAGGTAATTGTAATCGTAATCATATTCCTACAATGGTAATCGTAATTGTAATCATACGACTCTAATCGTTCCCAAGTCTGTCAGAACATTATATCTCATTATATACCCACCCTATCGAAAATTATAAACGCACTACCCCGGACCACTAACCACTGATAATTGTGCTATCCCTGAAAAACGCAATAATAGCCCAGAAAACATGAATACGAAGATAAGCACTTCAGTTCATACGAAGTAGTCGTTGGTTTGATACAAGCCGGAACGAAGTCTCTTTTTTTTTTTTTTTACGACCCACCAAATCTTGTGACGCTGGGTCATATATAATTTTATTGTAGGCATAAAACGCGGTTTGGCAGAACGTCATATCTTACACAACTTTTTTTTTTTTAATTTCATATTTGTGGTTTCTTCCTCGTCTCCGCTACTTGATACAAATTAGACTGATAACACAATAGATTTTGGCACCCACGTATAAATAGCTCAAACTAGAGCTTTTTTGTTTTAGGAGAAAAAAAACCGCCGTTCCCATCCTGGATTCGAAATAGGATCCCTTCGTTGAGCCCGGAGTGTCTCGCCCTGATGGCTTTGTGTGTTGACCATATTTGGCAATTGTGTTATCCCTGCGGAGGGTAATAATACCTTAACACCTTTACATACGGAGAAAGAGAGCGTTGTTTCCTGTCCTCATTCGTCTAGCGGTCCAAGACACTCCGGGCTAAACGGAGGGACCCTGGTTCGAATCCAGGATGGGGAAAGCGTCTCTTTTTCTCCAAAAACGAATAAAGCTCTAGTTTGAGCTATTTA
>QLNU02015360.1:138098334-138109551 GCA_006491805.2 Dysdera silvatica
GCCGCAACACGACGTGGCATGGACTCGACTAATGTCTGAAGGTATCCTGGAGACAATTCACACCAGGAATCCTGCAGGGCAGTCCACAAATCCATAGGAGTGCGAGGTGTTGGAGATCTCTTCTGAACAGCACGTTGCAAGGCATCCCAGATATGCTCGATAATGTTCATGTCTGGCGATTTAGGTGGCCAATGGAAGTGTCTAAAGTCAGAAGAGTGTTCCTGGAGCCACTCGGTAGCAACTCTCGATGTGTGGGGTGTCGCATTATCATGCTGAAATTGTCCAAGTCCGTCGGAATGCACAATGGACATGAATGGGTGTAGGTGATCGGACATGATGCTTACGTACCTGTCAGAGTTGTCTCTAGACGTATCAGGGGTCCCATATCACGCCAACTGCACACGCCCCATACCATCACAGAAGCTCCACCAGCTTGAACAGTCCCCTGTTGACATGTAGGGTCCATGGATTCATGAGGTTGTCTCCATACCCGTACACGTCCATCCGCCTGATGCAATTGGAAACGAGACTCGTCAGACCAGGCAACGTGTTTCCAGTCATCAACAGTCCAATGGCGGTGTTGGCGGACCCAGACGAGGCGTAAAGCTTTGTGCCGTGCAGTCAACAATGGTACACGAGTGGGCCTTCGGCTCCGAAAGCCCATATCAATGATGGTTCGTTGAACAGTTCGCACGCTGACACTTGTTGATGCCCCAGCATTGAAATCCGCGGCAATTTGAGGAAGTGTTGCACGTCTATCTCGTTTAACGATTCTCGTCAGTCGTCGAAGGTCCCGTTCTTTCAAGGTCTTTTTCCGGCCGCACCGCTGTCGGAGATTTGATGTTTTACCGGATTCCTGATATTCACGGTATACCCGTGAAATGGTCGTACGCGAAAATCCAAATTTTGTCGCTATCTCGGAGATGCTATGTCCCATCTCTCTTGTGCCGACTATAACGCCACGTTCAAAATCACTTAAATCTTGATAACCTGCCATTGTAGCGGCAAGAACCGATCTAACAGCTTTGCCAGACATCTCTTGTCTTATTTGCAATATTGTCCCATATAAATTTTCCTTACTGATACATATATTGAAACAACGAACTTCAAAGACATATCATAATCTATTGACTAAATATTGCACAAGGGCTACAATCTTAAAGTGCCCATTTCATTTTATTTTATATAGGCGCTGCCGACCGCATCGCGTTACGCTGATTGGTTGCAAAGCTCCGTTATTTGCATACGCACGCCTGTACCAGTTTTTCTGGCACTTCAGTGTACAAGAGGCTTAACTTTCATTTGAATAAATAAAATATGTTGTGAGAGAAAGAGGTGGTGTTCTTATCAGTCAGCACTTCACTTCTTTTAAATCATATGCAGGGTCTGCGTAATAAATCCTATTATTAGTATAGCGGACATTTGTTTTATTATAGAGGAACGGAAACTGGAAGAACAAGTGGTGTTGGCTTCTTAATCAACAAAAGAATTAAAGACTGTCTTCTGGAAGTTGAAAGTACATCAGATCGAGCAGCGAGGCTTGTTGTTCAACTAACCCAGCGATACCAACTTCAAATAGTACAGGTATATGCACCAACATCAAGCCATACCGACGAAGAGGTTGAAGAATTTTATGAAGAAATCAAAGAGTTACACACCAAAGGGAAACAACATATCAAGCTCATCATGGGGGATTTCAATGCAAGAATTGGACAACAGGAACAAGGAGAGACATCGGTTGGTAAATACGGATATGGGGAAAGGAATGAACGTGGCGATCAACTCATCGAATTTGCAGAAGCTGAAAATCTTAGCATCATGAATTCATTTTTTAAGAAGAAACCGCAAAGAAAATGGACATGGAAACACCCAAATGGGGGAACTAGTGAAATTGACTATATCCTGGCAAACAAGAAATCAATTATTGAAGATTGCAGTGTACTGAACAGATTTAATACTGGAAGTGATCATCGAATGGTGAGATGTAAAGTGCACTTAAATACTAAATTAGAACGACAGAAGCTCATTAGGAAACAAGTAAGTAAGAGGGTGGATTTAAAGAAATTAAAAGAAAATACCGAGGCATTCAAGTTGGAATTAAAAAATCGCTTTTCTGCACTGGAAGGACTTATTGATGAAAGTGATATCTCAGAAGCAAATGAAAACATTGTTAAGACAATAGTTGAAACTGCTGGGGAAATTGGTGGTGTAACCTGTAAAAAGCACAATAGCAAATTATCTGAGAAGACGAAACAGCTCATGAAAAGGCGAAGAGATATGAAGGTGGACAATCAAAATACCAGTTCCAGGATTGAGTACATAGAACTTTGTAAAACTCTGCGCAAAAGCATGAAAGAAGACATAAGAAAATTCAACTGTGAGCTAGTAAGGAAAGCCATTGAAAATAACAAGAGCCTTAGGGTTGTTAAAGGAAGTTTATCTGTTGGGAAGAAACACATCATTGCATTAAAAGGAGAGGATGGCACCGTAACAAGAAATAGGGAAGAAATACTTAGAAGAGTTGAAGAATTCTACAAAAATCTATACGAAAGTAACAGTGGATTAAACGAAGACATTGAAATAGTCGAAGGAACAGCTCCTAAAATCTTAAAAGAAGAAGTTTCATTTGCAATAAAAAGTATGAAGAAAGGAAGAGCCCCTGGTGATGATGGTATTACATTAGATATCCTAAAAGAAGCTGGAGAATATGTAGAAGACATACTTGCAAAATTCTTTACCAAATGTCTTAACAGCGGTAACATACCAAACCAATGGGATTCTGCAACAGTAATTCTTTTGCATAAAAAAGGTGATAAAGAGGATTTGAAAAATTACCGACCAATTAGCTTGTTACCTGCTATTTATAAAATCTTCACAAAAGTGCTAACACATCGCCTGCAGAAAAAATTAGATGCAGCTCAACCAAGAGAACAAGCTGGATTTCGAAGTGGATTCAGTACAGTGGACCATATTCAAGTATTAAGAGAATTAATTGAAAGAACACATGAATATGAACTTCCATTGTGTGTGGCATTTATTGACTATGAGAAGGCCTTTGACTCTATTAAAACATCAGCAGTCATCAACTCTTTAAGATCAACAGACATTGAGGATGTGTACATTGACATGGTGAAACGTGTGTATAAAAATGCAAGTGCAAAATTTCGGTTACATAAAGATACCAAAACTATCAAAATTGGTAAAGGTGTGAGGCAGGGAGATACCATTTCTCCAAAACTTTTTACTTCAGCTTTACAGATGATTTTTCAGCAGATAAATTGGAATAACAAGGGAATAAAAATAAATGGTGAATATTTAAATCATTTGCGGTTTGCTGATGACATTGTTATTTTTTCAACGAACCCATTAGAACTCCAAGACATGGTACAGGAGCTCTCAACTAGAAGTAAAGAAGTTGGACTCAAGATGAACCTACAAAAAACTAAGATCATGTTCAATAATTTCGTAGAGGAAACAAAAATACAAGTTGACAACATTGAGCTAGAAATTGCTGATTCATATATTTACCTTGGCCAGCTGATTTCAATGGATGGCAACATTATGAAAGAACTCAACAGACGTATTAAACTTGGCTGGAGTGCATTTGGAAGAAACAGTTTTATCCTGAAGGGGAAATTGCCTTTGTGTCTAAAAAGAAAGGTCTTCAACCAGTGTGTATTGCCAGTCCTCTCTTATGGATCAGAGACATGGAGTCTAACAGTTGGAGCAATACGAAAGTTACAGACAACGCAAAGGAGCATGGAGAGGTGCATGCTTGGAATAACTAGGAGAGATCGAAAAAGAAACACTTGGGTGAGAGAGCAAACTAGAGTAGAGGACATCATTGTTAAAGTAAAAGGGCTGAAATGGCGATGGGCTGGGCATATTGCAAGAAGAACTGATCAACGATGGACAACAGAAATTCTGAACTGGATTCCAAGAGACCACCGAAGACCTAGAAAACGTCCTCAAACTAGATGGGTGGATGAAATAAGAAAACAGGTTGGGGTGACGTGGAAGCGAATTGCTCAGGATAGACTTGTGTGGAAAGCATTTGGAGAGACCTTCATCCAGCAGTGGATAGATAATGGTTGAATATGATGATTAGTATAAACTAGCCAATGAGACAATTACGAAGAAGAAAATTGCTGTAGCAGAAGGTATAAATTATATATCAGGGGTTTTCGAATTGTGCATCGCGGATTTCGATCAAGTGGCGTCGCAACGTTAACTAACATTTGACATGACACGTTACGTGAAAATCTTATAACGTTTGTTTTGAACGTTTTTGTATAGTTGGAATTCGTCAACAAATTAAGAGAGGTGAAGGGAGTCATGGGTCAAAAAGTTTGAAAACTCTTACTACAGGGTGTTCCGAAAAGAGCGGATCAAAAGTATATAGCCGTGATCCTTGTGCAAAATGGACCATAATGGCCCTTTACATGGGGGGTCGGAAATGAATATCCACGGAGTTATGCATACTTTTATTTCACAGAGGCGGGATCTATAATGACCAATTGCACTTACAAACCAAGCAATTTCCCTCTACGGAATTTCAACTCCGGAGCGGGGTTGCTAAATTGCCTTGTCAAACAGGTTTACAGGCGTGTTGGCATTTTTTGTGGTTGCTGAGATTGGCGACTTGATTTTATAATTAGCGCAATTTCATAAAGATTTTAAGGCTCCTACGTAGGGCTGGCAACTTTCCTCAGTGGTGCACTACAAGCATAGGGGCCCTCCAAGATCAATGTGGACCCTCTTGGTTCAAAAGCAAGAAGTTTAGTTTGAAAAATAAAATTATCAAGACTCGCATCACCGATTAAAGAAGTTTACCGAAGGAGTGTTTCAATTTTTGCTACGAAGGGCAGGGCAGGCAATAGGGGGAAGGGGGGATTGCACAGGGACCCGGTGCGGCCAAGGGAGCCCGGTACTAAAAGGAATAAACCCTCCGCCCAGCCTACGTTAGCAAGATCCGTACACGAATGCCTTACCAACTGCGTTACTGGGACCCACCCGTTGCAGTTTAAAATTACTTTGCGTACTTTCATACAAATCGCACACCATCCCCACCTCTGGGATTCGCACTGTATCCATCAATGCCCTCCACCTGCCAATCATAAACTTTTATGCTCCGAAGATTCCTTTATTTTCGCTCATGTTTTACCGTCTAAGAATTCAAAAGTCCGTCCTGTAGATAAATAATAAATAGCTTGATAATAAAAGTTAGTATCTAAAAATTACCCTCGATCCAGTAACGTACCCAGAAAATTCCTAAAAGGGGTTGGTTCGAATGAGAAGGTTTACCTCTATATCATAGCTTTCGGTAGATCTATTCAGGGGTGGACTGGGCGGCCAGCCAACCGCCCCCCCCCGTCCGGAGCGCCTTCATAAGCCACCGAACTTGCGCTCTCATGAGCTATAGGACTCGTGCCCTCCTATAATCCAAGCTATGCGCCCTTTGAGAGAACCCAGTCCGCCCCTGCACCTAGTGTTAATATTCTCCCAATTGCGGGAGATTATGGCCCACATGAATCCCTCTCCCGTACGCTTATGTCTTGATCGATTTCGAATTATGACTATGGGCGCCGTCATGGTGGCCTGGTCGCAAGGCTTATATTTACATTTACCATGGAAAAAATTTAATAGGGAGAGTTCAAGTACAGGGTGATACAGAAAGGACTGACGTTTTTTAAAAAATCACAAAATGTTTAATTTTTTTTTCAAAAAGAAATTTATTGACATACTTCAGTTCGTATTGAAAGAGCATTTGACAAAATCAAGTGTCGAACAAATATTTCCCATGTGGTGTCCGTTATGCGTCTGCTGCATTTCTGAAAGTGTTTTTGGAAGTTGCAAAGCTTGTCTGACGCTTTCCACATTTTCAGGGGTACGTACCGTTCGTGTATCCCCCGACGGTCTTTGCTCATTAGTGTATCTCGTGTACGAAGTGCTGAAACCCAACGCAGGATAGTGTTACGAACGGGAACAGCTTGATTTCTATGAATATTGAAATGGAGACGAAACTCACGCGGAACTGCCGTGATAGACTCGTTATTCTTGACGAAACAGTCCTACGCTACGCAAAAACGTGGTGTTCTATCGTTCACGGCTTCAACTGAAAAAAAAAATGCTACAACTTCACAAACCTAACACCACCTAATGCTCATCTCTCACTTCACTTGGTGGTGAGTTCTAGCCATTTCAAAAACGTCCGTCGTTTCTGCCTCACCCTGTATTGTGTAAGCACCTTCGAGGGAGGATAAATGGTCAAAAAGTCAATGGTTCGGTTCGTAAATAGCTTGCCAAAAATTCGCCATTCTCGCCAAAATTTAGGAAATTAAATTAAAGAGGCGAGCCAGTCTTTTAAATACAATTTTCATTGGCTCGAAATTGTTAACTCCCACATTCCAGAGACGCACGGCGAATAAAAAACCTTTTTTTTTGATAATACAGCCCAGTTGCTGTTTATTGGACAAATATGTTCAATATAGGAGTAACTTTCGTTTTTTATCCAATTATGCTTTATTTGTTTATAGTCATAACTCCGTGGGTATTCATTTCCGACCTCCCATGTAAAGGGCCATTATGGTCCATTCTGCACAAGGATCACGGCTATATACTTTTGATCCGGTGTTTTCGGAACACCCTGTAGTGATAAAGAGAGCCACTTTTCTCGTTAGTGACGAGTTGGTATTAAACGTCTCGTTCCCTTATTTTAGTTTCTCGCAGTTAATACATATAGGCGTACTGCTTTTTTATTTGAGTAATAATTATATTTGGCAGGAAAAAACTTTAAAAAAAAAAAAAAAAGAAGACTGCCATTCCGGAATTAATCTCGGCACCTTTATTTAGTGTCATAAAGCCACTTTCATTGTTTATATCCATCAAACCTCCAGCTATTACACGTCTTGTTCCTTTATTTTAGAGTTTCTCAGTTAATATATATTCTGATTTCGTTTATGATAGTAAATAGATTCATTCTAGCATGGCAAACTTGTTTGTTTTCTATTGTTAAAAAAAGAAACGGAAAGACGATGATTCTTGCGATCACCGAAATCGAACTCAAGATCCTTTATAGTGTCGAAAAACTAGTTTCAGTAATAATTGTCAGCAATTAAGCGTCTTGTTCTTTTATTTTAGTGTTTCTCCATTAAATGTGTTTTATGTTGATTCATATGGGGAATAGCTTCATTTGTTAAAGCAAACTTATGTGTAAAACGTCGGACTAGGAATCGTATCTAGTGGCGTAAAGCCATATTTAATGACAATCTTAATATAACCGCAACATTATTGATGTGAGGAATGTCTTCAGTTGGTAGGGCAAACCTATTTTTTTAAAGAAAAGAAAAAACGATGTTCGCATTCCCGGAACCAAACTCATGACCCTATATAGCCTGACAGAGCTTTCAAATTGTGCTCCGCGGCTTTTGGGGCTTCGTAGGGTGCGGTCAAAGGTATCACGACGTTGATTAACATTTTAGATGACATTTTGTATGAAAATGTTTATAACATATGCTTTGAACATTTCTGTATATTTGGGAGTCGTCGACAATATATGAAAGGTGAAATGGATCAAAGAAGCTTAAGAACCCCTGAATTATAGTGTTCTGAATATGTCTAGATTCGATCGTGTTTAAACAGTTTAATACTTGGAAAACATTAAAAATCTTCATGATTAGCATTTCTACCAACTTGGACAATCTTTCTCCGTCAAATGAAGTAAAAAGTAATATTTTCTCATAACTGAATAGACATTTGGCGTTAAACAAAACGATGTATTTTACTACCCAATGGGGTGTTTAGGACCTCTGAGCCCCCCCCCCTTTCCTACACCACCGATTTTTTAGTAGATACTCGTTCAATGCTTTCGGTAAGGAAGTTCATATTCGCATTCTAATATGATCCGGCCTTAAGAGAGAAAACAATGCAAATGGTAGATATTGGACATGTAAAAAGATGCGCATATTTTTTTTATGTATGTATGGGACATAGGCCTAATTTGGGGTTAAATATAGCGTAAACGGGGGGGGGGCAAAAAATAACAAAAAACCCAAAATTGTATGGGGAAAAGTACGATTTTGCTTCCTTTCTAAAAAAAACTGGGGGGCAAGTGCCTCCTGGCCCTTGCCAGATTACGCCCACGACATGGGGTATATACAAAGATATCGGACTACTTACAAAACAGATAATATCTTAATGTATATATTTCGCGCGAAAAAAAAAACGGTTAGGAAAGACGCCCTTCCCTCTACTGAAATGAAACAAGCCGTCTGTGACGTCGGCTCCCTTAAATTCTAACGGGACTGATGGACAATTTTCCGAGAACGGACTATACCACTACTTGAAAGGCAGTAGAAACACACATTTGCACCTTGAACCCCATTACTTTTAACGGCAGCCATATAACACCAATCAACACTTCGAGATAAAAGTTTGGCAATTTTTGAAAAACAGACTGACAAGGGAACTACCCCGAGTGGGAGTCCTAACTGAGAATTGAGACATATTGCAATTTATAGATTTTAGACCCCTAATTACGAATCCAAAGTCCTTTTTCTGCGAAATCCATATATAAATTTTTAATTAGCGACCAAAGTTTTCAAAATTGGCCAAGATTCAGCGGTTTGGTGAAATATTTATAAGAATTGGCGATGCTTTTATTATCATTTCAAAAATTGTTTGCTTTTTCCGTAGAAAATGGGGTTTTAAAACAAAATACATGCTTTTTCTGAAAGCAAGCAGAATTTACATTTTAGATAAATTAAACTTCAAGTGCACTTTCTCTATTTATAAAAAATAATACCACAAAATTTAAAAATTTGTATAATGTGCATACGATGTGAAAATCGAAAGTAAAAATTTAAATATGGGTTTGTTTCTAGCAGAATTAATAAAAAAAAAAGGGAACAATACTATCATAAAAATGGTATTGAACAAAAAATGTTCAAAACATAACATTTGGTTACAGTGAGTGCATTTTAAAAACCGAGTGACTCTTACATAATGAAATATTACAATGAATATTATTAACTGCCAGGGAGAGGGTTTCTACATTGTTAAATGTTTTAGGATCGTTATCTGAATAATTGCACTTATATCAGGAACATTGTAACACTGGGCGATATTGTTCAGATTGAAGTTGGTTATATATTATTAAAGAGTGCATTTTTAGTATTTCATTTCTATTTTTTATATCAATTTTCATATATCAGCAAGGGCGATTTAGTTTGTAACTTTTTTAACGAACTTTTTAAACTGCCTGAAAAAATATACATCGAGTGGTTGAGTAAGTGATGTTGTTTTAGGAAGTATTTGTAAAGTAATGCAATCGCTAAGAAGATCTTCGTATATGCTTAGATCTGTGCACCCTGTCTAGGAATCTAACATGATACAAGAAGGTGGTCGCAAAATAAGAAGAATGTAATTATTCAGCCATTCTTTCATTTGTAGTTCATCCATTTTTCCTGATTTTGAAGAAGTGATACGTAAATTTGAAGGCCGAAATAACCTTTTTTTAATGGTCGGACCGAAATTTTCATTCTTTTCTTTTAAGCGTATTAGTAACTTGCCTTTTAATTCTCCACGCATTGACAGCGTTGGCATAATTGTATATGAATATGTTAATGAACACTCTGATGGAATTGCTGAAATGGTTTGTTTTTCCCCTTTAAAAGACAACAACCTTTCATTTTCTATGAAATAGTGAAATTCACTCTGATCGGAATGCAATACTTGACCAGGATCGAGAGTTAATGTCGAATCTCTCAATTTTTGATATAAATTCTACATCAGTATTTTTAATTTCCTCAATATTATGGATATGTGCTGTGGTCAAGTATTTTGTGATTTTTCAAGGAACAATTCCAGCTGTCTTTGTAAAATTTTGGATGAAACGATAACTGCTTTTCAAATTTATTAAATTTAATTCTTTAGCTTTATTGAAGGCCCAACTTTTTAAATCCACGTTATGAATTGACAGTTTCTCGCATTCTTAAAATTTTGAAACACTGAAGCCGTAATTATTTTGTATTTTCGATTATTCGTCTTCAATAAAGTTTTTTTTAATTTAAATATATAACTAGGATGTTTAACTTTAGGTTAACGAGCTTTGGTTTGAAGAAATTTTTGTTTTTTACAAGAATCATAATAATCAACTTTTTTTCATGCTTTCCAAAGTAAATTCATTTACCAAAGCATCATCATCATTACAAAAATCATCATTACTATATTTGTGGCGCTAAATAAAAAATTAACGACGGACCATAAACAAACAATAAAATTATATATGTTTATTTCTAATTTTCTCCGCGTTAATGGGAGAATGGTGTTGGCTGATGAAATCATCGCTTTAAAGAATTGCAATGAGGCCGACGCAGTCGGCGCCTGAATTACAACTGGTTTATACAACAAATTTCCGCGAGGTGGCGGTGCGGAGCATGAAAATGGCAGAACTGTTCTATAAGACTTAACACTATAATCAAATTCATACGCGCGATTACCATAATTTGTTCGATTTTCATTAAAGTCATGAAAATCCGAAGTAACATCTTCAATCACATTATTATAAAAAATAGCTCTTCCAATTTTTGCAAACAAACGTTTACTTTCGTCTAATTCTGCAGCTGTAATTATTGAAGGCTGTATGTTGTATTTTTTTATTGATAAATTTAAGACAGATTGAATGACGCTCACGAAATTCATTTTTTTAACAGAAAATCAAAAATGAAATGTGGGCGGTTTTTATAATGTGATACTTCGCTAGAAAACGAACAACTAATAATTTCAGTCTGGCATTAAACTTCCGATTAAACTAACAAGGGGAACCCACAGTGCCCCTCGCTAATTGTTTTTTTTAATGAAAGTAGAGCCAAAATAAGGAAATATGTAATTTAAAGTATTCGTGCCATGCTAAAGTGGTTTTCGAGATATGAATTTTTAAAGATATTTCCGCGTTATAGCAACGATTAAGATCTTTATGGACCCTTGGCCGGAAGGATAAATGGTCAATAAAAAATGTGGTCCTTGCACTATTAAGTCAATAAATCATGTTTTACTTTGAAGTTCATTATTTTAATATTTAGGTTTATCAGTAATCCAAATTTATGGAACAATTACAAATGAACAGGGTTATGATAACACTTAAGCTTAAATATCAGTCCTTTGCAGGGCCCCAAAATTATGGACAATAGGCCCGGGTCTACTTGGCTTATACGTGTA
>QLNU02015360.1:138109651-138133509 GCA_006491805.2 Dysdera silvatica
ATTTTTTTTTAATTTTTCGATGGCGTGAGAAACATGAATGACTGAAAAATAAATCAAATATATATTATTTCAATCATTATTATTATTATAATTATTTTGAGTGGAAGCAAACAATTATAAATACATGGACAGTGCCGATTCAACGTAATTTTCGTGTGGAGATATACGTCTGAATATTGCCGACTGAAAATTGGAATTTTCCGATTCACTTTGCTAATAATTAGTATTAAACTAATACATAAAAAGTAGGAAAAATTCATTATATTCTCAAATTCATTACAAGGAAAGACACGAGCGATAGACACTGTGTCTTTTTCCCAAATCACTCATGCATTTCTGGCAGTGGTGGCCAATAGTTTTTTTAAAGGACCCAACCTTCAATTTGGTTCCCCATAGGGCTAATGTTAATTTTCAATACAAAAAGAGGGCACCCTGAGCCACCATCATAAATCCCTGCCTGAATTCTGGTTACAATTTTATGCTGAACAGACAAAAAATTACCCCAAAAATCAGAGGTACAGGAAGAAACAGGTTCACTGTCAAGCTCAAAATTTGAATCTTGTGATAAGGGATGCAACTGGATCAGAAAAAAACGTCAACGATTTCCTTGGCCTGATACACACTAGTGGAGCAAAGATAGAGCATTAGACAGCTTTTTTTTTTTTTTTGATGATATCAATACACCAGTGCATAAATGCACAAAATTTTCCACAGTGCTCGCAACTGTATACACTATAGCAAACAGCAATGACTTCAGTTCTGAAGTTTCATTTAAATCAAGCATCCTTCTTGAGAACTGGAACAAATTTAAGAATATACTTTGGGCATTTGTGTACCGTGAGTTGTTCAATATCACACCTCCTGCTCGTCCTATCTGCAAATTTAAGGCATTGACTACCTTGCTGCTTCGAACCCTGTAAAAATGTGCAAAAAAGCACTCTCAGAAAGAGCAATTTAAACAAATTTACCCAAATGCCAGACGACTCTCCCAATTCATGCAGGAGAAATTCGTAAATAAAGGACTTGATGTCACAACTGAAGTAGACCTTCCGGACCAGTCGGGTCCCAATTGTCAAACGACAAGCCGGAGAGTTTGCTCATGATGAAGCACGACAAATATTGGCATCACCTGTAAAAGAGTTTGAAATTGGTGTTTTCAATATAATCTTCGATATAGCAGAGCAGCAAGTATCTGAGAAGTTTCATCATAATGAAACATTATTGGCTGTTATTGCTTGGATGGATCCAAGGAACTTAAATCAAATTAAAGGCAGGAATGGCAAGTCGTCTGAAGATGCTTTTGAAGAGTTGTCATCATTAATTGGTAAGGATAAACTGATGCGTCATCATTAATTGGTAAGGATAAACTGATGCTGCAGCAAGAACTGTATTAGCTTGCAATATACTTTGATCACTACTGTCCTTATTTATTCTCACTGTCTTCAGCATTCGATGCCAATTCGGCTTCTGTTCAACAGGATTCAATAAATTGTCACCCAAATGTCTCATCCGAGGGTGAAGGTGATCTTGATTATCCTATTCCTGAACTCGACCAACAACAACAGCAGTGAACAAACCATCTCAGAAGAGGCTATGGAAACAGTCTTTTATAACGAATATGACGAGATGATTGAAGATATCTAGACATGTGACGACAAGCATAAATGCTAAAAGTGTTTCGTTTGCACCCCTGAATTGCTGCATGAACTAAAATTAGAATGTCCAATGTATGATTCACTACATGTGGTATATAAGTTCCTACATACTGTTCGTTCACAAAAAGAAGTCTGGTGAAAAAGCCAGAAACAACAGCTGTCGACGTCACAAAACGGGCTTTTCCACTGGACTTCTTTTTGTGAACAAACAGTACACTACCTTGCACCCAAGTTTCTTGTAAGAGAGTCTCCCCCATACTCAAAATCGTTAAAAATTGCCTGCGATCATCACTTGAACAAGAACTCCTTGAAAGTTTCATGCTGTTTTATGTCAACAGAGTTTGAGTTTGACTGCAATAAAGTTTTATAAGTAAAGACAACCTTATAAATGTACAGAATGTAGATTTACATAGGCTTATAACATTGTCTTTACTTATAAATTTTATCTGTGTAATGTTATGTCAAATTATCTTACATGCAACAAAGTTATTTATTTATTGATGGAGAGTTCTTCACAATTATCAAGGCAACTTAAATTGCAGCGTTGTGTGTATATGTGGTGTATATTTGTCTTATAAGGGAACTAACTACCCCTAGTGGGAGTCCTGAGAATTGAGACATATTGCAATTTACAGATTTTAGACGCCTAATTACAAATCCGAAGTCCTTTGTCAGTGAAATCCATATATTAATTTTTAATTAAAGAATAAAATTTTCAAAATTCTCACAGATTCAGGTGTTTGGCGAAATATGTGTAAGAATTGGCGATGCTTTTATTATCGTTTCAAAACTAGTTTGCTTTTTCGATAGAAAATGAAGTTTTAAAACAAAATACATGCTTATTGTGAAAGCAAGCAGAATTATCATTTTAGATAAATTAAACTTCGAGTGCACTTTCTCTATTTATATATAATACCACAAAATTTAAAAAAAATTTATAATGTGCATACAATGTGAAAATGGAAAGTAAAGATTGAAACATGGATCTGTTTTTTGCAGAATTAGTTAAAAAAAATAATTAAACAAGACTGTCATAAAATTGGTATTGAACAAAAAATGTTCAAAACATAACATTTGGTTACAGTGAGTGCATTTTAAAAACCGAGTGACTCTTACATAATGAAATATTACAATGAATATTATTAACTGCCAGGGAGAGGGTTTCTACATTGTTAAATGTTTTAGGATCGTTATCTGAATAATTGCACTTATATCAGGAACATTGTAACACTGGGCGATATTGTTTAGATTGAAATTGGTTATATATTAAAGAGTTCATTTTTAGTATCTTATTTCTGTTTTTTATATCAATCTTCATATCATCAAGGGCGATTCGGTTTATAATTTTTTTGACGAACTTTTTATACTGCCTGAAAAAATATACATCGAGTGGTTGAGTAAGTGATGTTGTTTTAGGAAGTATTTGTAAAGTAATGCAATCGCTAGGAAGATCTTTGTATATGATTGGATCTGTGCACCCTGACCAGGAATCTAACAGGATACAAGAAGGTGGGTGCAAAATAGGAATAATGTAATTATTCAGCCATTCTTTCATTTGTAGTTCATCCATTTTTCCTGATTTTGAAGAAGTGATACGTAAATTTGAAGGCCGAAATAACCTTTTTTTAATGGTCGGACCGAAATTTTCATTCTTTTCTTTTAAGCGTATTAGTAACTTGCCTTTTAATTCTCCACGCATTGACAGCGTTGGCATAATTGTATATGAATATGTTAATGAACACTCTGATGGAATTGCTGAAATGGTTTGTTTTTCCCCTTTAAAAGACAACAACCTTTCATTTTCTATGAAATAGTGAAATTCACTCTGATCGGAATGCAATACTTGACCAGGATCGAGAGTTAATGTCGAATCTCTCATTTTTAATATAAATTCCACAGCAGTATTTTCAATTTCTTCAATATTATGGATATGTGATGTGATCGAGTATTTTCTGATTTTTCGAGAAACGATTCCAGCTGTCTTTTTAAAATTTTGGATGAAATGATAACTGCTTTTGAAATTTATTAAATTTAATTCTTTAGCTTTATTGAAGGCCCAACTTTTTAAATCCACGTTATGAATTGACAGTTTCTCGCATTCTTAAAATTTTGAAACACTGAAGCCGTAATTATTTCATATTTTCGATTATTCGTCTTTAACTATATTTTTTTAATCTAAATATATAACTAGGATATATAACTTTAGGATAACGGGCTTTGGTTTGAAGAAATTTTTGTTTTTTACAAGAATCATAATAATCAACTTTTTTTCATGCTTTCCAAAGTAAATTCATTTACCAAAGCATCATCATCATTACAAAAATCATCATTACTATATTTGTGGCGCTAAATAAAAAATTAACGACGGACCATAAACAAACAATAAAATTATCTATGTTTATTTCTAATTTTCTCCGCGTTAATGGGAGAATGGTGTTGGCTGATGGAATCAGCGCATTGGGAATTGCAATGCGGCCGACGCTTGAATTACAACTGGTTAATACAACAATTTTCCGCATGGTGGCGGTGCGGAGCATGAAAATGGTAGAACTGTTCTATAAGACTTACCACTATAATCAAATTCATACGCGCGATTACCATAATCTGTTCGATTTTTATTAAAGTTATGAAAATCCAAAGTAAAGTCTTCAGTCACATTATTAATAAAAAACAACTCTTCAATTATTGCAAACAACTGTTTATTTTTGCGTAATTCTGAAGCTGTAAATATTGAATGTTACATGTTTTATTTTTTTATTGATAAATTTAAGATAGATTGAATGATGTTCACGAAATTCTTTTTTTTTTTTTTTAATAGAAAATCAAAAGTGAAATACGGGCGGGTTTTGTATTTTGATACGTTGCTAGAAAACGAACAACTAATAATTTCAGTCTGGCATTAAACTTCCGATTAAACTAACAAGGGGAACCCACAGTGCCCCGCCAATTTTGATGAATTTTTTTTTTTTTAATGAAAGTAGAGACAAAATAAGGAAATACGTGTCTCGGCATTCATGCCAATGCTGCTTATTTTCGGAGATATGAATTTTTAAAGATATTCATGTTGTTGTACCGGATTAAGATCTTTATGGACCCTTGGCCGGAAGGATAAATGGTCAATAAAAAATGTGGTCCTTGCACTATTAAGTCAATAAATCATGTTTTACTTTGAAGTTCATTATTTTAATATTTAGGTTTATCAGTAATCCAAATTTATGGAACAATTACAAATGAACAGGGTTATGATAACACTTAAGCTTAAATATCAGTCCTTTGCAGGGCCCCAAAATTATGGACAATAGGCCCGGGTCTACTTGGCTTATACGTGTAATCCGGCACTTTACGTTGTTCATTAAATTTGAAGCGAATTCAAAACCGAATATTACTACACGGATAGTACATGCACACGTGCTACCTATACCAACTTCATTTCCAAAGTTTGAAATTTTAAATTTCAAAGTGGATGTAGCGAGCACTTACGTTGTTTCCAAGCTCCTCGTTATATACAAGTCATATTGTATACTGATTTACTTGATTTCAGCTGTGTGTTCTCCAGTGTTGTCCCACTTTAAACGAATTTTCATGAACTGCATCATCTTTGTAAAAAATGTAATAGAAATTTTTGAATTATCAATTTTAATTTGGGAATATATTTCCATCTTAACACCAATTGTGAAATAAGTTCATTATTTCTTAACGTTTTTATTTCATTTCGTAGATTCCGTTTACTGGTTCAAGTATGAACAGCGCCCGTTCTTTTGGTCCTGCAGTTGTGACTGGAAGGTGGGAACATCATTGGGTGTGTTAGATTTCACATTATTTCAATTCTTCATAAAAAATTGCTTGTTGCTTACTACACTAAACGATTAAAATATTCTCACGTTTCCTAATACCTGCATACTTTAGTAAAGAATTTAGTATTTGTACTGATAGGGGATAAAAAAATAGTCCTGAATTAAATTAGAACTAACTAAAGCAGCATTATACAACACGTACTTTATTAGATTCGATTCCATTGCATAAGCTGATTCAGTCAATTAGTTTTCAGTTTATTGTAGTTTGAATTTTATATGGATTAATCAAATTTATAATCAATTTCGATTAATTGTTACTTAGATTTATAGTTTCGTTCTGAGGTTTTCCTCATTTTTCCAAGCTTTAAGCAATTTAGTGTCTTACGTATGAATTAAATGTTTGTTCGATTTATAATCTCATATTGACGTATTTTAAGTCCTAAAATAAAAATATGTATTCTTTCATTGAAATAATATAGAAGTATTTCCATCTTTTTGTTTGCTTCACTACGCGTAAGATTTACGTGAAAATTCCATTGCTTTAGGAAGCTGAGATATATGAGTATGGAAATCGTGATTGATGTTGATTTGAGCAGGAATAGGACGTATCATAATATGTACAACTGGTATCGCCTGATAGAAAGCATAGCTTGGATCAGAAGTCAACGTTTTCTAACAGTATAATTTTGCCATTTGTTCCAACAAAGCCATTTGTTTCATTGTCTTTCAATTAGGACAACAGGATAAAAATTATTCAGATCTCTAGATAGCAGGTGGTATGTTAGATGCGGACCAGTCAACTACGAAAGAAGCTACCTTCTTGAACATCAACTATTCTATTATCTTAAAGTTTCGGGATCGATTTATGGTAGCTAGAGTCCTGTCCTGGATCCGCCTAATAGTTATAACTCCAGGAAATTCATTTCGTGGTATTTTGATTATTAGATACTTTACGTTAAGAATTAAAAAATATCGGAAGCAAAACCTGTATTCATTGCACGTTCCGATGTCGGTACAGTCATAGGACGCCACAGATTTTTGTCTGCTGACAAGAGGTCAACGTTATGGTATGCGTACTCTAAGACCTGTAAAGCTAACTGCATGGCACAAACGTTCCCATCAAATCATTTACACTCTATAACAAAAAAATCGACGCACCAAGAAGGAGTTGTCCGATTGTAATGAAATTTCGTATGCAAAGACATTTTGACCGAACATGCAAATGATTAAAATTTGGTGTCCAAATATAATAGCGGTTAATAGCGGTTACAATAAATATAATAAAATATGAGAAAGATATATAAATATATAAGAGATATATATATAAGAGATATATAAATATAAGAGATATATAAATATATAAGAGATATATAAATATATAAGAGATATATAAATATATAAGAGATAATAAATATATAAAAGATATATAAATATATAAGAGATATATAAATATATAAGAGATATATAAATATAAGAAAAATATAAGAAATATAATAATAGTGGTTAATAGCGGGAACTCCAGCGCATCGGAACTGCGCATTCAGCAGGTGTATATAAGGAGCGATTCTCAATATGTGGTCAAAATTTCTGTTGCATTTTGACTGCGGATATCTTACGTCGACTGTAACAATGCCTCGCCGAAAGATTCGTGCTCATTACGAGCATATGTCAGAGTTTGAAAGAGGTCGTGCTATCGGATTGAAAGAGGCTGGTTGGACGAATCGAAGAATCGCTGGACATGTGGGTCGAAGCGATGCGGCGATTGGACGGTGCTGGCAAGAGTGGGTCAACAACGGCAGATGTCAGCGGTCGACCTAGGGCCACAACAGAACGGGAAGACAGAGCGATTGTCAGAGCAGCTGTCACAGCACCGGATTCGTCGTTATCAACTATCCAACGTGTGGCCCGCACACATGTGTCCAACATGACCCTCTGCAGACGACTGAGAGAGCGGAATTTACGCTCGCGCCGACCGTTACGCCGCTTACCTCTCACGCCTTTACACCGTCAAGTCCGATTACAGTGGTGCCGGGCTCGATCAACTTGGAACTGCGCTGACTGGGGACGTATAGTCTTTAGTGACGAGTCCCGTTTCCAACTGTGTCCTGACGACAACTGCAGACGTGTCTGGAGACGTCCACAAACAAAATCCGTATTTTCCTCACTATATCTGGAAACTCGCTAAATGCGAGCTCGTTACAAGTGAGTCCTACTGCATTTTATATTCCCTCCCCCAAATCCCTCTCTGGATCAACCTCTGATTGTTGCTGTCTACAAATAGCGTCCTGAGGAATCTGTATGATCATAAGGCCGTGCACAAGGAGTGAGTTTTGGGGCTAACCACCCCATTTGAACTAGGTTATTAGCTATAAAATAAAATTATTTGTGAGAGAAAATTTGGTTTCCACCAAACTCCCTTCCTTTTATATTGAAAACATGCCCTGTTTTTGAAATCCTTTTCACGAGCCGCAGAGATCGCATAAATCTGCTATATTCAGGGCAAGCATTTATTCATTTATTTAATGAACACGATGATATGAACATCGAGGAATTTTAATTTTTTTTTTTTTACCAAAGCAAGCCAAACTTCACATATAGTTTTCAATGATGTTAAAGTTATAATTGTTTTATCTCGCATTGTCCAGAGTATTTGGCAAAGATGTCATGAGCAAGCAAAATAAATTTATACGTAAAATATTATAATAAATTCGTACACGCATTGTATAAAAATATCTGAAACATATATATTTTTTTGTTTGTTTCAGGTGTATTGGATAGGTCCTATCCTTGGCGGTGCCATTGCCGGGTTATTGTATCAGCATGTATTTGTATGTTCTCCACCTGAACCAGAAGAAGTTGATAGAGTGAAACTTCAAACATTGTTACGATTTCGAGAAAAAGAAATTATCACTGACCGTACGACTTGCATTTAATTCTTATGCTTAGGATAATACGATTTAGTTTTTTGCTTAATGCATTATTTAACTTCCTAAACGCACAGGAGTCATTGGCGGATCCAAGGAAGGGGGGCGATGAGGCGATCGCTCCCTCCCTTGAGCCAGAATTATATAATGGAAAATGAAATAAAAAGTACCGACACTTGGCAAAATAGGAATCTGCAAAAAATCGCCCCCCCCGCCCCTTGAAAGATTTCTGGATTCGCCATTGACAGAAGTTAAAAAATTCTGGTGTTAGGCAGAAAGTTCATAAGGGGGTTATAGGCTCAATGAGGTGGGGTGGCAGAGCTACAACTCATATATTCCTATGTTAAATATACAAAATTTCATTGCAATGGGGGCGTTATAACCCCCAAAACCACCCCCCGGCTACGCCTATGGTAGGGGTTCGTATTACAGAGGTAAAACAGTGCTGCGTTGGGTTCTTCTTTAATGTCGGCAAAACCATTGAACCTGCTGCCAAATGTAAAATTTCAAAACGCATAATTTTAAGTGAATTGGTTATTTTATTGCTGCTCAAGGTTTGTTCCCTACGTCGAGTATCATTGCCAATTTTGTAATCATTTTACATATTTCCACGAAAATAAAGTCAATACTTACGTATTTATAAAGGAAAATTTGTGCTAAGTTAGAAGAAAAGTGTAGTTACCAAAATTTTTGTTCAAACTTATAATTATCTAGGGAGATAAGAATTCTCAACAACTTTATTTAATAAAGCATTGCATTCACATTTTTAAAAAGCATTTAAAAAGAAATTTTATCCTAAACTAACTAAATAATGTACTTGTATGCCAAAACTAAAATTAATAATACTTGTTGAAATTTTTAGAAAGATACTCTGGCTGGAATTTTGTAGCGATATTCCTGATCTCGTATTATAAGGAAGCATTTCAAAGGTTTAAAAATATGCATTTAAAGTTAAAGATGAAATCTGTAATATCTACGTGTGATGTATATATGTCTTAATCTCATATTTCTGTAAAGATCATATGTATTTAACTAAATAATAGAAGCATCTTTATGCATTAGAAATTTGTATAAATGATTTGCAACCTGGTTTAAGCATTTGTGCAAATAAGCAAATCTGTCTATACGAAAATATATACAATACTGTGTTGTGTACTAATATGTATCAATAAATTAAAACAATGTGAAAAAATATGTTTCTCTTGTCATATCTTATATTTTGGGTACAAATCTTCGTTGCAAATCATTGGTAAGTTTTATTTTTATTTAAAATTTATTTTCGTGCGTCTAAACTTTAGCATCGCACTAAGCAGTTTAAAAACTCCACTTTATACCCTATAACTTTCAAACTTTTTAGAACCCCAACACTATTTTTAAAATGGCAAAACTACTGACGTAGAATCTATCCAATTGGTTGAAAATAACTGCGCATGCGTTTCCCTTTAGAAATTAAATTACCAATTAAACTGCCTAGCGTTTTAGACCACGCCCATGTAAAAACAAGTTTTCTGTAATTCGTCTTAAACTAACCAGCGAAGGTGTTAACAGATGCAGACAGCTGGCTCATTGGTCGGACGTTTTTTGGCGATTATCACAAAAAGTCTTGACCTGTCACCAAAATGAAGGCCACTTTTATATCTCAAAATTGTGCCAGGTATACTACTATGTGTTTATTATCTGAGGGTTGCTAAACACCCTGTGTGTGTGTGTGTTATAAAATACGTATGGAAGCAAAAAACACAATACTTTTAGTTGTGTAAGATATTATTACCCTTCACAGGGATAACACAATTGCCAAATATGGTCAACACAGAAAAGCCTCCGGGGCGAGATTTTTGTGAGTTTTCGTGGGGGAATTTATTATACAATAATTTTTGCCACCCACGTATAGCTTATAGCTCAAACTAGAGCTTTTTTGTTTTTGGAGAAAAAGAGACGCCGTCCTCGCCCTGGATTCGAACCAGGGTCTCTAGTTTAACTCGCTCCGGTGACTTTGTGTGTTGACCAATATTTGGCAATTGTTACTTATTATTATAGTTATCCCTGAGAAGGGTAATAATATCTTACATCCTTATATACGGAGAAAACACGCGTTGTTCCTCGTTTGTCTAGCGGTCAAGACATTCCTTGCTGAACGGAGGGACCCTGGTTCGAATCCAGGATGAGGACGGCGTCTTGTTCTCCTAAACGAAAACAGATCTAGTTTGAGCTACATATACGTGGGTGGCAAAAATTGTCTAATACTTTTAGTTATTACTATATGAAGAGGCATCAAAACCCACAAGCGAGATTTTTGATACTGCTTATTTTTAACGAGCTTGTTAATATCTGGTCTTGTTTTCGATGTTGTAACCCTAAGAGTTAAAAAAATAATTCTAACAAATAAGAGTGATTTTAAGGTGGACGTCAGTTATTCTGGTCCTAATTTTTGATTTTACCAACTTCATTCTTGAAGAAAAGGACTGTTCGCAGACGCACTGGCGTACTCAGAGGTGGTTCAATAGGGGTTGTAACTGCCATTGCGATGAAAATTTTGTATATATACATATGAATATATGGAGTTGTAGCTCTGTAACTCACCAGCGTAAGCCTGTAACCTCCTTATGAACTTTCTGAATACGCCTATGCGCAGATATAAGTGCTCCTGAATAGTAACATTTTCAGAGCATGCAGTCAGATGGTTGGGAAGATGTTCTTATCGACATATTTAGAATAGAATTCAACGGGTCCTAAGTTGAATTCCTTTAAAATCACTGTTACATTGCAGAACAATAAAACTATTCCTAATGTCCATATACACTAGAAAACTAAAGTAAAACACGACTGAGGGAAGACCGCGTATTACTTTAGTTCTTTAACGTTTTAAGATATTACAAAATGTGAACAGGGAAAACAACAGTTATTCGTGGTGAAAGAAAACATAGTTTAGAATTTATTATATTACGTTACGCGTATCTCATGTGTTGCTACGCTGACCATTTTTAATGGCATGTGGAGTGATTTAAAAGTGAAAATATGATGGAAGAAAATATGACGAGAGTAAAAATATAAGTAAAAATATGATGATAAAAGTTGTAAGTTTAACAAAATATTTTGCAAACATAAAGGTAAGTTACTTTGCTTTTTATACTGTAAACTAACCATTTCCGGTCAATTTTTTAACCGTTTATCTTTGTAGGAATAAATGCATTTTCCTTCAGTGACTTTGTCACACATTTCCCACCACCTTTTACTAACATTTTTAGAAGTTTGTATAAGGGAAATATTAGAATGTGGTTTATATTTAAGAATAAAATTTCTCATAGGTGTTGCTAAATTCTGGGTTATAATGAGATGGGCCTGTCCATATTTTCCAATATTACAATACCTCGAACGGTATCAGATATTTCATCGCTATTTTTTATGTCTACTTCGTCAATTTGCTTTTCATTATTTTCTACTTTCTTTCTTGTTTCCCTGACAGCCTGCCAACTTCAAACTAGAGATTTTTTTTTCCAAAATATACTTCGAATATAATATATATAATAATTACACGACTATATATTATATATATATACATAATATATTATACATGCATAATAGTATAAGTATTACATTATATAATAGCAGGGGCGGCTTAAGGGATGGGCGACCGCCCGGGAGATCGTTTGGATGAGGGCGCCAAACTGAAGTCAAGTTCAATTTTTTTTTAATTTACCCAACAGTAGAAAATCTCTCTAAAAAGGAAAAGTTTAGAGAAATTCTTTCAGAGACTTTTGGCCACTTTTATAGGGTATATGGCTCACTGTGCATCTGTGAAAATCTCCTGTTTTAACCGGCGGGGAGAGGGGCGCCAAAAGGCAATCCGTGCCAGGCCGCCCGAGTTCAAAATCAACATCGAGCCACCCTGTATAAGAGCCTTACCAATAGTAATGATAACGATGGGATTACAATTTTGCTTTATCGTTTAAAACAAACACTGGCCAAATATAATATATAAGTAAATAGAAATGGTAATCGAAGTTTTATAATTTTATGCATATATAATCCAGTTGAATATGAAGACTTACTATAATACCAATTAACTATAAATTTTATAAGATAGTTCCATACTAGCGAAGCGCTATCTTTTTACCATGGAAAGTAACGAGTCGTTACTAACAGCAAGAGAATCGAATCAGCCAGCAGTCGATATTTTTTTTTTTTTACCGTCAGAAGGAACGCCAGCTTTAAATGAGCATACGTAACTAGACTGCTGAGGCGACCGTGAATCGACTCGAATTTATGCATTTACGTTTACGTAAAAACATCGTTTGCATAATTGATTGTTATTTTGTTTTCATTAAAACGCAAAGATCTCCATTTAAAAAATCCATAGTTTGGACTTTTTTTTGTCCTACTGAGCCTACAATAACACACACACCAACAAATCGAGAACCCGTTCTACCACTGTTCGTGGTAGAACGGGTGCATCGAGTCAGGTTTAGAACCATCGAAAGGTTTCGAGATGTTTAAATAATCGAGATAATCAATTAAAGTATCCCGTAATCGTTGTTGGATGCGATTTTGCAAAATAACCGGTTTCGAAAAGTACGCTTTAAATACGTTCGTAGGGAATTGAGTGTTTGTTGTCTGTAGCTCAGTTGGTAAGAGCACCTGCCCGGATAGTAGAAGGATATGAGATCGTGTTCCACCAGAGGCAAAAATCATTTCTTTTCTTTACGAACGTTTCACCATCTAACCATGACATAACATTGGCGTTACTATTACTACGCCTAAAAAGTTGATAAAAATTGTTTCTTAACATTACAATTGTTTTGATATTTCATGGGGAATTTAAATTTTTCTGTTTACTCAATCTGTTTTTCAACAGTTTTTAAAAAGGTTGATTTTTTACAACAAACAGTTCCTTAGCATTTTCCGAAAACAGTAGAAACCCATATCCCTAGCCAGCGCTGACGTTAAAGCTTTCTCCCGAGAGCGGTCGTAAAGATGTCTCTTGCAAGATAGAAGCTGTCGTTTCTAGTCCCCGGCGATCAAAAATTATCATTTCAAAATGGAATTTAAACAAGGAGAAGATAGGTCATCTTATTACTATGCGTAAATACGCAGATGCTTACAATGAGGGCTTCTGGGACGGAATCAAACCATAGGAACATCTGGAAACCTGCAGTTTGATTAGATCACAAAAACGAACGGTACGTAAAAATCGCTGTTTTTGTGAACTATAGTTCACCGGTCACCAGGGACATAGGAAAGGGATGAGCTTAGGAAGCTCAAACCTCCATTGGATATCAAAACACATCATTTTCTCATAGTCCGCATCACAAAATCTTCTTTAAAGGCGCATGAGATTAAATGTTAATTAAATAGTTAAAATAAACTGAATTACAAAACAACAACCACTTGAACGATTTCAATTTTACTGATTTCGCAGAGCACCAAGCTTTAAAATCAATGGTTTTATAAAAGTAATATGTATAGGTAAAGAGAGGCTACATTTTTTTAACAATAGATACGCTAGGCGGCACTGTCGAAGTAGTATTGACAGGTATGGTGCCGACATCTATTAACAGAAAATGAAATTAGAATAAAGGTTTCTTTCAGCGTTGCTAAATTCAGGGCCGGCGTAACACGGTAAGCGTGCAGGGGGCGCTTTAAATGTGGAAAAAAAAATTAAGCTAAAAAATTAAAAAAAAAATTGTCCCATAAACGAAAAAGGTTGGAGGTCAGAAGTTTGCCATTCAGCATTTGAGAACACAAAATCTGTTGTTCTTAGTGTTTTCATATATCTTTGACGCCTCTCCGATATAAGATTTACATTTCTTTTATAAATAAAATATTAACAAATACTTGATAAATTGGATACCGGTTAAAATTACGTATTTTTTTATATAAATATGTGGATGCACATACTACTAACCAAACTATCCAGCCTAGCGAACACAGGGGATGTTGGCCTAGCTGTCAAAATTGGCATTACCGCCATCACGGTGAACAAAGAACGAGCCCAAACGCGGAAGGCAATAAGAGTAAGCAGTGCCCAGATTTTCTGTTCCTAGATGCTTCTTAATCTGGCAACACTACAGTACCTTTCCGATTTATTAGTTTGTTTTGTGACTCTAGAGTTTTGTAAACGACTCGTTTAAGAGCTACAATTTGTTTTATTGTGCTCAATCATTAATCCTAAAACGCGATAAAATAAAACTTTCTCGTACGTGTTCTAGCCGAAAACGTGATTTGACTCTTCTGTATTCGGAAAGAGAACGTTAATAGGTAAGCCTAATCTCGTGACGACTCCAAACCATGCGCCTAAGGGCATTGAATGCAATACTTGAACTAAAAAATGCCTGCTGTCTTTAAGCTTTGATATGAATACAGATGTCGTGTATTTTTTTTCCCCCACTATATTATAGTAAATACCCTTTTAGCTTTTACAATAGAAATAAAAACGAAATTTTTTTTCTGGTTCTCAAAACAGAAAAATGATGACAGCAAAAACGAAGCCTTTAAAAAGCAAGCTGGAAAATTTTATAATTATATTAAAAAATCAAAGTCTACAAATCAGGTCTCTGGTAAAGAATTTGTGACTCCTGAGCAGGAAGAAAATCATCCTACTTCTTCTGCATGTCCCACTTACAATGAACAAAGTCATTCCCGTAAGTCTGCATGCATTTCTTATGATGAAAAAAAATCAACCAAAAACTTTAGAATGTCTGACTTTTAATATGGGAATTGCCTGAAAAAAGTCAGACAAATGCTTGTGAATGTATTGCTTTTGATGAACCGTTGCGTAATTTAGGCGCCTCTGAAACACTACCAATATCCGTTTCAGACGCAAGAACACCCGATCTTGACAATCCTTCAAAATGGCCCAAACTGACGGATAAGTCACGAAGTATATTTATCCGTCATCTACCTTGGTTGATTGGCATATGTGGAGAGGGGCAGTAATAAATGTTTTTTTGTGGTGGTGAAAGAGAGAAGTGCGAGTGTGTTGTTGCCCGAAATTTCAGCAAATATTCTCTGTGGGACTACCATAGTGTCAGACTTCCGTACGATTTCCAACAGTCTAACACTATGGTAGTCCCACAGAGAACATTTGCTGAAATTTCGGGCAACAACACACTCACACTTCTCTCTTTCACCACCACAAAAAAACATTTATTGCTGCCCCTCTCCACATATGCCAATCAACCAAGGTAGATTCACTTCTTAGATCCAACTCCATTCGTATCAAATCTGTGGTTGCCTTGTACACCCATAAAAAAAGTAAAACACAAAATATCAGTAAAACTTAGTTTGCTTTCTTCAAACCATGACCCCTTTCGTACTAACCTCATTCAATCATGAGCTTCTCTCCATATTTCCTACAATGCCACACGTACCAATTGTCCACACTTGCCTTCTTCACCAACTTCATGCATTCGTCGCATTCAGGACACATACTCAGATAGATGATAGCAGACCTTTTACGCACCAATCAATCGCGAACCTTTTTCCTTTCAATTCCAATCCGTGAAAAAAAAAAGAATTTAAACGTTCACTCATCCTAGCGCTGCAACTCAACAAATTACTATCAAAAGGAAAGACCACTGCAAAATGACTGAACACACTCTTACATGCTACAATACAACTACCTGGCACATGCGTACGTGTCATGCACTTCCCAAAAATTTTCCTCCGTTTTAAGTGAATAGCATCAGTTTTGGAGACGAGTTGGCGACAAAACAGGGGATTCAGCTGTAGTTTCAACGGAACTTCTGATATTTTTGCGTATATTTCGCGTATTTGGGAAAAATATACGTATGCATACATGCATGAATTTTGTTTTTCGTTATCATTTCAAGTTTTTCATTATCCATTCGTTTACTACTAGTATATATCTATATATAAAGTGTTAAGCTCGGATTTATAAATAAGCACTCTGTGCAAGTGCTCAGGGTGCAAAATTTTAAAAGGCTACGAAATTTTTTTTTCTAATTCTACCTACCGATCGTAGAACTCTGTCAATGCGTAAGGTGACCAGGCTTTCCGATTCGGATAAGACAGTCCCGCTTTGGGCGACAGTGTCCCACTGTCCCCTAGAGACTCATAATTGTCCCATTTTGAAGGGCAGTCTGGCTAGTCATGGTTCGCTGAATCTAGATTCACATCAGTTTTATGTGCATCTTCATTTTCTATCTTTTGGTTAGTTTAAAAAACTACCTGCTTTTATCACAGTTTTGAGGATTTTGCCTCCTTTTCCCGCTTCTCGTTGGCAAGTTTTCTATATTTAAAACCACTTAATATAGATCTTTTGTTGCCCGGCTTGGTAAAAGGAAAAAAAAAGTAGCAAACAAAATCACAAATATAAAATTGTAATGAAAGAGCGGTGTCGTTTTGTTCACTTTTAATGACGCCTGCAAAATGTTTCCGTACTGGCTTTTCTCAAAGTCAGAAAGTTAACATCAACAACTAATAGCAATTTCCAGGTGTTGATACCAGATACATCCGTTTCTGGTGGGAAGTATCGGATATTGTAATGTAAACAATATGATCATATCCCTTTGTCTTAAGTGCCGCCCCTAGGTATGTGCCATGTGTGCCTACTTATAAATCCGCCACTACTCCTGACCCCATGTAGCAACGCTTTCAAGTGCCACTTAGGTTGATTTGTATAAGGGAAGGGGAAAAAGCGTTATTTCCCCCTATGGAATGACCAATTTATGTTTTCCAGCCTCGTAAGCTAAAGGTTAATGTTACTTTTGAAGTTAAAATTTAAGAGTGTTTCCAAAAAGTGGAGAGAGGGAGGCGAAAACCCCGCTCCCCCCTGTTGGCACGTGCCTGTATGTTGGTTTTATGATCATGTTTTTGAGCCTGCCTGTTTATGTCCTTTTAGATCACGGTGGTACAATTTTTTATGCCAAATGGGCCGCACGAGTACTTCGACATAGAACAACGGCCCGCACATTGAATTAAATTTCCATAGTAAATAAAAGCGTGTAATATATTTAATATTATAAATATAATACAAAAACAGATGTATGTGCTTTCGTGTTAACGGCTATTGCTTCTGATACCGTTACTCAAAAGATTAGGACATTAATATTTTTTTTTTATAGTTGTCGATTTCGGTATTTTTTCCTTGAATAAACGTGTGTACAGGATCAAAAGTATATAGCCGTGATCCTTGTGCAGAATGGACCATAATGGCCCTTTACGTGGTGGGGTCGGAAATGAATATCCACGGAGTTATGCATACTTTTATTTCGCAGAGGCGGAATCTATAATGCCCAATGGCGCTTACAAACCATGAAGTTGTCTCCCCCGAAAATTTCAACTCCAGCGCGGGGTTGCTACATTGCATCCTCAAACAGGTTTCCAGGCGTGTTGGCATTTTTTATGGTTGCTGAGATTGTCGACTTGATTTTATAATTGGCGCAATTTCATAAATAAAGATTTTAGGGCTCCTACGTAGGGCTGGCAACTTTCCCCAGCATAAGGGGCCCCCAAGATCCGTGGGAGCCCTCTTGGTTCTAAACAAGAAGTTTAGTTTGAAAAATAAATATCTCGAGACTCGCAACACCGATTAAAGAAGTTTACCTAAGGAATGTTTCAATTTTTGCTAAGAAGGGCAGGGCAGGCGCCAACGTGCGGCCAAGGGCGCCCAGTACTAAAAGGAACAAACCCTCCGCCCAGCATACGTTAGCAAGATCCGTAGACGGACGCCTTACCAACTGCGCTACTGGGATACCCCCGCCTGAAGTTTAAAATTACTTTGTGCACTTTCATACAAATCGCACCCTCCCCACCTCTGGGGTTCGTACTGGATCCGCCAATGCCCTCCACCTGCCAATCATAAACTTTTATGCTCCGAAGATTCTTTTCTTTTCGTTCATGTTTTACCGTCGAAGAATTCAAAAGTCTGTCCTGCAGGTAAATAATAAATAGCTTGATAATAAAAGTTAGTATCGAAAAATTACCCTTGATCCAGTAGCGTACGCAGAAAATTCCTAAAAGAGGTTGGTTCGAATGAGAAGGTTTACATCTGCATCAAGCTTCCCGTAGACCTATTCAAGGGCAGACTGGGTCCTCGGTCCGGTGCGCCCGCATGGGTATAGGACTCGCGCCCTCCGATAATCCAAGGTATGCGCCCTTTGAGAGAACAGTCCACCACCTTTTGTTAATATTTTCTCAATTGCCGGGGGGTTATGGCCCACATGAATCCCACTTCCGTACGCTTATGTCTTGTTCAATTCTGAATAATGACGACTATAGGCGCCAGCATGGTGGCCGGGTCGCAGGACTTGTATTTCCATTTACCATGGAAAAAAGGACGATGCCAGATGTCTATGGGATTTTGCCTACGGCGTTCCACAACAAATCAGACGCCATTCGACGCGTCTCACTGAGTAGATAAAATGTGTCAATGCAATGGGCGCAAAGCTGTCAGATCATGAAGTAACGAGTTATAGGTCATAGAAGGTTATCCTGTGAGGAGGATCTCCAATGTTTTTAGGATTTTGTTCCACAACAAATCAGAAGCCGTTCGACGCGTCTCACTGAGTAGATAAAAAATGTCAATAGACACAAAGCTGTCAGATCATGCGGTCACGAGTTAGAGGTCATAGAAGGTCACCCTATGAGGAGGATCTCCAGTTAGGTAGAGGCCGGCTATCGCCAAGTTGGCCCTCTTCCTTATTGACCTGTAACTCGTGACTACATGATCCGACAGCTTTGCGCCTATTGACATTTTTTATCTACTCAGTGAAAAGCGTTGAATGGCATCTAATTTGTTGTGAAACGCCGATGGACAAAATCCTAATAACATTGGAGATTCTCCTCACAGAATGACCTTTTATGACCTCTAACTCGTGACTGTATGATCTGACAGCTTTGCGCCCATTGACATATTTCATCTATTCAGTGAGGCGCGTCGAATGGCATTTGATTTGTTGTGGAACGCCCATATGTCATTTTTGGCATCCTCCTTTAATAGGGAGTGTTCAAGTATTATGTAAACACCTTCGGGGGAGAGCGGTTGCTGTCGTGCTTATTTTCCTATGTTCGTTTTGCTTACGGGGGGGGGGAATAAAATGGCCAAAAAGTCAATGGTTCGGTTCGTAAATAGCTTGCCAAAAATTCGACATTCTCGCCAAAAACTGGCGACGGACAAATTTAGGAAACTAAATTCAAGGGGCGAGCCAAACTTTCAATCACAATTTTCATTGGCTCGAAATTGTTAACTTCCACATTCCAGAAATGCACGGCGAATGAGGAACAGATTTTTTGATGATGCAAACCAGATACAGTCCATTGGGCAAATACGTTCATTATAGGTATAACTTTCCTTTTTTTTTTTAATCCAATCATGCTTTGTTATTTGTTTATAGCCATAACTCCGTGGTTATTTATTTCCGACCCCCCATGTAAAGGGTCGCTATGGTCCATTTTGTACAAAGATCATGGCTATATACTTTTAATCCCGTGTTTTCAGAACACCCTGAATTCAGGGTGGACCATCTAAATTGATAATGTAAAATATCTTAAAAAATAAGCGTTTTATAAAAAAATGCTTTGAACAAAAGTTAATTGGCCTGAGGCGGGAACGTGTTTTTTATGTTTTAATTGGAGGGAGGCTCATTTTCAAGGTCGTTTGAAGGTCAAACTGGTTTTTTAAAGGGAAACCTATATTTTTTTTTTATTCTTACTCCTCGTAAAAAAAATAAACCTTTATAGGAACCATTTTTTTCAATTTATGCCTTAGTTTCAGAGATATTTAAAAAGTAAGCTTGAATAAAGAAATTCATGCTATATCATAGACAACTAATATTGAAAAAATAAAAGACATTAAGTATGTAGCACTTGGAGAGACGTTGTACACACAAAAACAAATATGGTTGGTTGATAAGACACACAACTGATTTATATTCCCTAGAAAAATGAGATATTGGGTATGGTGCTAATTGGCACAGAAGCAAGACGGCCGCTTGCTACCAGCATTCACCTTTTTCTCTACTTCCGTTGTAAAGCGGTCAATTTCGTATAAGTCATTTAAAAATTAACGCTTAAGTGTTAAGATAAATTAGTTTATTAAGTTTTAGTTTATTGTGTGTTAAAAATGACGAATCTGTCTGTAGAGGAAAAGTCGAAATGGTTCTATTTTATAGAGATTCTTGGAGAAATACGCAATACGCATGATAGGGCATGAATGTTTTTATTCAAGCTTATTTTTTAAGTACCTCGGAAATTAAGCGCTAAATTAAAAAAAAACCCAAAACAAACCTTTCTACAAAAGCTGTTTAGTTTTTTACGAAGATTAAATATAAAAAAATAAGGGTTTCCCTAAAAAAAAAGACCTTTAAATGTCCTTGAAAACGACCCCCCAAGTAAAACAGATAATTAAAAACACTTTCCCTCTTCAAGACAAACAACTTTTGTTTCAAACATTTATTTGTAAAACGCTTATTTTTTTAGTTATTTTACATTATCAACTTTACGTGGCTCACCCTGTATACAGTAGATCTTGCCTAAGGTGAGCACTTTCAGGACTGTATCGCAATGGTCGGCATAGACAGGTGGCCACTATTAGTGATGCATGAATGCGAGATGTTTTAGTCGATTGCCTCGATTATAAAAATTTAAACATCTTGAAACCTCCAGATGGTTTTAAACCTGAATTGATGCATCGCTTCACCATATATTCTGAATTCGTTAGTTTGTTATTGTACGCTCTGTATAAAAAATCCAAACTATGGATTTTTAAATGAGGATCGCAGCGTGTTAATGAAAACACAATAACTATTAATTATGAAAACCCACGTTTATGTTTCCAACGTAAACATAAATGCACGAATTCGAAACAGCTGAATTATCTATGTTCGTTTGATGTCACTGTTCTTTCCAGTCGAAACCATCGCCAAAATCTCTCTCTTGGTTAGTATGCAACTACCTTATAAAATTAATAGTTAATCGGTCTCATGGTATACCTTCCTATTCAAAAAGACTGAATTATATATGCATAAAAAAATATTGAATTTCGACTACCATTTGTATTTACTTATATACGATCATAGGTGGATTTAGAAGAGAGGCCCGGGCCCCCTTTCCTCTGGTCAATTGTAATTGCATATCATGCGCCCTTGTTTTACCATTTATCAATTGAATTTTTTAAAAAAAAATAATAGTGTAAATAAATAAATAAAAATATTTGCCTATTCAAAAATAAATGATGAGCTTTATGCCCAGGTGATTTTACATTAGTTATTTAAATGGTCGAATTTAATCCGTTCAAAAAGATTGCTTTCTGTTGGCGGGTAGATTTTGAGGCAGGAAAACACGAAAGGAGATTTAATTCTTAAGCTATACAGTGTTCCAGCAGCAACAGCGAGCCAACCTACAGGGTGGGTGGGGTAGCCCGCAGTTGATGGAAACGTTCCTTTGGCGATGTTCATAATTGTGCATGCCCTACGCCTCCTGACCTTCTCAGCTACTGACAATGGTATATCTTTGTATAGTTCGTGAGACACTCTTTTCGATGATATGTGTCTTCTGTATTTCAGGTTGGTGTTTTCGCAGGTTTCTGCCGACACTGTGAAAATGTTCACCCCCCTTGTTTCTTTTCTCTAAAACTGGTTCAATGTTTTGGAATGCACGTGAAACGCGTAGATCTAATCAAGATCTATCGTTTGAGACCAAAATCAGGTCCATAGCTACTCGGAGTCATGAGCTATACTAATTGGAAATTTCCGAAGAAGCCTTTACTTTGGAACTTTTTTTTGCAATGCTAAACCCTGATCAATCACTTTATCGTTATTTTATGTCATGCATTTTTGAGGGCCGTTAATAGCACGAACATTAATACAACGTTAATACACACGGCCCTGGGAAAGAGAGACAAGGAACGACAGAGAGTGAGGTGCGAATTCCTCCTTTTTGAAAATGGCACAGTCCGCAATAAAATGTACTTGTTCATATTGCATATTTGTCTAAAATATGTTTAAAAAAATTAATAATTGGTTGATGTTTATACTTATGGCGTAAATATAGAAAACGCGATTTTGCGCCAAGGATATTTTATTTTTTTAAATCTGGCTGAAGCTGGAAACGCTCGCTTATACTTTAAAGTACATTATCATTATTGCTATTTAATATTAATGGGGCATGAATTTCAACAATGTGTTTTATGGCGCAAGGACCTCTACGGTCTAGTGGCGGCCCATGGCTAGTTTTAAGTGAAGCGGCGTGTAGCAAATTCGCCAAAACCCAAAGTTACTGTAAGTTTCTTATTTACCGAATGAGATAAAAACCGGTTTCTTGGCGAGTATAGACCGTAAATTAATGTGTTTTGGTGGATTAGCTTCATGCCGCTGCACTTAAATCTCGCCACAGGCCGCCACTGCTAAGATGATGCTGTCCTTGAACCTATCGTTTTTCAAGGAATCCGAATCCCTTTCTTCTGGGGAAAATGGAAGGGATTTAGAAAGCTGCAGTTTTAGAAATATATAGGCTATACATTCGAACCTCGTTAAGACGAACATGCTTAAGACGAAGTACTTTTAATACGAACCGTTTTCTGAAGTTCCGCCAGATTGTATAGCATACTAGGTCGAATTTTAGAACACAGTACCAATTTCTCGCCAACGACTTCCGTTCTGTGACGTCATGATGGATTAGCCTGGAGTTTTTTTGCGCTTTCGCTTTATTTCCGGCCGCCATGATCATTTACAAATGAACTTTCTATTTGTATTATGTTTATGTGTGCCTACCTATTTATATTATGCTTTTCGGTTACTTAATTATACATAATGCCGATACCGTGACATTAATGAGTTTTTATTGTTTTTGATTGAAATCAATAACCACAGAACTGCCGAGAGCTGGTGTGGCCGCCGCCACACAATTATGGACCATGTAACGATATCCTGTACCCTTTCGGTTACTTTATTAGACATAATACTAATATCGAGACTTCCATGAGTTTTTATTCTACTTTATGAATAAATCTGTTTTTATGAATAAATAAGGTGATTAAAATTATGGTAATATTAACGAGATTTGCCAAAAACGACGAAACCTCGCCAAATCACTTTATTGGCGGTGGTACCGTGTTCTAATATTTTACCGCATACTATCCTTTCCTGATAAGACGAATTACTGTTAATATGAACAGATTTTCTGTTCCCCTTGGTGTTCGTCTGAACGAAGTTCGATTGTATATCATATATATATCTCGCAGCTGTCTTCTTCTGGAATGGTGTCTCCCGTTTGCTGACTAAATTTGCAGCAGCCAAGAGAAGGGGCTCCCTGTGGGAGGGTGACTCAACGAGTCCCGTCGTAACCTAGGATCCTGTTGTCTGTGCGCCCGAGGTTCGGATTCTTCGTTAAACTGTAAGCCCAGCGTTGAGTGCTTAAGACCAAATTCCCTGTGTTTTGCTTCACCATACTACGTGTGATGCAGAGAAACCTTCACCCGGCTGTGGGTTGATAATAATCGTCGATGAGGATAACTTATACGTATTTTA
>QLNU02015360.1:138133609-138150008 GCA_006491805.2 Dysdera silvatica
GAGTAGTTAATTTAAAGTTAAATAAACAGAACAGAAAGAATGGATATGTATTACCCGGTAAGGTGGCCGATGAATCAAGGTGAGGCCCAAGGCCCCTGGACTTTTTCCCAGAAAGAACTACATGGTTAAGTTGAGGGAAAAAAAAACCAAACATATGTTAGTTGGTCCAGAACTAGAATAAGAGTGTCTCGACGTTTGGTGTCAAGGCTATCTAGTAAGAAAACTTTTCAGTCGCCAAATAGCGCCCGGGTCCCGCCAAGCCGATGCGATGGACCCACTGCCTCATGTGATAGCACAACTTACAGATTTGACACCAGGGTCGCTGCAGGACGTACAGTAGCGCCAGGTCACCAAGGTTTTAGTGGTCATTCTAGAATTTTAGGCAGTTAGTTACAAGATCCCTTGAGATAGATCACCGGCAACATCTTAGGACGGCTTGGAGTATACTTGGACAATTGAGACTGCCTCTCGCCACAGTGTCATTTCCAGATACCTGGCGTCGAAGCACATTTTTGAATCGGTTTCAATAGTCAGGCAGTACGTCGGTATTTCTGATATAGACAAAGACTACACAGATGCTTGAGGTATGCATTCTAGGATGGTATTCTTCTAGTAGCTTCGTTATTGTGAACTTGGTTAGCGAGAATCGATGATGAATGGTAATTTCGCCTTGACCACCCAAAAGTAGAATAAATGAAAGGAGGGAGGAAAAGGGTTTCTAATCTCGAACCATAGACGAAAGGATAGATAAATAAAATACTAGAATAATTGATTAGATTAAAAAAAGTAAAATAAAGATTATTAGATAAATAAAAGTAAAGAATTTAATTAAAGTAAATAATAATGGACATTAGTCACTAACTAAAAATAAGATAAAGGGTCAACCCAAAATATAAACGATGACCGAAAATAATTTTCTGTTGGTGACTACATTTCACAATACTTCACAAATACATTCATATTCGCGTAATTTATATGCACATTATTTGCGAGGCTAAAAAAAAAGAAAAAATTAATAATGTCTAAAAGCTTATTTAAAAAGTCTATGCAGAAGGCTGGCCACTTCATAGAATCCTCTTAAATTTTGGGTTTATTAAAACGCGGTTAATGGCCGAAGACCTTTATGTAAACTTTCAGGAATCGTAAATCAGTTCATCTATTTGTTGTCCCAATGGATTTATCTCAGTTTCAAAGAGGCCCCGGTTGTTGAAAAACACTTATGCTTGTGAACTGTTCATCACATCAGTAAGGTCTAGGTAGGTTAGGGACTGTAGTACTGCATATATCTTCTTCACTTATTAACTGTTCCACTTTGTAACGTTAAGGGATGGTAATTATTAGGTTGTCGTTCATCAGGCAGTTGCTCCAATTGGCTTCCTTTCCTAAAAACAATTAAAAGAAGGCGGCAGAATCGAATAATATTTACAATGTGTGAATTTTTGTGTCTCACGGTATACTATGTAGAAATTTTATGAGATGAAGAAATATGTTATTATGTAAGATGATGTAATGAAGCCACCCATATATTTAAATAATTAAAAAGTATAATTTTCATAAATTTTTGCGACACAACAAAAGGTGATAAGGTCATTTTGTGAGGTATTGTATGGAAACATAAAATAATAATAAATTATGATATTACTAATAATTGGCGCCAATGCAGCACATTTTTGTAATATGATGAAAGCAAATTACAATAGCAAAAGTAAAATGATAATAATATTTATAACATTTCATATTTGAAATTAAACACAGGTATCAAATAGAAATTTACATAAATACGGTTTAATACTCGTAAAATAACAAACAAAGGACACCTAAATTTTCGGAAGCGTTAACAGCAGTTCTTTATCAAGAGTGATCGCATCATCCTTGAAGTGTTGTTTCAGTTGGTGGTGCATCATATGAACCATAGCATTGCCATCAGTATCTGCAGCAGCAGAGGCAGATCTAGAGAGGGATTTTTTTTTTTTTGGCGGGGGAGGTAAAATAAAGTAGGATCCACTTATAACGAGCCCGCATTTAGCGGGTTTCGGGATATAGCGAGGAAAATATGGATTTTGTTTGGTATAATGATTAAGCGCAATATAATTTAACCGCTTTTAGCGTACAAGTCTTCTTTGGACCCCGGATTTAACGAGCAATTTAAAAAATAAAATAAGCAATCAAACTTTTTGTAAAAAGTCTGCCGTTATAGGCGGTTGGTCGTTATAACCGATTTCCACTGCATTTTTATGGATTTGGGAGAGGGAATTTCCCTAACCCCCCCCCGTAGATCCGCCACTGGCTGCAGACACGAAAGAATTACCCGCTTTTCTTATTCTTAAATCAAGTTTTTCAAACGGATACCACGTGGACACATACATATCTCCAAGCATTTACTTGTAGTTTAATAACAGCATCATCACTACAGTTTTAAAAATCAAGTATATGTAGTAATATTTGTCTGCCATTTATGACATTTCTTGCTGGTGACATTAAAATAATATTACAATCGGACATGTGTTTTGCATCTACAAATTTAAAGTCCAGTTTTTGAATGATGATGATTTACGAACGAAAGGGATTAGCACTATCAGTAGAGGAATTAGGGACAAGAGTACGCAAGTTTTGATAAAAAAATGTTCTTACACTAGAAAACTTAACGAAACAACTTATTTTATGGGTATTTAGAAACTTTACTTCTTTGGTTTTCTAAATAACAATACATAATAACGAAAAAAATATTTTTTCTCTGTATAAATAATATCAGAAGAAACGAGAAATGCGCACTCTTACCCCAGCCTTGGGGCAAGAGTGCGCTCTGTTTGAACGACTATAGTAACACTCAAAATTTGTGTTTTTTAGCTTCCTAGTAGTCCGTCTCATTTTGTTTATCTTCCAACTGTTTTTTAAATGATGATGAAGCTAAAATCTGACATTTTTAAGTTTCTCCTCTCTTTGTGTTTGACGTTGAGTCGTTAGGAAATGGTCTGATTACAACAGGTGAAACATATTCTGGAGTGATGTTACTTGTAGAAGTGCCTGGATTCTGAGATGTATCTTGGTCAAGGAACCTACAGCTTGATGGATTGTATAGATTGGAGATCGATGTAAATGCTGGATCCTGAAGGCCAGGGTGGATGGCATTGCTGGATTCTGGAGAGCACTTGTTGACGGCAGAGACTGAAGAACTGATAGTTGATGCATGTGGATCATTGCCGATTGGCCGACTTTGTGAAAGCGAAGCAGGATCCAGCCTATCTGCTACTGTTGAGGGCAGATAATCATCAGGTGTGAATGCATTTTTGTTGAGAGGTTATATCCCACATAATCTGAATGCTTGCTCAGCAATTCTCACATTTGCTACCCTAGAATATGTCGATTCAAAGATTTGGACCACCCGGAACATGGTGATTGGTCATACTGGGTGCGTTGCCATCACGTTATATGCATATGAGGTGTAAATGCAGCGTACCCTTTCCCCATAAATTCTGCATGCTCTTACCCCAGGCAGTGCTTTCTAATACAAGCTATTACCTAACTGAAATATGCATTTATTGGTTTGATACCACGAGCTACATATTACTTATTCTTCAAAGACTTCATCCTTACCCTATTAAATGCTTACTGGTATATTTAGATAGCGTGCAAAAACATGCAAACTTTATCAAAATAATATCAACTTGCAACTAAAAATATTTGGCTAAATATTATGAAGATTTAAGATGATTTCAAACGATCATTGTTCTCTAGGCAGCATCCACTCCAATTCTTCCTGGGTAATAATACACTGTTTCAAATGCATATTGTTTAAGGGAAAATAACACATAGTACCCTTGCCTCGTGCGTACACTTACCCCTACGTACCCTAAACTAATATAATTCGGAACGATTTTTTCTAAAGCGTTCTCTAAACTCAACCATTTGCTATAATAAAACAAATTTTACAAAGTCTTCCTCTATCCAGATAAAGACTTTCAACTCTATTTTATTCCATTTTCAACTTAGCCATTGGACACGAACTATCTCTACGCTCATTCCAAGTAAATCATTGCATTAAATATAAAAAAATTTCATCATATGTATAATTTCGTTAGAGGTTGAATGAATATAATTATTAAGATACGCGTGCGCAAAAGCCCATCTTTGACGACTGGGGTTATATGCTCTAATATCGTGCCCTTCCCAAGGGCCTGAGCTATCATACGTATTTTCGAAAGCGGTGCAAAATTAAAGTAAGGCAGCCTTTTAAAGTCGATGTATTGATATTTTGCTTATTCCAATGTATTCCAGTGATTTTCACTGTTTGTTGAGATTGAGTTTTATGCTCCTATTGCCATGGGGACGATTTTTTGTTTTTTTTTGTTTTTTTGCTATAATCTTTCGTTTTCAGTCACAGATCTGCGTGTCTGGTGAATTTTTATCAAATTCCTTACCTTCAATTCTTGACTCTCCAGGTACAGCCACATCTATTATATACACCTGCTCCTTTTCCACTATTCTTAAGTCAGGTGTATTATGTAGTGAGTGTTTTTTAGTTTGGATTCAAAAGTCCCACAGAATTTTGGTTTAGTGATTTTCAATAATATTTTCAGCTTTGTAGTTCCACTAGTTTTTTCTTTTGGCTGGTTTAATGTGTTTTTGGCACAAGCTACAATCGACCATTGAAACTACTTTATTATGCCGTACCAAGTAGCCTGTGGATGATATCTTATTATCATATATCTATTATTAATATTTTTTTATTATTATTTTTGTGTGTATTCTCGCACTTAGCTGATTAGACTTAAGACGAGCGGTAGTAATCAATAAATCATTGGTCCAATCAATAAACTCGGTTATTCCAAACTCAAGGATATTATTCCTGATTGCAATTATTTTGGAATTTACTCCATTCCATGCCAGTGTAATCGTGTTTATATTGGTCAAACACGTCGGGCCCTTCGATTTCGGCTTAAAGAGCATGAAGCCTACGTGCGTAAACAACAACTGGAAAAATCTGCTTTGGCCAAACACGCCTGGGAAGCTGGCCACAAATTTTCTTTCGACAAGGCCCATCTAATAGAGAAAGTTTCTTCACCAGCCGACCTCAATTTCTTTGAAGCCTTCCATATTCTTTCGCATTCCTCTTCTACTGTTAACGATCAGCTTCCGTTCAATTCCATGTCCTCTATTTGGAGAAACTTCATTCGTCCCATAGCAAAAGACGCGGCTACGGACCCACAACTGGTTTACCCGAACTAATTTTGGACTAGCAATTTGGCATCGATAGTTTTTCTAGCACGTGTGTCACATTAGTGTAACTAGGGTTCTGAAGAAGGAAGCCTAAACGCGCTTCCGAAATAGCTATAAACCATCGTATTTATTTTAACTGTGTTAATGTGTTTTATTTTATTTAATATTTTGCGCAGTGTGTCGTTTCATCTTTACAGAAGTAAAATATCTGAAAGTTTCATTATGCCAAACCTTACATTTCTAAATATAACTTATTTTCATTTCAACCTTGTCATGATTTGATAGTTCAGTTGCAAGCCTTACTACGTAACTTTATTGAGAAATTTTTTGACTTTTTTTTTTAAAACATAAGGAAAATGTTTTTATTGATTTTGTTTTTATTTTTTATGTGCACTGTATACTCATTTAAAATCGTTTATAAAATGTATTAAATAGCATGAACTTTAAAACTTCAACTAATTGTTAGGCGTGCATTAATATTTTTTGTATATCACTCCTCGGGTAACTAGATTCGATCCCCCTCCCCCCAACACACACATTCCAAGTCTGCAGTCTTAGAGTAAAAGCCAGCTGATGGACAATTAAAACAGGTACATGCGTATTATAACCTTATAAGAACAAAATGAATGTTCTGAATAATCAGCTTAGAAATTTGGATTACTAAAAGCGTTTGCTTTTGTCGTGAAGAACGCAAATGAACGATAAAAAAGAAAGAAAGAAAGAAAGAATGAACGCCAGATTGCGAGTAACTTGGAAGCATATTCGCAACATTTTGAGCGAGGAAGTAAAAAACGTCATGGAAAAAAGTTGAAGAGATCAACGGCTCAAAGCGAAGTAAACGTGGTAAAAATGTTGTGAAGATTATTATATATTAAAATTAACATTGTTCCATGTATTTAATAATATGATATTAACTATAAAGAGAAATTAAAATTTTTTAGCAAATTAGTAAAATTATAATGTAGTTAGTTGCCTTAGAAATATTTTTTGACCCAGTGATAATTTTTGGGCAACGCATTCAACAAGCTTTCCACTAATCCGGGTTGTACTATCAACGCTGCGCAGTCCCGTCCCCCTAAACAAAAGCAAACAATACTTACCGATTACCTGCTCTATAGTTCGGAGGTTCGCTTCCTAGGTCTTGAAATGTTCGGATTCCTCCTGAAATTGTAGGTTCAATGCTTTATGATGATGTAGTAGTAACAACGCATGTCTGGCGAGTCATTAACTCTAGGTTCGATTCCAGCGGCGTCGTAAAACGCGTGCTGTTTTCCTGCCCACCGGGATTTTGTTCACTAGTGAAGCAGAGGTTTGGATTCCTCGGGACACTGGAGGTCACGGAGCACAATAATGTTTGTTGTCCTTGTGCCTTAGAAATACGAACACTTAAATATTTCTTGATCATAATCCACAAATTGAGAGCATCTAAGAGCAGGACTTTTAAATTTGGTAAAGCTGGAATAAAGCCTAGATTTTTCTAAATAGTTATCCTGCAATAATATGAATTTTACTTTTAAATAGGGGGAAAATTGGAAACGAAAGCACTTTCGCTGTTTTATGCTGGAAGTAATAAATTGAAGGAAAATGGATTATTATCTCCTTCGACCTTAGACTTTTCATCGTTTTTTATATTTAATTCCTGACTGAATCTTTTCAATTCTGTCAACTTCACACAAGGTATTAGGTATAGACAAAGTTTATAAACTGCCGTAATAATCTAAATCTAATCTGTATCTAATAAATAAAATTTGAAGCACCTAATAGCTAAAACTTGAGGCATCTAATAACTAAAATTTGAAATACCTAATGGCTTATAGTCTAAAGCTTGAAATATCTAAAATTTGAAGTATCTAATAGCTGATAGTCTAAAACTTGAGGTATCTAATAGCTGATAACCTAAAGCTTGAAGTAACTGATAATTGATAATCTAAAACTTAAAGTATCTAATAACTGATAATTTAAAGCTTCAAATATCTGACAGACGAAGTGCATTGATTAGCAATATTTACTATATTCATTTGGATCGAAACATACCGCGTATATTGGCAACTGCTGTTAAAAGGGGAAGTAGTCAATTGCACTTGCTCTGAAACATCTAATTGGAAAGTTGCAGATGTGTTTTAGGATTTTAATGAAGAATTTTGCTCGCATATTTAAATTTATCTCTTATAACTCTTTCATATATAATTTAACTAATAAAGCTAATAACGTTGAAAGAAGATAATCGTTATCTTGGAATACTTGGTTATCAAACAATTAGGACTAGCCAATGGAGATTGGCGTAAGGATGTTATTGATGGACACTGTATTATTTAAAAACAATGAAAACGTTTCCTTCAAATTAGAAAATATTAATTAATTAATTTTAATGCATTGCCTTCATATCATTTATAAAAAGATCTTTGTCTGCAGCAATAGTACATTTTTTTTTTCAGAACAAGGATCCCACAAATGCTCTAAGTATTCCTAGCTCCCTAAACGTTAAAATTTATAGTCACTTGGTCTTTGCGAATTTCCGAGAAATTTAATCACGTTACTAGCTTTTATTAATTAATCGCAAGGAAAGAATTTTATCCCATTAAACTAACAATCTTTACCCCTTCCTTCAATTTCAATCTATAGACAGAATTTATTATATTATTTTTAAGATTTAAGTTTGTTAGCCCTATTCCAGTAGAATATGCAGAAAGTTCATAACGGCTGGTTATTGGCTTATAAGGAGGCGGGGGCTACAGAGCTATAACTTCATATATTTATATGTATATATACAAAAATTTATCGTCATGGGGGGGTTATGGTCCCGATCAACACCCCCTGCATACTCCAGTATTTTGTTCGTTTACATGTAAAAAGGTTTCGTACAAATGTGAATATTGGAATTACTTAAGCTAAATAAGGGGGAGGGGAGAGAGTTTATTTATTTCTTTTAACTAAGGGTAACATACATCTTCTATAGATCAAAAATTACTTTCTTAGATTGAAGTTAATAGTGATATACATTTCATATTGCACATTTTATTTAAAATAGGTTTTAAAATTATTTCGGCCCTGCGGTGGCGCAGTGTGGTAACGCGTTCTCCTAGTGCGCGGCTAATCCGGGTTCGACTCCCAGCAGTGCAAAGAACGCTTACTCAGAGATCTCATAAAGATCGCACTGCTCACTGTAGTCCGGGGTTTGGTTCCCTAGGCCTTAAGAGGTTCGGATTCCTCGGAAAACTGTAGGTCCAAGAGGTTCGGATTCCTCGGAAAATTGTAGGTCCAGAGGTTCGGATTCCTCGGAAAACAGTAGGTCCCGGCGCAGCATGACCACTGTAGTCTTTGAGCCGTAAAACCACAAACAGAAATTATTTCTTCAGTAAAAATAATGTCGTCCAAATAACTAAAACTATTAATAGTCATACAGAGCAGAGAGCTGTTTAGCTATATATGTGTGTGTGATGGAAAAGTTGAAACTAGTAATAGAGTAAAAATAAAACGTAGTTGGAGACATTTAAAGATTTGGAGTAAATAGTGTTGGTACTATTACATTTAAAAATAAACACATTACCAATAGTTTGTGCAAAAATTGCAGAGATACTTGAAGAATATACAGTTGAAAGATATAAACATACTTGTGGTTTGCTAAGTATATCAATAGGTATTTTACGTCTTTGGCGAGTTTTGGTGAGTTTGGCGAGCAAAGGCCTATTGGGAACTAGGGTCCGCCCAGACCACCTAATGAGTGATTAGGTCCGACTTGGCTACAGTTTCTCCATCGCCCAGACCATCCAAACTCGAACCTTGGGGCTGACTCCGTGATTTCATTAGCCCCCATTCGCAACCACGGTTCGAGATGCGAAGAGAGCAGGGGATGTATCCATGCACGCTGAAACAGGCATGCAATGTAGCCCCAGGCGGCCTCAGTGGTGGGACGCATCATCAAAGGGGGCCACCACAGATCGCACAAGCTATCTTCGGAGCCTAGTGGCAAAATGTTAGTTTTCTTAAATGCTTATTACTCAAGTTGCGCTTTCGGCATCGGCTACGCACCTGCTTAAAAACGTGATGGTGTATGGAATAAAAGCTCTTTAAATTAATTTAAATATTTTAGCTCTCTTTTTATTATTATTTAATTATGAATATTTTAAAATTAGTTTTAAAATTAGAAAGATTCTGAAAGCTTATTAAATTTAATCAGTCGGGATGATTTATGAAAAAATGATCCACCGCTTAGCCAGTTCTTCTCACAGTATTTGTTTCATGGTACGCAATTTAAGATTATAAACAACATCACAGCTTGAGTTAATGTATTTAAGAAAGAGGGCGAAGTGATTTATATACATTTAAGCGGGTTGATCAGGATAGACGTGTGGAAACTTTTGGAAGGACCTCCATCCAGCGGTGGATGGATAATGGTTGAATACAATGAAAATGATATATATATATACATTTCTAAGAATTTTTAATTTGAGCCACGTTCTTGTTATACATTTATATTATATTTATTTTCATTAATTCTAAAACCGAGGACAGAACAGAGTCTTGTAAATAGGCTGAGCCTTCATTATCTTACCATTTAATGTAACTCCCCTACAAAAAAAGCCTTTAATCCAGATTCCAGTATTTGGAGCATTCAGAAAGCTGCAGAACTTTCTGCGGAAACTTTCAAAACTTTCACACAAATTTTAAATCATACACATAAATTTAAAACGCCTAACGAATTTTCTTGACTGTACCCATTTGCATGAAACCGAACCGCGGTTCGGTTTGAAAAATGTTGCTTTGAGAATAATTCTGACAAATTAAGAACTCATTTATAAAGGACAATTCAGATGATTAAATACAACTACATCATCGGCACTAATACGAAAATTACTATAATTAAAGGAGAATTTATAGGAACTCTCTAGTTTTTAAGCAGTCATTCAATAGCTTATATGCCTTGATTACTATGATTGAAAAAGTTCAATTTTTTAAGGACGTTTTATAGTTTAGAGTTTTGTGGAAAATATTTAGTTAGAATTCATCGTATATATCTTTACATGTTTTAACACTTTAATGAATCTTTTCTTGCAAATTATAGACAATTGTATGTATGCATGTATCTATACATGCATGCTTGTCTGTTTGTGTACATGTGCATGCATGCATGCATAAATGTGTGTATATGTATTCATGTGTATATGGACGTGCCTACTTTGAAACTAATCTCTCATATTTTTAACATTTAAGTACTGTCGTCCCAAACGGTTTTAATAATAAATTTTAATATACACATCTGTCGCAATTTTCTCAAGTGAGGCCTAAATCAGCAGACTTTTTTTATAACACCAATGATTATATAACGTAACTTCAGGTTTTTTGTTTTTGTCTACTGATATGCAAATTAAGAAATACAATGAGGATTAACGGTTAAGACATATTCAGTTCTTTCACTGAATGTGACCACCCTATAATAAAATCAAATTACTTATGATTTTCATAACTCTGGAGGAGAATCTCGTAACAAGTTTCTGCTTTTTATTCCCTTCCATTTCTAACCTAATTTAATGCTTTAGATAATCATACACCATTTGTCGCATGTAATTCACATATACTAACTGTATGCACCACTCAATATGTATCTTACGTTCGGAATAAATTATTATTATTATTATTGAAGAGATTATCAAGAATGTCAGTGAAATATTGGTATAATCACGGAAAAGAGAAGGTGGGAATATGGGTTAAGTTTCATATGAGAATGTTCCCTCTCTTTTGGTATTGGGGTTGCTACAACGGATGCCAATGTGACCGTGTATCCAGTGCGGTCTACTCCACCGGGACACAAGAGCGGGACCGTTGATTGTTTGGCCTGTAGAACTTCCCTCTACCCACTCTCCATTCCCGACCACTAGCAAAAGAGGGGGAAATCTGGCCCCCAGGGTCGCTGGTTTCTCCAGCTATCGAAAGGTTCCGACTGCCAAATACGCAGAGCTGGTCAAAATTCAAACTCGGCCTTCAGCTTTGTTATGGAAAACAGATCCGGTAGAATCCAAAATCCGCATAAAAATCTTGTGGTGTTTCAATTCTTATACAGGATAGCATGGCGCATTATAGGCTAATCTTTCAATTCTCTATGAATGGAAGTAAAGAATGCCGATGTAGAAGTATAAAAAAAGTAGTAACTATATTTTGAAAAACAATGCTATAAAATTGTAGTATTAAATCTTAAATATCCTAGTTTTGTGTATTTTATTAAAGGATAGACATCGTTGTCATTATATATTTTTTGAAAAATAGCTTTTTACCTAATAAAGGTACTAAATAAATCTCAAAGCTTTTTACCAGATAACCATTAGAGATCGACATCCATCTTTGAAATTGTAATGGACTCACATCAACAAGGATATGTTCAATTTGTTGAAGGGTCATCTTTCTCTCTCTCGCTCTTGAAACAAATTTTAATTTCACATATTTAGCCTCCTTTCATCTACTAACAAATTATTACATAGAGAAGGCATAGATCATACATTCAGTCAGAAACTAAACAAGGTGTCTATCACTTTTTAATCATAGATAAATTTGATTTTTTATGGATAGATATTTTTGATGCTTTTTCTCTCAAAACTCTATGTTCGGATATGTAAACAAACGGCCAAAGTTTTTCCTCCAAGTCGTTTATATAAAGAAGTTCTATGTTTTTTAATATTTTGTAAAATGGGGAGCACGTACAGTCTAATCGCCGACTATATTTTGTTTACCGCACTCCCTTAAATTCACAGGCGTAAGCAGAAATTTCGTAAGGTGTGTAATAGGCTCAATGGGGGTTACAGAGCTACAACTCACATATTCCTATGTTAAATATACAAAATTTCATTGCAATGGGGGTTACAACCCCCATCAACACCCCCTGCGTACGCCAATGATTAAATTATAATTCGATCAAAACGAGCATTATAAAAAAAAATGTTGCCAATGTGCAGGTGCTAATACTGACAGACGGGTTACCTTATCTTTATCTCAGCTATTGACCTCATATTTCAGATTTTCCCAAACTTCATAAATTCTATGCTCCTGTCTTCTTACGTAGATAAATGCCTAACACCTCGTAGAAAGTGGATTGTAATCAAGATTTGAAATTTGAATGTGATGTAGCCTTTTAAATGATATATTTGAATTTACAATTAATTGAATTAACAATAAAACGAACTAGCACTATATTATGCAAATTTACATGCAGTTACATATTTTACTATGTAAGTTCAATATATTTTGTAAAATAACATTAAGAATGAAATTAAAGAGCTTCAAAACTACACAAACTTCGCAAGATCTGCTTAAAGTCTGACTCTGTCTAATGTATGATATGAAAATGATCTGTGTATAAAAATTAATCTGAAATTAATATTATATGTCCGCAATTAACATATAATTAACGCACGTAATTAATCTGTATATGATAATCTTGGCATGGAAGTTGGAAACGAGAGAAAAAAATCACCAAATTAATTTAAATTAGCCAATTTGTGTGTCATATAATGTGCAAACTAAAATTCAATAATAATTATATTTGCTATAAATAATTTATATAAAACTTACTGCTTAACATTAAAGCTCACTTAGATTTGAAATTTAGCCATTTTTCTGTATTTTATTTTTAAAGAAATATTTTTCCTTGAGATAATTTTTTTTTAAATTTCTTATGATTTGGATTTTTATCTTTTCATGACAATTATTTTTATGCGCCGACATAATATTAATTATTATTATTGGCATATGCGTTTAATCATTATAGATAAAAAACTTTTCTGTTGAAATAACCTTCAAATAAACACAAGGTCATATTAAAAAACTAGGGTATATTATATTTTCGATAAAGGAAAACCCAAATGCGATTAACTGAAGTTTTCAATTATTCACATTTATTTTAACTTATTCCTTAAACGCTAGTTTAGGTAACATCTGATAGAATATCTGAAGAATTTTGAATTTTAGGAGGAATTTAACAAAAAAAGCAAAATCTACTCGTTAACGAGTAAATATTGTATACAAATATATATCGTATTGAGCATTAAGGTTTTATATATTCGGTTAAGGCCACTGGCGTACGCAGGGGGTGTTGATGGGGGTTGTAACCCCCCATTGCGATGAAATCATATGTATTTATACAAAGTATAAATACATATGAATATGTGGAGTTGTAGCTTTGTAACCCTCCAATGGTTACGTGTTGGGTGCCCGTGCGATTTTGCCCACGTACGATTTTTCCGGAATTCCCCAACCAAAAGGGGAGAAGCGTCGCCTCCGGCGGTCCGGTGGGTAGCTTCTCAATACCCACTTTCCCATCCCCTTTCTCTTAGTTCAGTTTGTCTGTTTTATTCTTTTTTTTTACTTTCAACTTTTGGGAATTTCAGATTTATTATTCAACATAACAAAAATACTAGAGAAAATTGTTTACTTATATTTTTATCATCAGTATAATGAATAAAAAACGATTATTCGGTCAAAACTTAAAAGGCGAAAATTAAACAGTCGGAGCCAATCGAAGATATTGTTCAGTATCCATGTTTTTCTTTTAAAGAAGATTTAAATCTGAAACGTAATTCGGGAAAATTTTCTGACGTTTTTGATATGTGAACCACTATACTAGAAAATGATATAATTCTGCAATCTAATCAAATTTAAAAAGCTAGAGGTTTGAAGAAGATAATTAGAAAGCTATTCGTATATTAAAAACTACTGTGAATACGTCTATTCTTGTTTTAAATCCGCATGTTTATGTGGAATGACTTTTCTATATATAGAATTAACGAAGGCAAATCAAAATTCCCCTCTTACCGATTCCCATATTGAAGATTCATTTAGATTATCCTTGTCGGCATGGATACCCTATTATAAACGCTTGGTAGCGAATACGAAGACATAGACTTTTCATTAATAAACTGTGGTGGGTTCTTCTTTCAATATAACTTTAAACATATATATGAATAGCCAAGAATAATTTTAACTCTTCACCAATGTATACAGATAGACAATAAATTTTACTTAGCTTTATTTATCCGTTGTTGTACACCATAGGTTATGTTCATATACGTATCCAAAAATTTGCATAACACAAATACTAAATACTCAATTACTTTAAATGAACTACACTAATTTATTTTAGCTTCTATATAACGTTATGTTATAATCCTCTCTTTTATGTATTATAAATTTTATAATATTGGACAATACATGATAAGAGCCAACGCCCTTTATAAAATTAAAATTAATCTCTCTGTGGCTAGCGACGCGACAAATCGCGGGCTAAAGGCGCGAAAAAATGGTTACAATTATATATATGAAATAATGTCACGTGATGGTATGCTGCGCGTCGGCCAATGAATTTAATTATAACAAGTATATTTTGAAAAGTGAAATTTGATTGAAAAGTAAAATCATCTGCATTGCAGCAGGACGACGATAAAGCAGAAGTTGAAGGGAGTGTATATTGGCTAAAAAAATATATATAATAATTAATTAAAATTATTTTTAGGTTGTTTACAAAATATTGAAGAATACATAATATGTTTACAAAATCACAAAATAATGTGGAAGCACCACATAAACTTTTGATTATTAGTTACCTATTTCCTAATATGTAGACATGTTTGATCTTAACGAATCTATGTTTTTTTAATAGGCCTTTCCATGATCAGATATGTGACATTTGTAAATCGTATTTTCCCCAAGATAATGATTTAAAAGGTAATAAAACTAAATATTTAGCCGAACTTAAACTTAATTTTATTATTCTAAAAATTTCACTCTTGCATCTGTATAAAAAATGTTGCAGACATATAGAATAATTAACAGTATGGTAATTAAATTTGTAACTATCACATATTCGACAATTTTTGGAAGTTCATGTTAAATGCAATACTTTGTGAATTTATTTTTGTAAATATACAATTATTTGAAGGCTGGTTTTTTTTTTAAGTTGAAAGAGGAACTAAAATTATGGAAAATATTTTTCTTACACCCATACAATTAAAGCGCTGTTGACGAAAAAATTTGAGCATGCTATCATGTATGTGCCAAGGTGATCATCTATGTGACAGAGTGAAAATTGCATGTGCACTTCAAATATATTGTTGCATTTGTGTAAATGGTTAATCCCCATACAAACATTACTACTAACTATAACTGGAATAAAATTGGTTTACAAAGTACACGTGGGAAGAGAGGGCTGGAGCGCCTTCCCCTGGCCATTTAAAAATTTGATTTTCCCGATTCGGCTGTGCATTTATTTTCAAAAATTTTACAGTCACATTTTAAAATAAGGTACTTATTACTGATTAATATTTACTGACAATTAATTTTGTAATATTTACTGACAATTAATTTTGTAATATTTCAGTATCTTGAACAGTCACTAAATTGTCTGATAGCCTTGACAAGAAAGTAATAGTTTTTATCAGCCCTTCCCCCCCCCACCCGTAAATATAGTGATAGGGCATATGTGCCGTATTTTTTCACTTTTCGATTGTTGCAAGATGTAGTGGGGTGTCGATTTTTTTACGGGCGGGTGGGAGGCGCACACGTTGTTCGCCTAGCACGGCATATTTGCTTGCGCCGGCCCTGTTTATATATAAAAATTTGAAGAGCTGTAAGGAAATTTTATCTCGACATTCATTAACTTAATAAAAGGGAATTGTGTAAAGAATGTGCTACACACCTTATTTCAGAAATTACATTGTTTACCAATAAAATGTTTTATCAAATCATGCATAATTTATTTTATATAATTTTTCTATGAAACAATACGTTTAAATTTTTCAGTTCATTTTCCAACATTTAAAACCTCCGAAAAATAAAATTAAAGTCCATTTTTATGAAAAAAAAATCATTAATTTTATTTTTTACATCGGTAGACTTATAAGTTATATATATATATATATATGCAAAGGGGCCTGCAAAAGGGTTGCTGGTATCTAACTGGAAGGAGACCCACACGCTGAACGTATGTGACGATGTGTGGAACCGGCCAGGCCAGTAACCTAGTGTCCTCCCCCGCCTTCAAGTGGTGCAGGCTGAGTTTTCTATTTACGTGGCGAATTTATATTTGCTACACGGATAGAAGGGCGGATGGGGGGGGGCTAATTCACCAACCCGTTTAGCCAGCGTAGTGAAATTATGGATAATTCCTCCATTATGTTGACACACCAGAAACCATGGCAGC
>QLNU02015360.1:138150108-138161590 GCA_006491805.2 Dysdera silvatica
CAGTTATTGATTTTGTTAAAGTCTTCGCTCGGTAAAGGGAAGAGTAATTTTCGAAAATTTAAGAAATATTTTCTTACGTATCGGACTAGTGGCAAAATTGTACTGGTTACGTAATAGTCATGTTTAACTCTTTAAATAGAAATGTAGCTTTCAACCTTTTAAATCTGCAGTCACCCACTCACGAATATGTCACACAAAGTGTTTATAACCTCCTACCTAAGTAGAAAATAAACGCTGATTATATAACAGGCATTTTTTTCTACAATCAAATTTACAATTTATTAGAAATATGTCATAATAATGATAACGACACACACACGATACAAACATAATAATAATAATAACATAAGCAAATACCTCTTGTTATCTAAAGTTATTGGAAAGGTCATGATAAGTAAACGCATGAAACCAATTAGTTACAATATAAAGTGTGATTTTGCATAATAATAATAATAATATTAAATATACAATACAGTAGTCCTTATGAAAATATTTTAAGTACATCCCCCCAAGAATTTTAAAGTTCGTTAAAAAGTTATATATATATATATATAAATAATAATAAATTGATGCAAACACTTAATCCGTAAATGTTTTATTTTACAAGTGAAAATATAACACTGATCAATATATATATATATATATAATCAATTTTGGTTGAGCTGCATCTAATCTTATCTGCAGGCGATGTGTTAGAACTTTTGTGAAGATTTTATAAATAGCAGGTAACAAGCTAATTGGTCGGTAATTTTTCAAATCCTCTTTATCACCTTTTTTATGCAAAAGAATTACTGTTGCAGAATCCCATTGGTTTGGTATGTTACCGCTGTTAAGACATTTGGTAAAGAATTTTGCAAGTATGTCTTCTACATATTCTCCAGCTTCTTTTAGGATATCTAATGTAATACCATCATCACCAGGGGCTCTTCCTTTCTTCATGCTTTTTATTGCAAATGAAACTTCTTCTTTTAAGATTTTAGGAGCTGTTCCTTCGACTATTTCAATGTCTTCGTTTAATTCACTGTTACTTTCGTATAGATTTTTGTAGAATTCTTCAACTCTTCTAAGTATTTCTTCCCTATTTCTTGTTACGGTGCCATCCTCTCCTTTTAATGCAATGATGTGTTTCTTCCCAACAGATAAACTTCCTTTAACAACCCTAAGGCTCTTGTTATTTTCAATGGCTTTCCTTACTAGCTCACAGTTGAATTTTCTTATGTCTTCTTTCATGCTTTTGCGCAGAGTTTTACAAAGTTCTATGTACTCAATCCTGGAACTGGTATTTCGATTGTCCACCTTCATATCTCTTCGCCTTTTCATGAGCTGTTTCGTCTTCTCAGATAATTTGCTATTGTGCTTTTTACAGGTTACACCACCAATTTCCCCAGCAGTTTCAACTATTGTCTTAACAATGTTTTCATTTGCTTCTGAGATATCACTTTCATCAATAAGTCCTTCCAGTGCAGAAAAGCGATTTTTTAATTCCAACTTGAATGCCTCGGTATTTACTTTCAGTTTCATTAGATCCACCCTCTTACTTACTTGTTTCCTAATGAGCTTCTGTCGTTCTAATTTAGTATTTAAGTGCACTTTACATCTCACCATTCGATGATCACTTCCAGTATTAAATCTGTTCAGTACACTGCAATCTTCAATAATTGATTTCTTGTTTGCCAGGATATAGTCAATTTCACTAGTTCCCCCATTTGGGTGTTTCCATGTCCATTTTCTTTGCGGTTTCTTCTTAAAAAATGAATTCATGATGCTAAGGTTTTCAGCTTCTGCAAATTCGATGAGTTGATCGCCACGTTCATTCCTTTCCCCATATCCGTATTTACCAACCGATGTCTCTCCTTGTTCCTGTTGTCCAATTCTTGCATTGAAATCCCCCATGATGAGCTTGATATGTTGTTTCCCTTTGGTGTGTAACTCTTTGATTTCTTCATAAAATTCTTCAACCTCTTCGTCGGTATGGCTTGATGTTGGTGCATATACCTGTACTATTTGAAGTTGGTATCGCTGGGTTAGTTGAACAACAAGCCTCGCTGCTCGATCTGATGTACTTTCAACTTCCAGAAGACAGTCTTTAATTCTTTTGTTGATTAAGAAGCCAACACCACTTGTTCTTCCAGTTTCCGTTCCTCTATAGTAAAACAAATGTCCGCTTTTCAGTTCCACCAACTCTTCACCTTTTCTTCTAATTTCACTGAGTCCTACAATGTCCCATTTGATCTTGTCTAGTTCCTCTTCCAATTCCTGAAGTTTTGCTTCAGAAGCAAGGGATCGTCCATTAAACGTAGCCAAGGTCAATAACAAACGGCAGCCTGGGCCATTCCAGTGATTCTTAGCACCCCCTGCTTTCATGCCACACTGACCGCTGCCTTGATCAGGAGCACTCCAGCACCTGGAGACTAGGGGCCATGGTTTCTGGTGTGTCAACATAATGGAGGAATTAGCCATAATTTCACCACGCTGGCTAAACGGGTTGGTGAATTAGCCCTCCCCTTCCGCCTTTCTATCCGTGTAGCAAATATTAATTTGCCACATAAATAGAAAGCTCAGCCTGCACCACTTGAAGGCGGGGTAGGACACTAGGTTACTGGCCTGGCCGGTTCCACACATCGTCACATACGTTCAGCGTGTGGGTCTCCTTCCAGTTAGATACCAGCAACCCTTTTGCAGGCCATATATGCCTGTACATATATATTAAAAAATTAAAATATTTCCTCTCGCCCATTCTTGGCGGAAACAGGCTTTGGGACGGGCAGAGCGCCATGTTCCCAAGCCTCTTTTTACATCACTTCTTAATGTGCCATGTCTAGAAACTTCCTGACAATGTGACACGTGTTTAGGATTGTGGCTTTTTGTATTTCAATGTAGGTGTTTGGGTCAATGTTGAGTATTCCCAAATTCGTCGCAAGCGTTTTTGGTACTATCCCTGTTGCTGAGATGACTAACGGGATGATGAAGATCTTTTCCATACCCCATATATCTCGTACTTCATGTCTGAGATCTTGGTACTTGGTGATTTTCGTTGTGTAGGTTGTCTGTATGTTATTGGTGTTGGGTACTGCTATGTCGATTAAGTACGTGGTCTTATTCGATTTATCGACGAGGGTTATGTCAGGACGGTTATGTGGGACTGTCTTGTCTGTTATGATTGCTCTATCCCAGTAAAGCTTGTGTGTTTCGTTCTCATGCACGGTCTCTGGCTCATATTTGTAGTACGGACATTTTTCTGTCAGAAAGCCAGCATTCGCTGCCAATTTCTGGTGGACTATTTTCGCTACTTGATCGTGTCTATGTTTGTAGTCTGACTGCGCAAGGATCTTGCATCCTGCCATCACGTGTTGGATTGTCTCCGATGCCGCATGACAGTGTCTGCATTTGTCGCTTTCTATGTCTTTTCTCTGGATGAATTTCTGATTGTTCCTTGTTGCGATCACTTGGTCTTGGATGGCTAGCATGAATCCTTCTGTCTCTGGCTGGAGAGTGCCTTTGGCCAGCCAAGAATTTGATGCCTTTTTGTCAACGTGTGGTTGTTGCAGGTCATTGTAGTGCCTGCCATGTAATGGTTTTCCGGCCCAAGTTCTCAGTTTCTGTTCGTTGGCTGTTTCGAGGACACGCTCTTCGGTACTACACAGGTTTAGTGGCGTGTAATTTGCATCTGCTTGTATTATGGCTTGGATGAGTGGCGATCGGGGACTCTTCAACTGGAAGTATTGCCTCATGCTCTGGATCTGCTTGTCATGTAAGTCTTTGAGGTCCGCTTGTCCGCGTCCTCCTTCTTCCCGGGGTAGTGTTTGCCGTTCAATTGCCGTTGCAGGGTGTAGTTGTCCGGCTCTTCTCTGGATGGTTCTCATTTTCCGCTGGAGTTGTTCTAGTTCAGTGTTGGACCATTTGATGATCCCGAAGGAGTAGGTGAGCACTGGTACCGCATATGCGTTAATTGCTTGCGTGGTGTTCTTCCCGCTCAGTTTCGTCTTCACAATGCTTCTAAGTCTTTCTTGGAATGCTTGCGTGAGCTGGACTTTGACTTTCTTGTGCTCCTGCTGCCGTTTTTGCATTATCCCTAGGTATTTGTAGGTTTCGCCCTCGTCCAAGGTCTTCAGTAGTCTCCCGTCTTCGAGTTCGATGCCTGGTAAATCTTCTTTGCTATTCTTCTGTATTTTGCGTTGTATATATATATATACATACCTCCTTGTGATCTTGGCAACCTCCCCAACTTTACTGTGACCACAAAAGAGGTGGGGTATTGGCAACCTTATCTGACTGAGGCGGTGGGGTTATCTCAGGGAAAGGGGGACTGATTTCCTGGTAAATCCCTACGTTTCGAGTGTTCAAGGGAATTGCATCATGGCATTTTGCACACCACCCCCAATTGGGCTTGTAACCCCTCTCTTACGAACTTTCTGCATACGCCTATGGTTAAGGCCTTTGTATTAAATAACGATGCCTTTTTCTCTTTCTTTTTAATTATTATTTTTATTATTTTTGTTATTATCTAAACATTTTGGTTTAATATCATTGTTGTTTGGTTGACTCCCACCCTTTTTTTTTTTCAAATAGGATGTGGCGGACTTCGTAGAACCACTTTTCGGGTCTTTTTCCGCCATAGTCTTTGTTATCACTGAATTTCTGAAGTATTTCTACTACTCATTCATGTACTGCATGATGAAATAAAAGTTTTGATTGATTTGATTGACTGATATTGTGTTTAAAACTCTATTTTTGTCGTGTTACAAATCTATTTATACTATCAGATATATACAGTGGCGTAGCGTGGGGGTGCCACCGGGGCAAAAGCCCCGAGTTCAAAACTCTTAGGGGGCGTAAAATTTAAATAGCGGACTAGTGGAAGGGAGTGCTAACGGTTTTTAACAGGAAAATACCCAACTTGCCCCGGTCGCTGATAACCCACGCTACGCTGCTGGATATATATGTTGATATATTAAAGTGAAATTTAAGCTACGACGCGGCGTTACTATTCTTACATGAGCGTGAAATATAATACGAAACGTAATAGTATAAGAAATTAATTAATTCAAATAATTTGAATAGAATTTCAGGACAGTGAGGTATATAGATCATATTAATTAAATTGAATTTAAACTGTAAAATAATTGATTCAATTGATATTAAATTTTAAATGTTCGTTTGCAAAGCTACTGTTATTTTATAATTTATCTTACTCACTAAAAATCATTGTACTAACTCCAGTCATTGGCGTACGCAGGGGGTGTTGATGGGGGTTGTAACCCCCCATTGCAATGAAATTTTGTATATTTAACATAGGAATATGCGAGTTGTAGCTCTGTAACCCCCTCCCCCCCTGAGCCTATAACCTAGGGTTTAACCTGTTAACTGGGTATGACGACATTTTTCGTCATGCCCGGAAGACTACCAAAATGTCTCCCCCACAAAAAAAAAGTCCCCAGTGTGAAACGAGTTTCACAAAATTTTATTCCCCGGTTAACAGGTTAAGCTGGCTCAAAACATGCTGTCGCAAAAATGTTAAAATGGGAAAATAATTTGTAGCCAAATGCTAAAAAATATTAGTTGCTTTCGTTGCTCCAAGAACCCTATCAATGAAATTATTTATATCAACGATGCTTAACAGGTGCTGTTAAGAATTTTTAAGAGGAAACAAAAAGGAACAAGAAAAGATCGCTGAAGTGCAAAACGGATATTCTGGAATCGAGGAATCCTGTTTTCAGAGAATAAACTGTGGTTAAAAATGCCTGTCGCATTTTCGCGATGGGCAATAATTTTTTCTTCGCATTTTCGAGCAACTCGTCGCATTTTGCGAAAAACGAGACTACAGCTTAAACCCTGCAATAACACCCCTTTACGAACTTTCTGCGTAAGCCTATGACTCCAGTATAAAAATATAGAGTGAAAAGGAGATATCCAGTGTGTGATATTTTATGAATGATTTCGGTTCAAAAATTAATTTCTCAGTAAGTCTATTTCACTAAATCAAAAATTAAAATGCACTACCTTGCCTAAGATGTGATTGCTTAGCTAAAGAGAAATAAAATAACGAATCAATGAAGAACGACTGAATTTTATTAATTCCAGTTTTGATTAACGAAATGGTAGCAGTACAAGCCATTGTTATAATGTTCACATATTTACAATTATAATAGAAACAAGATATATAAAAATTTATCAATCGCCGTGATAACACATAGTAGGAAAGGAACTTCAAAATTCTCTCCGGGACACTTACAATATAAGCAGATTCAGTTCCAAAACGTGATTTCCTGTTAATAACCAGAAAATCAGAGAACAAATTCATCTATATATATGCACTTCATTCTTTTTCCTTACAACAAAAATTGACATTTGTCAACATGGTAATGAATTGAATGTGATTATCGGTATCGTAAACGGACTTTCAGACTCGATTCCATGAAAAATCAGTATATTTTTTATTAGCTAATTTTCATAACATTTCTAAGAAGGAAATTCGGTTAGAGCGGTTTTTATGACAAAGAAATTGATTGCGAATATTTAATTTTTACTCAAAGATGCGGTAATTTTATCTGTGAGTAAAATCTTTCAGGTTATTCATTTCTGGAAGAAAAAATGTTTTAGCCCTATTCGATAATATGCTGTTTAGACACAGTCAGGTAAGTTCAGGTCATTTATCCCACAGGAATCTAGTGCGTTGCTTTAGCGAAACTTATAAAGTTAAAAAAAAATACATTTTCTGAAAATAAATTTCCAATCGTTTGAGATAATTTAATTATAAAATTACTGTTACAGAAGACGATAATAGATACAAAAACACCTTTGATTTTTTAAAGATACCAAGATTGTCCATGTTTAGGAATTACATAAATTGATGGCAGTGCCACCTTAACGGGTGGGCCAACAGGACCAAGGAACCCCGAATGAGCTAAGATAGCTCTAATCGATGAATAAATTAACCATAGGAAAAAAATATATAGTTTCTTACCTTGGAAATTATTACGTATTAAGAAAAAAATTAGATTTACCCTGTTAACTACAATTTGAAATATTATTAGTGTAAATTTTTTTCTCCCAAATTCAAAACTACCAAGTAGTTGTGTGTTGAAGATCAGTCTTTGTGTTAGAGAGTTGAAATTGCATTATTGGCAGCTTTGAAAAACAAGTATCATTCTGGTAAGTTTACAGAGAAATGTCCAAGACATCACACTTATGTTTCAACTAAAGCAACAGGGCGCACTCATATGGGAATTGAGTCACCTGACTCCTTTTTGTCTTATACTTTCTCACACTTTCTTTCATTTGCAAGGAGTTGTTCACCAGGAAACCTCTTTGATTGTTAAGAATTTTTAAGTTTATGTCTATAACGTGTTTAATTATGGCAGATAGAAAGAGAAAAGGTGTCTGTTTAAAGAGCTGGCGATTTTAACTACTTTAAAATCAAATCTAAGTACTATTGTACTTCTTGTCTTTATGAATAAAGTAATGGTACTGCAGAAGTACTGAAATAAACACTGTATACAATTTTTCACTTTATAAATAGGATTATGTAATTTAATAATATAAAGTACTATATAAATTTAGCATAAAAATACACGTGGTATTATAAGGAGTCCGCATAAGTGAACAAACCGCTTAACTGCACGAAATTTCGTTGAAGCGTGCATGTGCACATGCGGTTTTGACTCTGTCAAAATTTTACTTTAAGAACAAAAGATTTAATAAACGCGCATTTAGGCCCACTATAAAATGAGTACACAAATGAAATACACAAATTTAGCCAGAATGAACAAATTCACTACTATTTTTTATACGTTTGCGTATGAAGGGAATTACCATTTTATACAGCTTTTGAAAAATCTGTCTTGAATATAGCTACCGCATAAAAATGAAGATTGGAATCCCTGTCTTATATACAGAAGCGTTGTAGCTTATACATATATATACAATAAATTGTTTTTGTATTTTTATTTTGCTTAAGCGGCAATGGTATTACATATAGACATATATAAACTCATTTCTTGACAACCATACCTTAAAACGAACACATTCGATGATGCGAAAATACGTTATAAAAGTTTTAAGTGTTGAACGAAGAAAGCATATGAATTTCAATGATTAACAGTTAAATTTGCCATTTTTAAAAATCGTTATAACACGTTGTCTGCATCAAAATAATCTAAAAATTACTGCCATTGTCGTAAATATTTGTTAAAAAAAGAAGGTTATTGCATATGAAACATTTTACATTTGACAGGCGATTCTAAACACGTGATCCTAAATTTTAGATTTTTTTTATTATGACAAGTGATTCTAAATTTTTTAAAGTGGAATAATAAAGATATGCCATTCTATACGTCGCGGAATTTTCAGGTAGAATTTTTGTAAAGGAAATGTATTTAAATTTAAAAGAAAACAATTATAAACCCTCGGATACTATTATTTCTTAAAAAATTTAAAAGAAAACGATTATAAATCATCCGATACTATTATTTCTTAAAATTGCAAAAATAATTATATTACTTAAAACGTATCTGTCGGTTTAAAATTTTATACGCTTTAAATTTGTACATGTAGTAAAATATATTATTGTTCTAATTATGTGGCAGAAGACGAGACGCTGTTCACGTTAGAAGTTGATGAGGTTAGGTCTTTAGGACGTTTGGTGAAAATTTAGCTTACGAAGTTTTCGCGAATCCGTGTTACAGATATAAACAACGCAGGTATTAAAGGCTGGGAGAAGATTATTTGTTCTCATTTTATGGTCCAAGAACATCTAAACCACAATGTGCCATGAATTACAGCTTTCTGAGGAATCCGAACCTCCATCGTCTAGGGCAGTGGTTCGGAACCTTTTTCAAGCCGCGACCTTCTTTTATAGTAGCCAAGTAATCCGCGACCCTCCCCTTGTCCGCCACCGCCACATTCCCATAATAAAACAATTTTTAACAGAGTAAAGAAAACACATTAAATATAAAATTACACTATATTAATTATATATACAGTAGAACCTGATAAAGTGACCTCCTTGGTAAATTGATTACCTGAATAAAGTGACCTGATTGGTTAATTGATTACCTGAATAAAGTGACCTCCTTGGTAAATTGATTACCTGAATAAAATGACCTCCTTGGTAAATTGATTACCTCAATAAAGTGGTCATTTTTTATAAGAGAGAACTGGTAGGGACTTAGTCATTGCTTGCACGAAAATCTGTCGGGTTTAGTGACCACTCTTGAAGGAAAGCCTTATTTTTATTGTCAAATAAATTTCTTTGAATATTTTTTATTGTCAAATAAATTTCTTTGAATAATTTTTATTGTCAAATAGATTCCTTTGAATTTAGCGACCCATAAAAAATTTTCTTGCTACCCTCAGAGGGGTCGCGACCCATGGTTTGCGCACCACTGGTCTAGGGAACCACTTCCCGGAATAAGGATTGGCAGGAAAAACGGTAAGCTATCTCTACCGGCAGGATTCAAAACCGAGTTTTCTCGACGATAGATAAACACGTTCTCTCTACGTCACTGCACAGTGCCAAAGTAGAAATTTCAGACCTTAATATCATCATCATCTCTCTCTCTCTCACGAGAGGTCAATTTCTATCCTTTTATTATTTTTAAAAATTTCAGAGAATTGCCAATTTTTAAATTTTCAAGTATATATTTCATAAAAATGAATTACGGAATTTGTAATGTGCATAGCTTTTAAATAAATTGTGATGGATAAATTGGAGCAACATGCGGTTTACTGCATTAACACATGAATTTACTGAATAGCAGAAAACAGCCCAAGCTCCTTAACTGAATTTGAAATATCACACCTATAGCGATGTGAATTCGCCTTTAAATCCAGATGGAATGAATTTTTTAAATAATGCAATGATACAAAGAATATATAATATAAAAATATATCTATTTCATATTAGTGTGACGTAGCCTATCATCTCTTGTGTTATCGTTTATGTTTTCGACGTTGGGAGATGGGAGATATATTTTTCTATTAAATGGATGTACTCGCCAGATTCGCTATTTCATTTAGTTCAAATTAGAACCATTTTATTTGGCTCATAAGCAGTCAGAACAGGAAGCTATTATGCCTAGGGCTTGACTCAAACCAAGGACTTTTTGATTAGTAATCTATCAAAATTAATCATGCGTATGTGATCCTTTCTTAGTAACGACGTTTATCCAAATGTCATAATGTGTCTTTCTTTTTTCTTGATTGTTCGTTTGTTTTTTGGTTTTACGGCTCAAAGACTACAGTGGTCATGCTGCGCCGGGACCTACTGTTTTCCGAGGAATCCGAACCTCTTAAGGCCTAGGGAACCAAACCCCGGACTACAGTGAGCAGTGCGATCTTTATGAGATCTCTGAGTAAGCGTTCTTTTTGCACTGCTGGGAGTCGAACCCGGATTAGCGGCGCACTAGGAGAACGCGTTACCACACTGCGCCACCGCAGGGCCATAATGTGTACTCACGAATAATTCAAGTAAGGATTACCAACATTTGAGAAAATTTTAAATGCAGTTCATCTTTAATTGCGATATTGATTTTAAGATATTTTCTTAAAATTTTTGAAAAAATAATTATTAGCCTACATATTAACCTTTTAACATATTGCAAGTTTCATTAACCAAAACCGAGCCGTAAATTAAAAGGAAGTTAGCCAAAGCAAATTAATATTTCTGCCCTAAAAGGCTGATACCATTCCTTCCACTTTTCTTTGCATGTCTTTCACAAATCGGCTCAAAGTTGTATTATTTCGTATTCTTATTTCCATGAAATAATTATTTTTATTGTTTTTAACGAGATTATTTTGTATTACGGGGATAAAAATGTCGTTTTCCATATTATGTAGCATACTTCCTTCCAGCTTAAATTTAATTATAAATTATCACTCACATTTATAAAATTTAGACCAGTCTACGTGCAAAAGAAACTGTCATCGAAGAGGTATTGTACGTCTCATGGTTGGAAATATTGGTTTGTATCATCGTTGGAAACATTGGTTCGTATCATCATTGGAAATAGTATTTCGTATCGTCATGTTAAAACAGATCCGAAAAAGGTAGCACATACTGATAGTAAGATCAAATGAAATTAAACTCTTATTATACTTATCTTTTACCTCTAGGTAAAAAAAAAACAAGTGGATAAACACATCGCCAGGTTATGTCCATGTACAGAAACTGCATGCTTGCTGGTCCCGTGGAATTCAAATGTCAAGTGATAATAATATTATTATTATAATAATAAGAAGAATGAATGCAAATCCCTGTAAAATAGAGTTGAAAGAAAATACTGCAAAGTTGAAACCCACCATTTAATAACATCCCATCACTGCAACGTCAAATCGTATTCAAAGTTATGGCTTACGTTTCTGCAGTGCTTTTCTTTTATCTTCATAAACTTTTTCCAGCAATAGTAACTTGTCGTAGAATTGGCTGCCGTCTTATGGATATTTGTATCTTGTGGAAAAAAACCTAACAGAGGAAATTAGTAAC
>QLNU02015360.1:138161690-138181021 GCA_006491805.2 Dysdera silvatica
ACCTCGCTCATCTTGGGAATTGGACTGCACATAGGCTTTTTTTATTCACAAGTTCAGGAATCACCTAGTTAACGATCTTGGATCCACCCCTGGCTTCAGTGGTGCTTGGAACTCTCTTCTCCAGCCTACACCGTCTCCGTTTTCTTCATCAGACCCTCCTCGTGTTTTTGATTTACCTTCGCAATTATAATGTCTCTTCTCTTACCATAAAGAAAAGTCGGCCTTCATGCTTCTCACGAGAAAAAAGTTAGCCTTCACACAGCTCTCTTTAACATTTTACTATTATTATAATTTTTCTTTTTATTAGAGCGTTATTATTGTTAAATGTGGGATAAGAGTTAATTTGCAAGCAATTGGAATAATCGTATCATTATGTACATGATATACTAATTCAGGCATGCAAAGCAAAACAACCATTAATTGTTAGATTTTGTTTTTAAATACCATTATTAATAGCAATTAAAATTCAATATAGGATTGGATATTTGGAAAAATGGTATTTTTCCTCCTGGGAGGGGGAGGAGTGGTATTTTTATGAGAAAATATATTTTGAAGGGAGTAAAGTTAAAAATATATATGTGTTTTAAAATGGTTATATTTTTTTTATTCTGTACAGTTTTGCCATAATTCATTTTTTTTTATAAAACATTTGCTTCATTCTAAAAAAAAGTTATAAACTTGTATTGAATTTGTGTAAAAAAGAAGCATTCTCTGAGTTTATTTATAGCCTTACATTAAAGTATTCACCGCAAATACAAAATATTTAAGGATATGAGTAGAGAGGGGGGGATAGGGAGTGAGAAAGAAAAATGGCAGGTTTGGTCGTATTGGCAGATTTGAAAAATAGAATTTTAGTTATTATATATCTCATAGCAGTTCTGTTTGCGAGAAAAATAAATTAATCATAAAGTGCCAAAATAAAAATACACTTACTCAGTTATATGGTAAATTTTTTTAATATTTATGTTATATTTTTATTAATATCTTACATTACATTTTATTAATAGTTATATATATGTTTTTAATATCTCACGTTACATTTTATTAATAGTTTATGTTATATATTTTATTACTAGCTTATATTTTATATTGCATTATACTTCCATGCCAATCATAGATGTATTTGATAACATAGTTTCTATTCCATATTTTAAGGTAGTACATTTTTATATAAAGAGAGGGAGGGGAGAGAAAAAAAGAACATACCGAGAGAAGTCTATGAAGAATCCATGCAAACAGAAACAAAATTAAACAATTAAAGACAGGCGGGCTTTTTTCACATTATCTTTTACATTGTACGCAGAAATATTTTCTGAAATACATGAAAGATGAATTGTTTAAAAATGTGGTGAACAGAGGCTAAAATGAGTCTTGTTTAAAAAGAAGAAATAGTGTGTAAAATCTCCTTTTGTGATTCGTTCGTTTGTTTGTTTGTTTGGCTTTTTTATGGCGCAAGAGCATCTGGGCTATACTGCGCCAGGTTTTTGTGATTCAATCTCCAAAGTGTTTATTTAAGGATTATAAAGGAACAATACACTTACATAATAAAACACGTTGTCTCAATTTATATTCTTTATTTTATGTCGTATTTATAAATATTAATCCGTATTTATAAAGAAAGGGAAGACACACCATGGAATACGACGTATGCAGATAATAGTATACTGTGCACAAAATCGACGGAAGATGTGGAGTTAAAGCCGAAGAGATGGGAGGAAGTCTGGAGGAAAGATGACTGCGAGAGTGAGAAGAAGTAAAAACAAGGAAAAATTTTATGTAACGGGGAAGAGGACCTCAACATAGATTGTAAATAAATAAAAAATGTTAACCACTTAAACTACCTTGTATAAGTAGTGGAGGAAAATGGATATATGGAAAGAAAAAGCAAATATCGGTTGCAGGCAGGTTGGAAAAATTGGAAAGGAATGTTCGGCTACTTTGTAACAAAAAGATTCCAGTTATATTAAAAAGGAAATATATAAAACTATGCTTTTACCGACACTCATATAGGAAGCTGAGACAAGAGCACTGAAATAATCCAAAGTTAAAAGAATGCGAGTAACAGAGATGAGAATGTTAAAAAGGATGTATGGAGTGATAAGAAAGAACCTGATTAGAAATAAAGAAATAAGAGGGACAACAAATATAACAGTTGTGTCAGGAAAAATACAAGTGTCAAGACTGAGACGGTATAGGCATGTGACGAAAAGGGGGAGAATTATCCAGGAAAACTAGAAATGAACATGAATATCGACGGAAAGTATGGAAAAAGTAAATGAAAGGAGATACAGAAAAGACTGTTAGATGAAGATATAAGGAAAAAGAACCTAATAGAGGACTAGATTATAACCCGTGAAATCTAGAGAACGCTTATTAGAAACAGCCACTTCATATAAAAATTGGGATAGACTGCAAAAGCAGAAGAAGATATTCATATTTATAAAGTTTATCAATATAAGAGTATTAGTTCATGATTTGTTTGAACATAAGGTGACGAAAATTTAAATATAAAAACTCTTTGTTAAAAGCCAATTAACATTCGGATATCGTAAATATTAAGCGTAAAATAGTAAAACAAAGTGCTTTTAAAAACGATCCTTCGAATTTATTTATAATTACATTTTAAATAAAACAACTCGCTAAACTAATTTTATTTTTGCATGTCTCAAGAGGACAAAATAATTTTGAAAATTAGAGTAAATCAGAAACTAATATAATTCTTTTAATTTTTATTAAAGGGAAAGAATAAATTGATCAATTGTGAAAAAAGAGAGACAGACTTGTGGAACACAAAAGAGAGTTCCATAAAAGGCTTCAATAAGAATTTCTCCAAAATGTATCTCGGCACAAAAACATTATTATTTAGATGAGGGAAAATCAAGGAGCAGAAGAAGGAAGCTGGGGAGTAGGAAAAAGAAAGGAACCAACAATCAGGGGCCGTTTCATTGGAAAGGATCGCTATGAATGCGAGGACCACGGACAAGATAAATAGCACCGCTGACAACGGCGCACAGAGAGTTATATGGCAAAAGAAAGGGAAAACCCGACGTTGGGGCAACTGTCCTTGCTAAAATAATTAGGTTGCTCTTAGCCCGGGGGCCATCTGTTTTGCATCAGCCTGAATGAGTGGGCATTAACGTTAGGCCCACCCTTGGGGCATTTATCCCCCCCCTCCCTTCTCGATTCCCGCAAGGGGAAATCCCGAGCCTGGCTAGAGTTAAGCTAATCCTGTAAAGCGACGAGCTTCAGTTGAAACATAGGCCCCAAATTTGCGCCCAAAATTTCTGACCAAATCTGCCATTTTTCTTTCGCACTCCCTATTCCCCCCCCCCCTCACATCCTGAAATCTTTTGTACTTGCGGTGAACAATGGCGGACGCAGACTTTCATTTGGGGGGTCAAGGACAGAATTTGCCATGGTCTTGGAATAACACCCTTCATTTATCATGAAAGTTGGAATTTTTACAGTGAAAAAATATGTTTTTGGGGGTCATGACCCTGTGCCCCCCACCCTGTGTCCGCCCTTGGCTGTGAGTACTTTAATATGAGGCTATAAATAAACTCAGAGAGGACTGCTTTTTTTACACAGATTCAACACAAATTAATGACTTTATTTTAGAATGAATAAAATGTTTTATAAAAACTATCAAATTAGGCGAATTACTATAAGGAATAAAAAAATATAATCATTTTAACCATAGGCCTACTATTAAATACCTATATGATACAGATTTTTTATTATTATTTGTGCGCATTAGATATTTTATGAAACGTAAACTAATGCTTAAAAATATTAAAACCTGGTTTTAAATTAATTTTAATATTTTGAAAATTAAAAACTGGTTTCGTGTAAATTCTGATAAAAGTAACCTCCTAAAATGGTGTTCTTACGTTTTCAAAGTAAAAACAGAACCTGAAGCATAATAAAACATAGAAAATTGAGCTCCCTCTTTCTGCAACACTTACAGAATTTTTTGAGTGTTATTTTGTTTTACGTACACGAGCATATTTTATTCGTTTTCGAATTTTATCATGTATGTTGAAGAGTTTTGTAAATGTAAAAAACGAAACAAACCCGATCAACATTTTTATGGTTTTAATAACTTCTTTAAAATCTGTCAATTGTTCTCAAAATTTTACATTTTTAACAAATGAAATTCTAGTTTATAGTCAGTGAAGCAAAATGGGCCATAAAAGTATCGAAAAGGTTTTAGAGCGAGTCTTCTTTTAAAATTACGATTGTTTTTCAAAATAATAACTAGAAATAATTATAGATGATTAGGAAAAAATTATTGAAACTCAATTTCTCTAAAGGTTTAAAACTTTACAATTGATTTTCAGAATGGCATTTACTAACTTTAAAAGCTATCAATACATGATTTTACCTGGAGGAAACATTTCTGAATATTTTCTTATAGTTTGATTTCACAAAATAAGACAAAAATTTATGTACAGCGTAAAGAAGTAAAATAAATTCTGAGATCATGTCAATTCGGGCCAAATTTATTAAGTCAAGCATCTGTATCAAGTAACATGAGTCTTTTCATTTTTTGCAGTATTTCGTCTTTTTAAGGTATTTTATGAAAAATTCGGAAGTATAATGTACATCGCGCTGAATAAATGTTTTGGCCACTACGTTTACGAGGCTCAAAGTAGAATGGTTTCGTAAAGAAAAAAAAAAGAAAAACGTCTCGGCTCAGAGTCGAACTGGGGGCTCCGTAAGCACATGAGTTCCATAACCGCTAAACCACCGGGAAACGAGAAGGATGCTCCTCTCCCTTTCTTCGTATTTAAAGCTTAACATTTAATTTTAACTTTTAGTATTTAAAGTGAATATTAAATATTTATTTTACATTATCAAATATATTATGCATTAAGTAAAACTGCAAGAACACGGAAAAGGTGATTTTTACTTGCTTGTTATTAATGATTGAAATGCGAAACTATTGTTTTAAAAAAATTTTGAAGCAAATATTTCGTCGGTATGGGTTCTTGCTTCTTGAATTTTAATGTTAAAAATAAACCAAGCATTATGATAGCTTAAATTATTAGAAATCTTTCATTTGGATAAAATTATTCTATTGTTTCAATAGGCTACTTTTGAAGAGGTCATAGTTTGTTAGTATTTGTGTTTAAAAATACGCAAATTAATAACCGGTATAATGTTTTGCATAAGACTAAAAAAAAATTTCTATCCATTGTGTTAAATTGGAGCAAATTCGAAATAAAAATGACCAATCGGTTAGCGAACAGAGATTGGTGAAAGACAAGCCTAGAGAAGCTTCGTCATGAGCTATTTCTACCAAAAATCTGTCTGTAAAAATAACCATAAAAGGATCCTCTCCGTTTAATCGACTCATTAGGAATGCCCATTCATCAGAAGCGGCCGTGATATTGCTGTTTGGTGCCCATTTTATGTACATAAGTGATTCAGACTCATGGAACTTTCTTTATGGGGGGGACAACCGAGGTGGTGGGACCCTCGTTCATGTGATAAATGGGAATTCCACCCGGGATTTCCCCAGCAAAAAGTAAATTAAATTTCGTCGCTCACAAATTATAGCCTCGTTACCAGAACCCCTGGCCTAAAACGGCACCAGTTCACTCGTCAGGACTAATATCGTCCACATATTTAGTCCGTATTTCAATTCCAGCGACATAAAGGTTGAATACGTTGAAAAGAAGACTGAGACTTCCGTCCTGGAACCAATGACAACGAGAAACCACGAGATTGATCATCGTTATAATCCACAACATTTAAGTCAGAGCGCATATTAAATATAAATTCATGGAGTGCTTGAGTAACCTTTATGGATTTTTCCCCTGGATTATAGCCACGAGGGTGTTTTGATCTATAAAGAAATTGGAAAAATTTCCAAACTAGTAGTTTTCTGTTTTTTAGTCTCGTTTGGATAATCTCGTCCTCGCCACCTTTTGGTAATATGGTCGCAAGAATACGAGAATACAAAGAAAGAGAGAACAAAAAACAATTATTTCTTTAAAATTACAAACTATTGGATGTGATAGCATTGTTTTGAGAAATTGTATCCGAACATATAAGATCAGAATTGCTATTGTCAAAAGAAGAATATATAGAAATGATCATTATGGCCGGATATATATTATGTACTGGGAGTACAATTTCCCTATGTATGGGTACTTTTGAGAAACCGTGTGGGTTAAAGTATTTTATTCTGAATCACATATCATGGATATAATATGTTCATAAGTAGCGTCACCTAGGGTTTAGAAGGTTTTAAGGTTCTTTATATATATCCACAATTTTAATTTGAAATAAAATTTCACTTAAAAACTACTTTATAAATGATTATTTTTTGAGAGTTAATAATGAAACTGGCATTTTTTAACTTGTGCTAAAAAGCAACCTTTAGATATAAAAGAAAATACAATGATAAATAAATCGGTTTATTTTGCATTTATTAAACACTGAATGTGTTAACAGAAATAATTTTAAAAATTTCATTTGCATCATATTTATAAAGTTTTACATTCTTATAGAAGGTTTTGATGGTGAGAGTTATTTATATAGAGATTTATTTATATATAGAGTTATTTATAGTTTGACTTTTAAAAATTATCGTTTTGTGTCTTCCAGAAAAATAGTTCAAAGTGACGTTTTTCTAGTATATTATGCATCAAAACAAAAATGTTATGTATCAAATATTTACGGACTTGTCTTTCGTTGAACGACTCCTGACCTTAGTCTAGCCATGTCCATTTTGCCTATGTTTTTTCATACTTTAAAATTTAAAAGCACGAATACTTCTAGTAAACGGCCTTCCACATATTCATTTATTCTTTTCGCACTTTTTGCGTACTGTTTATGAAAATATGAGAAGCAAATGCATTACCTAATGGATTTTGAATATTCAGGAAAATAATTTGGTGTAAATACAAAATCAGCTAATGAGCAATTTAATAAACGAAATAGCACTTCTTACCAAGAGAATCTCGCAGAAAATTCTTGCCCACCGCCTATATTAAATTTCGCCCATTTCGTCACGTATTTCAAAGTACTAGTTTTTCATTCTTTATTTTTATTGATATAATCATTCAGCAAAAAGTGCAAGCCATTAAATTAACGGATAGTTTTTTCTTTGTAGTCCAATTTGTATACATGTATATATCAGGCCTGTAGACAAGCCAGGGCCATGAGAGGCGTGGCTTCAGTTACCGTTTCGCTATTTATATATGCGTATATAGAAAATCCCGGGTGCCCTGTGCCCCATATATATATATATTTGTATGTGTGTTTTCATGGAACTTCCTAAAATTATTGGCTTTAGGAATATGGAGGTGGGGAGCAAAGTAGAAATAAAAATATAGCAAGTATAATATGTATAAATAATATATACAAAAATGCTGCGTTTGTCCTAAAATATTCTTTATATCAATATTTTATCAACAGAAAAGTCTTACCTCTACTAAATATTTACGGTCGCCGCAACATTCGTTAATACTCATCCATCCAAGCTTTTAATAGTGATAAATCGTAGGATATTGCACTACATTCTCTGAGTATTAAAAAGAGAAATAAAAGTATGTTTTTCCTCTTTCGATGCATTCATCGAAACGTTGACCACTAGCGAGTATTTCTTCCGCTAGTGTTTCGTCAACGAAGTTGCTAAAAGGAATCGAGCACATAAATCAGTGTTGGGAGGTTATCTACCGAAATTTATATCCATAAGGATACATAGAGACATCTATTGTTCCACGAACAGTGAATCATGAAGCCCTAAGTGGTATCCCGAACCTCGAGGGAACCCGCGGGCCCTTCTGTGAGCTTTAATCCGATTGCTAAAGGTGCCGGAACGGTTGGGTTCCTATTAAAAATTCACATTCTTCGGTAGGTAGGGCGGAGGGAACAGTCTGACTGATGGGACGCGAAGTTCCTTAGTTTTCCATGGGGTAGACGATTAACGTTGAGCAGTGATTCTGGGGGAGTGCGGGGAGATCAGATGCTTCAAATGAAGGGACTGTTTCAAAATTTCGAGCAGCAATGGACCATTCATTTCATGGTCGACCTTTGTCCTTTTAACCCATTCCTTAAAACGTATATATTTCAATATGAAAATTAATTATGTAGTCCATTGTAATGTAAGTGGTACTAATAAAAAATAAGCAAGTTATATTTATCTTGATGCTTGGCGAGCAAGTAGGTAGCGCACATGTTTGAAAACTATTATAAAAAAAAGTACTCTTCAGAAAGAACATTAACCCTACGTGGTTGGCTTTTCTGCCGAACTGGACTTCGTGAAAGGAAGTCTGATTATAGGGGATGGAAGCTGATGAAATCTATCAAGTGAAGTAACACGCTCGGAGGGCAAAAGTAAACAATTAACAAAAAATCAGCATTGCTAATCCTAGATCTCGCACGACATGTGCGCTTTGAAAAATATATAATTTGCTTGCATAAGAATTAGAAAATATTTGTGGAGCTAATTTGTTTACAATTCTCTGACTGTAAATTACAAATGCCAGCTCACCTTGATAAATTTTCAACATCCGAGCAAATGACATTTAACTAGTGGCGTATATTCAGTCCCAATATTTTCATAAGGCAAGCATCTGTTGGTTGAAATGGCCTCAACTGTCCAATGAACGGTTGGAGGAAAAAAAAAGGATTCCCCCGTTATCAAGCCACAGGGCGGTCTGTGATTGGTTGTTTACGTTACCGCATTCATCGTTAAAATTTTTCTTATATATCTTACATTTATTTTATTATGTCCTCTGATTTCAGTTACAATCTAGAAGGGTTGCAATAATTAAGTCAACCCGTAATTTAGACGCGATTCGCTTTATCTGTGGGTCCGGATAAAAGCGGGGGGCGATTATAAAGCAAAACAAAAACCAAGAACCTACGAAGCCTCAACATCACCCCATTTGGAGGCCATTTTTCTGGAGCGATACCGCTATTCGCAGCTGTAAAAGTGGTAATATAACTTTTACAAGTCGCTTCCGTTTCTTGAGGGGAAGGAAGGGGGTTATGGGATTGTCGCTATGAATCTTTAATACTTGCAACGCGCACTGCCTCTCAAGATATTCAATCTGTACCCGCACGCCCTACCGGCCCGGGCAATCTGTTTGCGGCTATTGCGATCGCTTCCAATAACCAGCGGCCCATTTTTCACGGCCTCACTTTTGCCCTCATACCTTCCCCCCACACTTCTATGCTCCGTCTTTCTATTCCCCTTCCGCTCCGCTATTCCTTGAGAGAGAAAGAGAGTTGCTCCCATTGGTTGGAAAGGGGGGTCAGTGGGGGAAGCTGCCCATTGGCTGCAATCCGCGGCTCCGCGATATATTTATACACGGCCCGGAAAGATGCGCCCGGGACAAGACAAATGGGGGTCCAAATTGAATTTTGCGGAGGCCGGGGGGAAGGAGACTGGAGTGCGGGGGAGGGTCGCGCGTTTCTCAAATCATTGCTGCCTCTTATAAAAGGGGTGAGGGGTTGGCGGCCTGGTAATAAATGCTATAGCAGTGACTGGCTCCGGACGGATTTGATAAGACGGAAGGCGTGAGGGGGAACAGAGGCAAGTACGAAATGTGTATGCTGAAGCCGTACCTCAGGCACTTTAGCGCTATCTATATGGTCGAGCGATTGTGCTATACCTCGAAGATAGTCGCGGCATGCACTTTTGGCTTTTCTTGCAAGATGGCCCATAACAACTCTTCCGGTTTTGCATTAAGCTATTGCCAGTTTGAAATTTTTAAATGTACAAGTAATAATAAAAGCAGATGATTAATTTAGTTAAAATGTAGTTTATAGTAGCACTCGTTGGCAACGCCAAATACATTCTAGTGAACCACTAACATTGGCGATAAATGGTGTCATAATATGCATTTTTACCGATAGTCGTTATCCATTTACTTTTCAAGAAAATTTAGAAATTGATATTTTAAAATTAAAACGGAAAAAGTAAATATAAAAAAGTGTTAAATGCAGAATTAGCAATTCCAAGCAACTGCATTTGGAATTGTTGTTAACAATAGAAGTAATGATTAATTAAACATATTTGCATCGCACATTGCTATTTGATGGGTCAGGATTTACAGCCTCCTGGGCAGTTTACAGATCGGGCCCCAAACTATGTTTAACGGCGAATCATGTTTGTTATATTGTTAAAAGTTTCACGCAAGGGCCCCTGGGCATTTGCCCCTGACTATATGTAAATAAAAATGTATTCTAAATTTAAATACTTTAATAACGTGTTTATATGCATGTATATAATGAATAAAAGGTTGTAATTGCTAGTTTTTATTGTAAAAATTAACGAGTCCCCCGCCCCCTCCTCCCTGAAGGAGTGGAGTTTGTTTGCAAGAATATTTTGAAATTCATTGAAGATAGTCGCGGCATGCACTTTTGGCTTTTCTTGCAAGATGGCCCATAACATTAAGCGTCCTGTAAATGGGCAAATTCTGGCCAACGCGGTAGATTCTTCAGATCAGTGCATTGTAGCTAAATCAAAATAAGGAATAAATATATTTTCGTTTAAAGCCTATGTTTCATCCCCCCCTCCCCTTTCCCTTTTCCTTCTTCGCTCACTTTTTATAATGCAAATGAAAAGTTAGTTGCTTCAAAAATTTTCATTCCTAAGAAAAAAAGTATTAAATAAAATTTTACGCCAATCTGTTGCTTTTAAAAATAGGATGCAATTCAAAAAGCAAAAAAAGTGAATGAAATCAGTTGTAAGAATTATTAATGATAAGAGAATATTGCACACGAAGGATCGAAAATATCCGAAGAAAGGTCTGTGAGAGATCTACGTTCTGAAGCAGTATAGGGAATTTCTTAAAAAAAAATCGCATGTTAATAAAAAATTCACCATCTTTTGCTTAGAATGACCAGAACGAACATTGCTTCAAAATGCCCCTAATTAATTAACTTAAAAATTAACACTAATAGTTTTTCTGCGTAACTGTTGCTGGAACGTCGAATTTCCCTTCAAGGTTGGCGCCTTTCAGAAGAAAAAAAAAATAATAATAAGTGTAATATACGAGAAATAATAAAATACGTTTATTTAGTTCTCACGCTATTGATTTTCTATGGGTAATATTTATGATTATTAATTCATTATGTATTAATTATTGTCATTATGTATTAATTATTGTCATTATGTATTAATTATTGTCATTATGTATTAATTATTGAATTATTTATGTCAAAGGTTAATATAAGACTCAATGGTCATGATTTCAGAGTTGCAAGTGATTATTTGTATTTCTTGTAGGTAACAACTTACAATAAATAGAAAAAATGCTCTACTTGTACTTTGTATATACTCTACTTATACTTTATATATGCTCTACTTAGACCTTATATATACAGTAAAATATCTCTTAACGACTACCTTTATTCAGCGACCACCTTCCTTAATGACCACACTTTCTGGAAACTGATTTCCTCACTCCCTCCATAGATCCAATGCTAAATTTACCTTCATTCAGAGACCACCACTCTGAGGGACCGACGGTGGTCTTAGACACGTCTTAGACAGGTTTTACTGTACTCTACTAATATTTTAAATATACTCTACTTGTACTTTATACATACTCTACGTATACTTTATATATTCTCTACTTATACATTATATATACTCTACTTATACTTTATATATACTCTACCTATACTTTGATTTATAATTATAGCGATGACTTTTATGATAACGAGTTAAAGATTATAATCTGCGTTGACATCAGGAAAGTTAGAAGTTATAATTTTTCGTAGCGTACAAATTACTTTTCACATTAGACCCCTCATAGTTTACAAAATAAAAGTTGCAGATATATTTATGTGGCAAAAGTCAAAACGAAAGACCTCTGGACGAAGGCAATTAATAACTTCTTCAAGTGCCTTCTCCGATCTGCAGATTGGTGGCGAACATGCAGCATAGTTTCGCATCTCTTTTGCCATGGATAATTCCTCCTGTCCTTATGCTTGTCCAGGTCCATAAAGCATCGATCCATCCTCTTCTTTTTCTGCCTCTGGCTCTCTCTTTCAAATGATGTTTTCCTTCAGTGCTAATCGGAGAACTTTGTATTTTTTTTACCTCGCATTATATGTGTCCATAACATGTTTCTTTTTAGTATTGTATTGATGATAACTTTGACAATTTAGAGTTTATAAGGAACAATCATCGAATGCTATAAATATTAGTAATTTGTGAGGTGTTTGTATATATTATAAGTAACTATAAGAATCTTCTAGGAGAGATATTTGTCGATATTCTTGAAAAAATCGGCAATTAGGACTAACGCAAGAGTTAAAAAGTTTAAAAAAAAATGTATTATGTAGTTAAGCAAAGGGAAGAACAGTTACAACACCCGGAATGTGTTTCTGAAAGATGAGAAGTTGGAGATTAAAAATGCCAACATAATTACTCGTGAACGTTGCACAACCTTGATTCTTATGGAGATAGCACTTAAGTCTCAAATAATACCAACAAACATCGAACATCGCATGATCTGGTACCGTTATCATCGTCCTTGGACTCTTGAACAACAAGGTAATATAATATGTAGAAAAGGTTCGTTGCAGAGGATTGAAATTGGGGATCATGTTTGAGTTCAGACGAAAGTGCTTCAATTTCAAATCACTTGCGACGCATACAATTTTTACTTATTTAAATTTATTAATGTGTATTTTAATTTGCTAAATACATATAATATCCTGATAAATTTTAATATAAAACATGCGTCTTCCAACTCTTATTCTATTTTAATTTGAGAAGGGGCCTCTCTTCACAGGAGGTAAGCCTTTGGGTCTCTGTCCCAATATCTCGACCGCTAGATCACGAAGCACAGCTGTGAGTGGTTATATTCTCGTATATATGCATGTTGGCATAGTTACTCTCTACCAAAAATACAGGTTCTAGAAAATATATATTATGGTATATCTGTTATAATTAGAGCCCGGATTATATGCACTAAAGACTAACAAAATATGCATGCAAATATGAACTAGAAAACCCTCAAAATATGCTGAAGAACCTCAAAATATGCACTGAAGAACCTCAAAATATGCACTGAAGAACCTCAAAATATGCACTGAAGAACCTCAAAATATACTAAGAACCTCAAAAATATCATAAATATGCATTTAAAATGAATAAATATATTACTTAAAATTTTTTAACATTTAAAAATCTTATGTCCTGCATTTAAAACAATTAAGATTTATCATTAATTAATGATGGGGTTTAAGCTGCAGTCGCATTTTTCGCAAAATGCGACGAGTTGCTCGAAAATGCGAAGAAAAAATTACTACCCATCGCGAAAATGCGACAGGCATTTTTAACCACAGTTTATTCTCTGAAAACAGGATTCTCCGATTCCAGAATATCCATTTTGCACTTCAGCGATCTTTTTTTTTTGTTCCTTTTTGTTTCCCCTTCAAAATTCTTAACAGCACCTGTTAGGCATCGTTGATATAAATAATTTTATTGATACGATTTTTCGAGCAACGAAAGCAACTAATTTTTTTAGCATTTTGCTACAACTTTTTTCCCATTTTAGCATTTTTGCGACAGCATGTTTTGAGCCAGCTTAAACCTTGCATTAACTACCGAGTAGAAAAATTCGATATACATTAAATCATATATTTTATACAGCACAATTTCTATGACTGTATAACAAAATGTGTCTCTCGTTGTTCTAAACAGTTAAGCTTTATCTTCTATCATGTAATAGCATTTTTATGGCCCAAAAGGAACCTTTTCAGAGCTACAAGAGGTATTGAACAGCACATATAAATTTTTGCGAGTTATCTATTACGGATAGTTTATCGATGATAGACCCATGTCTATCGCTGAGAGAAAATGGTGTGGAAATTTAGAATAAGTGTTTGTTTTAATTTGACTTTCAATCAATTGCCAGCGTAGCGCAGTAAAAATAATCTTGGGTTTTCCTAACAAGGACAGTGGCTATAATTCAGCTATGACAACATTTTTGGGGTCCTAGGATATAATAAAATGTATATGTTTACAAATTCCATTGCCTTTCCGTTCAGATAAGAAGGAAGAGGGAAATTTAACTTTAGCGTTGTGGCGAAATTTTTACAATGAGGGAATAATAAAATTCTTAAAATTACTAAAACCCTTAAAATATACATTTATTCTGGAAATTCATCGTTTTTATGCACGCATAAGCACAAACGCTAAAATGGGATAAAATATGCAGTTGCATATAATCCGGGCCCTAGTTATAATACAACGCTTTACAACCATTTTTTTTTCACTCGTAAAATAACCACTATGGGATAAGGTACTACTACTATTATGTACTATAATTTTACTACTATTGGTGCTATGGAATAAGGTAAAATGCACGACTTTGCAAAAGTATTTAAAAATTTAGAAATAAGGTTGTGGATGATATTAATACCACTTAAACTTCTGCATATTACTGATTAAGAATTGCTATATTATAATGCGTCTTATAATACTCGTGTAAGAGCTTTGTTAACACGCAGAATTTCAAAACGTAGGAGCAGTCAGTAATTTATATATAAATGCAAATTCGGAAATAAAAAGGATACCTCATTTTTTTGAAACATTTTGAAATTAGTGACTTTATGCAAAATGCAATAAAATATTATATTAAGCTAAGAAAGTTCATGGAGATTGTATACCTGAATCTTACTTCTGTGGTATATGTAGTATGCATATTAGGTTTTAATATTGTTGAAGGGAAAAACGAGGTTGTAGAAAGAAAGGACATATATAATATTGCCAATACTGCTATCGCTATGAAAGTTTCAACATGCCACGTGACTAAAAAGATCGTCACGTGCCCATTATAATCGTATGCCACGTGGCCAACCATACGCAATGATATTGCGTAGGTTAGAAAGTTGCCACAGGGATGTCCAAAGTCGCTGATTATTGCTTATTATCCCGAAAAAGTTACAATACACGAAATATTTTGCAAAAACACATGCGATTTTTAAAATTTTGACATGAAATCCGATTTTCCCAAGCCGATTTTCCATTACCCATACATTTAACGTATATTATATGGAAGATAATCAAAACAAAGTAAAGAGAATTTAGTTTTTATCAACTTGATAGTATGAGGTAGCCTACTTACATAATTATTACATTATTTTTCAATATACAGGGTGCTCGGGAAATATCTGGAAAAATTTTAACGGGTGATAAGACGAACAATATTTGCCATGGAACTCAGGGCCGAATTTTACTCTTAGTGTCGGAAAACAGTAAGCTCGGAAAGCGTCCAGCATGCACTTACGTTTACAATCAGCGCACGAGAAGCGAAGGGTGCGATATCCTGATCATCTACACACTTGGATCAGCTGACCTGATCTGCATCTTGCCACCACTGATGTATTGCCAATAGAAGGTGTTCATTTGTTTCTGAGCACAGCACAATCACTTTCCCTATCCGTAAAATTTCCAGAAAATGCTCTAAAGTAAGTACTCTGGTATTGCAAAATAAGATGAACCTGATTGTATTCGCATAGGGAATATTTTTAGTTTGTTTTGGTTATGGAACAAATAAGCGTTTCCACGCAATGCTTTGCTGTTTAGTTTCAGGTACAAAATGATATAATTGCATTTCACATTTCCTGAAATCATTCTTTTTTGTAAATTTTCTTCTTTCTCATGTCCAACCTCCCTAAAATTAACAACAAATCTTGACATTAGCCGTGTACTAGCTTCGCATAAAAAAAAAAAAAAAAAAAAGATTTTTTCTGACATGCTGAAGCCTGTTGGATATTATTCCAAATGTGTGAAAAAATCAGATAGATTGTATTAAAAAAATATGTAAGTACCTTATATATGTTTTAATAAAATATAAGTTGCTTTTGGTTCCTGATTTTAACTCGTATAAGTCATTTTTACCCTTGTTTCTAAGATTGCAATCTAATTAGACAAGTTTAGATTTATACACCAATTTTCTTTATATATTTAATCATTTTCATTTTGATTTAATTAAATCTAAGTTGAATAGATTTTCAGAAATTATTTCCACTGGTAAAATTTTTGCTATTTTTTAATTAGAGTCATTAAATATTATTTATAATTGCATGATGTTTTTGCAATCACTATCTCATATTAATGTATGGTCATACCAGTTAGAGGTTTCTAACAAAACAAAGTCCAGAAATATTCTTTATTTAATATAACCAAACGTAATTGTCATATTCTTAACCAATGAATCTAGTTTAAAAAATGAGAGTTCGGAAACTGACAGATTATAGAGTTGCAGATATATTGTGTGTTAACGTATTAACGATTCTCTGTTGAATAAAAGTGTTATCTTACAGTCTAGACCTACTCGTTTGATTATCCAAATCGTTATCAGTGTCAATATTTGTCTTTCTTTGCAACAGCAATTTATAATTTTATCAATAGGACCTGCAGTATGAACCGAATTACCATATGAAGTAACAAGTTTGAACAATTTGAACTTGTTCAAGAAGATTGTGGTTTTTCTCTTAAGTATAGTAAATAATGATGAATTCTTAAGCTTTAGTTAATTTGTATTATTTTTAGCCTGTAATATAGTGGGGTATTGATGTTTTGAGCTATATCTTGTTTGTTTGTCTCCGTTGTCTGATTCGAACCGTGTCCTTTTTTAGGTGAACGAGGCGTGTGAAACTGACGTTTTCCGGATTTCTTCCGGTTACCATCAAATTACTTCTGTTTTGATTTTTGATATTTTGTCTGTTGATTATAATAATCTGATGTACGAACAGTCAAAGATTAAATAAATTAGAAAATTAAAATATTTATTATTTTTGAGAAAGTTATAATTTCGACCGTCAAAACATTGAGTTTTTCTGATATGCATGCAAGATGGATTATCTTCAATATGAAGCATGGCTGTTGGTAAGTTTATTCTCTAATATTTAATAATGACACTTTTCTTTTGCAGGTTTACTACAACAAAAGAGGTTGAATGACTTTTCGGGACATAAAAAAAAGTACTCATGGAAAATTTGTCTTATCCTGAGTGTAATGAGTATTACCGAACCTTTCGTCGGTAATTTTTGTAGCACTAGTCCAAATAGCGTTTAACGGAAAGAAAACTGGAATTTGCCAAGTTTGGGTATGTCCCGTAAAAAGATCAAGAAACTTAAATCGGTCGTCTCCGATCTAGGAAAATCCGTTCCTTCCGGAAAGTTGGGCAGGAAAAGAAGCGAGCGGGAAAAAACGGGAAAGCGCTTGTGATTAAAGGAAAGCGCAACCTCTCTAGACTATACGATCCCTTCTACCGGTTGTTTTTCTAATCCGGGCCACCCGCCGAACAGATTGTTATTCCAGCGGAAGATGTAATTCGATTACAAGGTTTTTGCCTGTGCATTCAATAGTTTCGCACATAGGCAACGCTGGAGACCTCTCAATCCCCGCAGGTGGTATTACGGGGCGGGTCGGGGGGTTAAGGGAGCTTGACATAGGTGGGTCTACCTAGGGGGTCGCATTCTCTTTCAGAGGTTTAATTCTACCACGTTCACAAATTGCGAAACGCTAATTCTATTAGATTCTAATACTTCTAGCGACCAGGGTTTTCCTCTTTTTTTATCCCAGCCTTTTTCTTTCGTACGTAAAAGGCAACCCTTCTTCAATCATGACGGCCAATTCGTATGAAATTCTCGCCAGCGTAGCCAAATGAAATATTTTTAATATAACGAAACGGCAAACACCTGAATATATATATGTACATAAAAAAAGAGTAAGGTTCTTTATTATTCCCAGGTCTTTACTATTATTATACGTTTCACTATATGCGTCCGGAAATATTTTTAGATTGAACACTAGTAAATTAAGTTAATATTTATTTTATTTTGGCGCGCGAAAATGGTCAATATTCGATATTCTGATAAAACAGGTACCGCTTTTTATTTTACATGTTCATTACATTTAGATTTCATCAAAGACTTGGTACATTTTGATATTCGCATGCAAGATTATTTGCCTTTCACACTTCCAACCACAACCATGGCATTAACGATAAACAAATAGGTAAAAAAAATGACTATACAAATTACGTTCATGGTGCCATTTAAATTGTACCAAGACCCATAATATGTTATTATATTAAATGCTTTCCAACAATTATTAGTGGAAAATAAACGTCATTTATTAGTGGTTTGAAATGAACATAACATTAAAAAATATTCAAATCATGTTAAAATGCATTTCGTTGGTTTTAATAGTTCATAAACTAGGAATTAAAGAGTGATAGTTTTTGAAAGAAAAATATTCAATAGAAATGTTTAAATTATTACATATTAATAATAGCTATTATATTTTATGGCAAGAAAAAAATGATTAAACCTTACACAAGTGTCAGAATAAAAGTTTATATATATATATACAGTGTTACCTCCAGTAACGGACACCTCCGAAGTAGGGCCACCTCTATTTAAGGTACAAAATGTCAGGTCCCGGGAGTATCCTTTATTGGGAGCTGACGCTGCATATAGTGTCATAATAAAAATTATTGTAGGAATCCTTTTTGGTGAAACTTTGTCTTGTTAGAGGAACTCACGTTCGTTATGCTTTACCTTTGAGAAATAGCGTAAAACGTTGTATCTGAGAGTTCTAGTTTTAGAGAGTTTCAAATATTCTAAATCGAATACGTATAGAATGTGAGTAACTAAAGTTCTAGAATTTCTTCTTCATTCCATTATATACTAGCTTGAATTTGTTAGAGTTTAAAACGATCTTTATTAAAACGTCAATGGGAATTTTACCCAAGGCAACATCTAACTTTTATCATAAATATGGTAGAAGATTTTTAACGTTAAAAAAAGCAAGTTAAGTCCTAAAAATTCAGAAAACGATCGCTTTATTTATAACGAAGCATTGGTATTTTTTTAGATGACAGTGTTTTGTACATTACTTCAAATCCTGTATTCATCTATTATATTATGGCTTTCCTTGCTTGGAAAGGTTTATGATCACCTCTCGCAACTGTAGAGTTGTATGTCGCGGCATTGTGTCTTTCAACAGGCTTAGGAAATAAACACAAACTTTTAGCAGAGCCCTACATCCATAATATTGTCAACAACATCGATATACGTTCTTAGAAATCTATCGGCCCGATACTTTTAGCCAAGGCAATGTATTTATGTTTACAGATTGAAAATATATTGTACAAATGTATAATTAATTTATCACGATTTATAGGAAATAAAAATACTTTATTTTATGCCTGATGCATCTTTTTCGTACAACTCATCTATTTCTTAATAACTTCAAAAAGCATTGCGGCCCGAAATTTATGGCTGCCAGAGGCGTATATTACAAATTTTCCGTATGTAGGCTATAACATATTTTACTG
>QLNU02015360.1:138188927-138215516 GCA_006491805.2 Dysdera silvatica
GATAATAGTATATATATTTCATAAAGAACAATAGTATATATATATATTTTATAGATAATAGATAGATAGGAATTCATTAAAACCAAGCATTTAAATTCAGCGAGTTAGATTTCGCCGGAAGGGCTTTGTCGTGATTTTAAATTATTTCGATTAAACAGAAGTAATTTTTACCTCTAGAGAAGAAAATTGGATCGCGTACGGAGGGAGGAACTTTAGAGAAAAGAAATTCTTTTTCCCCCACTGATCGTTAGCTGATTTCAGTTTCTGTGTTTCACGCAATGTTTTTTCTTTTCCTTAACTAAACGTTCTTTTTATTTAATTAGTATAAATTGGAGTCACGACAGTCGCTTGTTTTTTAATGGTTTAATACGTTCTTGGATTTTAAGCTGAGATTACCTCAAAGAAGAGATGAAACAGGTCAACAACATGACGTAGATCTTTTGAAATACAAAATAATTATACAAATCCCTGAAAATACTTGAATAGGGTAGGTAAAGGAACATAGATTTAACCGCTATGCTATTTGAAGGCACTTGCGAAACATAATTTATGAAATTTTATGAAAAAAAAAAAAAGCTGCATAGACATAATGTTGATTCTGTACTCATTATGTTTATTTGCATATTAAAGTGCAATTTTGACGCAATACCGATAAATAATTTTAAAATAGTAGTACATAGTATTACTTTTCAGAAAGGACGTTTTTAGTGCATATGTGTGCTTTAATTTAATATCCCCTCTATTTTTGGAAAAAAAACTATGGAACGCTAATAAACAGGAATTAAATGATTAACTATGACATTGGATTATAAAATACCAAGAATTTTCCCATGCATCAATTTTTAAGAGGAGAAATTAATCATATTTTTTTGTGTTTTTGAGTATTTTCTTATGTAATTTTCGAAGAAATTTTATGACGTCATAACCAAAAAATAACGTTATTCTTATTAGATTCACGAGGGATTTTAAAATTCAACGTAAAAGCCAATTTGTTGCTACAACCGACTTCGACTGTATATAAATTTCTGGCGAAATTTTCTAACTAAATATTATGTGTATAGTTACAAATATATCGTGCAATCCTGCAAAATTATTAACAGACAATTGAGTGCTTTGTCAAGAATCGAAAGCAGTTCAATGCTAAGGCATCTTCTAACCCTCTCGATTTTAATATATTTATGGATAAAGCCCCTTTGTTTCGAAATAAATATGGCCCACAAAATCAGCAAATAGCAAGAAGTATAGATGAAGAAATGATAATCATTGTGCACAGATAGTAAATGTTCATTTAGCAACGTTTTTGAGCACAATATAACTTAAAAATTAAAAAATCGACGATCGTTTCGAGCGATCAATGGTCGTCCTTCTTCTTGGATAGTAAAATATCGAATAACACCTAGTGCGTGTTACCGATTTGAGGCTGATTAAGTTGCCACAAAAAATAACAAAGTAGAAATGATTAATCGTAAAGTGTTAAAGAGAGCTGTGTGAAGGCCAACTTTTTTCTTATGAGAAGCGTGGAGGCCAACTTTTCTTTATGGTAAAAGAAGAGGCAGTATAATTGCGGAGGCGAATCCAAATCAAGAGGAGGGTCTGGTGAAGAAAACGAAGAAGGTGTAGGCTGGAGAAGAGAGTTCCAAGCACCACTAAAGCCAGGGGTGGATCAAAGATCGTTAACTAGGTAGTTCCTGAACTTGTGAATAAAAAAGGCCTCTGAGTTGAAAGATGATGCTAGCATCATCTTTTAAACTTGCTCACCTTTGAAATTGGACTGCGCAGAGGCCTTTTTCAGGAATTATCTAGTTAATGATCCTGGATCCACCCCTGGCTTCAGTGATGCTTGGAACTCTCTTCTCCAACCTACAATCTCAGTTTTCTTCATCAGACCCTCCTCGTGTTTTTGATTCACCTCCGCAATTATGCCTCTTCTCTTACCAGAAAGTAAAATCGGCTTTCACACAGCTCTCTTTAACACTTTACGATTAACAGTTTCTATTTTTGTTAATTTTTGTGGCAACTTAACAAGCCCGAAATCGGCAACACGTACTTGTTGTTATTCGACATTTTTACTATCCTAGAAGAAGGACGACCATTAATCGTCCGAAACTATCGTCGATTGTTTATTTTTTAAGTTATATTGTGCTAAAAAACGTTGTTAAATGAACCTTTTACTAGGAGGAGAGAACTTGAAATGGTAAAGCACATCACTTTTGCATATGTCAGTCCAGTTCCATCGTTCTATTTGTTTGCACCTTCGAACTGTTTCGGGACTTTATGCGGCGCAAATTGAATAAACCTTTTCAAAGCTTCCCCCTTTTCTCTAAGAGTGAAAATTCCCCTTGATTGGACTAATTGCTCCAAAGTGTTAGCTATTGCAAATCTTTTAAAAATCACAATATATCGCTGCTAAATTGAGATTTGCAACTCTGCTCTTCCGGGGAGCGGAGCAAAATTGCGGAGGGAGAGTGGCAATTTTTCCATTTCCACTCCAAAAGTCCTTCGAAGTGACCAGCCCACCGCGGTATGTCCAGGACTCCCATGTGTTCCACAAAGCTGGTCGTCGTTTAAAAACTCTTTAATGTTATAAAAGTGCTTCACTTGAATTGTCGCAACAGAACGTTAAAGGTTCCGGCAACGGAAAATCAATTTTTACCCCGTCCACCTAGAGAATAGGTGGCTCTTAACACGATCAAGCCTTGTTAACATTATCTCTTTTGAATTCGGCCTGATCTTGAATTGGGGGAATCTGAGCAAAGTGGATTATTTTATGCAAATCATTCTGCACTCGGCAAAAGCGGGAGAAAGCAGCACCGATGGAAGTTATGGGGAAAATTTATTTATTTGTAGTTTTTTTACAACTTTAACTTCCCATTTACATACCATACCGTTTCTCCAATATATTTTTCCCTCGCAAATTCTGAATCACGGCATTTCACCTGAGGGAATTTGTGCAGTAAATTTCGTTTTACGAAGCGGAATGAAAATTGGAAATATTGAGTATTTTTAATTTTTAATTGCAAGATAACATAGAGCGTTTGCTAACAAAAAAAAGTAAAAATTTGAATTTGTACTTGAATATTTAGCTATCAAGTAACGAAAAAAGGATTTTTAATTACATCTAACTTCACTACTATTTTTTTAGTTCTTCTCAACAAAAAGCTGTAATTTATATAATGAATTTAGAATCATACATGTTAAGTAAGGCGCAAAGTTAACTTTGATAGCGCATTGGATGAACCAAAAAATAAATCTTTTACCTGCTGTCGAAGATGTAGAAACTTCCGTATTTACACTGTTGTTTGTTGAATCCACGTTCGTTGGAAATCCGTAGGATGGCAAATAATGATGAAATAGTGGGAAAAATGGCAAGGCAGGATCTTTCAGAGACAACGGCGCTCCACACCAGAGGCTCGAGTAATAGGTAGGAAGAGCATCTGCGAGTAATGGCAGTGTAGGCCTTAAGGTTGCAGCTGACAAGGACGGCGATCCTGCGGAAGGTATGCCCACTGAAAAATAATCATAAGAAACTAAATTAAATTTCTGATACCAAGTTAAACATATAGTCTCTTCGTTTATAAGCTGAATGTTACGTGTATGGTAAAAATACAAAAAAAAAAAAAAAAAAGCCTTAGCTTAAGAAATTAATTAATGAAATAAGTGTACAAACACTGGACTACATTAAATTTCGCGAATATAAGAAAACTGCGATTAAAAAAAACTCTTGAAACTATTTACAAGAAATTGAAGAAAACACCAACAACGCACCATAGGAAATAAAGTTCAACTTTCCAAAACATATCAAAGCTATTTAGGGGGAGAAATTTTGACACGTGATATGCTTAAAAAGAGGGGCCGAATAAAAATCTTTCCATTCTTACCACATATCCTCATATAACAAGCTTATTAGGGCACAGCCATCGGAAAATCTGTCCATGGCGAATTCTGACGTGACGTTTCTACATGATCTACCCTAAAAAAGTACCCTGAAGCAACTTCCTTTTTTTTTATCCACTCGCTCTCTCTCTGCCCCTGTCTCTCAAAACCTTCTTCAGTTTGGTCACCTAGCTGGAGGATTTATATCGTGGCGTGTAAAAGTAGTTCGCTTGTCAAAAAAATGTGTGGTCAATGCCTCGAAGCTAGAGTGGGTGGAAGCTAGCGAAGAGTGGGAAAAAGTTTTTTTTTTACAGTTATTATTTCGTTTCTGTTGCAAAGTTTGTGAAGTTTTTATTCGTTGGATAGTAGCTCTCCCAGGAGCAGATACGCAATGCATATTTTGTAGGGATTGGTCGAACTGTCAAAAAGGATAGAAAGCAGGCACTAACAAAAATAAAGCTGACTTAGCTCCTTATATATGTTTGCTTCTACAAAATACAACCTTTAAACATGGTATTAGCGGTACATGAAACGAGCGCATGGTATCGATAATATGACGCTCAGCGCCTCTTCCTGAAACGATTAAAAATTGTAGCTCTTTTGTGTGGCATAGACTTTTTGTCAAAAACTATTGCACCCAAAAGGGATTACTCACTGTAGGTGCAATAATTTTGTTTTGACAGAGTTTATATAGGTATTAGAGTAAAATAATAATAACAAAAAAGGGCACGACAAATAATATTGAAAAGAAATATTTTAAATGTTTAATGTGATTAAAAAGGTAGAAATTAGATTAAATTGAAAATATTATTGGGCATAGACATTTTAAGATCTCAGGTTTTTCACAGGGTAAGACAAAGGAAGTTTTATATACTTGATCTTACTACTACTTTGTCCTTCCCCTCTTCCTAATAAGGGTTTAAATTTGATCTAAATTACCTATTAGGAAAAAGGAAAGCACAAAAATTAGACAGAATCAAGCTTATTAAACTTCCTATCTTATGAAAAATCCAAGATATGAATAAAGCAACAACTCTAAATAAAATTCTAAAACTATCTATGTAAATCTTCAATTTAAAATTTTAAAATAATTATACCTGTAGTAGATCTTTCATTACAATCTCAAAGCGGCGCATACATAACGATTCTTCACAATACGTAGAACAAAGCGTAACGGTTCTACGTATGTGTGGTTTAATGAAAAGCGTGTACTATTTATTACTTCGCTTTAAAACAATTGTAATTGTCATCATGGGTAACGATCAAAATTTTAGTAATTTTGATTGGGAGATGTTAAGGACATCTAGTTCATTTAATAAGGGAAAAAGGGTAATAAATTACGATAAACTGGTTACCGAGCGTCTCAATCATATGGCACAAAATTTAGTAAACTGGTGTCCAAAATTAAGGTTACATTCAATGTTATTTCAATGGGAGAAGTACATATTTTGCTCTGTAACTTTCGATATGCTTTATTTATAAAAAATCATTTTACAGAAAATTAAAGAGCTATAAACGCTTAACATAATTACAAAAAAATCCAGTTTTTTAGGCATCTTGTGAAGGAGAATCCACAATTGAAATTGATGCAAACATGGAAAGTCAAAAAGATAAATTTGTAAAAAACTGATTCAGAATGACAAATTTTCTCACATAAACATGCAAAATTATTAGAAAATGACAATTGATACTTATGTAAGCAAATTTTTCATCCTAAATCTAATTTTTATGAATTTTCCTTTTCCACCTTCAATTTCTGTATTGGTTTGTAGTAGATTCCTTTCATAGGATACCTAAAAAATTCGATTTTGTAATTATATTATGTTCATATCTCTTTATGTTTTGTAAAATGATTTTTTTTTATAAATAAAGCACTTCAAAAGTTACAGAACAAAACACGTACCTCTTCCATTGAAACAACACTAAGTGTAACCTTAATTTTGGACACCAGTTGTTTACATACGCAGTATGTTTGGATATAATCTACCTTTCGAATTATATCTGGTCCTGCAACGGCTCAGTGGTAACGGGTTCATTTAGCGTGCTGTTAATCCGGGTTCGATTCCCCACGGCAGGAAAAAAATAACAAGCTCACAAACTGCCCAATGTAGTCCGGGGATAGGTTCAAATTCCGCGGGAAAACATAGGCCCAGTGCCCCTATTGTCGCGCAGTGGTCACGCATTCGCCTATTGTGCCATAAACCCGGGTTTAACTCCCAATGGTATCGTAGAACGCGTGCTGTTTTACGATCCACCATAGTCCGAGATTTGGTACCCTTGCAAGCAAAAGTTCGGATTCCTCAGAAAACCGCAAGTTCCGGCACAGAACGACCTTTGCTTTCCTTGAGCCGTAAAAACACAAATAAATATTTGAATTATATCTGTCGCAAAAATATAATACTACTACTAATAATAATAATAATAATCGAATTCAAAATATTTTTGATGTTCATTCGACAAAGTTTTAAAATGAATTTACTAGGAGGAACCTAATGCGATCTTCAGTGAAGGAAATAAATGAGATTACTCGTAATATGGAAGTCAGAGAGATGGGTTACAGCAGGGTTGCCCAGCCTTTTTAGACAGCGGGCCACGCCAATGTTTTCATGGATCTCGCTGGCCAGCGGTTTTAGCGAGTTTTGTTAAAAAAAAAAAAGAGTAATAGACCATATAATTCGATATTAAAATCTTCCACAGTAATTTATTATTGTTGCCCATGCTGTGCCCGCCATTTACACTTATCACTGAAAAGAAAAATCTAAATTTTTGTTTCGAAATCCTGGGATTATTTTAAAATTCTCAACAGTTGTCTGCAGGCCGGATTAACACTGTTGGCTGGCCAAATTTTCGTCCGCGGGCCGTATGTTGAACAACAGTGGGTTAGAGGGAATGAGCTCTGAGGTGATTATATAAGCTGACATGTACCCTTATACAGGGCTTAATTTCTAACAAAAAAAAAGTGAAGGAGCCCTAATATTATGATAAATCGATTAAAAAATTGAATGGCTGCAAAAGAATCGATAAATCATATCAATTGTTTATGTCCATTTTTCTGGACAACAAAATGCTTGACCTTAATCTCAAATTTATTACTTTTTCATGACAGCGTCCGTTTTGTGGCTCCGGCTAATGTTTAAATAGTTACCAAAAATAAAGAAACACAGGAGCCGGGCACCGTCCTGCCCAATTTAAGCCCTGCCCTTATGTATAAACTCTCACTTACTACTTTTTTTGTGTAAGTTTAGGGTCTATTAAATGACCTCTACGTCCCTCTTTGAATGGAGGGGGGGCGTAAATACCTAGAAAACGAAGCTTACTTGAAAAAAAGGCTATCTCTGGACAAGGGGAGTGTCAGATGATCACTAATGGCTAGTAAAGAATGCGAATTTCTAACTATTTCAATTACTGACATAACTTGACTAGAATAAACGCAAGCTAAAAAAATAACTGCAAAATTAGTTAATTAATAACTACAAATATTTATTTCTGAGACAAACTTAACAGGATACTCTACAAACTACGTAAGTGAAGTCTTGATTAACATTTCAATGAATTGCCTACAAGTGTATTCACGAATAATATGAGCTCGCTTGTAGTGAAACTTATCATTAATATCGCACTTGCACATAATTGAGCCTTCGTCGTGAAAAGGAGCTTCACAGCCCTCAAATATTTCTACAAACATGATCATTTTTAACTGCAAATATGCGGCTCAGACTATCTTTTCAATACATACACTATACTCAATTTCAATACATAGCGGAACACAATATTAAATAAATACAATATTCAAACGAAATACTGGCATACAAATTCAATACTTAGAATGGTTATAAGCTATTTTCTATATTCTAATTGTTCTTAGGGAACGTGATTTTAGAAAGGGCCTGAATAAAAAGAATATTTTATTTCTTATCAAGCAGCCGCTTGTAGATACTTTTGACATCACGGGGTTTGGCTCTGGCTACCCGCATGTTGACAGTCATCTCGTATAACGTTGACTATGGGTCCTATCTCACTAACTTATTGATTCGGGTTCAAACTTTGCATCTTTCTTAGCGGTTGCTCTTAGGCAACCATCGTGAAGAGTAGTTCCCATCGTCTCTCGCTTAAGACTTAAAATTCTCAACTCATCTTGTTAAACTTTTTACTCAAAACTGATTAAACTTTGACATCTTTCGAAGTTCTGAGACGGTGTCTTCGACCTATGATTGGTTATTGGCTTGATCAGTCAGAATCGCATGCATGTCTTGCCGTTTGGTCGGCATGGAGGTCCAGGTTTTCCCCTGCGGCGGTCGCTTCCGAAGAAAGGCAAGAATTTCTGCTGACATTTACGAGTTTTCTCGTATAGTGATGTAAGGCGATTTTAAGGGTATCTTTGTACGTCCGGGACTTTGAAGATTCCAATTAGCAGACTTCTATTGTACTGACGCAACTCCAACTAGACCAGATGACTAGGCGCGGTGATCAAAACCAGGGCAGTCTTTATGCGTCTGTTCTTTACTTACGCCATAAAATCTTGGACTATTCTAGAGATTTTCAGGTTGTACAAAAGGATGAGAGTTATTGCAGGAAGTGTATTGTGCATGAGAACATATTCTTGGCTCCATTGTTTGGAAGGAAAAGTAAGTGCTTTCTTTTATGGCTTAACGTACAAATTTAGGGGAAAATATACGAATTAAAACAAAACTTTGTCACATGACAATCTTACTGTAACATTAGAAACACACATTAAATAGTAAGATAAAACTACTTTTCTTTTTTCGGGACAGCCCGAATTTTGCAAAATATAAACTCGGCGAGCTTGAAGACACATTCTTCTGGGATGCAAGTCCACGTTGACCAGCGTTTCTCAAAATGTGGGCCGTGGAAACCCATCACGTGATCCGCAGGACCTCTCCGAGCATATATTTATCAATTTTCCCCAGAGGCAAGTCCCCGGTCTACACTATCCTTCTAATTCGTGATAAGTAAAGGCGTGCTTAAAGTGGTCCATGAACAACCAAGGATTGAGAAACGCTGAGGTAGACAGTATAGCAATACGACGTTCTTGTTCGTTTGATGGTGGTTGGTTCATCCTGCGACTATGCGTTCAACTTCATTTCACAGACGTTCAGTTGGATTGAAATCCAAAGACTGGAGGCCCATTGCAATGTGGTGAAGTTATGTGCAAGGTCCTGAAGCCTTCGAGATACCATTTATATCCTCTGACAGGATATATCATAAACCAGTGGCGGCTGGTGGTCAACTTGCAGTGTTTGCGCAACAACCAGTTTTTATTACAAGGAAAAAGAAATTGTGTTAATGTTTTTATTGTTATTATTTTATTAGAATATGTTCATTTAGCTTGAAACATGTCATAAAAATGATCGCAGTCATCCCAAACATTTCAATAAATGATTCGATCTTCGAAATAGCATATCTGCTAGCTGCTTATGTTGCAGCAGAGCTGCAACAGTGAGCCTCTATGGAGCTGGGTATGAGTAGAAATGCCAGACACAATCATCTGTATTCGCCAGACAGGTACGGTTGGTTGGTGTGAAGCCTATGCAACATGGTTTTTCTCCCTCTCATTTTTCGCATGCGCCAAAGCCCTCACAAATCATTATTTGTGAGTTTCACATTCTTTTCATCACGAACATAGTCTGCAATATGATTTGTTTTGAGATATGATATAGGCTATAAGATACGTTTTACTAACCCGTTGTTCTTTTATTATATCACTAAAAATACATAATTAACGTCTACTTTAATTATAAATTAACACGTATTTTTAAAATTCAAAATAGATAGTGTAAAATACATATCGGCCCCTATATTACATATTATTCCTTGCTTTTTCTGTTCTAATTCTCGGCATACAAACCCCACCATCCCCTCAATCTCGCTCCTCCTATTCATTCCCTCTCAGTTTCTTTTCTTTTCTGTTAATTACATTAATTTTTAAGTAATTTGAAATTTTGGTCGTAATTGTAATTACGCAGACAATGTCTTGTTGCTACGTTGCGCTGTTCTTTTATAATGTTAAATTAGGGGCCGTACGAGTATTACATAAGCACATTTGGAGGAGGGGTTGAGATTTGCTTATTTTTTTCAAGCAACGGGGAGGGGGATCTGAAACGTCCTTACGCAAGATACAAACAATAATAAAACTTGCACCTAGTCACAAAGTGAAAACCGCCCTGACAGAACTGCAATACGTGAATTTACGACACACTGCAAGTAGAAGATACAAAATAACAGTTAAATATTTGATTACTTAAATCAGTGACTCTCAAACTTTTTTCGCTTGGGGTCCCCTTCAAGGCTTCCCGTGGCCTCCCTGACATTTTAAAATTATCATAAATGTATTATTTTTAATAAATATATTTTATCAAATTCACTTTTTTTTTTATTTATTGCACACTATTTGCTTACAATCTACGTTTTGATACGCTGTTATAAGCTGATATACGATTTCTGGTGGTGGTGGCATATGGCCACCAAAATAGCTATTAACAGGGTATTAAAACTTTTTAAATGCGATAATTTGTTGTGATTACTCTCTATTTATTAATAAGCATTTAATATTATAGCGAACTTATAAATAAGTGCTCAATATTAGAGTAAAAATGTAAATAAGTATTATAATTTGCATACTATAATTTGGTTTGTGTGTAATTTATGTTGCAAGGGCAGTAAAGGTCATGCTGTGTCGGGACCTACAGTTTTCCCGGGAATTTGAACCTCTGCTGCAAAGAGAATCAAGCCTAGGTTTGGTTTGTGTGTGTGATTTACGGTACAAGGGCAGTAAAGGTCATGCTGTGTCGGGACCTACAGTTTTCCCAGGAATCCGAACCTTTGCTGCAAAGGGAATCAAGCTTCGGTTTGATTTGTTTGTGATTTACGGTGCAAGGGAAGTAAAGGTCATGCTGTGTAGGGACCTACAGTTTTTCAAGGAATCCGAACCTCTGCTGCAAAGGGACTCAAGCCTCGGTTTGGTTTGTGTGTGATTTACGGTGCAAGGACAATAAAGGCCATGTTGTGTCGGAACGTACAGTTTTCCCAGGAATCCGAACCTCTTAAGGCCTATGGAACCGACATCTGGACTACAGTGGCAGCTAGTCGGTAAGCGATTTTTCTCTTCACCTTTGGGAATCGGACCTGTGTTAACGGCACACTAGGTGAAAGCGTTACCACTGCACCACCGTAGTAACCTAAAAATTATAGTTTCAGTGCGGTGGACCTCCCCTACATTTCACAGAACCTTAAAAAATGGCCGAACCTCATCTATCCGAGAAAGTGAATTACGGCTAGAATCAAGAATTATTGGTTTTTTTTTTTTACATTTTTAACATATTTGTTATTCAGATACATTTGTTTTTAGAGATTATCGTAACTGTCCCTTATATGCAATAATTGTTACAAATATTAATAATAATTTAAATTTTACGGAAATAAATTTATGATAATTTTTTCTTTAATTCAAGTTAAATCTTTTTTGACCAATGAGAGACTGGGAAAAAAAGAAAAAAAAAAGAAAAGAAAAGAAAAAGAAGAATTGCCCACGCACTCACGATGAACTCGAATCTGAGAATTGTTGTTTTCAGGTGACGATGCTTTCACTGTTGCGCTACTGAGCACAGTGATACGTGGAACTTTCCTCATACTTCTTCTTGCATTGGGACGTAAATGCAGAGACCACTGAGACTTGCTTTGTTGCGTGATCAATTCTTTTCTCTACAGACTCTCATTTGGGAAAAAATGATTTTAACTTGAATAAAAGAAATCGTGGAGTGTTAGAAATTTATTTCCGTAATTTATTCCTCCACAACCCCCTTCTAAATTAGGAAGCCTCCACCTCCTTCGAAATTTTAAATTTCGATGTGAGATAACAATGTGAAATATTGATGGGAGATAACGACGTAAAATATTGATTTGAGATAATGATTTGAAATATTGATACGAGATAACTATGTGAAATATTGATTTTAAATATTGGTGTGAGATAATGATGGGAAATATTGATGTAAGGTAATGATTTGAAATTCTGATAAGAGATAATGATGTGAAATATTGATAAGAGATAATGATGTAAGATAATGAAGCAAAATATGTGAGATAATGATGTGAACTATTGATGTGAGGTAATGATGTGAAATATGCGAAATATTGACATGAAATAATGGTGTGAAATATGTGAAATATTGATACGAAATAATGGTGCGAAATATGTGAAATAACGATTTGAAATATTGATGTGAAATAAATATCACGAGAAAGTAGCAAAATTCTTTCTAATTATTTTTTACATTCAGCTTATAACAGGCCAATGACTGTATATTACTGGATACCGATTCCTAAAAGAATATCGAAGCCTTAGACGCGATTAGACGCGATTAGCAGCAGGTAAGCTGACCTCCCGAAAACTGTTGGTAATAGCAACGGCGATGGTGTAGAAGTAAATGCGTTCAGATGCCATGTCGAAAAAAAATCCGGATTTAATGCTCAATGTACTCTGGGGCACTAGATAGTTTTCTAATCTCGAGCTCGATGCCCATGGCTGAAAAAGATGGCCGAGGTTTGGGTTCCTCGCAGGACCAACGAGAGGGGAGGGAAGCAGGGCCTGCAACCCAGGGGCCCTGATGAAGTCTTGGGGCCACGCACTGACAAGGACCTATGCTTTGGGTAGCCCGGCCCTGCCCCCAAAACAATTTTCCCAGCTACATTCTTACGTGCCGGTACATATATGCAGTGATCTTGTAAAGTAAGTAATAAGTAAGTACAAAAAAAAAATGCGTTCTTATTTCATACTTTTTGTTCATTCCGGGGTTCAACCCCCTCCCCCAAAAAGAAAAAATATCTTTTCCACTGTCCAAGGAGGGGTCATGGGGGGCCCGCGTTATCTCTCGGTGCCCCTGGTTCCTAGTAAAAATGTAGGTCCTTTGTGGCTTGAAGCTAACAACCCTATTCCAGAAAAAAAAAAATATACACTGTTACGAAAACCTTAAAAGGTAGGTCAAGGTCTTGCTTGATCTGTAAATGCCAGCGGATTTTTTATACGAGGTATATCGCCTTTAGAATCAATGACTGGTTTTCGGCGATAACTAAGCTTTTCGTAGGCTACAGTACTTAAATCATTGGTAATAATTTGAGTTATTCCCGAATTAGTTTTAAAAACTTTTCATCTATGAGCTTTCGCTTTCAAAGTTAAATTGTAGGAATACTATTAGCCAGAATATTTGATAATTCCTCGGCCGAAACAAGTATTTTGTAACTGACTTTAAAATGAACACGAAAGGTGTTTACAAATACAAATTCTGCTATAATCGACTAAACCTCAATTGTAACTTCTATAAAAACTAGATTCCTCGGAATTAAAAATTAAATAATTTCTCACATTTTTTGCATATCGTGTTTCAATGCGTCAGAGAATAGCTGTGTGTTAATTTCTTTCAAAGGTTGGTAACCAACATGTGTATATGAAGGTTATCTATACGGAGGTTTCAAGGACATACATTTCATTGCTTATTGCACCATTTTTTATTAAAATAGGGTAGAATTACATACAAAATTGATTACAAATCCACATATTTCTTTTGCAATATCATTATATTCAATTGAATTGTTGCTGTAAAAGATATTTCATTTTCATCTTACTTTTTATTAATCTCATAGGAAAACAAATACAATTACGCATTCCGATTTCCGATTACGAACATAGAACATTTTAAAGGATCTAAAAAATTAGGCTTCTTTCAACTGCTTAGAGAACATTAAAATATACTACAGATTGATACGTAATAATATAATTCAAATAAACCCCAGTTTTAGTAATTAAGATTCGCACTTTAAGTAAAAATGCTTCACTAAGGATGATTTTAGCTTTAAGTTGCGACGGAAAAAGGATATTCTCGTACTAGTAGTAAGGTTACTATTTAGAACCATATTAATAATTGAGAATTACTTGCCTTAAGAAATTTGCCTTCATTTAGTATAAAGTAAGGCAAAAGAAATAATTTAGCAGAAACTTTTGGTGCATATGTGCATATTTCCCACAAAATAATAATTAACGAAATAAAAAATAAACAAATATACCTAAATAAATATGAAATTAGCTCTGGTTGCGCCGAGAAAGAAATGATATTAATCGGATTTGTGTAATTGAAATGAAGTGTAAAGCCTTATATTAATGCTATAATCTACAATTATACTTCGTGAAAGACTGTAGTTTGTTTTCTTAAATGATTTACCTCGTAAAAACAATTAAAAATTTTTTTCTGTTATTCTATTGAGACATATATTCGGCAATATTAGTTAAAGATTTTACAAATACACATAATACATTCTGAACTTCGCTTTCATGCACTGAGAAAATACTTTTGCCGAATATTCTAGTGTACGTTTTACCATGAATATATTTCTTAAAGAACGTGATTTCAAGAGCAATTTATCACGAGTGACATAAAAGATGGATTCTTGAATCTGAAGATGTTTCTTAAAAAAGAGGTAACACTTATAGACTATAAAGTTAAAGTTAAAGATCAAAAGAAAGATTATGGCGCATGTCCTGAAGTGGCTTTTGTGGTATATATATAAGGTCATTACTAAAAACACGTTTCTTTGACTCTCATGGACAATAGTCTGAAAGAATCTTTATAATATATACTGATTTTGAAACTAAATTAGCAACATCAGTAAACAGAAAAAGCTGACGCTTCATTTTATCAATTGTTATTTTTAAAATGATCTTTTATTATAGAGTGAACTGTATGAATCGATTCTTTAACTATTAGTTTAACACAGGGGAAAAAGTCTTATAACGGACGTTGATAAAACGAATAAAACATGCATGTGATCACAAAAAATCAACGAAATTTAAATATTTCTGCTAAGTCCCTTTAAGATATTTAAACAAAAAGCATAACTAAATTAAATATCAATCAAGTTTTATAAATGTATAAAATTTTATTTGTTTTCGCAATTTTTATAGTTAAATGAAAGAAATGCGATGATAATAAGATATCATTTTTTTAATAAAAGGCAACCAGTACTACAGCGTATAGAATCTTACGTAATTATGACTTCTTTTCTCCTTGTGAAACAAGTATTGAGTGCCATAGTAAAACTACTTAACCACTCTCTACACATGAGATAAAAATACTTAATTATAGATCTATATCCCATTAGATTTAATATAATCTTATAATTAGTAAATTGTAATCAGTCGGCTGATGAATTTGCAGGAGGTTCCTTCAGGTATTTTTATTTATTTATTTTACTTTAGACGTAATATATGAGATAATTCCAAAAATGCCAAGGAAGAGATAAAAAAGGCAATAACACACACAATCGTGGTAAGTGAATGGAAACACCTTCGGGTGCGGATATCATGAGATCGTAATCATTTTCATAGATAGTAATTTTGTAACCTGCTGTGATTTCTCTGCAAAAGACAGGATCCCATTTTTTACGTAGGGGGTTTTAATATCCCAGGTGCGACAAGGAGATTGAAGTTATTGAAAATGGTGTCATGGTCTTTGATCTTAAAGACTTAAAGATCTTAAGATTCTTAAAGATCGGTAGTCTTAAATTCTGAAAGATCAGCAGTGTTGGGAAGCATGACATTTTTTGCAACTATTTCGATGATGACAGACGCCATTTGCGGGTAGTGGTGGGGCGTTGTATTGGCCCGGCTGATGGTTGTATTGAGGATGTAGATTAAAAGCATAGATTCGGATTTTTACCACCATTTCCGTATAATAAGTAAATATCGTACACGGCGGACAAAGCGTTGATTCTAATGTCGATTCCAAGTCGAACGCCAAGAATTTATCCGTTAAATTAACTCCTTTTTATTTACATCCTCGCAATTATAATAGCAGAATAGAATTGTGTTGAGTAATAATGTTAATCGTTGGAAACCATGACCAAGATGGGTCAAATTGGGGAGCTAAATTTAGCAAGAATTGAAGGCTGTGATATGGGCGACTGTCTTATCCGAACGTCGACGAGAATGAGAGAGAGTAGGGGAGAATTGATATCTCTGGTGGTATTGATTGCTAACATTTTAGGACAGTGTTTGTCAACTGCCGGACCCTTGTACCATATTCACAGGAGAGTGAGAAAATCTCTTGGAATTTGTCATTTATTTTGCCAAGCACTTTTAATAAATAAGCATTTTACATGGAAATAATCCTGCTATTCGCGAATGCCTCGAAAAGCTCAGACACAGAAAACTTAAATAACGTTTGTGCAATGAACGCCGGTGATCAAGTCGTGTATTTTTTAAATACGAACGTGTTCATGAATGATCGGAAATTTTCAAATATTGAAATCTTTCAGTATTCGAAAAAGGGCATGCAGCTGATTATGACAAGTCATAAAAATTGCCTGCAAGCCAATTACAATCATGTGCGTGCGGTACATATAGACGTACTCAGAAAGTTCGCAAGGGGAGTTATAGGCTCAGTGGAAGGTTTCAGAACTACAACTCATGTATTCCTATGTTAAATATACAAAATTTCATTGCAATGGGGGGGTTAAAACCCCATCAACACCCCCCTGCGTACGCCAGTGGCGGTGCGTCAATCTGTTCTTAAGATTGAACGAAATGACATCTGTGCTGCAAATCTCAGTGGTCAATCAGCAAAGGTAGTAGAAAGCAAAGTGTGTACTAATACTTTTTAATGATTATGCCATAATTAATTGTTAATACAGTAGTTAATTAATATTAATTAAGTTAATTAATTATACAGTACTTTTATATATGCATGAACTTTAAAAATGGGATGGTATTTACGGTAACTTCGTTAGGATCGGGCTCTCATTTGTTAAAAAAAAAGAAGAATTTGTCAGGTCACAGGCTTGTCAAAGTTGAGAAGAACTACTTTAGGAGTTACATGTCTTAAAACTTACAAAAGTGTTGGCGCCGCGCGCTATTTAAACGCAAACTTAAGAAATGTTTGACATAGTTAATACAGTGGAGAACAGGAAATGACCACAAAGAACTGGCTATTGAATTGGATGTACTGTTTAATTTACATTTCGGTAACACATTATACGGTAGTAAGGAGCTATGCTGAGTTTTACCAAAATGCCACTTCACCAACCTGCCTGCCGTTTGTCAATTGTTAGTATGTCTTATTTACAGCAAAAGTAGTGCGCTGGAATAAGTTTTTTTTTTTTACAAGGAGAATTTTACCCAGAAAGATAATATTCAGCAGGTCAGAAAGAAACCTTGATGATTTCACCAAGTCCATGTCTTCTCTTTGAGATGCTCTTTACGTTAAAAAAGGCGACGTTGGGAGCGAATTTGAAGGGGGGGGGGATGCAATAGACAGGATGATTTATGACGGTGTATTTGCTGAGCATTTTTCAGGAGTTTGGTAAGAACTGTTTCTGGGCAAGTATAAGGGCATTATTTATCATCTCTAATGTTTAGAATTGATTATGCTTTAGGATTTGCAATAAGATTATTGAGTAAATCGATATTATGACAAACGTTTGTATTAGAAGTTATAGAAGCAGTATATGTAGTTTGACGTGAAGGACTAGTTTTATTTATTTAATGGCCAGCAAGAAAAATAAACATTTAATAAGAATTTCATTTGTGCAGTTTTATTAATAATTTAATTTTCTTTTGTCGATCTTCGTCTTTAATCTACTTTTTTGGTTCATACTAATAAATAAATAAATAAATAAATAATGCACTACATACTCAGACTGCAGGTTTGGTTGCCATCAATGCAATTTAAAATTTAACGCAAACTACATATATTTTTAACAATACAAAATTTAAGTGTAAAAATAAGCTTTGAATATGACATAGATATATATAACTAAAGAGTGGGTGTGTAGTTTCCTTTTGTTTGATATAGGTTTAACACATATTTTTACTGTGAAGAAATAAGTAAGTTTGTAAAGAAATTGCGTAAACTTTTACTTTTACGTAACTTCATGATTTAATAATTATTAATTTTTTACCAATTTTGCTAAAATTTCATGCTAGATATTCCAGTTTTTTAAAGTTTTGTTCTCAAAGATATAGCAAAATATAAATGTGTTTTCCTTTCCTTGGATGCAAATATTTTATAAGCTATTAAAAGTGTGCTAATTTAATTATGGTATTTTTACACATTACCTTCCATAAATCGTTTATTATTTATATAAAATGCATGTTTCCCATTTTAAAAACAGTTATCTATATATTTATTTTCACATAAGTTTAAAATGCGTAAACCCTTCATTAAAATAAGTTTATGATTCACATTTGCTGAAGCATTTTTTAAAAAGACAATATAACGTCGGCCATTTCTCTGTTTGGTAATAAACGTTAAATAGCACTAATTGATCACACGTACGGAATTCATAAGCTACCTTAATTTTAATTGATCCATGGAAACTTGATTCTGCTTTCATATTTTTCAACAGTACTGCATTAACAACCAAGAATGGTGTTTAAAACATGCATTTGTGTTGCAGAAGTCACATTAAATCCTCAATACCATTAAAAACGTTCCACGTCATTAGATATGAGATTCAAAAAGTTCTTCATGCGATAAAAAAGTCAAAATATATAAAATTAAAAAAAAAAAATGATAAATAAAAAGTAGGTTCATTTTCTAAAAATGAACCTATGTTGTTGTACAACTTCTAATACATTATTACTTGATATACAAATACTTTAGAACAAATACCAAGTTTCACGCAACAAACGCAACAAATTATTTTAAAACCAATTCTCTTCAATTCCAAGAATATGGCTGATAAATGAAGAACTCGTAATGAGTTACCAGTTTCCTGTGCAAAAGCTGAAATAGAATATAATTCGCAGTCGTCGCCGTAAACTTGGAACAGTCGAAAGTTTGAACCCGACTACTGTTGTAAAATTCCAGAGTTTAATTTATTTCTCTGAGCGGTGATCTTCGTGGATACGTTGAGAAATTTTCGAAATGTCCAGAAATAATTCTATCTTTGGAACACAGGTTTGAACGCAATTAAATTCCGAGGCCATGCTTATTATGGAATCGGGGTTTTACAATTAATAAGTGTAACTGGATTCGAGGATTTGAATTCGTAAGCTGTTATTGAAAATTCTAAGAATTCCGAACTAAAGAGGACGGTGTTGTTGAGATCTCGTTCATCGAAGAATGCCAGCTTAGATTCGGAACGTAATCTTGGCGCAAGTTTAATTTATTTTGAAATTCCAGATGAGAACGTTGATATTAGGTACACACACTGATATTGTTTAAAATTAGTAATTTTATTAGCGTCATTTGTACTCACGCAATTTCTCTTAGCATACAGAAATACTAATTAAAATGGTGGTATGCAATTTATGTCCCGGATACGTTACTTCACGCCGTAAAATCATGAATATATTCCCACAGTGTCCCCTTTAACGTGAGTACGGCTACTCGGAATACAATTTCCAATTACTTAAATAGGACACGATGATTCAAAGGTGTGGGTCATTTACGAGAGAAGTAAAATTTGCATGCACATGCAACTAGTATTTTCTCGTGAAGAAATTAAGGGAAGAGAATATGGTTGGAGAAATTTTACTTCTTATTTTGGAATTTCGAGTTAAAAAAAGGACGCAGAATAACAATGCCATCTGCTGTATGACAGCAAAAATTCACACTAAGGTACACCAACATTTCTTATCGCAAATTATCTCCCAGCAATGGCGTCTCCCACTGACATATTCATTTCTAAAAGGTCATCCATCATGCTAAAAACTCCCATCCAAGAACTATCAGCGTAAAGTATAGGAAAGCGAGTTACTGAAAAATATCCAAATAAACACTTTGCGGGAAAGGAAAACATTCCTGGAGTAGCCATTCCACTGTGAAATTGCATTTATATAATTATAATGTGGCATAATTTTAAGCAGCTGCGTCTAAATTTTAAATGGCGCTTATGGAATTTGAAATTCTCTACTCTTTTATATACGAAAAATTCCGTAAAATTTACTTACATAAAATTTGTAAAATTGGCCTATCCGGATATGCACAATTTCTCAATTAAGTGTTGTCAATGGTTATTAAGTATAAACTCTATTTCAAATTATTCAAATAAATTACTGCACTATCAGCTTTAATGCCTTTTACATTCAAGTAACAATAACATTAAATAACTACATATTTATGGCGTTTTCAGATCGATTTTGAGCAAAATGAAAGGTGAGAATTTTACTACGTCATCCTGAAAAATTGGACTCGTATGGCATAGATGAGATGGCTGTGTCTATTTGCTTTGATTGCCTAACTTTTTCTCTACAGGGTAAGCCCTTGTGGTCAGGTGGAAGGGGAGCCGGTACCGTAGACACGTGTCAATTTATTTGCCCCCTCAGAGAAAAGAGGATTTGTTTCCCTCTTCCTGTCCTCCTCCACAAAGTCGAACCAAAATCTCTCTGATTGAACGCATTTTTTCTTTCAGGTTGTTTTGGGTTATTCTTTTTTTTTTTTACTTTTTTTTTTACTTACGCCAGTCCATGTTTGGAGGTTCTTTGATTAGTTGGCAAATTAAATTAACGCCAAACCTCTAGGGTTTTCTATTTTTTTAACCGCTTGTTCTTTTGAAGTGCGATTTTGATGAAAATGAAGTAAAACGGAGGCCATGCTAATTTCTGTTTAAACAGTAAAAAACATTTTAACTGAACTGTGATAATATGTAGACGATTAATTTAGTTTGAGTTTTTGGCCTTCTAACCGCTACTAAATGAAGAGTTGTATATGATTATGTCTTTTTATTTGTTTCTAATATTAATCTATATGCACACTGTTGCAACGATATTATATGCACTTTGCACATATATATATATATATATATATATATATATACAAAAAGCCGAAATTTCATAAACACGTGTCACATTTTTAGGAAGTTTCTAGACATGGCACATTAAGAAGTGATGTGAGAGGCTTGGGAACATGGCTCTCTGCCCATCCCAAAGCCTGTTTTCGCCAAGAATGGGTGAGGAAATTTATACATACATGCCATTACATATATATATATGGCCTGCAAAACGGTTGCTGGTATCTAACTGGAAGGAGACCCACACACTGAACGTATGTGACGATGTGTGGAAATGGCCGGGCCAGTAACCAAGTGCCCTACTCCTCCTTCAAGTGGTGCGGTCCGGGCTTTCTATCCAAGAGGCAAATTAATATTTGCTGCACGGATGGAAAGGCGGAAGGGGAGGGCTAATTCACCAACCCGTCTAGCCAGCGTGGTGAAATGATGGCTAATTCCTCCAATATGCTAATACACCAAAAACCATGGCCCCTAGTCTCCAGGTGCTGGAGTGCTCCTGATCAAGGCAGCGGTCAGCGTGGCATGAAAGCAGGGGGTGCTAAGAATCACTGGAATGGCCCAGGCTGCCGTTTGTTATTGACCTTGGCAACGTATAATGGACGACCTCTTTGTTTGTAGCTAAAACTTCAAAATTGAAGAAGAACTTGACAAGATCAAATGGGACATTGAGGCTCCAGTAAATTTAGAAAAAGGTGAAGAGTTGATGGAACTTAAAAGCGGGCATTTGTTTTATTTTAGAGGAACGGAAACTGGAAGAACAAGTGGTGTTATTTAACCAACAAAAGAATTAAAGACTACCTTCGAAGTTTAAAGCATGCCAGATTGGGTAGCGAAGCCTTTGTTCAACTAACCCAGCGATACCAACTCAGATAGTGTGGGCTGGTAGGCATATGCACCAACATCAAGTCATACCGAAGAAGAGGCTTGAGGGAATTTTATGAAGAAATCAAACAGTTACACACCAAAGGGAAACAACATATCAAGCTCATCATGGGGGATTTCAATGCAAGAATTGGACAACAGGAACAAGGAGAGACATCGGTTGGTAAATACGGATATGGGGAAAGGAATGAACGTGGCGATCAACTCATCGAATTTGCAGAAGCTGAAAATCTTAGCATCATGAATTCATTTTTTAAGAAGAAACCGCAAAGAAAATGGACATGGAAACACCCAAATGGGGGAACTAGCGAAATTGACTATATCCTGGCAAACAAGAAATCAATTATTGAAGATTGCAGCGTACTGAACAGATTTAATACTGGAAGTGATCATCGAATGGTGAGATGTAAAATGCACTTAAATACTAAACTAGAAAGGCAGAAGCTCATTAGGAAACAAGTATGTAAGAGGGTGGATTTAAAGAAATTAAAAGAAAATACCGAGGCATTCAAGTTGGAATTAAAAAATCGCTTTTCTGCACTGGAAGGACTTATTGAAGAAGTTGACATCTCAGAAGCAAATGAAAACATTGTTAAGACAATAATTGAAACTGCTGGGGAAATTGGTGGTGTAACCTGTAAAAAGCACAATAGCAAATTATCTGAGAAGACGAAACAGCTCATGAAAAGGCGAAGAGATATGAAGGTGGACAATCAAAATACCAGTTCCAGGATTGAGTACATAGAACTTTGCAAAACTTTGCGCAAAAACATGAAAGAAGATATAAGAAAATTCAATTGTGAGTTAGTAAGGAAGGCCATTGAAAGCAACAAGAGCCTTAGGGTTGTTAAAGGGAGTTTGTCTATTGGGAAGAAACACATCATTGCATTAAAAGGAGAGGATGGCACTGTAACAAGAAATAGGGAAGAAATACTTAGAAGAGTTGAAGAATTCTACAAAAAACTATATGAAAGTAACAGTGGATTAAACGAAGACTCTGAGATAGTCGAAGGAACAGCTCCTAAAATCTTAAAAGAAGAAGTTTCATTTGCAATAAAAAATATGAAGAAAGGAAGAGCCCCTGGTGATGATGGTATTACATTAGATATCCTAAAAGAAGCTGGAGAATATGTAGAAGACATACTTGCAAAATTCTTTACCAAATGTCTTAACAGCGGTAACATACCAAACCAATGGGATTCTGCAACAGTAATTCTTTTGCATAAAAAAGGTGATAAAGAGGATTTGAAAAATTACCGACCAATTAGCTTGTTACCTGCTATTTATAAAATCTTCACAAAAGTGCTAACACATCGCCTGCAGAAAAAATTAGATGCAGCTCAACCAAGAGAACAAGCTGGATTTCGAAGTGGATTCAGTACAGTGGACCATATTCAAGTATTAAGAGAATTAATTGAAAGAACACATGAATATGAACTTCCATTGTGTGTTGCATTTATTGACTATGAGAAGGCCTTTGACTCTATTAAAACATCAGCAGTCATCAACTCTTTAAGATCAACAGACATTGAGGATGTGTACATTGACATGGTGAAACGTGTGTATAAAAATGCAAGTGCAAAATTTCGGTTACATAAAGATACCAAAACTATCAAACTTGGCAAAGGGGTGAGGCAGGGAGATACCATTTCTCCAAAACTTTTTACTTCTGCTTTACAGATGATTTTTCAGCTGATAAATTGGAATAACAAGGGAATAAAAATAAATGGTGAATATTTAAATCATCTGCGGTTTGCTGATGGCATAGTTATTTTTTTTCAACGAACCCATCAAAATTCCAAGACATGGTGCAGAAACTCTCAAATAGAAGTAGAGAAATTGGACACAAGATGAACCTACAAAAAACTAAAATCATGTTCAATAATTTCGTAGAGAAAATAAAAATACAAGTTGACAACATGGAGCTAGAAATTGCTGTTTCATATATTTACCTGGGCCAGCTGATTTCAACGGATGGCAACATTATGAAGGAACTCAACAGACGTATTAATCTTGGCTGGAGTGCATTTGGCAGAAACAGTTTTATCCTGAAGGGGAAATTGCCTTTGTGTCTAAAAAAGAAAGGTCTTTAACCAGTGTGCATTGCCAGTCCTCTCTTATGGATCAGAGACATAGAGGCTAACAGGTGGAGCAATACGGAAGTTACAGACAACCCAAAGGAGCATGGAGAGATCGAAAAAGAAACACTTGGGTGAGAGAGCAAACTAGAGTAGAGGACATCATTGTTAAAGTAAAAGGGCTGAAATGGCGATGGGCCTGGCATATTGCAAGAAGATTTACGCCAAATGGGCATATTGCAAGAAGATCAACGATGCACAATAGAAATTCTGAACTGGATTCCAAGAGACCACCGAAGACCTAGAAAACGTCCTCAAACTAGATGGGTGGATGAAATAAGAAAACAGGTTGGGGTATATATGGGCTCTAAATACAGAAGTCTCATGATATTCTTCGTAATACAGAAGATTCTCATTATAGCATCCTTCGATTTAGCGGTTTACTGTGATATAACGACTGAAAAGGCCCAGGGGCAGACTGGGACGCAGGCCCTCCCTCATGGGCGATAGGACTCGCGCCCTCCGAAAATCCAAGGTATGCGCTCTTTGCGAAAACCCAGTCGTCCCCAGCATTTTTGTTAAATAGGAAGAGAAATGTGACGTCCCAATGTCGTGCAATGAGGGCCCTATTAAGGTTGCTGTAACATGAGTCTATTAAACATTTAGAACATCTTAGTATTTTAAATATTTGCATGAATATAAATTCGCAATTAAAGTATTTACTATCAAAGTAATTTAACATCATTACAGTTATAATAACGGAGTATAAAAATAAATAATTCATCAAATATACATGAATTTCCCATATTTTGAATAGAAGCAATAATTAATAAACAAAGCAGTGGAGTGTATAAGGCAACCATCTAAAAATAAGTATTAACTTTATGCTGTGCTTAATTCATTTTATTTAAATAAACTACGCAAAATGAAAAAAAAAGGGGAATTTAATTCTATCATTAGTTTCAATTTAGGGAATTAACTTTTTTCCTAGAAATTAAGAAATAAAACAACAGAAGTTTAGCTTCTCCATGCCACTTCCAGAAACTTATAAACAACTCTTACTCTGAAATGTATGAGACATCCCCAAATTAGGTAGCCCGCAGTATGGGTTTCTCATTGGTCCCTATTGGGGTTCTTCCATGATTCTATTGGAGGCCTCCCATTGGTTCTCATTGGGTTTTCCCATTCTGCGGGACTACTCTGATGAAGGGTTTTCCAGAAATTTCAAGTATAAAAAAGAGACAGAAACATAACATCGTCATTACTCCTGATGAAGGACTGCTGCTGATGCGTCCGAAAGCTTGAGTGATCTTTTTCATTGCTATTTTACCAGTGTTTAACCTTTTTATGTAATTCTCCATGCCACGTGCAATCTATCAGCGATAACGCGAATACATTTATCTCGAATTATTTCTAAGGTGATCTGTTTCCCGAATCGCCGTCAAATTTGAATAAGTTAGCAATATAACTCCATCCTTTCCGGATAACGCGAACTACTTTTAACAAGCACAACCTTCCTTCCTTTCATTTTCTTTTCTTTTTTTGCCACTGTGCATATTCACGTTAGCAGAGTCCGACTGTATGACTGAAGAACTAAATGAAATTCGTAATCATATACGCATTATATCATTCCATAGAGTTAAGCACCTTCTAAAACCACACTATTTTATATTTTGCTGCACAAATTCATCCTCTAGTTTTGGGTTTTAAAGTTTATTCAATAGCAGAAACGGTATTAAAAAGAAAAGATTTGTTAATATCCATGATGATATAGACATGCGAGAAAAGCAACCGGTAGCAGATAAAAAAAATTTATTGAGATGGTAAAAAAAAATCAATCCAAACATTCACGTTATGCAATCAAATAGCGACATCAAGTAAAAGAATACTATTGACGTAAGAAAGCAGTTTGCATAAAATCATAATTATAATTTTTATACTTTTTACCTGTGAACCTAAAGCATATTAGCGATATTCCAATAACTATAATCAATAGATTCATTTTTCAATGGAAGATAACCGCAGCAGAAGTACTTGATGTCCATTATGAAAAAATTACAACTTATATTACCTTCTCACATTGTAAACGTTCGTAAAACATATATCACTATATAGTCCTAAACACGTTACACTGCTATTTACATACAGAAAACTTCTTTCAAATACTAACTTACGATGAGTTTCTGAAAGTATACGCGGTGTCAATTGAAAGAGAGAGAGAGAATTTGTGTGTATGTATGTATGTGTGTGTGCGTGTGTGTAATTTAGTTTTCAATTATTCCATGAGTTTTAGTTTCGAAGTGTGATGCAATCAAAATATTGAAGCCAAATCGATCCTGAGGAAATAAACATTTTTGCGGTGGATACGATAATACAGTGCGTTCAGAAAGCACCACACTGACTGTATATTTTCATAATCTTTACACCATACCGAGCAAATTTGCTAATTGTCACCATAGTTGGAAATTGATATTTAATACTAGATTTCATATAATATGTTGTCCAATAGTTGCGCACTACCTGCCACAGAAAAACAATTCAAGCGTTAAGGTGGATTTATTTGAAAGAAGATAGCTAAAAGTAGTTTTATTGGTTTGCGAAAGCTACGTGTTGTGTCGCAAAAATTTATGAAAATTATACTTTTTAATTATTTAAATATATGGGTGGCTTCATTACATCATCTTGCATAATAACATATTTCTTCATCTCATAAAATTTCTACATAGTATACCGTGAGACACAAAAATTCACACATTGTAAATATTATTCGATTCTGCCGCCTTCTTTTGATTGTTTTTAGGAAAGGAAGCCAATTGGAGCAACTGCCTGATGAACGACAACCTAATAATTACCATCCCTTAACGTTACAAAGTGGAACAGTTAATAAGTGAAGAAGATATATGCAGTACTACAGTCCCTAACCTACCTAGACCTTACTGAGGTGATGAATAGTTCA
>QLNU02015360.1:138215616-138242897 GCA_006491805.2 Dysdera silvatica
TTTATATAATAATCTTTATTTTACTTTTTTTAATCTAATGAATTATCCTAGTATTTTGCTTATCTATCCTTTCGTCTATGGTTCGAGATTATACACCCTTTTCCTCCCTCCTTTCATTTATTCTACTTTTGGGTGGTCAAGGCGAAATCACCATTCATAATAATAATATTTTTTTTTTATTCAACCCGATATACAATATTTCATGATACATAGCTTGAGCAGTATAAAAATTATAGAAATGTAAGAGAAGATCTATATTAAATTATTTTAAGTTTTGAGGTTAGAAATGGAAGAGAATATAAAGCCGAAGCTTGTTACGAGATTCTCTTCCAGAATGCGGTGATGTTGACAAGAGAAAGGGTAAATTTTCATATTTCTGAATTATGCTTATTTTAAAGAGTTCAGTTGTTGTATATCTTTAGCAGAGGGACGTGAAAACCATTGTAATAACTTAAGAAACAGACTGAGCGTCGTTTTTACGAATTAATGAGCAAGAAGTATTATTGTTATTTGGGACTTTTGATGGGCCTCATTTGAGAAAATTGTGGCACACGTCTGGATAAAGCTTACGAAATTATGTTTATCAAGATTCAAGACAGAAGTGTATCTGAGAGTCAACATATCTTATCTGAAATTTTGATTCAAAAAATGTTAAAATGTTTGTAAAACAAACGTTAATTAACAAGTTAGTTGTACTATTAAGAGTTACATATATGAAATTATACTATTGTATAAGAGATTATAGTTTGAAAATAAACAGTTGAAAATCATCAGGTCTCTCGGCCAAGTTCCCGCAACCAAGCTCCTAGAAGATGGCCTCTAGAATGCCGTAAACCAAAGCATGTCCATCTTAACGGGGCGCCTGCAATAATTTTGCTTAATCCCCCACGGAATGGATAGAGGTGATATGGGAGTTTGGGAAAAAGTGGTGGTGGAAAGGGTAATAGATTAAATAATGGTTTTAATGCTTGGATGGCAGAATTTGGAATAACGGGAGAGATTGGGAGGAAAAAATTTTGAGGAAATTGAGGTAGGAAATGGGGCTGCGGCGGCCATGAAGGATCAGAACGCGGTCAATGAGACCGTGGAATGGAACTAATGACGTTTTGTGGAGGCGGGCGGAACTGATCGAAATGGCCGAGGATGTGAAAAACAGGGGTGCAAATGCATATCTCAAACATCTGGCAACCAGTCTTTGTCTACAACAGAAATACCGACGTACTGCCTGACTATTGAAACCGATCCAAAAATATGCTTCGACGCCAGGTGTCTGGAAATGACACTGTGGCGAGAGGCAGTCTCAATTGTCCAAGTATACTCCAAGCCGTCCTAAGATGTTGCCGGTCATCTATCCCAAGGGATCTTGTAACTAGCCACCGAAATTTCTAGAATGACCAAAAAGATTTGGCGGCTGTGGCCAGCAGAGACCTCTGGCGGCAAATCCGTAAGTTGTGCTATAACATGAGACAGATAGCCCATCGCATCGGCTTGGCGGGACCCGGGCGCTATTTGGCGACTGAAAAGTTTTCTTACTAGATAGCCTTGTCACCAAACCCTTAAACACTTTTTTTTTCGCTCCTGTGCTGCCCAGATCAACCTTTTCTAGCGGTGCACTATTACTCAATATGTGAGGACACAAAAAGTCCAGGGGCCTGGGACCCCCACTTTGTCATGGGCCACTCTATATGATAATTATGCCCTTTGCCTTCCTTTCTGTTTAATTTAATTTAAAAAAAACTCCTTGTGTCCTAGTTTAATTTTGTTAGGATATTTATTTATTTTACTTTAATTAATCAGCCCAGATGGATCCGAAATGGGATAGTTAATCATGTTTCATACATGGTAGCAAAACGATGTTTAGAATGAGTGTAATAGCATGGGTAGTGGGTCAAATTCTTATTATTGTTGGATGAGGAAAGAATTCTAATATGTAAATGATTAGTTGGGGAATCTGGTCCCCCCACTGTAACTTATGTATTCAGGGTATTAACCCTAGGTCTATCACCTGTAACTATTGTCCAGGAGAAACTTGGGGCATGTTTCCCCAGAAAATGGATTTTAATTAATCATTATGTATTTTATTTTATTAAATGCTAAAATCTCAAATGACATCTTAGAGTGATTCCTTTGCGTAGTTTTCTTTTGCCTATCAATGTGCATGCTTGATATACATGTACAATTAAGTTCCAGCTTAAGGGCATAATTAAGTAGTTAATTAAGGCATTTACATCATTTTTGATCAGTGAGTAGGGGTCCAAAAGGATGGACTCATGTTCATTGATTCAATAGGTGGGCAAATTGGCTTCCCTTTCCGGAAATCTTGGGTTTGTGGAATAGTTTTCCTTTCATGATTACTTCTAAATTAATTATGGAGGGACATCTATATCTGAACTCACAGAGCGTTTATTCTCAATAATATTAATTAATTAAAACTTTAACTATTTAATATTTACCTCTCCCAACATACGTCACTTTTCGGGAATTCATCTTTAGCAAAAACGAAAGGCTATGTTCGCATATTTTGGTAACCGAAACAGTAAAATATGAAATAAAATATTAAAAAAAATTTAGAAATTTCACTAACCATTTTTCTGTATTTTATTATTAAATCTTAAATAAAGCAATTTATATTCCCATTCACCTAGAATTTTTACCCTCTAAGCTAAATTAAAGTCATTAACAATCCCTTTTCATCAATAACCGTAAATCAATCAGTAAACCACACTGATATTTTTTATTTCAAAAATGTCTGATTTCTAAATTAATTTGATTTCATTTTTTTCATTTGATAAATTATAACGTTTATTCAAATGATCGAATCAAATTTTAAAAGAATCTTAAATGACGCTAAAGTAAAAAATTAAATAAGTAATTGTAGGCTCCCTTTACACAACAAGTAAAATCAATAGCAATCTAATATTCATACTCAGCTTTCGAATAACCAAGTTTTTTATAAGGTTTGAATGAATTTTTCTGAAATACATTTCAACTTCTTTTTTTTTTTTTTTTTTTTTTTTTACAGTTTGGTAATTGGCTTTAAATAAAACATTGGCGGTTTTATTGCGTCTTACACACGAAAGAAAGGGTTTTCTTTTTCTAAATCTAGTTTTTTGAATTTGCAGATTGACGTCAACTTTAGATAAGAAATAAAAGAAAAGTTCAGCCTTCCGTTCCAAGTTTGGAACGTCTCTTTGCTTTTTAATTGGATAATATAATCTCATTAAACATCGATTTCCGACTATAATAACCATTTGCAAATTTGCTCGGTATGGTGTAAGGATTGTGAAAATATGCAGTTAGTGCGATGTTTCTTGAACACCCTGTATATGCTATATGCATACAATGAAGTATCAAGTTGCTTGTATACAACGACATGGACTTTGTACGGTGTTTGCAAATTAAGACGATGGATGGTCTTCAATGATCATACAAAACCAATTTCCACATACGTGTTCCAGATTAATTTTATATTAAATCAAAATACAGAAAACGTACTTTTACTTAACTAGGCATTGCTAATTAAAAAGCCTTAGTTTTTTTAATAAAAATAGACTTCATAAAATGTAGATTTTAATGGGTTGATTTATGGCTTAACCTGCCATACAGTGGTTCCCAATTAGCTTAGTGCCGCGGACCCCACATTTTTCAAAACTCAAGCAGTTGACTCCCGACATTTGAAAATTTTGATCTCTGTCTGTGCGAAGCAATTTTTGAGAAAAAGATGTGATAGCCCCTAATAAGCAAATTACTTTAAGTGAACTCAAAGAGCGGATCATGAGATGAGCGTTATTATCACACAAAAGTGATAATGATTTGATTATGAGAAAAAAAAGATGTATTGAATTTTACTAATGTTTAATACAATTGAACCAATTTGTATGTTATAATTAACATGCCTAGCAGCTATTAAACCTCAATGCGATGGGAGAAATCATGCCTCTTTTTCTTCCGAACAAATCTTTTCACATTCGGTTCTATATTTTCTATAGTTCATTCACAGAAAATTGTCCGATGGTGCCGTTAGAAAATAAGGGGAGCTGACGTCACAAAGGGCATAGCCGATTCCAGCAGAGGGAAGGGTGTCATTTCAGAACTGTTTTTTAGTGAACGTTTGTCTGCGCCAAAAACCAGTTCAGGAGGGGAGGAGCTGACGTCCTTCCCTTTGCTGTAATCGGCTAGGTAGTTTGTGAGGTCAGGTTCCATTACTTTCTAACGGTACCATCGGACTTCTTTTGGTGAATGGACTATACTTTTAGGCTCAAATCTGGATCAACGTAGACCTGTTTTTTATGTTCGTTTCTTTATGTAAAAAGACGTCGGAAATGTTTGTTCACAAACATATGTGGAACGAGATGCTACAAAGCTCTTTCACCCGAAATTGATCCAGTCTACATTCTTTGAAAAATTATTTCAACGAACCATCACAACTTAAGTCAATGAGTGCATCTTGCTCTCATTGATTTAAAAAGGAACGAAATTAGTTTCTGATTTTTGCGGTCAAAAACATAGGAACCTACTAGTTAGCATGACATTACTTACCACAGTTCGGTTGGAATGACACAAATTGAATCCTACATAGAAAAGTGTCCAACACCAGCCAATAGAATGGCATTGTCAGCTTTAGCTGCTGTCAGCCAATCGCATGGAGGTTTGACAAACTTATATTTAACTGAAGGCAAGAGGTGAGTGAGGAGCTCAGTTGGTACGCTCAATAAGTTTACTATTTTCACGCATGATGTCATCGTCGAACAAAAAGTGCTCTGAAAGTGGAGCTTAAGTTAATTCTGCTATTTATCTACCTAGTGTTTAGTCTTTGTTATGTTAATGGTGCCACGAATACTTGGGGGTTCGCGGACCACCAGTTGGAAATCACTGCTATAATACGTTCTCTTTCTGTCTCTTATTTTATAGTTAAGTGAAACATTATTAGACATGGGAAAAAACTAATTTAGACTTAATCCTGATTCCAGTAGAAAATTCCTCCACTGACTTTGTGATATACACATTGGAACAATAAGAAAATTTCTAAGGATGCGCACACTTATTATATAATTAATATATTTTTGTTGCTTCACTTGCTAACAAACCAAAAATTTTCAAAACGCTTTGTTGAGAAAGAACGTTTAAAATCAATGATCCAAAATTCGAAGAAAGACCTCGTCTAGATATCCAATGCATGCTAGATCCAAATCAAACGTACTCTAGACTTTTTCGTCATAGGTACAAAGGTGTACACTGTGGACATCCTACTAAATATATTTCCCACGGTAAAATCTCGATATCAGAAAAGAAATGGATGCAACGATAAAAATCATGAAAACGATAAAGATTCCTGATGTATACAAATGATCCATATTCTACAACTCAATGGTGTTGTTAGAAAGGATATAAATACAATCTCACCAGACAGCAGACCATCGTGTTCATAGACGTGAATGGCTACTTGAAGACATGTGGATCGCTTATACCATGAATAAGTTCATCCTTGCTCTGCCATTATCAGATGAGAAACAAAGATAAATGCGTGATTTGGAAGTCATACCAAAACAGACCTTTCATTTTATATAATCATGAAAGTAGCTTCGGAACATAACACTGGAAAATAAGAAAAATGAGTCTCGAAGCCCAATAAAGAATGAGTTCAAAACATTTGTAAAAATAACACACAATACTACGAGATATCACAAATTAGACCTCAATCACAAAAAAGAAGGCATACACGGCATATTCAGAATGATATTCAGTGTTTTCTAAACACAATTGCAGAAAAGTCGTCAAGACTCACCCTAAAATAGTCCCATATTTGATACATATTTTGACGACTGCTATGGGTTTGAGAATAGCAAAAAACACATTGGGAGGCTTCAAGTAGGAGCACGCAACTTCCCATTAAAGACTTCGCACGTGTCTATAAAACTTTATAATGTAACTGCCCAACTTCGATTTTGATATACGTAATTATACATGTTTAATTCACGACATACATTCCATGACCAACTTGTCATCATCGAATCCCGTCTTTAGACATAAGGCTGAATGAAGCACACGAACCGTCATCCATCTTCGTTCTTGCCATTTGTTTGATCGTATATTAAAAGCTTGCTGAAGTTGATGCCATCGCGAAACCGGACCACATTTTCTTTTAAATGTTCTTCTTGCTTTTCATTTCTCCTTTCTTCTTCAAAAATCGCCATTATGATTTCAGAATTTTTCCTAAATGTATGTCCATCATATTTAAGTCTTTTATATTTTACCCCGGTAAGCAGTTTTGTTCATTCATCAGTCATTTGCAAGACTTTGCTTGTGCTTACTTCATCCACCCATATTATATTTAAAAGCCTTCTGTAGAAGCAAGACATCTCATAAATCTTGGTTCTGCCTTCCATTCTTTTGGCTAGTGTTTGTCTGGCAGTAATATAGAAATTTATTCCAAACATTGCAGGATAGGAGTTTTCCTGAAAGTGTGAACTTAACATCTCTTCTTAGCAATTTTCTTCATCTCTAAAAAGCTTCCTTTGCTTTGACTATGTTCTTTTTAATCTAAGCAGCACAGCCAGTAATAGTATCCACACTTGTATAATTCCTCAGGTACTAGAATTTCACTACCTTTTCATTTTGTTGACCATCAAGTTTAATTTTGTTAAAGAATTTATACTTTCTCAAAATTATCATATTATAAATGCCACGAGCTCTGTTTTCGTGCAATTTGAAATGCATATTTTGTAAAATGGCATAAAAGCAGCCAGTGGCGGGGATGAGATTTACGTCCCCCTAAATCAATTATGTTTAATGACAAAGTATGTTTGTTATATTATTAAAATTTGACGCCGGGGCCCTAAGAATTTGTCCCCTTTCGCCCCCGTCCATAAAAACAGCGGGGGGAATGTACTATATTATAAGATACTAAATGAATGAATGAAACGTAGGTACGCTACATCTATTTTCAATTTTCACACATAAATAACTGTTTAATCATGCCTTTATATAAGTATTAAATATTAATTTGCCATAATTGTTTGTTGATTGGTTGCATTTTTATGGCACAATGGTTCAGCATCAGTAAGGGTTCTGTAATTTCAAATTATGTGTGTGCAGCTTTCTATCTTAAGTCAATTGCAACTCTTAGCATTGACGATAATATGCTTAAAAATAACAACGAAACAAATTTATGATTTACAGAGTCGAAAAGATAATGATGCAAAAACTGATAATGAATGGATAAAGCTAAAAAAAAAAAGGTCAACTTTTGTTACTATCAACGCCTTTAGAGAAATATTAAACGGCAGGCAATTATATCTATTAGGGCTTTTACTCAAAAATTCTTGAATAAGATTTTTTTTAATATAATAATATATCAAGGGGAATAAAAAAAAAGGAGCTACGTTTGGAAGTAACAGATTTTTACATTGATATATATCTCTGATAAAATTTCAAGGAAATAATGCATAATATATATATATACAGTTGTACAGTATTTACTGTTGATCGTCGACAGTTTTCTTGTAATAACCAACCTACTGAGAAGACAGTTTTAAAGACGTTATAAATAAAAATCTGGTGGAAATCGCATTTCGCTAATTTAATAAATGTATAAATTATTTGTAATTAAGAAGAAACTTAACCATGCATTTCGATTTATCGTTTTGGGAAAAACCACACCTGTGTCGTCACTTTGTTAACAAACAATTAGAGAATAGGGTCGATTTTTGTTAAAAGTACGCAAACATGTTTCCGGTTATAGTATGTATTAGCATATTCCGCACTCGTGTTCTTTGAAAAAATAGATTTTCATCCATGGAAAATGTTAAATAATCCCTACGTTCATAAAAGAAATAGAAACAAACCCTGCAAGCATCCTTGAAACAAATGGATAACCCTACATAGAGGGACACATTAGAGCCCGCCTTTAGTTCTCTCACCCAATCATCACTGTGAACAGCCCTCCCATGGGAGGTCCGGCTGTGACGTTGCTTCTCCTCTGATTGGTTCATATCCCGAGCGCGCCGTCATGTCGCGACCAATCAGTGCAGTCCACTGGGATCCCAGGTATTCCGTGCGGTCAAAATGGAAATGCTCCAAGCGTAGTAAATCTACGTTTACTTTTCTTTAGTAGGTCAAGAAAACCAAGACATTATAGAAAAAAAAATATCCGATTCCATGGTTCAGATTTTCCTCATGACTTCTAATTAATTATTCTGATTACTCTTTAATTTTGGAAAAAGAGAAAATGATTTACGAAAAGTTAATTCCATTTCACTGTCGGTTCAAAATAATGGACGGAATCTCCACTGATTGAATGTAATATCACGAACCGATGAACGCTTTCGTTAACGGGACGTAGCTTTCCATTTAAATCATATTGAATATTACCACTCTGATTTTGCTCTTCAATAAAAACCAGGGGATATTCATTATTAATATTTGATATGAGTATTATCGATTTGAGTTAACACATTAATTTCAATCTGCTGGTTTGTTCAAAAATTTCCGTTTTGCACGTCCCTTTCGGTTCATTTAAATAAGGCACCAAAGTCAACAGAATTTGTTCAATTCAATATAAAGGATTTTATTTTTACGTTTCGTACTTCACCACGTACTAACTAAATTGGTTGTCACTAAGGTGGTTCTAAATAGATAATTGTTCATCGCACTCTATATTTAAAGGCGATTCAATACAAACGAATAAAATATCGCTACTTCATTTTCTCGAAGAAAGTGAAAACGAAAGATTCCGGAGAAAAATTTCTTTGGGATATTTCGGTAGCATTAGTAATAAGTCTCCGAACAAAGCTAGCACCTTCATCGCGAAAAGATTTTCCACCTAAGCTAATCAGACAACATCTTCCACGTTGTCCCTGCCTCCTGGCCAAATCAGGATCGAAGAATGTCGTAAACAGAAAATTACGACGACGTTTACGGCATTCTAAATAACCACTTTGTCTCAAATCTTGAGAAAACAGCGATAATTTAGAAAGAGAGTCATTAGCCTGTCTCCAAAGCAATACATTGATTTACTGCTTGTAGTTTTTTTGTTTTTTTTTATCGTTCTGCAATGAACGCTTGAATCGAAGCGTTGTGCAAAAAATGATGAACTCATGTCTCACTTCATCAAAATACTTAAAGTGGAAAGATAATCATATTATTATTAATCTTTCATGATTAAAATTATAACGATCTAATTTTGGATCATGGTATTAGTATATAGTCGGGCATCAACGTAAAGTTCTCTCAAATTGTGGGGGCTCGGGCCGTACGAGCCCATGTAACTCTACGACTATGAAGTCGGGTCTCTTTTTACGTGGTAGATACGTTCCTTAGAAAATCGCATAAAAAGTGATTTAACTTACGTTGAAAAATTAACCACATTTTCCGTAATTTTCTAAAATCGCATAAAACCAAAGCAATGAGTCAACAAAATGAACCAAAAACCACATTAAAAAGTTTGTAGAAATTTAGGAAAATAGGAATACTTACTAAATTCCTTCGAAGATCTGAAAGAAATTTATATAAAACTTAAAATAAATTTGTTTTCTTCATTCATTTGATTTTATTAAAAGTAACGAATATTTTTATATTTTTCATCAAAATTATTGTCGTTATCTGATGATGATCTGCACCGTTTACGAATTGGTGCCAAATCACTTCATTACTAGAACAGACGACCTTCGGATCAGAACTGCATATTAAAGGCAATGGATTTTCACAAGCGTCATTCTCCTTCTGCGTAGTCCTTTCTTTTCCAATAATGTAATTAAACTTTGTAATAATAATTCTACTAATTTTTGTATAGTTTACGATATCTTTACATATGGTTCTTTAGCTTATGTTGGAAAGAGTAACGCGGCAACACGTGGGTTCATTTCAGAAAAGGGAGTAAAACCACGACACGTGTAAATCTTCTTTCGTCATCGAATATTGCGCATGAAAATGTATCGAACCGTGCGCAGTCAAATCTTTTAATTTTAATCTACATGTGTAGATTAAAAAATAAAAATAAAATTCGGATGAAATATAAATCGCACGACTTCAAGACGGCATAAAAAGAGACCCGACTGTATATAATTTGCATAGGCATAGACAGAAAGTTCATAAGGGCGATTACCGGCATAGTGAAGGGGGAATTACAGAACTACAATTCCATATATGTATGTATATGCAAAATTCCATCGTAATGGGGTGTTTACAACCCCCATCAACCCCCTTGCATGCCCCAGTGATATTTTGCTTTTCCCAGTTCAGATGAATTTATTCATAATCCATCTGCGATGGAGCCTATTAAAGTTCCGTCAGATTATCAATCCGCCGCTTATTTACTTGACATAAAACAAGATGCTTCCAAGTGGAAGCTAGAATGTATTCCAGATTTCTCTAGCATTTCTAGTCTCTCGTATTTCGACTGATGACTTTGGCTTTCTGGACTTTGTTGGTTTTGTTGCGTTTCTTGTTAAGTCCGAACATAACTGTAAAATGCGGCGGTAGGCAGATAACAGCTGATTTGACCTAGTAAATATATATAACGTAATCTAGAAAGAAGAAAATATTCTGTTTGTTTTTCACTGGAAAGAACGTGTTTTAGCATTCATCTATGTAGATTCTATCGTTGATAAAGCCCCAGTATGCTGCTGTGGAAAACGAAAAATCGAACGCAAGACCATGTTTAGTGTTGAGACAAGAAGAAACTAATTCTCATAAGAATATAAGATTTACACCAGCTTCGGCTGTTTACTAGATCTAATAGTTTCTCGTTAACAGCCTTTTACTGAAGATAAAAATAACTTTCCTAAAATTAAAACTTTCCTGTACTGGGGTACCTGAGCTTACAACACGCTAGATTCCAGGTGCGTGTCACATAGCAATTGATGGCCTTTATTCGTTGATGCATGAGTGCAAAGGTTTAATAGCATTTTTAAAATCCTGTACAGTCGAACCTGCCTAACGCGAATACCAAGGGGAATTGTGAAATCTGTTAAATTTGAGTTTGTTTAAGGATATATTTTAATATTTGGAAAATAAAGCAACCAGTAATTATAGGAAAATTATATATATATCTGAAATTATGACCGTAGCAACCGAATTTTTAATCAAAGAACTGTTTTTGAAACTATGATGTCAAATGTGTTTTGTTAGCGTCATCTTAAAGAAAAAGACCAGAGAAGAATATTTTTCTGCAGTGAATAGATAAAAAATTTCTCAAATAATTTTCAGTACTCTAACAGTTTCTATTGAAATTTATCAATTATAAACCACGTTTCCCACATATCGGCCTCGAAATCAACATGAAATAGAGTAGAACTAATCTAGAAATTGACGCCTTCGGGTAAGCTTCATAGCAAAGTAGGTTCTACAGCAGAAAAGCGGCAATTATCGGCTGTGAGAACTGTTTATGGTTTTCGACAAAATTTCTGTGTTTTTGCAAAATTGAAACTATTCCACAGCTTATAGCCTTATTCCTATATTGCTACTGGTGCTCATACATAATATATTTAAGTATCTATTAGGTATGTCTGTTTTCAGCAAAGAAGAAACGTATGATAATAGACATATTTTGATTCCTCTATATGCCAATTTCAAGTATGATGGAATGAAGACTGTTGTGTTAACCATTGACAGCTATGGTTCTATTAGATATTCTATTCTTAATACTTCTATTAGATATTGTATTGCTGTTAGAGTAGGTATAAATAAGAAAAAGTTTTGTCACTTTCGAAGTTTTGCAAGATTTTTTACTATTTATTCCATAGACGAAATCTCACCAAGACGATTAATAGACATCTCATGATAAATATTTGCAGATAACTCTAAAGAATGTAGAAAATTCATAAAAATATTAAAATAACATAATTTCGCTTAAGTACAAATTATCTATAGGATATATGCAAAGTCATGTATTTTATCTGTATTCTATAATAATATAAAACATGAATGAAGGGCCATAGCTGTGGCTTGGAAGGTCCACACAAGGGGTGAAGGCGAGGAAAGGCGTAAAATCGGCTCAAATAGTTCACAGGGAGAATATGTCCGTGGCTAGGGGCGCAATCTGGACTGTTCTACTTGGAGCGCAATATGGACGGTTCTGTTAGGGGCGCAATATGGACGGTTCTGTTAGGGGCACAATCTGGACCGTTCTGTTAGGGGCGCAATCTGAACGGTTTTGCCTTGGGCGCGAAGTGGACAATTTTGTCGGGGGCGCCTGTTCTGTCAGTTTTTTTTTATCGTAGATAAGAGTATGATAACAGACAAACTCAGAACATTTCGTGAAACCTCGACGTTAAAACTGAACGATAGCTTATAACTAATGTTGTGCCAATATGATTGTGCTGGTCTTACATTATTTAAAATAAAACTGCAGCAGCTAACAAAATGTTAAAGTTCAACATAATTAATTGCACTTCAAAAAATATCGCCTTATTTCCAAGTAATTCATTAAAAGAAAAGTAAAAGATTACGATACAGTGAAATTCGTCCATAACGAAAATATTCCCAGTCTCCTGGGAATATTTTCGAAACTCAGACATGTCGTTCCTCAATATATCCTAATGATTCTTTACTATTCTTTATTTTATTCAAAACTTACCTACTGTCTTGAGGTCTGGGGAATCACATATTTTACTTCCCTTAGGCAATTGATAGGAACGCAAAAAAAAAAGCTTATGCGAATAGTTAACTTTGCAGGCTTCCATGAACACGCTGGCCAACTTTTTAAATTATGGCGCATTCTTCCTTTCACTCTCTTAGTAAAATATAAACTTGCACTCCTTATGTACAAAGTCACAAAAGGTGACCTAGTTTTACCTTTCTCCATCTCACAGACGACACATGATTACAATACACGTCACCAGGACGATATCAGGCTACCGCGGACTCGCACAAACTATAAAACACACAGTGTCTCCGTTACGGGTTCTAAAATCTGGAATTCGATTCCCCAAGATTTAAAAGCTCTGTCTTTTCTCACCCTTAAAGCCAAAATCTTTGATTAGTACTTAAATCAAGTATGCTCTGCCTGCTACTTCTGCCTTCCCACTCTTTCCTTTTAGTTTTCAGTTCTTCCCCCTCCTCTGCTCTCCCTGCTCTTCCTTTTCCATTTTTCTTTTGTCTGCCTTTCCCTTTAAAAGTCCTTTAAAACTGCACCCGCAACGGTCAACTCAAAATTCATTTACATTTTTCTACTATTTTTGTTTCTCCTACTTCTTCTCTCGGTACAGGCTACAAGGAAAAACATTCTTACTCTGCAGCCCACAAAGATTCCACCTTTGGACTTCAACCTTCACTTGTAACGTCTTCGAGTCAAGACTCTGCTCATAAACTCTGTAAATGTGATACACCTGCGAATGTAAATCTCTTAATAACAATGCGGATTTGTACGCGCGAATCAATATCGTTATTGTTTCTTGTTGAATACGAGAAATCCCTTGCTTTGTCTTCCGGAAAGAGAGCCCCGTTACTAGCATCGCTACTGCTCTCTTTCCATTTCCCAAGCAAATCGTTTGTATGGTCTCCTGATGTACATAATAATAAGGAATAAAGTATTACTTACTTACTTACCCTCGTGGCGACAGATACAAGGCGAATCGTGTTCAACCCTTGTCTACAAGTATTATTCCCAGTCCGTTGAATACCATTATAGACATATTACATTGTATTTATTTGATTTTATTACTTCAATTTTAGGTTTACTAAGAGAGAAAGTCTCTGTTTTCGACACTTTTTGTTTCAGAAGTCCCCGAAATACTTCACTTAAAGCTGTAAGCTTATTGAACAGGAATCTTCATTTTCATAATACGCTCTAAAAGCTTGAGAGTACTTAATTTACCCCCATCGTCCAGTTCAATTTTTGTTATTCTGGCAATTTCATTCGTCCAAAGCCCGTTTCCTATCATATATGATAGGAACTCTAAGCTTTCACGCAGACCATCAACGTAGCTCTTCCAAAATTATTGGGTTTCCAACCACATATTTTGTACATTTATACATTACAGTATATGCAAAATTGCAGTTTATTTCAAATTATTGGGGAAAGTGGGGGGCTCGAGCCCTACGGGCCCATAAACTCCACGCCTATGCCGCAGACAACATGACGTGTCGGTATAAACACAGGAAAATTAGCGGAGACAATTCAATTTTCTATCCTAAGAGAAAATTTCCGCAATTAGTTTTCTTAACCGTCGAAAACAGTGCAATTAAAGATTGATAACAAAGTTGCCGACCGTAGTGTTAGATGTTAAACAGAGTACAAGGACAAGCTTCAAATGCACGTAGCTAGCCTTCACCAGGAGTAATCTCCAACTGAACACGTAGGGTTGCACTTTCAAGCCACTGTTGGTCGTTTTCACAAAAGAACTGTCTTATTCAATTACAGTAAGTGAGAACGGTAAGTAAAGAGAAATGTAAATGATATGGTTAACATATATAAACAATAGGTGTATACATACCATTTCAAAGGGTGTAAATCGTAAATGCTAATATTCCAGAAATATTATTGTTTGTTAAAGAAACAAGACAAAATAAAACAAAAGTAATTTTCTAAAAGTCTTACCCTAAAGGCTTATTTCACAAACCCTATATTTGCTTATTTCTAAGAACAGTACTCTCTCCTGGCCTTCTCATAGTGTAATGAAATGCCTTTGAAACGTCCTTTTGAAGAAGCCTGACACATATATGCATTTACGTTTACATAAACGATGAACAGGGTTTAATCAGAAATTCTCATTTTAACTCAGGAAATTAGAACGTTTAATTTCATGAGAAGTTTTGTCGTGAAACATTGGATATAAATAATTTAGGATATATTTTCTGAATGAAATAGTTATCGTTTTCACCATTATTATTCCATCCATTTTTAAGATTTTATAATCCTTTACTTTTCTCTATTATATTAAGAATATTTTTTTGTCTTCCGCCTAACATCATATCATTCGATTTTTTTAATCGATTTATCATAATATTAGGGCTCCTGCACTTTTTTTTTGTTAGAAATTAAGCCCAGGTCATCAGCAAAGTTGAGACCTTTCGAATTCCTAGCCTTAGAGAGTGTCTCTTAATCCAAGACGGTGAAACGACAGTTCCATGAAACTGGTAATAAAACGCAATATTCATGACACAAAAACATTTATAAATGTTACAAAATTACCGTTTATATTTTGTCTTTTAATTCAGTAAAAGTTCAGTTTAAGAATTAGAAAATATGCTTAAAGGGAAGCTTTGTTCATTAGTTTGTTACCAAACTACGTGTAACTGTTTTAAAGCCATTTGAGATGCGACTGTTTACTTAATGTGACCTCTAAACCGTAATTAACCTTTTTTTTTTACTTAATAATCGTTCTTGTCCTTGTTCGCACGGGCGCCGTTAGGGGGGACAGGGGGGATCCGTCCCCCAATGTTGGTATTAGGGTTCTACGCCCCCCTCCAATTTCAAGCAAAATGACTTCCACTGGTATATTGTCCCCCCCCCATATTTTTATTCCGTCAGCGCCCATGCTCGTTCATCTAGTAAGTAAAGGCACTCCGGGCTAAATGGAGGGACCCTGGTTCGAATCCAGGATGAGGACGGCGTCTCTTTTTCTCCTAAACAAAAACAGCTCTAGCAGGCACGCATCCAGGATTTTGGTAAGGGGGGTCCTTTGCAAAAAATGATAAATTTAATAATTAATCAAATAAATGAATACAATTAATTAAATTAAATTTATTAAATCTATTACTTAAATTAATATTCAATTAATTTGATTAAATTGATTAAATCAGTTGATTAAATCGAGATTTAATGTTTGGTAATTATAATTCAATACCTGATTAATTATAATTTTAATAATTAATTTTACTTCTTCAAGTGAAATATTCTTAACACTTAGGATTCATGACTAGCAAGAGAGTAGGGAGATGAATGACCCATGGGGCTATAGAGCCCCCCAAATCCTTAATAAGATACTGCATACGCCACTAATAGAGAAAGTAAATGCTTCTAATTTCATCATGAACACAAGTAACAGCTTGTTGGTTGCTTTGAATAATAAATGGGAAAAACATTTTTGTATGAATTTAATTACAAATTATGCCATTTGTGTCCGTTACACATGTTTGAAAGTCATAAAAAAAATAAAATTACAATATCAACCTTCTTTTCTCCATTCGTGCCATAACGCTTAATGCGTCATCTTCTTTAAAAGATATAATATATGGACATCAGTGCTAAGCCAGTTAATCGTTCATTACCCATCCTGTTCCTTAAATAAGATTTCATTCTCTTGCGGGCTGAGAATGATCTGTCAACTTCGCATGTAAAGACTGGTAAGGATGCTAGGACACAGAGTAAATGTTGAAAATTTTGGATAGAAGTTCTTATCACAAACATCTAAAATAAGCATAATTCGAGATGGTAAGGCAGATTTCTTCGTAGATTAGATTTCCATTTTTCTCACCACAAGATGCACCCTGCTTGGGGTGTTGTTTCAGAAATCCTATGTTCATAGTAAACTTTCCGTCTTTTTGATCATTTCTACTTTTTCGGCGTATATTTTTTCGGAAACATCTCAATGGCAGATAAAAACTCTTTATTTTGACTGCATCTTTGTTCGAGATTCGCAATGAGTCCATCGACAAAAAAAGGTAAAAAAAAACTGACCTTCTATAATGCTCCTTGAGAGAGTTATGCGGGCAGTTGTCCCGTTTTGTCTGTTTTTTTGTCTGTTTCGGGACATCAATATGAGTTTCGAAAGCAGTTTTACCAACAGCTACAGTTTTCTGAAAGATCTTATGAAACTCATTCTTATCTTTATCGCCAGTGTGAAGATTCTTTAATATTTGCAGAATATCTTCACTGAACTTGCCGCAGAAGCTGGTTTGTGTGAGGATTTTGGAGGTATACTGAAAGTGATAATGTGAGGCTAAAAATGTAGTTACAAACAAGCATAGATACAATAAAGCTTCCTTTCTCCATGGCGAATGGAAGTTGTGACACAGTGCTTGAAAATGACCAGTTATTTTCTGCAAGCTCTTGAAAACTTTGAACTATTGCAGCAAGAAGCTCAACGTAAGTATTTACAGTGACCCGACGCTCAACAAACCTTGTTTTTCAAAACACCACCAATCTCGATTTTTTTTTATTCTTGTTATATCTTCAACGCTTTCTTTTAAAAGGTTCCCTGCTTGCGTCTAAATAATTGAATTGCCTCATTTAAAACTCCAAAGCTGTTTGAGATTAAAGGCATATTAAGAGACTCAGTGAGAAGTAAATTTAGACGATGACTTGCGCAGTGAATGTACATCGCTTTTGGATAACATTTTAGAATTTTTGTTTGAACACCATTTTTGCATCCGTTCATTGTAGAAGCTCCCTCATATCCCTGACCGGTGAATTTGTCTAGATCAATGCCTAAGCAATTGCACGTACCCAAAATTTTTCCAGCCACATTCTCTGCAGATAAATCAGTTAATGGAAAAAAGGTTACAAATTCTTCACTCAGTGAAGGATATAATATAATAAAAGTAATCAGACAACTTTGAGCGGTTTGTTATTAAATACTGACGTCGATGAAGTTGGGTATAATCCCACGGTTCCTACACTTAACAAGTTGTCTGATTGCTTTTATTATATTTATGTCAAGCGGTGTTACCTACTCAACATCACTGAAGGATGGTTTTTATTTGTTATATTCTGATACATATTGAGAACTGTTTCTGACCAGAAACGTCAAGAGTTTCTTCTCCAATAATAGAGAAACACTCTGCATTATTGACATTTTTAACTATTTCTTCCTGAATTAGCTGTCCACAAATGCCTATAATTTCATTTTGAAATTGTGGATCGAAGCAAGATTCATTTTTGGAACCGTGGGGTAATGTGTTTTTGCAAAAAAAGTCAATACATAATAACGACACCCACAAGTTTTCTTTAGTAGGAGACAATGAGGCAATAGCCCTAGTTCTTGTCCAGTCACTATTGAAGCGAGCTTACAGACCAACCACGATCGTCGTAACAATCGGAGCTCTGCTATTTCGGCAACCGTGATTGATTTGTGAGCTTCTCATGGAACGTTTGCTTCAATAGCGACCGGACCAGATTTGGGCCCGATGATAATTCGGGCAGCAAATATGTAAATAACTACGAAGAAACATATTACTGATCATTTCACTTCATCAAAAAAAAAAAGAGGGGGGTTGAAATAAAACGGAAGGTGGCTAAAGAAAATAAAATTTTCAAAAATGGATTCACTTCATCGATTATTATTTCTCATACTCTTTTTTTTTTTTTCAATTTGTTTTCCTGAAGGGGGTCTGAACCCCCAGGACCCCTTTGGCTACGTGCCTAGCTCTAGTTTGAGCTTCTTTCTACATGGGTGTCGAAAATTATTAAGTAAAAATAAATTCCCCCACGAAAACTCACAAAAAACTTTCCTTGGTGGCTTTGTGTGTTGACCATTATTTGGCAATTGTGTTATCCCTGTAAAGGGTAATAATATCTTACATAATTAACTTATAGGTAATTATGCAATTTCGTGTAGTTGATCGGTTGCAAAGACATCAGTCGATATACCAACACTTACTCGGAAGCGAACTTATTTTAGGGAAGCAAACGCCATAGGTTAGGTAACTAAAGGTTAATATGCTTACACTATCATTGTAATCAAGTTATGTTTATGAAACAATTTGTACTCGGTGTATGCACAATAGGAAGTTTAAAAGGGTTAGCCTATAAAACTGGAAATTTTCGCATAAAATGGCCAGTTTCTTTTATATAATTTATATTACTATAATTTCTTCTTCTCAAGGTTAGATAAAGTTATTTTAATTTTTTTCCGTCGTTAAACAGACAACTATTTATATTTATATTAAAAATAAAATATTTTCAGAAGTTTTTTTTTTTTTTGAACGTCGGTTGATTTTTTTTTGCTACAATTTCGCAGGCTAATCTATTGTAAATGATATTTCATTGGAAAATTACGAAAGGTATTCCTCTCTATCCAATGTTTACCATACTCTGGTTTATTTGTTGTAAAAGTGAATTTCAGTGAATTGATAACCAATCAATGAGTGCTAAGAATGAAAAGTTTTGATTAAAAAATAATGCAGATATTTGTTTTCTTTAAATTCATCCCGTCGATGGTAGAATATTTTTTCATTCAAAATTTAAAAGAAAGAAATTTAAATTCAATTTAAGTAAGCGATGAACATTTAAAAATGGCATATATTTGCTGAAAACAAATTTTTAAATGCATAAGACCCACTAAAATAATCCACATCATAGATTAAATTGATATTTTCTAAAATTCATTTCCATTTTAAAATAATTTGGCTCCATTTTCAATATAAAATTTAATTCTCAGCATTAAACTTATTTAAAAATTAAAATTAATTCTCCCAGCTTTCCAAAATCCAAGTTGATGTCACGTAATTGGGTATCAAAATAATTTTCTTCGCAATAAAAAGAAAAATGCCGGTATTTGAAGTTGATAATGGATATAAAGTTAGAGCACATAAATATTAGTCCAATGCAGGCACTTGTATATTTTTTTCAATTCTAACACAATTTTTATATAATTTTTTATGTTATTACTTACGGCCAATATTTAACAAATGCTAACAATTTTGAAATCGTCTCAAATTCTAAAACGCTAAATAAATTTTCACGATATAAAAAAAGTTAAAAAAAAAAGGAATTTAAGAAGGTTAAATAAAACATTTCCGCGTAACACACATGCACACACAGACATGAACACTACATTTAAATTATAATTAGAGAGTGATATATTTTTTTAAATGCATCATTTGTGCAAAACAATTTTGTATACTTATTTAAATTTTATTATTTATTTTAAGATTGTGCTATATACTTATTTTATATCTATATTCTTTTATATACTAATTTCATATGCTCTTTTCTACATATTAATTTACATACCATGGTAATACCATTTAAACGGTTATATTATTTTAATACTAGTGGATATAAAATAAAAATACGTTTGTTAAAAAATTCGAATGAGTTCTTCCACTTGTCTTTGTAATTCTCATATGAATTTTTATCGGGAAGTTCGCGAGGGTCAACAATAAAATATTTAACGTACCTTGTGCCATATTATTTGTTGTTAGTTTTAGAGAGTCAAGATGATTGGCACGTAAATAATTTATGTCAGTTTCACAAGCCAAAGAAATTTAATGGGTCATTTCAGGAAGAATCGAGTAAGTATTATAACAGTGAATTTCCGCATCAGAATAAGTTTACAAGTGTCCACGTGTACCTGGAAACAAACTCAGTCTCGGTACCAAATTTAGCCATTGAAATATTAGCCTACTTAAAATGCTTACGTAATTAACTTGTTTACTTATATAACTTACACATTATAACAAGGAATTTCATCATCCGGAATGTTATATTTCAGATGATACTCAAATTTAGTCTCTACGAGTATCACTAAGGATTTTCCAAGTTCTTATAAGAATATTTAAAGAACTTCTCATCTCAGAGCGAACTTTGAATTATCAACGTCCTATTAACTGAAATATTAAATCAGTATCCCTCTTCGTATTTCGTAAGTTGTCAGGTATACTCAAACATAACCGTGTAATAAAATTTTTTACATTTCTAATAGGAACTTTATCTTCTTTCCATCCAATGGCGGATTTCTAAGTAGGCACACAAGGCACAGGCCCAAGGGCGGCATTAAAGAGCTTAAAAATAAAATTTTCCAAATTGAACAATTTTGAAAATAATGTTTCTTTTTAATAATTGCCCTGTCTCCCCAATAGCGATAATATATAGACGACCACTTGAACTTGCCTGCAAATACAAACTACAGAATCGAAAGACAAAGGGATATGACCATATTGTTTACATCACAATATCAGATACCTCCCACCAGAAGCGGATGTATCTGGTATCAACACGTGGAAATTGCTATTAGTTGTTGACGTTAACTTTTTAACTTTGAGAAAAGCCGAAACGGAAATGTTTTCCAAGCGTCATTAAAGGTGAAAAAAAAAAAGAAAGATGGTCGATGTTGATAATGGGCTTTCTGGGGAATATGAGCCGCGTTTTATATCTATCACAGTTACTGTGCAGTTTCGGGCTCCTATTTATTTTGATAACACCACTCTTTCATTATAATTTTTTATTTGTGATTTTGTTTGCTTCTTTTTCTTTACTTTTACCAAATAAATCAAATCAGAGGCTCCAGGATTCCAAACTAAAATTATTGTGGATTCAAAAAATGTCTCGAATTCACGAAGTCGGAGATTATGGTAGCAATAATTTTGAGTTGTATCTTATTAGTTTGAATAATTATATGAAAAATCTCCTTTACATATCAAATGTTAAGAGTATGATATGTGGTTTTTTTTTTTACCAAATATTCCTTTCTTAGTAAAGGAGGGAGGGGGCGGCAGTACAGGCTGTGCCTAAGGGCGGCAATTTTATAAATCCGCCACCGTTTCCATCTCTTAGAAAGTAATCATATGTTCCTATATCTTGTGTGCCTCATGTTCATAACAACACAAGTTCTTCCTTCTTGCAATCTGGATTTTAATTACAATGATACTTATTTATTGCAAGTATCCCACAACCGCGTCAAACTGGAAACAACCGTTCGAGTTAAGCACCCTGAAGCGCGGTCAGCTCTCCGGTAGGTGACCATTCGTAGGAGGCTGCATTCTGTGGGCTGGAGGAATGTCGGTCCTCCAATATGGTCCCCCTTGTTGTCAACGTGGGATTTAAAACTATTTGCTACTATCCAACAATTTCACTGTCAGACACGGAACGGTCGAAACTCCAGTTGGTGGACGTTAAAAAAAAAAAATGCTTAGTTAAAGTTTCAGCTAACTGAATAAGCGATTATAAAGTATTTTGGTCGATCTTCTTTTGCAAGTGCGTTGATCACAGTTTGTTGCAAACCATATTTCACGTTTTACTTAAAGTCAATTTGGCTATATAGTGATTTTGGTTATGATTACAATAATATTGTCTGATAAGTAATAAAGCATTGCCACAGTCGCGTGTTTTCCGCCCATTCTATTCCTTTCCACGTGATCTAGCTTTGGCACAAGGCTTCTGAATTATGAAATTTTGGGGCAACTTTATCATAGATTTCGTGCGTGTTAAAAAATCACCAAAGAACTTCAAAAGCTAGGAATCGGAGGTTTGAAACAAGAGATAATGAACCATCTGCATTATATCAAACTACTTAATAATAAAAATAATAATTAAAAAATTAATTAATAATTAAGGCTAAAGAATAAATAGTCAAAGGCCTGCCATTTGAAATAATAATATCAAATTAGAACATCTTGGAAAGTAAAGGTGCTTGATAGATATATAAATATTTTTATATAAATTGGTAAAAAACAAACAAAATGTATTACTTACCATCTCTTGGTCTTTTTGGCGTAACAACTCTAAAGGCGCTACCCATTTCACCAAACGTTAATAATCTGTCTTTCGGTTTTTTAAGTCCTTCAAAAGTACTTTCGCAGTCCTTCATCAGCAAGTGATAACTGTTTCTGATATCCATCATAATATATAGAAAATTACATGCCAAAATTGCACGACGATAATAACACTATTAACTTTTCTTCCTCAATTTTCCTTTTCGTATGATAGGAAGAGGCGGTGGGCACCTTTAATGTAACAGCACTAACGTATTTCTTACGTGTAAAGATCAAAAAAAAAATTGAAAATTTTGAAGACTGTATTCCGTTATTTTATTTATTTTTAAAGAGGATATCAATTCCACGATATTAGAATGTTGTCTTTGAAAAATATCTTCCTCCACGTGAATGTTTTAGAAAACCATTCATTTTACATGTATTATCCCATGAAAATTTCCTTGAATTTTCTTTTTTGTGGACGTTTAACTATCAGTAAAAATCCAAAACTTTGACACAAAGAAATTTTTATGTATTATTTTTTCCCTTGGTATTTCTTATTGAAGACCACTGAAGTTAGCGGGAGGAGTTAGTATCCCATGCCGCGTTTGGAGCGTTCTAGTTCCGCTGTGAGCTCTTGGGTTCCTCGTTGATCATGATTATAATAAAGAGAGGGGTTTATCCAATAAAACAGGAAGCACTCGAAGAGCGCGCGCGTGGATAGTCGACATTAGCGCCTCTAACGGCTACTGGATCAACTAAAGATTGAGAAAAAGTTCACAGAAGTAGAAATATCTCCCTCGTTCTCCATGCAGCTTTGGAATCTGTTTAAAACAGGGATATCAACAATTAAAAGTACCTGTCCACCAAATAACAAGGAAAAGAATTTTACCTACAACAACAAATACTCGAGATTATATTGTTTCATAAGCGCTATTCTAATGTAATGAGCAGAGTACACAACAAATCTTTAAAATGAAACAGCAATGAAAAAATTTCTGCTTTTGTTCAAGTGGTGATTAAGCCAATCCTTGGCTTTGAAACGGGCTACTACTTACGTTAGGCGATCAACTTGCAGTTGATATCTCGAATGCTAATGCAAAGAAACCAAGAATCCAACTGATTATTAAAATATTTAATGGCTTTTTGCAATAACTTATAAGAATTTTGTGTCAATAAATAGAAGCATGTTCTTTTAAAGAAACCGAAATTTATTTTATCGATTAATGACGTTTACTAATTAAAAAAAAAAATGAACAACAGGTAAAAGAAAATCGCCTAAGGTCGATATTTAAATTTAGCGGGTTTCAATTAACATTAATTCGCAACTCTCTAATCTGCCGCTCTCTAATTCGCAACTCTCTAATCCACAACTCTCTAATTCACAACTCTCTAATTCTCAAGTAACTCGGTAGGTTTTCAGCGTTAACAATAGCCATCATTATTGCATTTACGGAAGACCTTTGCCTTGCCCTTTCATTGCGACAGACAGACAGGCAGACAGAAAAACCAAAAGCAATAGTGGGTTTAATATCTATTGAAACCTGCTAATTAAGTAAACTAAAAGAAATAATATATCATGGTAGATCAAATAATTTATAATTAAAGTATAAAAGCAAACGCATGTAAGGAATCAGAAAATTTCATTCAACCGTTTACTGCTCAAAAAACTTAAATAAGCATTTGGTTAAGTCCTGTGTTTTTCAAATAGTAAATAATTAAATAATGTTTCTCTATGGAATACTGACATTTTAGAAATAATCTTAATACACCAAGAGACACTAAGAGACACACTTAGTACACTAAGAGACACTAAGAGACACACTTAGTACACTACGAGTACAATAGAATTATATTTTTCAAGTAAAGCTATGTATTTAACTTCTAAAAGCAACCTTCATCATACAGCCTTATATACTACATGCTATACTTGAATGCAGGGTTTAAGCTGCAGTCGCATTTTTCACAATATGTGACAAGTTGCTCCAAAATGCGACAAAAAAATTATTGCCCATCGCAAAAATGAGACACGCATTTTTAACCAGAGCTTATTCTCTTAAAACAGGATTCCCCGATTCCAAAATATCCGTTTTGCACCTCAGCGATCTTTTCTTGTTCCTTTTCGTTTCCTCTTCAAAATTCTTAACAGCACCTGTTAAGCATTGTTGATATAAATAATTTCATTGATACGATTTTTCGAGCAATGAAAGCTACTAATATTTTTTAGCATTTTGCTACAACTTTTTTTACCCCCATTTTAGAACTTTTGCGACAGCATGTTTCGAGCCAGCTTAAACCCTGCTTGAATGTGACATTTAAGCGTGTGTGCTTTCAGTAATATTATTAGTAAATCTTATCACAATAAGTCTTTTGTGTGTATGTGTGTGTGTGCGTGTGTGTATGTGTGAGACAAACCTGTATTTCGTAATTTTCTAATTTTCTAAATCACACATATTTTTATTTCTTCCTCGGCTGAGAATTCATAATTTCTTCTAATTTTCGAAACGACCTTAACTGTGGCTCAATTTATTAATCAACATACCAAACCAACGTTAAGATCTTGAGCTACTTTAACCGAGGAATATTCCAAGTTGCAATTAAATGTTATTTGGAGCTGTCTACTTCTCATTATTCTAGCTCCGTTATTAGCTCCCAGAAATCGCAAACTTCAGTCTAGGCCACAATATTTGATTGCAACAAATCATAAATCATCCGACTGTGTTGCCGACTGAAAAGGAAAAAGAAACCCTATTTGTTAAAAAAGAATTTTGATATTCTGGCGCGCAATTAGGTGATGCAACTTTAATACTTTCACCAGAAGTGATTACACCTCGTTATGGACGTTAAATTACTTAACAACCACTGGATAAAATCTCCCCCTCTTTGCCACTACCTCTTCCTCTCTTCTTTTGCTCTATACCTTCGGTTCCGACCGGACATAGTATTCAGCGGAAATGTGTCGCCAAAAATGTCGCCAATTTAGCTATTTTAGTAGCAAAAATGTGCTAAAAATACACAGAAATTATATCTGATTTGTGTTCTTTGCCACAAGTCCGATGTCATTTGGGACACATACACAAATCTGGATAAAAAATTGTCAAACTGAACTAACCAAGGGGATATATATATGTTTTGCATATGCAAAACAGTGAGATATGGAAACGTTGGTGCTGAAATTTAATTTCATTCGAAACATTGACTCATTATATGAATGTCAATATAATATGCAAAAATGTATTTAATATCCGTAATTTATTTAATGTGAAAATGTAATATCATATACCAAAATTAATTTAATGTGAAAATATAATATACCAACATTTATTTAATATACAAAAATATATGATAATGGAAGAAGTGGTGTATATGAAACTGTTTTAAAGCAAAATAAATAATTTTTCAATATTGCTTTATTAAGTTTTGAACATCTGGAACAACTACAAACGCAGTTTTATATGTATTTACCTATTTATTTATTTTCTAAGTATCTACAAATATTTTATTTTGTTATTTTCTTTTGGAGTGAATATTAAATATAATACAATCAGAATCTATCATAATAATGTTCTTTTAGAGATAGCAAATTTTGATTTATTTTTTAAATGGAGACATTTATTTACTTCTTTCAACGCGTAGGAACATCAGAAGACAGGAAATCCCACAAATATATGAAATGGTAAAGTTGAAAGTCGCTGCAAAACCTTCAATCGATTAACCATATTTCTCAGGGGCGAATTTCTAAGTAGGCATACAAGGCACAGGCCTAGGGGCGACACTTCTCGTGGGGCGGCATCAAAGAGTTTAAAAATAAAATTTTCCAAACTGGAAAATGTTGAAAATAATGTTTCATTTTAATTATTGCCTTGTTTCCCCCAACAGCGATGATACAGGCGACTACTTGAACTCTTCTGCAAATAAAAACTACAGAATCGAAAGACAAAGAGATATGACCATATGATCATATTGTTTACATTACAATATCCGATACTTCCCACCAGAAACGGATATATCTGGTATCAACACCTGGAAATTGTCATTAATTATTGAGGTTAACTTTTTGACTTTGAGAAAAGCCAGTATGGAATCATTAAAGTCAGTCATTAAAGGTAAACAAAACGACACCGCTCTTTCATTACAATTTTATATTTGTGATTTTGTTTGCTACTTTTTTTTTCCTTTTACCAAGCCGGGCAACAAAAGATCTATATTAAGTGGTTTTAAATATAAGAAACTTGCCGACGAGAAGCGGGAAAAGGAGGCAAAAATCCTCAAAACTGTGATGAAAGAAGGTGGTTTTTTTAAACTAACCAAAAGATAGAAAATGAAGATGCACATAAAACTGATGTGAATCTAGATTCAGCGATCTATGACTAGCCAGACTGCCCTTCAAAATGGGACAATTATGAGTCTCTAGGGGACAGTGGGACACTGTCGCCCAAAGCGGGACTGTCTTATCCGAATCGGAAAGCCTGGTCACCTTATGCATTGACAAAATTCTGCGATCGACCTGTAACTATTGTGCGTTCGCGCAGACCTGACGCCTGATACCGTTAGCACACGGGTTAGTCCATTGCAGTTTAGGGAAGGGCATCTTGCCGAAACTGGTTTTTCCCGCGGGAAAAACCAGTTCCTCCAAGACGCCCTTCCCTAAACTGCAATGGAATAACCCGTCTGCTAACGGTATCGGGCGACAACTGAGCGCGAACGAATTATACGTAGGTAGAATTAGAAAAAAAAAAGAGTTCGTAGCCTTTTACAACTTTGCACCATGGGCACTTGCACAGCGTGCCCATTTATAAGTCCGGGCTTGACACACTTTTTATATATAATTTATATATACTAGTAGTAAACGAATGAACAATGGAAACCTTGAACCGATAACGCGAAACAAAATTCATCCATGTATGCGTATAGTCCGTTCGCGCAGA
>QLNU02015360.1:138246262-138291445 GCA_006491805.2 Dysdera silvatica
TTTACATCTCACCATTCGATGATCACTTCCAGTATTAAATCTGTTCAGTACGCTGCAATCTTCAATAATTGATTTCTTGTTTGCCAGGATATAGTCAATTTCGCTGGTTCCACCATTGGGGAGTTTCCATGTCCATTTTCTTTGCGGTTTCTTCTTAAAAAATGAATTCATGATGCTAAGATTTTCAGCTTCGGCAAATTCTATGAGTTGATCGCCACGTTCATTCCTTTCCCCGTATCCGTATTTACCAACCGATGTCTCTCCTTGTTCCTGTTGTCCAATTCTTGCATTAAAATCTCCCATGATGAGCTTGATTTGTTGTTTCCCCTCTGTGTGTAACTGTTTGATTTCTTCATAAAATTCTTCAACCTCTTCGTCAGTATGGCTTGATGTTGGTGCATATACCTGTACTATTTGAAGTTGGTATCACTGGGTTAGTTGAACAACAAGCCTCGCTGCTCGATCTGATGTACTTTCAACTTCCAGAAGACAGTCTTTAATTCTTTTGTTGATTAAGAAGCCAACACCACTTGTTCTTCCAGTTTCCGTTCCTCTATAATAAAACAAATGTCCACTTTTAAGTTCCACCAACTCTTCACCTTTTCTTCTAACTTCACTGAGTCCTACAATGTCCCATTTGATCTTGTCAAGTTCTTCTTCCAATTCCTGAAGTTTTGCTTCAGAAGCAAGGGATCGTCCATTATACGTTGCCAAGGTCAATAACAAACGGCAGCCTGGGCCATTCCAGTGATTCTTAGCACCCCCTGCTTTCATGCCACGCTGACCGCTGCCTTGATCAGGAGCACTCCAGCACCTGGAGACTAGGGGCCATGGTTTCTGGTGTGTCAACATAATGGAGGAATTAGCCATAATTTCACCACGCTGGCTAGACGGGTTGGTGAATTAGCCCTCCCCTTCCGCCTTTCTATCCGTGCAGCAAATATTAATTTGCCTCATAAATAGAAAGCCCAGCCTGCACCACTTGAAGGCGGGGTAGGACACTAGGTTACTGGCCTGGCCGGTTCCACACATCGTCACATACGTTCAGCGTGTGGGTCTCCTTCCAGTTAGATACCAGCAACCCTTTTGCAGGCCATATATATATATATATATATATATATATGAGGGAAAACAGATTGGTATGATCAAAATCTCTTACAGATTAGATAATTTAGCTAAAAACTTTTTTTTTCCAAGTTTTAGTTACATATTTGGCAAACACATTCCCTCCTGGGATATATGGATTTAATAATTTTTATAAATTATATTAATTTTTGGAAGAAGTTTAGTCAAAAGTATACGTTTTTCAAAATTTTCAGTATGCAAGGCAGTATGGAAAGTAAAGTCCAGGAAAATTATTTTAATAAGCTATTTATTATAACAATGAATTTCAAATTTCTCTGACTTAGGCATTTGCGCTTCAGATTTCCCCGGACTTTTCGAGATCAGTAGACACTCTGTCAAAGTAACTTCCAATTACAGGGGGAAGAAAAAAGAAAAAGCCAATAATATTTGTATTATAAATTTTATTTGAAAATGAAATAATTAGAAGCAAATTTTTGCCCTTACAAGTGTTGTCATAGTTTTCCAAACTTTGAATTATTATACCAAACAAATACATTTTTTTATCTGAATTAAAGTTAGCAAATTTTAAAAATATTGATTGTGCATATATTAATAATATAATTATATATATATATATTATATATATTAATAATATATTAATTATCCCATAAAATTAATTCTTAAAATAAACCATTGGTCGTATTTGAATTTATCTGCAGAAGCCATTACAGGAATTATTTTGAAATATTTGCGACAAAATGCCACACAAGGATGCTGAGATGCTTTTAACTAGCAAGATTCAAAGGCAGAAAAACTGTAATGGTTAAGTATCCGTATATAGCAAAATGTTAAAATTAAAACCTCTAACGAATGATTTTACTATGAAAATCTTTCATTAAAGCCTAAAGCATAAATTATATATAAAAACAAAAAACAAAAGCATATACAAAAACTAAATGAACACATCTAGTGAAAATAGTAAATACTATACTCAGCGCAAAAATGCTTTGAAGTCCCATTTATATATTAATCAGCTAACCAAAATATTAATATCAATTAGATACCAAAATTTAGATATAAATTAGATGTTAAATTTTGAGAATAATTTTGAGTTTAACCTTTCAAAAACAATTACAGCCAGAATGAAACTAGAAATTAAAAAATACTTTTCGGGCGAAATGAAAACTAAAAAAATCGGTATTCATGAGTTACAGAGTTCTGGTAAATGAGCACTTAATTACCTTCCAAATCAAGCAAAAATTAATAAATATTTTCAATAAAAATTTTCTTCGTCTCAAACAAATATATAAATAAACCAATAATCCACTTCAAATACAAATATGTAAAAATTCTGTATAACTTGACACAAAGCATTTTTAAATAATCATCATACTACATTAAAATGGACTCGTTTGTGGCAGCATAATTGTCATCAGCATTCATTACCAATAGTGAAGGATATATATATATATATATACACACACATATATATATATATATCCATATACAATATTATATAACGCTATGTGTAGGTATTTTTCTGAGAAACTAAATGCCATAATTAGGGATTTTGTAGGGTAAATACGACACATTGAGGACAATTTTAATGAGCATGTCTTATGTGTTAATATAATCACAAATACAATCATAACTTTTTCTTTATAAACTGTATAAAGATCTCCAACAGTTCACAGTTCAAAACGTAAGTTATTTAATTTTTTTTCATTTTTTCCTTTTTTCATAAACCAGTTACTGTACAGATACAATGCATACTAATTTTGCTAAACATATAGGAAGAAAAAAAACTAACTTAAAAACCCTGGACTACAAATTAGAAGAAGAAAAGTATAAAATATGTACAATGTGTCAACATCATCAGGTTCCTCTTGAATAGTGTATATATATGTTGAATCCTTGATCGAATCTTGAGTTAGCTGCCAGCGCTGCCTAGATCAGTCAAGGAGTTTTTCTTTTTTTTTTGCCCAGAATAGTTTAAGATGATATTACAAATATAAATTGCAATATCATATATATATATATATATATTTTTTGAATTTAGAAAAATTACTAAAAATGTAAGCAAATTTAGATAAATTACAAAAATAAATATTATTGCGCGATATTTCTGGCGAGGTATCTTCTAAATATACTACATTTGTAAATATTCTTTAGTATATTTACTCTCCGCTAAACTGTATCGTCTGCTCAGTAAATTTACAGCCTGACAAGAAGTTGGAAGACATTTTCCCGAGCAGATTAAATTTTTTTAAAGAAAAGAGCCTCAGGGTCAACAATGAAATTTATAATTAGCCGTAATAAGGCAGCCCTTAGTGAATTTCTGAGTCATATCAAAATAGCTAATTTAAGGGCGTGATAAATTATTTATTAGTATACGCTGAAAGAGCAAATTTCTCTAGACACCATGGCAATCAACCACAAAATAGCAGTACCGTACTAAAAATATGATAAGGCGAAACTGAATGATGTGATTATAAATAGATAATTGCGATGATGTGATTATAAATAGATAATTGCGATGATGGGAAAATATGGGGCCTTGATGATAGTTGGTGCAAGGATGGCTTGCATAAAGCTGATTGTTCCATTTCAGCGGAAGTAGAATTTTTAGAATTTCCTCACATAACGATCGCACGTGTGTACTATGCTTTTGTCGCGAACGATTATACTAGCCATAAACGAGCAAGTGATACTAGAGGAGAGTCTTGACTTTCTTATAATGTAATGGACTGATAAGAAGGCCACAGCGAAGTAGATAACAATGACATCTAATGTAGAAAGTCCACAAACTTGGGCACCAAACCCGGTTGACGAATAATGGCCGTAACAGACAATGGCAAGCGATGATCATAACTAAAATCGTTGCAAACAAGCATGGCATTGGAAGATAAGAGAGAGTACGTTAGATGAACAAGTATTGTGATTGAATCGTGAGAAATTGGAAACACATAAACTGATCAGATCCACTAAGGTTCCAACTTTCAATTGCGGGATAGCTTTGTTGAAGAGGCTACATGAAGCTACGTATGAACTCAATCTACCAAGTTGGGATATCACAAACAGATGGAACGGATGTAATATGCTGGAGTGCATTTTACGTACACTATTCTGGAACCTTGTATATTATTGAGATCATCAGCACTGGGTAAAGCTATATTAATGCGCTGTCTTTATGTATATCTACACTATCTATCTCAGCCGGAACATCTTCACGGACTATCAGCAATTGTTCATGGCTATCCTCCGCCTCCTCCTCCTTCTTCTTCTTCTTCTTTTAAAGAAAATAATCGCATCCTTCAATGAACCAACGCCCCTGTGAGGGCCGTAGTTTGAAGCTCTTTATGTCTTTATGGGGTGGGTTGAGGATTCCTTCTTTATGTTTTGATGTATTTTATTAGTATTTTTAAAAAAGGCAATATTAAATATCCAAAATACAGATATAAAATGTTTTAACGGAGTTAATTAATTCTTAATACTGTACGTTTTGATAGAACTTAAAAAACATGTAACAATACATATGGAGTATACATAATGAATGTCCAAAATCTTTTATGTGAACAAGTCATTTTTAGCAATGAAATTAAACAAATAAAATTTTTAACATAAATTTTGCATTGCAAACTTATTTAGAAAAATGCGAAAACTTATAATTTCCCTTCTCTTTACTGTAGACTAAACGGAGACATAAATCATTGTTAAAACCACGACGTGTACAATATCTTCTATAAAATCTGTTTTTTATACATTTTTAAAGTCAAAGAACAATTTCTACTGTCGTATAAAACAAATTCAAAAACCACAAATAACAATTTTAAACAAAATTCTACAATAATTTATTTTGAGAAAAAGTAAAACAAAATCTATTTTCCGGGGGCGGGCCTGATTACGTTTTCAGGGAGATGAGCCCCACCTGGGGCCCCAGTCTTGCTAAGGCCCTTCCCGCTATATCCGTTGAGAGTGACAACACACTGGATGGCCGAGCATTCTAATGAAACTAATATCAAACAGATGCTAAACTTGTTATGCTAGATTTGAACCTAATTCACAATATGTATGATGAAAAGGTTAAGAGATTTATGCGAATTCGAAACCCAACATCGGAAGCTTCGGATATTGAAGAAATAGCATTTTTCTCTTTCTTTCGACACCTCGTACTGTTCATGCCCCGCCGCGTTGTAGCTGTCATATGCATAAAAGATCGAGCCATATAGTATTAGCTGGATCTACATAGGCGTAAGTTACATAGGCCGCAGAGATACGGAAACCCTCCAAATAATCTGAAATAAATTGCGATTTTACATATACTGTAATGTATAAACGTACATAAAATGTTCTTTTACCCAATAATTCTGAGAACTCTACATCGGTGATGTGGAACTATATAATCCAGTTGTTTTCATTACTTGAAAAATTGTGTAGAATGACAAATTTATATTGATGGAGCAAATTATTCTTATAAATTCATTTTTCTCGTTTTTCAGAATAGACTTTTCTGAAGAGTTTGCATTGTTGCGCAAAACTCTTTTTTAGCAGTGCCAGTTTGCCTTTGAATGCAAGTAATTATTCATAAAAATATGGTTCTCTTTGGTCGCATAAAATGCAAAGTCATCTTTTTAGCCCTTTCAAAGTCCTCACTTTTATCCCTTTTCGTGTGAACTAAACAGCTAAACCTTGTTGAAATGCATACGTTTAGTGCATATTTAATTTATACTTTTTTATTATTATAAAAAAATTAAAATTTAATAATATTTAACAACAAATTTATTAATAATATTCACAATATTGAATAAAATTAAATAATGCGAAATTAAAGAACAACATGAAGTATATAATGAGAAATTAATTGCTAATGTTAAAAGATAACACTATATGATGGTTAACATCTGATTTGATCAATTTTCTTTTGTTTCTTTAGTTGACAAAATAAGCAGAATTTATGGCCGATATCTGCCTAGATTTATGGATTTTTTAACTTAGTGAATTTTCAGAATTATATCTTTAATTCTAATTAAAGGACGACAATAAATATTAAGAAATCCATGGAATCAAAATTAGAGAAACATTTGACCTAATAAAGTTCAAAAGAGTTCCACTTGTTCAAGATAATCATAGTGTAATAAACTGGATTACGTTACCCTCCTAGAAATCATTACAAGGACGTTTTGCTCATTTAAATTTATAATCTTAGTTGAAAATAGCCAAAAAATATATATTGAGCATTTTCAGATTGTTAGAAAAATAAATATAATTTTTTGAAATAAATATTTTTAAGATAATTTGTTGATATTACCTACAGCGAATAGGTGATAGAAACGCATAAATATTTAAAATTTCAAGCCTCCAAAAGCAATCATTACCACGGTTTTACGGATGATTTTTTGCATTCAGAATGATTTGCTGAAACTTATAAATTGCATGCACGGCATTATATAAATTATATAATTTAATAATAAAAACGATACGAGCTAATATTTGTCTTAATACGTTCTATAATTTATGCGCTTCATAATCGCTTTTTTTGTAAACTTAGGGGGAAAAATCGGATTAAAAATAAATGAAAGTTAAATCAAAAAGCAATTTTAAAATCGGTTTCAACGATACAGAATTCTAAGGGCCAACAGTAAAAATATCGAGTAAGTTGAATAATTCAAGCATCTTGTCAACATTGTATCAAGTAAATGAGGAATAGAGGAAGATGACAGACAGAGAATCCCGAAAGCCGAAAGCACCTTTGCACAATTAATAAATAGTTGAAACTGGCAACATAACTAAAAAGAAAAAACAAACTAAACATTTTTAGAAGAATGTAAAATTAGCTTCATGCCTATCTGCCTGCTAAACATGGGAAGCGATCAAAGCAATAGCAATTCGAACGGAGATTTTTATAAATAACTACTTTCACACAGTACTGAAAGTGCACTGGCCAAGAAATAGGTAACTAGTACAGTACTTTGGGAGATTTATAACCAAAAACCTGCGTCAGAATTAATAAAGTAAAGAAAATAGAGATGACTAGCACATACATTCAGGAAGAAACCACACAATGTTTTCAAACAAGTCCTAGGGAACCCCAAAGAAATAGAAAAAAAGAATAGGAAACCCCAAAGAAAAAGAAAGCGAGATGGACCAAGAGATACATACATGGAGGAGAATCGTGAGAGACGAAATTAAAGACGAGGACAAAACATGGGCAGAGACCAAGAGACTTGTAGAAAACTAAGATAAAGGGAGGTATTTTGTGAAGACCTCAGGTTCCCCCTAGCAATTAAAGAAAGAAAGAAAGTTTGCTCTTTAATATGTGCTACTATTCTCATACGTCTTGTGCTAACTATATGGCTAATTTGATCCGTCGTTCTTTCACAAGCATTTTTTTTTTTATTATGGAATATTTTGAGAATCTAGCGAGGCGCATCAACGACGCATTTCAATGAATCAATCAATCAATCAATCAATCAATCAATCAGAATTTATTTATGCATAACATCTATAAAAATGAAATACATTGGATACAAGTTAAAAATAAGACTATTTAAAACACTTGCAACCATGGCACTTTGTTTAATTGACGCTCCAAAATATATTCTTTTAATTTGGTTTTAAATTTACTTTTTGATTTGATTTCTTTAATTGTTGGCGGGATATTGTTCCATATGTCTATTCCATAATAATTAATATTATTTTTACATATGTTGATTCTTATTTTTGTTTTATTTAATTCTTTTTTGTTTCTTATATTATAATTATGTTTATTTTCACTTATTATAATCGAATTTAGGTGTTTATTTTCGTATAATCTTTCATAAATATATAATGCTACTTTTAAAATAGATAGATTGGAATAGAGGGCGCTTTGTCATTTGATTCATGAATTAGAACAATGAAAATGGTTTCGCTATTACCAGCAAACTTGAATTTGTTGTTTCAATTCTTATAATATGTATTAGACATGTAAACGAAAAACTTTTCACATATTTAGAGCCCTGTGGCAACATACGCTTGTTAAACTAATACAGCCTAAATGCAATGGAATGGGTATATTGCACAAACGACAGATCAGTAATGGATGAAGAAGAACCCTGATTATTAGAATTTTTTTTACTTGAAATTCGGATTAGCTGAAATAGATTACCGTACATTTATTATTATTAGTAGTAGTAGTAGTAGTAATAGTAGTAGTAGTAGCATTTAGAAGATACTCGTTCAATGTTTTCTGCAAAAATGCTCACATTTATTTTTTGGTTTACTCTGCCTTTAAGACAGAAAACAATACAAAAGGTAGATATCTGACATATACAAGCATATGCACAAACTTTGTGTATATCGCATATATACAAATACATCGGATTATTTCCAAAGCAAATACCTTAACGAACATATACATATTGTTTATGAAGTTTTTTTATTAATGCAGTAGTTTAGTAATACGCGATTAAAAGTGTTTTTGGATAAATGGTACACTTTCTTTGCACCTTTTTATATTGAAAATTAAATTCGGGATAATCCGAAATTGATTCCACCCCCTTTATTTCGTATAATCGGGGTTTAACTGTAACCGAAATTTTCATTTGAATTCCAAGAGACTGCTGAAGACCGAGGGAACATCTTCAGGCAAGACGAATAAATAAAATCTGGAAATAGTTTGGGATGGGATGGAAACGATTACTCGGAACAAGCATGTGGGGGAAGAAACCGATATTCCTTCGGCAATGGCTAGAAAACGTTTCAAAATGAGGATAGTGTGTTTTTAATTGCATTTAAATTATTCATAAGACAGCTTTTGTACAGTATATGCGAAGCGTCTGTGGTTACTGTTTTTTGTTGTAATAGTAATAATCTTGATAACATTTAGACAGACAAGTTGCTACTTACTGCTTCAATTAGCTATTTTTCATAGCTCTAGATAATATTCCCGATTTACGCCAAGCGTCATTGCCAAAATTGGCAGAACGGCGTTTGTTGGCGACAGATTGTCTAATTGATGACAAGACTGGTGCCGGGTCTAATTATTGGACATTTAAAAAGAGAGAGCGGAGTGACTAATGGCAAAGAAAGACAGGATGAGAAGGGAACATCCTAAAATTGAATTACTATATGCAGCCCAAATCAAAGCTTTGCTAAGAAAACGTTTTTGAGGGCTAGTTCTGGCAAAAATTGGGGCATGATCTGCAAAAGATTCCCAAACATCATTAAACGAGACTTGGCAAAGATTAAAACTTAATTTTAATTTACTTAATGTTTACTAGATGTCAATAATTACGATAATAATGCTATAAATGGTAAAAGTTCATTGTAAGAGAAATTTACTGAATAAAGAGAGTAGAACCTCGAAAAGATAAAACCGTTTCTTCTTTAATATCAAGCATAGCAATCTTATAATTTCACTATTAATAAACTGTCCCAGAAACTGGAATAGAAATGCGTTTTAAAAATTTACAGTATTACAAATAAAAGATTTAATTATTCATGCGTCAACATTGAAATTCGAAGTAGAGAAGTAATTTGTATGTATTCAAAATGCGTTATAATACCAAAGGGGTGAAAGGGAAACAAAGTAAACACCAAAATGGAAAGCCCATAAAGTACCAAAATTTAATTTTATAGCAGGGTTTAAGCTGCAGTCGCATTTTTCGCAAAATGCGACGAGTTGCTCGAAAATGCGAAGAAAAAATTATTGCCCATCGCGAAAATGCGACAGGCATTTTTAACCACAGTTTATTCTCTGAAAACAGGATTCCTCGATTCCAGAATATCCGTTTTGCACTTCAGCGATCTTTTCTTGTTCCTTTTTGTTTCCTCTTCAAAATTCTTAACAGCACCTGTTAAGCATCGTTGATATAAATAATTTCATGGATAGGGTTTTTCGAGCAACGAAAGCAACTAATATTTTTTAGCATTTTGCTACAACTTTTTTGCCCCATTTTAGCATTTTTGCGACAGCATGTTTCGAGCCAGCTTAAACCCTGTTTTATAGGGATCAAAACTTACGCCATGTATCAAAATAACTACCATAAAATTAGGGATATCAAAATTAATATATATAAAAATCACAGTGCTTAAAATATACCTCACAATACATACAGAATAAAGCAAATGTTAGCTATAAACACCCTATAACGTATAGCCATATGGGGGAGTATATAAATAACTTAATTGAATGATACTTAAAGATTAATTTTGGTATATGTCTACAATAAGTAAATACACTGAATATGATTAGTTTATGTTATGGGTCAAGATCTTCCAAAGAAAGAGCACATGAGTCAAAGTCTAAAAATGATTATTTGATGATGATTATTTGGTGATGATTATTTAAGTTTTCATTTATCGCAGCTTTAGAATAAAATATGTACCATAAAATTTGAGGGGTCAAATGGTGGAGAGATGAGGTGGTGTGGTAAATGGGGGCGCCTATAGATATTCTGCCCAGGGGCGCAAAATATGTAAATCCGGTCCTAGCCCAACGTGCCCATTTATAAATCCGGCACTGCTGTAGAGTTCGAATGAGAAGAAGCTATATTCTGCACGTTGTAATAAGAACGTAAAGTATACGATAATTTGAACTTAACGCAACATCTAGGTCTTAACGAGTCCTTATTACATCAACTAAAGTAAGTAACCTTGCTTGTGAATAAAACAGAACCAAGTTATTTCTGTACCCTTGTCCATAGTGAAAATAAAAATAGTATTGGCTATTTACGACCAACACCATCTTTTATAAAAGAGAGAGCATTCATTCATTTATTAAAGATAAATAAAATAACGGAAACATTTGTGAAGCATTGGAATAAACATTTTTACGTTGGCTAGATTGAAATAACATTAGTTGTGATCAACAGTTGTTATTCTTTTATTTGTCCAGGCTGTTTATTTTCAATTTCAGTGTATTACAAATTGTTCCGAGAAGCAAATGATTTGTGGAAATACTGTAAAATGGGAGACTTGTTAGAGTTTCAGAAAGGACAGATTGATGGGCATTGGTGTAATTGGGGGCAGTTTAGCCAACCCCTAAAAAACGAAAATTAGAAATGGAAGCTTGATGTCTAGTATTGGGTTGGGTGCTGTAGCTCCCCACCAGAAATTGAGGCTAATTACGCCAATGATGAAGCATGTTTGCATAAAATGGCAGCCACAAAAGCTGCTACTTCATTAGATTCATTCAGAGCAATGGCTACCAAGGTTATGGAAGCATATACAAATCATGTGACGTAACATGCTAAGAAGAAAAGAGGCCCAAAATCAAAACTAACTGAAAAGGATCACTGGTTGTTAAAGAGGATTGTTATTGTTTTTAACATTCCTAAAACTGCTACAGCATATGTGGTATCAGAAAGCAAGGACTTTACGTTGATAGTTTTGAGGTTAAATGTATTGACTGGTATTTAGGTAAGAAATGGAGGAGAGCAGAAAGCTATAGCTTGAATGTTCATCTTGAAATCCCTATTTCTCCACAACAACGGTTTGATGACAGTTTCGCAATTCTGCCATCTAAAGTAAAACTGCATGGTTCTGACTACCAAACACAACTCCAATAAGCGCAAAATGTAGTCTAATGATCCTAAAACCTGAAATTCTGAAGATGACAAATGCGTGATACGGTCAAATATATCGTCATCCATGCTGTTCAATACACCAAGTTGGATTGATGTTTGGGCAACGTCCAAAGAAGCCTATATTCCTCAATGTCTGTTTCCAACAGATAAAAGAGGAGCGGAAATGTAATGGTTTGGGAGGGAAGTAATATCTCGGTAATCTATTGGTTCTATAATTACCCTAAATAAAAAAATTACTGACAGTCATTATATGAACTTTTTAAGCAACCAGGTGCACGTTATGTTTCAGACTTTTTGTTTCTTTTGAAAATGATGCACTTTTTCAAGATGACAATACTCCAATACACGCAGCTAGATGTATCTAGTCTTGGTTTGAGGAGCCTGAAAATAAAATTAAACATCCTCTCTAGCCAACACCATCATTACATTTAAATATTATCGAATTTGTGTTATCTGAGAGCGTGGACATAGTACAGTATGAAGCAGACTCCATTCTTCTGTCACCTCTCAGACAACTTGAGGATGTTCTTAATAAAGAATGGTACAACACTTAAATTGAGGCTGTTCTGAACTTATGTGAGTCTCTTCCATGAAAAGAAGGATATATGAGGGATCACCATATTGAAGGCAAATAGTGGCCCAACATTATATTAATAAGCTGCACATATTTCACAAGTATTTCCATTATTTTGCAAATACCTTGTATGTATATATGAAATATATAAATACTACTAAATTAGTATGGAAGATTTTTTTGCCACCATGGCGTTAATATTTTGATAAAGCTTGACATCACTTTGTAGCTTAGTAACCGTATAGAGCAAAATATTTTGACCATAACTGTTCAAAGAAACGGGAAGCTCCGTTCTTGTAGAAAATTAAACATAAATAAAGGTTTCTGTATTTGCATAAGAGGGACATTGATAAATAAACATTGATATATATATATATATGAAATCACAATTTTTTGAATACCTTTCATTTCTCAACCTTACGTAGCGCAATAGTTTGTGTGTGCGTTTCAAGTTTGCAACTCTGAAATTCAGGACAAAAATTTGTAAATAAGTTATGTTCACACCTTATTCTATGGCAATTTATCCTCATCTTAATTTATCCTACCATAACTTATTCTTATTTTAATTTAGTATATCACAACTTAGTCTTATCGCAAAATTTCTTTTTTTAAATTCTCTGAAATGACTTTGCCATGGTTGATTGATCAACCATGGACACTTTTTAAATGTCTCTGAACAGTTTAATCATATCCACTAGAATATGTGTCATTGTAACTACTCTAAAACAAATTATGCCTTAAACATTTTTAAACAGTATCATATATTGATTAATATTCGTATTTGACGATATATATAAAATTATGATAATAGGTTGCTTCTAGCGAACTGTAAGCATGTGACTATAATATTATTCGCAACTAGTTGAAATAAAAAATGAAGAGTAGAAGAACAACCTACAGTGGAAATTTTAACTCATCCGAACTCCCCTTAACGGAATTAGAAGAGTGCGCTTTATTTTTTTCTAGAAATGGAGAACACCAGTGACGAAAATCCATCACGAATTGAAAGAAATTTATAAATGAACAATGAACGTGAGTGTGGGTTTGGTGTTACAGCAGTGTCGAAATTTGCATCTAAGCAAGTTAGTTGACTAATGAGAAATGCAACGATGTGACAAATACCCCGGCAACAATAGGTAAGACCTTCGAGTGAATGGAAAATCCCCGGTATAAAAACAAACTATTAACTATACTTCAAACTACTGAATGTTTAAATCTATACTTTGAGGCACATACATCTTAAGGGACTACAATTCTATGCTGTTTAAAATCAATAATGAATATAAAGATGGATGAAGAGCTGATAGTTTACGATATGTAAAATTTACAATGGTTTTAATGGTCGGTGAGTGCTATGTGCAATTTTTAAAGTTATTATGCGAAAAGTAAGGATTTTTATCTGTGTTTATATATATTTGATTAACTACTAGGATAAGCATTTACACATAATTCGCGATATTGAATGTCCCTTTTTTAAAGTTCTATAAAATATTATTTAAGAAATAATCTTTCATATGAAGATAAATTCGGTTCAAAAATACACGATAAAGAATTTTTTGCAGCAGCAATTCACTTTTCTACAAAAGAAAAGTATAGGCCTATTTTGTAATAGATTTTAAAACATATATGTCCTCAAAATGCTAGGGATTTGTGCTTGAAATTTGGAATAAATAAATGTTGTATAAATGTGGTTTAATTTTGCATAACTTTATGTTAATATTTTCCCCTGTATATTTAGTTACTAATTTCAATTTTAAATTATCCTATTTGATAAAAAGCGAAAATTGTCGCTCACAAAAAAATAGCATACTACCGTAAGCATTACATGTTGTTTATGCTCTTTTTACTTTTGTCTTATTATTATATTTCATTTATATTTTTTCGTGCCTTTTATTCTACTTCTGAAATTTTCTAGTTTTATTTAATCTCTTTATCATTTCTTTATTTTTTGCCTTCTTTTTCGTCAATTTTATTTCTTCCTAGAATCATTCAGGTTCCCTCCTTTTTTTAGTTTATTTTGTTATCCTTTTCCTTCATGTTTTTTGCATTTTAACTATTGAAATATTCTATTAGGTGTATTAAGTTTCTTTCAATCTTCGTTTCGCTTTTTTCACCTTGTCTGATGCTATAAATATTTTAATCCTTTTATTATTTTTTTAAATACAGGCTTAAATATTGGTATATTTGCATTTATTTTATTGAATTCGATAATTAGGCGAAATTTATTTAACTAAAATAATTGCAGTTCTAATACATAATGCAATTGATGACAAAATTTAATAATGTTGATAAAAATCAATAAAAAAGAATACACTCATTTCAAATAACATTTCATATATAACTTACATACTCGTATATATTTGTTTATATGCAACAACGTACAAATAAAAAAAAAAGGAAAACAGTACTTCATCTGCTGTAAATGTCAAAGAACAATTTTTAATCTTTCCTTTTCTATACCCCAAGACCTCATTTGACATAGTAATTATGTTCATGTAAACTAACGCATATTCCTTAATTATTCATTTTATTAGTATAATAAAATATACCAATAACTGCAGATGAAGAAGGATTTCTGCTGGTGCGTCTGAAAATTTGTGACATCCGTTTCATTTGCTATTTTATTAGTGTTTAACCTTTTGTGTGCAAATGCCAGTTACTAGTATTTTATTTTCTTATTCTTCTATTCAAAGGTGAATACCCTTGAGCTCACCTCTTTACCTCTTATTTACCCATGTATGATATTGCTCACTTCGCCCACTACTGCTACTTTTATTTGTGGTATTTTAAAAGCCTATGATAATATTTTTTTATTTAAATAATTTTAGGAATATTTTAATTTATATAAATTTATAAAAAAAAGAAAGGGTAGAGCCTCCGCCCGGCAAGTGGAAGGTCGTGGGTTCAGGTCCCACCGAAGGCAGAAATATTTATTTTCTTTCGAACGTTTCACCATCTAATCACGCCATACCATCGGCGTTGGTATCACTACGCCAATAAACGTTGATTGATATTGTTGTTTGATTTATTTTAATATTACATTTTTTTTAAATATTAAAAGTTCAATGTGCCTAAAAATTTGTATTTTAGATAAATAAATAATATTTCTGCAAAAAAATTGGAATTCTCGGAATTGGAATATTTCTAAATTTACCGAATCTATCTAAAGAATATATTTTACTTCACTTCGAACTTTTTGACACAACATTGCTTATTTTTAGTTCTCCACTATAAGTATCAGTGTGAGATTTTTTCCTTCAGTTGTACGCTTTTGGTTTAGTCATGCCATACTGTCCAATTTATTCCATATTTTTCAAGTTAAATTTTTTGAAGACTTAAATAAATGAATGGTCTAACGTTAAATAAACCAATAAAAAACAAAAGAAAATCTTAAGTTTCAGAATTCTTTCATTGTGCTATGTTGTCACTCTGCTTTTCTAGCAATTTATCCGGGATGTCACAAACTTCCACCCACTCAACAATTGATGCGGGTCGCTATGATTATAAGAGGAGGGGGGGGAAACTTAAATTATCCCATGCTACGCTCTGCAGCTTCAGTCTGCCTCTAAATCTAATGTATTTTGATGAAGTAGGCGCCAAGAACCGTCTTGAATCATGGAGGAGGAATCTGCGACTCTACTCAATTAGTTATTTAGAGCAGGAAATGACAAAACATAGTCTGTAGGGAGAAGTAATATGACGAGTAAAACTGCTCGCTAAATGGCCGAAGAAATCGCTAGTTCTCCGCGACAATAGCCTTTGAATGAAACTTGAATAGGTTAGAATTTATAACATAGTGGCCATTTATATATTATTTAATTGCATAAGGTGCAACACTTTTATAAAAAATAGCGTCATTTTGTAGCCAAATAGTTGTAGCACATATTATGGACTTAGAAAATTGGTCTATAAGAATTTCTAAAGTGTATCAGATAATTGCCTTCTTGACTATTTGGTTGATATTCTTCAAGGGTGATATTTTTACAATGTAATCATTGAAAGGAGAAATGGTTTTAATGGCTTGACTGTTATATTTGAGGAAACAATAGTTCTGAAACAGTTTGTGGAAAAGCTTGCAAACATAGCCACCTTAAAAGTCCTAAAACTAATCGCTTTGAATCTTAACGCTTAATCGGAACCGGCTTTAGAAATAGGTGAACCTAGATGGTCGCCTAAGGCTGCTGCTAAAGAGGGCCGCGTTTAGATTTTTATTTACTACTGGCTTACTGCGTTCTCGTCGTGCCCTAAAGCAGTCGATGGTTGAGCCTCTAAAAGTAGCCCTCAGTGCCGGATTTATAAATGGGCAAGTTGGGCACTTGCCCAGGGCGCAAGAGGCTGCGGATTTTTTTTTTAATTGCAATTTATTTACCGTAGAATTCTGTCGATCAGCTCTCCCCGAGAAGGCGCCCTCCACCTTTTTTCTAAATCTGAAATTCTGAAAAATTGTGTGAAACAACCCCTGCCTCCCCACAAGGCTGGATCCAGGCAGGGGGTGTTCCCCCCTCCCCCAGAATAATACATTTACATTAAAAATTATTATTTTCAAGTAAAAAATACTTAAAACAAAATTTACAAGTGAAATTTTCAAGCTTTGCGCCTCCCTGAAATTTTGTTCTGCATTCGCTTTTGCCCCCTACCCCAATATAAAAAAAAAAATCCAAAAAATCGTCGTCAAATAAACTAAATTTATTTATAAAAATATCATTATTATATCTTATAATAATGCATATAAGGTAGGCTAATCATAAATGTCGCCCCTTCCCTATCGTCTGCGATTTTTCGTCGCATTTGAGGGGGCGGAACGACAAAATTTTATTTATTTCTGCTAGCACCGGGGTTATGGGCGTAACTAGCTTCGAAGTCTAGGCGGCTAACTTTTTTCTAGGTGGCGGCTGAACCGTATAATTCAATGCTTAGAAGAAATTTTCTTGGGGGTTAGCCCCCTAGTTACGCCAATGGAGGGGGCGCCAAAAATCGTTGTGCCCAGGGTGACTCGTATCCTAAATCTGGCCATGGTAGCTTTTGTATCAACCTTCGAATAATTTGTCATGTTTCCTCACGTATCACAGTATCTTTTGTACAACTTTTTTCAATTTTTAATTCATTTTACTTTATTTTGAAACACTTTATGTTTGACGTTGCTCTTAAAATTTGGCATATCCAGGATGTCAGAAGTGTGCATGTGTGTGTGTGTGGGGGGGGGGGGAGCTACAAGCGAATAGGGTGTTTAAAATGTTGAATTTCGTTTACGACTATGGAAACTAGGGGAATTAATGTAATTTTCTACAATGAAAGGAGGGGGAGTTATGGACCCCTTCTGCCTAGGTCTTCACATAATAATACAGCTGCAATCTGCGTCCAGGTTCGACAGATATCTACGCACGGTCCTGAGCTCAAACTTTAAACTTCCTAGACGTAATTTAAGATGACGTTTGAAAAATACGTACTTGGTGACTTCGGCATAAAAAATACAGTGGGTCGATTTTTTCCGTTGTCATACCAAAGGTTCTTTGTTTGCGTTTTATGACGTAAAGCCAACATAGGTCACGGCGCGTCCGAATCTATATTTTTTTGAGGAATCTGAACCTCTTAAAGTCTATCATGAGCAGTTAATCGAAAAGCGTTATCTTTCTTTTTAGCACTGTTGAGATTCGAACCGGGGTTAAAGGGAAGTTAGGTGAATGCGTTACCATTGCACCGGCTACAGAAGGTTGCTTTAAGGTACTCCCCATTCAAGATATAAATAAATTTCAAGACCAATTTTAACCATGGTTTTGTTCAAATTGTGATATATGGTTCACTGAAGCAATATGTGTGTGAGGTGACTGTATAAACAGCTAGTACAATATTAATTAAATATATAAATAATGTAGCAACACTGGAAAATAATATAAAGTATGAATAATGAAAATAACGCCTTTAATTAAAAATTAAAACATGTGACCGTATAGAGAAATATTTATATTATATTTCTACATCAACTCACAGAAAATGAGAATTTTTGGAATTCTGGTGGAGTACGATCCAACCCATTTCCGAAAATTCTCTTCTTCTGCGAGTTGTTGTACCATAATTTCCATAATCCATGGTTACGGATTAAATAAAAAATCGTTTCTATTCGAATCATTGTTGTGTTAAAGAATCCATATTCGATTCCGAGCGATGAAGCCTTATTTTAAATCATATGGTACTAAATGAAAAATGAAAGGTATTGTTGTTATATACGAATTTTTTTGTGGGACATTAAGATGGGGCCAAAAAAACAAAAAAACAAACAAACACATGCATTTTTCAAATCTCAATTCCTCACGAAAAAATTACAAAAAAATAAGCCCCGCTGGCGTCGTATGTTGACCATTTGGTAAATTTGTTAACCTTGAGAAAGGTAATAATATCTTACCCTTACAAAATCTCATATAAAAAGAGCATCGTTCCTGTTCCTTGGTTACCAAACAGGTTAAGGGCAGCTTGGTGCATACAATGGGTTCCCTGTTCGACTCTAGACCAGGATGTGGCCTCTTTTCTTTACCTCTATACATAAAAAGCTCCAGTTAAAGCCAGAATATGTCAGTGTCAAAAAATATTATCCATCTTGATTCCCTACATAATAAAAAAAAAAAGAAAATGCCCCGGTGGATTCGTGTGTTGACAATTTGTGTTAACCTTGAGAAGGATAATGCCTCAGTTATGGGTAAAAAACGCAAAACAGTAGTTTACGTTATGCAAAGAATCTGATAAGTGTAAAAACAGCTCTAGTTTGAGCTTATACCTAAGTGGGTGTCGAAAATTATTAAGTAAAAAAAAAATAGTAAACTAGTTGGATTTTTTTAACAACTAATCAGAACTTTCTGGATACCCTATGTAATTAACCGTAATTGTTTTAGCAATGAAAAGTTTTTAAATAGGAGATAGCGGACGACAATTCCCATTCCTTGGAACGCAAAGCCCATGGTGGTAATAACGGAAAATTTTGAAAAAGAATGCTCAAGGGTATTATTGAAAAATCTGAAACGCAAGCAACGGGCTCACGAACGAGATTTCCGTTATCTCTCGTGGGAGTAGATATGCCTAGAAGTTTGTTTTTTTTCCCATAAGGGAGCAATGTTTTGGTCATTTTATAATGGGATTTTCCCCTCCCCCTATCGGTAAGCAAAAATTAACATTGGCTAACATAGGAAAATAAACATAACAGCAACCCCTCTCCCCCCAAAGGTGCTTACGTAATACTTGAACTCTGCCTAAAGAGTATACCAGAATGTACAAATATGGATACTAAAACTCGTTTACCATATTTCCCCATCAAGGCAAAATTTTTGCTAAAAGTTAAATTTTGGGACCATTTTTATCCTTGATCGTGGCAGGATTGTATGCCGAATCGCCGAAGTACTCCGGAGTGTGTATCGACATCTGGGAATAATGCTGGAATTTATCTGTGACAATCAAGGTAGTAAAACGTGTATCGCACTTATGAGCGGAAGAACAAGTACATCATATTGGTTAAAAACCATTTGGATTATTGTATCAGCGGAAGTCATCAAATTCGATAATAGCACAAAATCATAGAACACATTAGATCAGAAATAAAAAAGAAAAGGTTTGGTCCCAAATGTGCTAAAAATAATAAATCAAGTAGCAGGACACCTAAATGTTTTTTGCTTCTACATCATTAAAAAACTTCCCTAAACAGAATCATTGCAAAGACAAATAAATGCAACAACGTTATTTTTCAGTACATATGACACTCAGTCATCTACTCCACACAGTCACTTCAGTCATATACACTTACTTACAAGAACAAATTCGATGGACATATTTAGTGCCTGCCTGATTATCGACTAGGCACGGAAGGTCTGGGATTAGGGCCCCCAATTTGCGTTTTCCCATTTTTAAGAAGTTGATTCTTTTTTGAAGTCGTTGTTATTATTACTTTATTTTTTTAGATGTTGACGTTTGGTTATTTACTGTTGATCAGTATCTAGAAAATTTTTAGGTAAAAGGTTAATTTGTTTGGGCTAGTTTGGAGAGTTCACCCCAAATTTGAGGAGTTTTATCATGAGCGAGTTGGCAACACCGTAACTTTTTTTTAAAATTTTGACGATAAAATGTCAACGTTGGCAAGGTATCAGTTAATATGTAAGTAAGTATTTTATATATATCTGATGCCCATTTCTAAATCTGTCACTGCGCGTAAGGGGCACCCCTATCTAATACTCTGCCTATAGACCCAATTTGTCTTAATCCAACCCTGGGCATACTCAGGGCCAGAGACAGGATTTAGCAGATCCCCTCCCCAACACACACACAATCATTCCTTATTCCACCTCCCCGCCCTCAACCATTTTTCAATTAAAACTTAACGGAGTGTCGAGCTTGTAATTTTTTTAATATCCTCCTTTTACACACAAACCCACACAGTTTTTTAATGTTTTGAGTGAATTTTTAAAATATATATTCCGTTCTGATAGAGAAAACTGTAGAATTTTAAAAGGATATTTTTTTTCGGTTCTTTAGGTGTATATAACGGTAAATAATAATAATAAAAAAAAAGATTTCGCCCCCGATTCATTAGAATCCAGCGCCCCTGAGAATATTTGCTATCTTCCATTCCTCCTGCCTGTCCATAATCCTTTCGAGACTATAAAGAGAATTATTGCACTATTTCTTTCTATATATTTGTAACAGATGGCGCCAAAATCGACTTTATTTTCTTTCTGGTATATTGCTACAGATATAATTCTAAGTACATCTATAGGCAGGGCTGTACTCAAAGGGTACGCGCTATGTGCGCCACGTACTCTCAAGAAATTTTGAAAAATACCGAGTACGCATCTCATACCTTCAAGGTCTCAAGAAAGTTTTTGTATTTGCTGGTTTTTGGGCAACTTTCAACAAAGTTCAGCCTTTTTTTTTTCTAGTCATTTATAAACTTGAATGGAAAAAAATTAGGAAATTAGGAACAAACCCCCAAGCCTCAAAATAATATCCTGCGTACGACCAGGAGAGGAATGAAAAACTGACGAAAATGATAATTGTTACCCTGGGTGGGCTTAGTAGACAATAGATGGTTAGTCAGCGCGGCGCGATGACGTCACCAAGTCCAGTAACCCCGCAATTTCAATACTCTTTAATTAAGACAGCACCGCATACTCTCAATAATTTTCTTCAGGACAGCCCTGTCTATAGGTGTCAAATTTTATACGGATAAGCATAAATGTACAGTTCTGCAAATTAATGGGGAGGCTAAAGTATATATTATAAATAAATAAATATATTATAATATATTCAAAATAGCTATTTATTGCGGTGGGGTAGCACCTTGGGGCTCCATATAATTCTCCGTCTATATAGATACGCCCTAAAATACTTTTACAGCAATGTATATGTTTACATACTTAATTTTCCATAAGTTAAATTACTATTATAATATAACAGCGAACTCACACGCTTTATTTTTACACAAAACAAAACACAGCGAAGAAAATAAACATGATATGGTAATCCTTTTAGCATGAAACCTAGACACGGTGGCTCAATCACTATATACAATATTTACATTACTAATCCACTATCAAATTCAATACAGTCGTTTGAGTTAACTAACACGGACCTTGCGTCCGTTACATCCGAGAGCCTGGCTGTCTCTGGCAAAGTAGGTCAGATCACATGACCCTAGAATTCACCATTATTCCTATTGATTGGGTGCTGCCATCTATTGTTCATAAATATAATTAAAAGTTCAAACAGATCCTCTACACACTCCCCCTCTAGTTACGGCTGGCGTCCCGACAAGTAACCAGGATAAAGGCACTAAAACTTCTTTAGAGGTCGTTCACGTTTCCCCAATAGTTTCTTTGGCACTACAGTATCATCTTGGGTATAAGCTTTTAAGGCGAAAGAATGGTACACTCCGACTGGTATTTGGGGTCTTTTTACATCAGCAACTTCATAAGTTGTTGGTGATCGCTGGGTCAATATCACATATGGACCATCACGCCTCAGCATAAATTTGGCACTATGATCTTTGGTAGCATTACTCAGATTGTACTGGGTCGCATAAACTCGATCTCCCGGTTGGAAGATAGGGGCAGGCTGGCGACGTTGATCAGCATATTGCTTTCGTTGATCTTGTTGTTGCATCATAACTTCTTTAACTGGGACAGTAATGTCAGCAAATTTTTTTTAGGTAAGGCGTAATTTCTGGAATGAAATTGTCATTGTTTAGGATTTCACGTAAGTCATTTTCGATGCCGTTAGTGGTTCGTAGCTCTCTTCCAAAAGATAGGAAAGCAGCCGTTTGGCATGTAGATTGGGATTTTGCAGTATTTAATGCAAAACGAATGGCAGGTAGTTTTTCAACCCAAGTATCATGTTTATCTTGTACTAAGATAGACAAATGTGGTTTAAGATCTCTATTTTTCCTTTCAACGGGATTGGCTTCGGGGTTATTCACAATCTAAGATACTTAAATCGTGAGAAAGAGAAATTGTACTTCTCTCGGTTAGCATGAAGTTTAAAATCAGTCAGTCTCTTGAACGCAGCATCTAAGTCCTCAACATGCTGTTCAAAGGGGGGGCAATAACACAATAATGTCATCAAAATAAGTAAGAACTGGCAAACCTCCTTTGAAGATATTCATCAGCCGTTGAAGTGTGGCAGACGAATTACGAAGGCCTAGTGACATTCTAATAAATGGAAAAGTCCCAAATGAACAGGTATATGCAGACTTGTCTCGGTCCAGAGGATGTTCTATCCACTGAGGATATACAGATTTCAAGTAAATGGTTGACATACAAGCCCTGTGTTTCGCACTCTGAATTAAATCATCGATGCGATGAAGTAGATAGGTGTGGGGCACAGTTACTTCGTTAAGTTTCCTATAGTCTCCACATAAATGAAACTTGACGTTTGGTTTTGGTACCAAAACAATAGGAGCACTGTATGAGGATTGAAACTCCTCAATTACTTTCTTCTGAAAAAGGTTTTTAATTTCCGCTTTCATGATCTCCTTCCGACCAGGCAACATATGGTATGGTGGAACAGCAACAGGCGGATGCTCTCCTGTGTCGATGTAAGGTTTTATTACAGGGGCAGCCTCTCCCCCTGGCTGGAAGATATTCTGATACTTTTCCAACGAAGTGTTTAGCTCATTTCGTTGAATTGAGGTTAAGTTGTTTCCCTCACTTTGTCTTAAATGACAAGGATAGTCACAAGGTTTATTATTGGTTTGCCTGATAGCTTCTGCTCTAACAGCAGGATCCTTTCCGAATGGGTATTTGTGAATAGGAGTGTCTTAAAAAAAACCACATTGTTTTTTTTAGGTCTGGCACCATTCCTACACTTTCTAGAAAATCAGTTCTTAGCAGAGCCCTATTTCCGTTAGCTTTAGAGCTTACCTGCTGGGCAGTAGAGGCCAACGTCAATTTCCGAAGTTCCAATTGGAGTCGCAATTTTTACAACTCAAACTTTTGTTTCCGCCCTTCTGCTCTCTGTGCTTCTGCTCTCTCTCTTCAATCATGTTCTCTTGGAGAGTTTTCACAAAATCTTCGTCAGCCTTATAAGGCTAACTCTTTAGAATTAGTTTCTTTAAGTCCGTTATTTTCAAACTTTAATCCATTTCTATCCCTAACTCTTCTGCCAAGGTTCGCAGCTCCACTTTTCTTGCTTTGGCCAAAAATGCCATGTTTTCTCAACTCCTGTAAAACTTGTTGATTACGGAACACAATTAATTTTTCGATTAATAAAACAGCACAATTCCACTTAATCTTGTTGATTAAGGAACACAATGTTGTCGATTAATAAAACAGCACACCTCCACTTAATCTGGTTGATTAAGGAGCACAATTAATCTTGTCGATTAATAAAACATTTTTCACAACAATTCCACTTAATCTTGTTGATTAAGGAACACAATGTTGTCGATTAATAAAACAGCACACCTCCACTTAATCTGGTTGATTAAGGAGCACAATTAATCTTGTCGATTAATAAAACATCACAACTCCACTTAATCTTGTTGATTAAGGAGCACAATTCACATTGCCGATTAATAAGACATATATTAATCCTGTTGATTAATAAAAACATGATTAATCTTGACGATTATTGAAAAATGAATTTACGGAAATTACGAATTTCACATCTTTCCGAAAGGTAAAAACATTTACCTTGTTTTTCTTCGCGTACGCTCTGGACCGGATGTTGTCTAGACAGTCTGTTTGGTTTGTGAAGCTAGGCCTCGAGTTGGGCGTCATTTTATAACGTAACAGCGAACTCACACGCAGGTACACTTCGTTTTGACACAAATCAAAACGCAGCGAAGAAAATAAATATGATCTGGTAATCCTTTTAGCATGAAACCTAGACACGGTAGCTCAATCACTATATACAATATTTACATTACTAATTCACTATCGAATTCAATACAGTCATTTGAGTTAACTGACACGGACCTTGCGTCCGTTACATTCGAGAGCCTGTTTGTCTCTGGCAAAGTAGGTCAGGTTACATGTCCCTAGAATTCAATTATTCCTGTTGAGTATGTGCTGCCACCTATTGACAACAAAGATAATTAAAAGTTTAAACAGATCCACTAAACTATCAATTAAAAAAATATTTCAAAATTGCACATTAGTCGTTCTTCCTATTTTGCTATATAATTAGTTTAAGTAATAGTAAGCTATTCATTCCAAACTAAAATGAAGAGACTAGTAGCTACGTTGCAAACTTGTGCACCAAAATGCCATCTAGTTGTTTTCAATAAAGAGTTATAAACTCGTAATTAAAATGATTTAAGAAAATTATATTAGAAATTTCGCTTACCTTTCTGAAAGTCAAGCTCTTATGCCAACATACTAATTAATTAGCATTGATCAGACATACGTTTATTAAAAACACAGAAAAAAAGATATAAAGTTACATATTATTTTATATTCGAGAAGTTTCTAGCGGTAAACATGGGAATTCAATATCAACACGTAAAATATACTTTATAGAAGAAAAAAAAAATCGCGCAGTTTGTAGAACAGTCGGACAGCCGCGAAACGTAACATGCAAAAAGCTCTCAGCTACATATACAAATGATTATAAGAAATGCACAACCAGTGAAGGCATAAAGGAAAACGCGCACCCCCCCTCCAAGACATATATAAGAAGCATAACGCGTTGCATGGCTATGCTGAGAAAGTTTTGTACCCGAGGCAATGGTGTAAAATGGTGCCCCCAGATCCATAATAAAAAATATTAGTTTCAACACTTGTTATTTGAAATAATTTTAGTATCATATACAGAGTGTGCCACGCTATGTATATGTATTTAATTATAACGCATTCCCAAATTATCTCATTTGGCTCCCCTTTAAACGTTTAACTTCAATTGCCTCGTTTCTATCATCCCGGTATGGCCCTGGTTATCTGTGCTAATTATAACTGCTTCTATGGAAACGTTTGAATTAATACATGAAAATGCCCCAAAGACGTAATGAACGTCAATACAACCAAATGCGTTATTTCGGCAAGGGTCACATCACTGGCCTCAAAGAAATGGATTGGTCATATCGACGGATCGCCCGATACTCGGGTCGGAGCGATGACACAGTCCATCGATAGTGTTACGTATGATTCCAACAGGGAGTATATGCCCGCCATAAGGGCATCGGCAGGCCTAGGATGTTAACTGCTCAGTGAAGATCGTTTGCTCGGGCGAGCGAGCTGCCACAAGAACACCGACAACGTCGTAATTTACCATGCTGAGCCACTTACCTGCATCATTACAAACAGAAACTGCACTTTGATGTCAGCGTCCGTTTCAACATTTACCAAACTTAATAATTATCGACACCCACGTATAAGCTCAAGCTAAAGGTTTTTTAAGTATAGGAGAAAAAGAGACGCCGTCCCCGTCCTAGTGTCGAACTAGGGCCCCTCCACTAAGCCCGGAGTGCTTTGATCGCTAGACCAACGAAGACAGGAACAAAGCTTTCTTCTCCGTATGTAAGGATGTAAGATATTATTACCCTTCTCAGGGATAACACAATTGCCAAATAATGGTCAACACACAAAGCCACCAAGGAAAGTTTTTTGTGAGTTTTCGTGGGGGAATTTATATACTTAATAATTTTCGATATCCACTTATAAGTTCAAGCTAGAGCTTTTTTAAGTATAGGAGAAAAAGAGACGCCGTCCCCGCCCTAGAGCCGAGCTAGGGTCTCTCCGTTGAGCCCGGAGTGCTTAAACCGCTAAATCAATAACGACAGGAAACAACGCTCTCTTTCTCCGTATATAAGGATGTAAGATATTATTGCCCTTCGCAGGGATAACATGTTTGCCAAATAATTGTCAACACACAAAGCCATCGGGGCGAATTGTTTGTGGTTTTTCGTGGAGGAATTTATTATATTTAATAAATTTCGAAAATTATTAAATATAATAAATTCCCCCCTGAAAAATCGCAAAAAATCTGCCCCGGTAGCTTTATGTGGTAACAATAATTTGGCAATTATCCCTGAGAAGGGTAAATATACCTTATAACATTATATTCGGAGAAAGAGAGAGTATTGTTCCTGTCCTCGTTGGTCTGGCGATCAAGGCATTTCAGGCTCAATGGTGGGACTTAGTTCGACTCTAGGGCGCGGACAGCGTCTCTTTTTCTCCTATACTTAAAAAAGCTCTAGTTCGAGCTTATGCGTGGGTGTCGAAAATTATTAGGTATAATAAATTCGCTCCGGTATCTTTGTGTGTTAACCATTATTTGGCAATTGTGTTATCCCTCTGAAGGGTAATAATATCTTACATCCTTATATACTCACGTCCAAAAGTTAATCACCAGAGGAAAATGTGAATTTCCAGAAGCCAATATAAATTGGAGAGGCCGTATTCACTGCAGAGGTAGATGGAAGCATGCAAATATGTTAGGTAACAGCCAATCACGGTTTCGTGTAGAGAAATATGCAAAAAAGGCAGTCGTATAAGAAGCCAGTATTGTGAAGGGTTACAGAAGTTGCATGTAAGCGCTGATAAAAGGCGTTTAGAACTTTCGTACGATTTGTTTTCAAGACAGACGTGTTTCTATGGCTTCCAGAAGATGAATGGAAGATTCTGAGAGCTGTCGTGCTGTCGGAGGCATTGAAGCAGGACAATCAATCACAGATGTTGCTGTTTTCTTCGGCGTTCATCATTTCATCCTGTCACGATTATGGAAACAATTCCGAACCAGCCAAGCAGTTGTCTGACGACCTGTGGCCCATCGCCCAAGGGTTACGACCCCAAGAGAAAAATCAATATATTGCTGTTGCAGCTAAGCGGAATCAAAGAGAGATCTTCACGCGTGTGACATCTATGGTTGCAGCGGCCATTGGTAAGACAATATCTGCCACTTCTGTGCGTCGAAGGTTACATATGAACGGACTGTACGCCCGGGTATCACCAGTTTGTGTTCCTCTATTCGTTGAATCCAGAGGGGCACGATTAAAGTGGTGTCGCCAACATGTCAATTGAAATGTGTCTGATTGGTGCAACGTTATGTTCACGGATGAGTCAAGATTTGCCCTGCAACCCGATGACAAGCGTGTAAGGGTGTGGAGAGAAGGTACACGCAATCGGCCCTAGAAGCAATCATGGTCTGGGCAGGGATTTCGTTGGGATATCGCATCGACCTCCACATCTACAGAGGGGTTCCGTGACGGCTGTACGGTATCGGGTTGAAGTCCTAGACCCCACTGTGAGATTGTAAACTGCAACAATTAGTTCTGCTTTCATTTTCATGGACGATAATGCGCATCCCCATAGAGCTGCCATCGTCGACAACCACCTGGAGAGTGAGGGGATTGCGCGCATGGGGTGGCCGGTGTACTTGCGCGACCTTAATCCCATTAAAAAGCTGTGGGATGCCCTCGGCCGTGCTGTGCGTACACGTTTCCCACCCCCAGCCACTCTCACAGCTTTGGAAACTGCTCTATAGGAGGAATGGCGATTACTTGATTCTGCGGTGGTTGATGATCACCTCATCAAAAGCATGGTCACACTCTGTAAACTTTGTATGCAGATGAGGGGTGCTCAAATATCCTATTAATGTCCGTTTTTGTTGTTTGTTTTGACTTTAAACCTCATTTATTAATGACTCTAATATGACATCTTATAATTTATGAAAATTCAATATTATTTTCATCTCTGTATGTGATTCTTTGTTTTGTTTCATACATAAATATTTATGCTACTTTCCTGCCAATCAAAGCAGTACTTGTCCATTTTTTCGCTCCATGCTTAACTTTTGGAAGTGAGTGTATATGGAGAAAGAGAGCGTTGTTCCTGTCCTCGTTAGTCTAGCGGTCAAGGCACTCCGGGCTCAACGGAGGAACCCTAGTTGGACTCTAGGGCGGCGACAGCGTTTATTTTTTCTCCTATACTTAAAAAGCTCTAGCTTGAGCTTATACGTGGGTGTCGAAAATTATTAAGCATGATCAATTCTCCCACAAAAAAACCACATCCCCACGGCTTTGTGTGTTGACCATTATTTGGCAATTGTGTTATCCCTGAGAAGGATAATAATATCTTACATCACTAACTTGACAGCAGTGTTTACACTGGTGTCATGTCCTTTCTTTGACGTATCAGATTTTCAGACCTACTTTTATCAAGCAAAGACTTCAATTGGTGAAGAGAACAGTAGTTATCGAAAAAGCTGTGGATTTTTTTTTAATGCAGTTAACGAGTTTTACGTGTTTTTTTACTCTTTTTCAATATTCCGTTCCCTTTAATTTCATCTCTCTCTTAAGTAATTAGCTTTGACTTTTTCAAATTTACCCTTTTTCATTCTTCAGTTAAGTTTACTTTCTTATTTTCATTTCTATCCCTTAACTTTATTTCTTCTATTACCTTTTCTTTTAGTGTATTCTTGGCTTTTTTTCTTCCATATCTGGACCAATGACAAATTTTATTAGTTACAGTAGGCCCCATTCAATTGTAGTATTCACTTGTTAAGATTTTAGGTGAAAAATGCATGAAATGAAAACAACAGATTAAAGAAATTATTCATAGTCTGGATCTAGATGCGAGGAGTTATTGGTAACATAAAATATCGTGAACGAAGGCTTCACAGCATAAGTCAAAAGGTCAAACAGATCTAGGATAAAAATTTATAAATAGTCACAAATTTATGGATAATATAGCATTTTTTGTTTAAACCAACCATGTGATAAATGAAATTTATGATATATGGCACAACATAACCAAAGCAATCTTGGTATCATAAAATGTATTTCGATTTCTACATTTCAATTAACTATTCCAACGAGTAATTAGAGCAAAAGTGTTAGTAATTATATATTGTAATACAATTTTAAGGTGATCGTTTTTGTCACATGATATGATGTGTTTAATTGATTTTCTTTTTTTTTTCATTATTACACGATTTCAAAAAAACAATATGCAGAAATATCAGTATTGCAAAAAATAAAAATCGAACAAGTGTCTCACTAATGAGAAAATTCCACCATCCCATCATAATAGCAACATCGAATTTTTTTTTTTATGGAGAAGTATTTTTAAGTACTTTTACAAAGAAATCGATTAAAATCAAAACCCTTTATTATTTCTAATCATTGAGACAAAATTTTTGCTGAAAGTTAAAGTTTGAAACGATTTTCTATCTCGTTGCCAATTCCAGAAAGTATGGGAAATATGAATCATACAGTGCATATAACAAATATCACTGACAAGGAATTATGGTAACTGTTATAGTTGTGTCTTAACAGCTGATGAGGATGAGTCGAAGACTTAACCACAAGCCAATTAAGAAAATTCAAGGCCACATGTGTTCTCAAGAGAAACAGAATGGTAACGTGAATACGTTATCCAGTATTTGGGTTATAGTAAGGCAGCAACAGGTCCAAGAGGACCACATGACTAATAATAACTTTTGGTGGTCCAGGCGAATACTCCGAGTTTTACAGCACAAGGACCTACAGTTTTCTGAGGAATCTAAGTATCTTATGGACTAGAGAATTGACCAGTATTTAGTTGGTAAGTTTGTTTTTTTTGGCACCATTGGCCTTCGAACAAGGGGTAATGGCACCCAAGGCAAATGTTGCCACTGCAGGTCCTGCAAAAAGTTAGATGGAAGTATTGTGTAATACGTGAGAGCAGCCATAATAACACTGACTTAACATTCAAAGACATTTAGTATCCCATGTGTAGCATGCAATAATACCATGCCCTACTGCAAGATGACTGACAGAGTCAGGAGTATTTGCCACCATGCCTTAAAACATCTACTACTCTACACTCCTTATTTGGAAAGGCGATATATGTGTGAATCATAGGCACTGACAGTGTTTAGTGATGAACACTATGTGGTTATTTCCGTATCCTACTTCTGTATTGGAGTGAATCACTACAATATTCATGGCTGGAGGTTGGGCTAGCAATCTAATTCTAACTTAATTGTGGAGACCACCACAAGCATCACGCCATTTACATCAATCTATTAGTAATAATACATAACAGCTTAAGTGTTTAGTAGTATGTCATAGTTATCTCGTTCATTTATAAGTAGAAGCTAACGTTATTAGTATAAAATTACTTTATGCTTGTACGTTTCTGACTTTTACTCATAAATCAAATCTGTCTAGTGCTACATCATACAGTCTTTTCTTCCAGGGGCGACTCATTACAACAACTATGCTTGGCAACATATGGCAGACTTCTTCTGGAAGTGCTTCTGTGGTATTGAAACCGTCCCATAGCCAGTTAGGCCAATCAAGCATGTCAGTTTCAGCAATCATAAGGGTGGCGGGGTGGGGGATGTAAGTTAACTTTCTACTCACAGAACAATCAGCAAAATATATCCTAAGATAATATCTGCCAGTTGTGTGATACCATGCCTTGTCTTTAAAGATGGCTTATACACTGTGCGAAATAACCAGAATTATGACACCACTATTCCGAAACTAAAAATGTCTTTGTTGTGAAATTATGTAACCAATTCTTTATATTCCCAAGGTAAGTGCAACATTCCATGATAAGAAACTTGTTTCACATGATGTTTTGAACTTGTTTGCTAAAATACTCATATTAACACATTACCTCAGGGCCAGATTATATCATAGACAAGACAAATGTCTAGGGCCCGCAGCAGCAAAGACTGAAAGCTACTTTAAATACAGAATAGGTAATATTCAGTGTTACAATTAAAAAATTGTATTTGAATTTCTTCAGTTAAAACAAAAAAAAATTCTTATCTGTATTGTGCATAAAGTAAGATGTGGTAGATAATATTATGAAGAAATGTTTGATAACTTTGCTGAAAAAAGGACTATTAATATAAATTTTATAATCTGTACATTATAAATGAAAGTTACATATTTATTTTTCTTAATTTTTAGAAGTACATATGTATATTTTAAGTAAATTCAATATAGGATGGACAGAATAAAAGGTTTCTTAATTTTCTCAAAAAAAAAAACATAATTTATGTCACAAGGGGCCGACAAAACAATTTATCTAGGGCCCCACGAAACTTTAATTCAACCCTATATCATAATTAGGATAATGCCTACTACTAACACAAAAGAAAACCTCAGTCTATGTTCAAATAGGTAACTCTCCCATTAGCAACTTTCAAGGGGCTCAGAAAAAATGTTATACAGGAAAACACGTAAATTGGAATGTGTGTGCAGTTCCATAAAGTATTTTCCAGGACCACAAAATACTGCCGTTAAACAGAAATGATCATTAATTAGAATGATGTTATTAAGAAAGTTTAGTGCACATTGTAACAGAAAAGTTACAATGACCCTGAGTTCACTTTTATAATTGCTTAGATTTCAGACGACAAATTTTTAATGAACCGGCAACACTGGAAATTTGATCCAACCAAGCAAGATTGTTAAAGTTGTGGCGGATTAGTAATTGTTAAATCTGCAGTGGCAACAGGGCAGAGAACCGGAATATAGTCTGAGTGAACTTGAATATGTGGGCTTCTTTTGAGTTTTATTGCTGGATAAGTGGAACGTTGAATCCGTTGATAAAGGTGAGCGGTTTCACTTAGATGTTTTTGACCAGGTGTTTGCTAGTTGGGATTAAATTGAAACTTCGCTCTGCCAGTTTCTTGTGTTGCTAACTAACGTTGAAAGAATGGTATATTTGTCAACGATGCAGATGTGAATGGGCTGATGAATATTGTTCGAGTATTCAGTTGCAGTTCTTCGTCACGTCATCGCTCTTGCTGAACTGACATTGTAATTCTTTAACAACAAGGTAGTTAATTTGAAAGTTTGTACTACGACTAAATGCAGTAATTAAAATTAGTTGAAGGATATCCATGCTACTACACATTTATGTAAGGATGAACTTTTTAGTTATATATAAATCTTAGTGATTAGTATGTTGTATAGTGTTTATTTATTGCGTTGTTCTGAATTAATGATTTAGTGCCTTAGTTATGTTCTAATGGTTGAAATTGATCCTATTTTCATTGTGATGTTAAACTTTAAGTGATTTGTATTTTAAGCAGAGTTTTGAAGAGTTGCAATTGGCCTTGCGCCTTGAAATTAAGCTGATGATTTTGCCAATAACTGTGAGCTGACCTTGAACTAAGAAGATTTTACTGTGCTCATTACTGCTTAATAATTGGTTCTGAATTATGGTGTAATTACCTCTACCTGTGCTGCCCTAGTTTGGTAAAAAGTTAAGTTGAAATTGTAAGTAATTGTGCGTGATTCGGCTAGATAGGATAAACAATTTTACAACAAGTGCAAATTCTTGAGGATTTTGAAATGTGTGAATAAATTCTTTTAAGTTACTCATCTAATGTCAAAGTTTGCCTAGAGATTTGAGAATTAGGAGATAATTTATATGTGAATGCCAATATTTTATGTCCACTCATCAAATAATGATATCCAATCTGCAATGCATAGTTAGGTAGATAAAAAAAAAATCCCAATTATAGACTGTAATACTGATAAATGTGGTTCTTTAAATAAACAAGGTCACATAGAATATAACGATATAACGAAGCACTTTAATACCAACAAGTTCAAGTTATGGTTATACAATTTTCAATAGATAAGATACACACTTTTGATGCACAAGGTTTGGAATATTTTCAAAACATAATAGTGTGCTTTGAATTGTTTTTAAAAATTAATGCATTTTTTGACTTAACCAGTTAAAACGCCGCAAACATAAAAATAAACAAACAAATGCTCGATCAGTATTTACAATTACAAACTGAAATACCATTACATTGGAAATTTATAATTTATTGAAAAAAGTCATAACCATCTTTCTTTCATTCATTGTATTAAAAAAACCCCACCACTATGAATATAAAAGTAGTATAAGAAATCAAAATAAAACAACAATTTAAGTACCAGAATTGATGCACTTAAACACATATATACAAATATTATGAAGATAAAAAGGTAAAATGCTTTCAAGTTCTGAGTAAGGCCATGCCTTGGAATAAAATGTAAAGGTAAATATACATGAAAATCGTGCAGTTATAAAAATGATTCTAAAATGTAATATAATTGGACATAGACAAGAAATGAATACACAAAATCCAGACTAGTGTTCAAGTAACATTACATGATTTTAAAAATAAATGAGCAACGTAGATGTTATATAAAACATATTTAAGAATAATAACAAAGATGGTGTCTAACAATAGTGAATATTTTTAAAACTTTTAAAAAAGTCCTGCCTTATTAACGAGTCAACCCCAGTGCAAAACTCGTTATTTACAAAAAAAATATATATAATTTTGCTTGAATAAACACCTTATTATAGACAGCATTAATTTATTTCATGGCAAAATTTTTCACTTAAATTATGAAAAAAAAAAGCCAGATCAAACAAAATATTGAGAGACACCTACAATGTTTTGACCCCATCCACATTCTTTTTTTTAGCACCTTTTATTCTTATTTTGTACGTATCATACAATATTCATATAACTGTACCTTGGAATAACAAGGACCATTTATTGTGCAAGTTTTTAGGATAGTCCAAAGTTTTGCTTTTTAATTTCAATAATGTTTGAATTATGCATACAGCATTCAAAGAAATATTTTTCTGAGGTTTAAATTTTTCCTGGGATTTTTTTTTTTAATCTTAGATGTATGATTAAAAAATTGTGACAACTGAAATAAACTTTTTCAAGAAATTGAAAATTGGCCCTTGCGATTCCAAGGTACAGATATACACATAGAATTTTCATGTGTCAAATTTGTGTACATTGAAATTCTCTTCACATATCAAAGTTTAGGTGAACCCTGTGATTTGAGGTCACTATTCATGACATCGAAAAACTGTTCCTATAGATCTATTTTTTACGGAACTTTTAACTTCAACATATGGAGGTCTTACTGTATATAATGGAGTTTTACTTAAATTAATTGAACATAGATGAGCATTAAAACTAAAGTATGTTCTATATGACACTTTGTTTTATAAATAAAATAATTAGTTGAAAATTATATAAAATAACCTAATTTGTAGTTTAAAATATTTAGAAGCAAATGATGTTAGCTAAATTTAAATTATTAGACATACATAGAATGGAGGATAAAGGGTGGTAGATTACAGAAATAAATTATAGTCAATTAAGTAAGATTACCCACCATTAGTTTAAGCTAGATAAATTTTTTTTAACATGCTTCTCATATGAATAAAATGTGGTTAAAGGATAAAAATTATATTTTATGATAAAAACCTGAGTGCTAAATTCTTTTAAATAAACATTTTAGAAGTAAAATTTATAAATGATAGACATGCCAAATGGGGAAAAACAGATTTCATGTACTTTGTTTATTAAACAAGTTTCCTTAGAAATGCAAATAAGTTTGCCCTTCTCACTGTTTATAACAACCATGCATAGTGTACAATTTCTTAGCAACACATAAGTTATCATAAAAGACACATTGGGCAAAAGAAAAAAAAATATTATATCATATTTTTTAAACTAAATATGGCTGAAATGATGCAATAAGGACAGGTAAAAGAAAATTTAGAGTTGAATTAATTATACATACAACTTTGCGATGCATTTATACATCATATTTAAACTATAACAACCTATAAGAAAATGTAAAAAATACAAAAATTCATGAATACTAGCACAATACTATACTATACTACAATCACCAATATTACTTGTTTAGAAGGATTTATATACATTGGTCTGTCAGTACCTATATTAAACTCTCACCGGTACAAGATTATAAAAGTTAATTCAAGTTCATAATTGCATTTTATCACGCAAAAGTAACCAATACTGTTAAAGAGGGAAAGCTGGTGTTACAAAGGTATTAAGATGCATCTTTTAAATGAAGTAAAATTGGTTCGACATACAAGTCCTACCATATTGAATACTAACTGACACATATTTCGCATGATCACAAATTAAAATTTCACTAGAATATATAAGAAAAAGTGACATAATAAAAAAAAGATGTTACAAGATTATAGACAACGTAGGTTAACATTAACCCTTTAAATAGGGAACAGAGTTTGGAATTATATATATATATATACACACACACACACACACAGACAGTGCTGTTCATGAAAATTACAATACTATGAAGGAGAGATTGTACTGATTCGAAATTTTAAGGATAAATAGGTTAATGTGAAATATGCAAATGATTACAATCTCAGCACATGTGCAAATGAGATGTGCATTGCAGTGAGGAACAAAGCATCGATCAGTAGATATAAAAGAAGGCAGAGCACATTTTTTAATTTGCTATCAGTAAATTTGACCAGTACAGTATAGTTAGCATGCATATATGCACTGTCACAAAACGGGACAAAACTATGAGCAGTTGACAAAATTTGAAAGAAGGATTGTTGGACTCAACAGATGGTTTCTAATACTATGACATAGCTTCATATATTTGGAAAGTGCTAGTACAGTTATGTGCACACGGTGCCAATGGACAGAAGGTGGTTCGACACATCGTCATAAAGGATAGTGAAAATCTTATGAAAACACCTCATGATCGAGAAAAAGAAAGTAAGCATCTGTACCAACATGGCCCTGGGTCCCCATATCATTGGGGCCCCCAAATTTTTGTGTGATCGTTTTCGGCAAGTTTAAAATGTTAGTTTGAAACTTGTTTTTTTTTAATTGTAACTTAGTAATTTATAAATATTACATTTTTCTTAATTATAACTTAGGAGTCATTGAAAACAGCTTTAAACTACTGATTGTGCAGATAATATATATAATAAGAGAAATAATTTTGTTGCGAGTGTGTAGGGAGAGGAGCCCAAATAAATACTAGGCCCTGGGTCCCACTTTGGCTTGATCGGGCCCTGCCATCCATTGCTGTGATTTCCCTCACAATAATATCCCCTTTTGTTGAAAACTTTTTCTGCCTCATTTGTGCTTGCTAATAAGGAGTTTCACTGCACTTAGAGATATGTAACTCTGATCGCTTCTGTCTTATACTATAAGTAATCTTTGCGAAAAATTATGTAACTATAACTTAATTATTCTTGGTGTTGCAATTTCCATGAACAGAAGTGTGTATGTGTATATATATATACACACACTCACATATAGGGCTTGACAAATTTGATAATCATTGGCAATTAAATTTTTGCAGTAGGCAGGATTTTTTTTTTTTGTAGGTTCTCAGGTTTTCAAATTGAGGTGGATGAGAGAGCCCCAAAGCAGAATGTTTTGCAATGTTCTGCAACAAGCCTTCAGCTGATCAAAAATGTTCTGCAGGAGATATTTATCAGACACCTCATATTTTTTTTATTTCTTAATTTATTTTAACACAAAAGAAATTGATTCACCCTGTGATTGTTTTGCAGTGAAGCTGTTTGTTTTATGACATGTGGCACACTTTTTAGAACATTCTGTTTTGGGGTAGACGAGTATAGTTTGTAGCGATTTGTCAAGCCTTGTACACATACAGAAAAATCTTATTTTCCACCGAAACAGTAAAACAAAAAATAATAATAGAATAATTTCATAATATCCAACACTCTTAAAAATAAAAACCACATGAATACTAATTAGAAGCATTTGACTTTAAATACACATTTACTCATATTTATATTTTATCAGACTAATTTTTTTGATCACTACATACATAAAACTTATTTTTATGAAAATTAATTTTTTCTTCATGGAGGTAAGAAAAGATTCACATAAATTGTTGCTAAACAGATTAGCTCTTTAATAAGCAGAAAGAGTACCTTGTGTTTTAATTATGAATACAGACCGTAGAGTTTTGATTTTCAAATTCAAAGGCTCAAATTTTATAGTCATACAAAGAAGAAAACCAAATTTATTATATTTGTTTGCGATTTATGATGCAAGGACAGTTAAGCTCATGCCGTGCCAAGACCCACAATTTTCTCAGGGATCTGAAGCTCTTTCATACAGAGTCTAATCGCGAAACCTGGAGTGATAGAAAAAACGAAGGCAAATGATTGGTAATGGTAGGATTCAAACTTAGATCTTTCACACGATAGATAAATATGCCACCTCCATGCCAGGCCATTGCAAGGTTTCCAAAATCATTTAAACAAAAATTATTAATAAAAATGTCTACATTTAATAATTAACTTTTATATTGAAAACTTGACTTCAAAATAAATTATGTAATTGAATTAAAATAAACACCAAAAAATGTTAATATTTTTATAGCGGCTATATAAAACATACAAATGCATTTAAACATGCTTTTCATTCATGTGGTACAACCTACCTTATACATACATATATAACCTTATTTAGTTTGATAGAAGGCATTATAACTCAAATTTTGCATTCAGCTTTTCTACGTAGACAATGGGTTTGTGTTTTACGGCATAACGACAATGACAGTCATGTTGCAGCAATACACAATTTTCTGGGGAATCTAAACCTCTACTGCCAAGGGAACAAAACTCCTGAATATGGTGGGTAGAAAAGTGGCACACATTCCATGATACCATTGGGAGTTAAACCTGGGTTAATGGCACAATAGACAAATGCATTATTGTTATAGGACAGTGGACCTATTTTTCTGAGGAATCAACCTCTTAATCCTACGGAACTAACTCCCTGACCACACTGAGCAGTTACTCCATAAATGTTCCCTCCCTTCTCTTTTTCGTTTGACACTATTGGGAGGTCAAACCCGGATTAACAACATGCTAGGTGAATATGTTACTACCGCACCACAACCCAGCCAGATCCCAATGAGCTAAATAAAATATGAACATAAAATCAAAGTGTGGAAAGCTAGTCTACTAGTAATTTGAGATTGCCATATTTTAAGCATCTGTTCACATCACACTAGCACTATGGGCCTGTACCATATTTAAACTATAAAGCATCAATCAGTTTTTCACATTTTTTACATTACTTTCTTCTTGAAACATGACACCTGAATGGATACTGAGCTGGTCTTCACATTGCACCTCGAGCCACAACAGTCTTTCATTTCTACCATTTGCACAGTTAACTGATATGAAGTGAAATGTGAATGGAAGATTGGACTAAGCCAAAAATTATCATGTAAAGGGGCACCTCTCCACATTCGTATCAATATTTAATAGTTTTACTTTTTAAGCAGTATTCATCCAAAAAATCAATTTCCTTGGAAATTGAACAGGAGAACAAAGTGCAGCATTTAATTTGTTTGTTCCTTTGTATTTACAGGTCTTAAAACTGCACAAGGGGCCATATGGGATGAACCTCATGACTTTACTTTATCTTCAAACCATGATACGTTGATACATAACAAAGTTTGATGGGAATTGAACCAATTCCAATAAGTTCCAAAGTTGCAGCTGAAACTATTGGGCCACAGGACCATCAGTATATAATTGAAAATATTTCATATTAGAAATGATATATTAAAAATATATGCAACTATCAACATAACTTTGTCCATTACCAATATTACTATGAACTAACAGCATGTAAACAATCAGTTATAACAGAAACATCAAATGAAAATAGACATATAATATTAACGCATATTAAATGTGTTAAAGGTACATAGGTAAAAAGATGCTAAGTTGCATGTCAACATATGAACATGAGGAAATTTTACAGGGTTCATAAAATTTTTTAATGGAAAGACAATACCCACATTTTAATTTACAGAGGAACAAATCACTATCTCCATTTTGCCAACACGAACATTGTGTTTTAAGACTTGCATCTCTAACAAAAAGATTTAGAAATACAATAAAAAAAGGCATATTATGCATCATATTTCAAATGTAGTACAGCCAAACTTAGTTCATGCAAAGCTGAAGGGACCATACACCTCTTATTATTCAAGAATTTAAATTAGAAAAATTTTAATATAGATACTTTCATGGACATCGCACTGCAAAGAAAGTTCAAATTATCCAAGTTGGATTGTATATGCAATCTTCATCAAAATACAATGAATCAACTTTCATTTTCAATAGATATAAAAACATCTAATTTTATTTAATATTTTTGTTAAGTAAAAATCAGAGTATAAATTGGAATTTCAAAATAAGCATATTTAATACTTGAACTTGAAGATAATACAAAGCCTATGCAAAAGAAAATGAAATAAGAGCACTAATGAACCAACCTAGTAACTCTGGTAATGATGTGTAGCATTAACCTTGTACCTGCTTTTTTTTTTTTTAAAAAAGCCATGTCATTTTGTCACTGTTTTATGAGTGCTCAGAGATTATTCACATTTAGAAAATGACAGATCTGGAAGATTGAGTTCGTGTCAAGTTTTGCGTAAAATTGGCAAAAACCTCCATTTAGATGGAAACATGGGTTTATGGATATGATATTGAAACAAGAAGGCAATCATTGCAGTGGGTAGGAAAATTATCACCAAGATTTAAAAAAAGCATGTCAGAGTCAATCAAATGTGAAGGTGATGTTGATCGTTGTTTTTGATTTGCAAGGAATCATTCATTACGAGTTTGCTAAACAAGGTCAAACAATCAATGCACATTTTTACTTGGATATTATGAGGCATTTAAGAGGAGCAGTGTGACGGAAAAGGCTGAAAGTTCAGAGAAATAAGACCTGGATATTTTACCACGATACTGCACTTGCACACTAGTTACTCCTTATTCATGAATTTTTGGTTAAATAAAAGGTGACTGTCATCCCACCACTGGCGGATTCAGAGGGGAGGCGTTTGGGGGCTTGCCCCCCCCCCCCAGAGCTGTTGTAAGTGTGGTTTTCGGGTTTTTGGATTCAACAAATAAAAATCATTTAAAATTACTACTTGTAGGGAATAAAAAATATTTTTTAAATTGTATAATCATATATTAATAAATACCCCCTCTGTTTGAAAATATGGTATCCATTTAACAAGCCATTGATGATTAACGGAGGAAGTAAACATTTGAATAAGGAACTAAGATTAGTGTGTAAATGACGAACAAAAATTACTTTTAAACGTAGGCCTTTTTGCTTGAGTGAGTAGTAACTAGAACTCGTTGAGGCATGACATGATAAATGTACTTTCCTATCGCATGTTCGATGATACAAGCATTTTTTAATATATTTTATTATTTAATTTTTCAAGTACGATTATAATTTAGTGAAAGAAATTACATTTTTAATTTGCCTCGGTTCTTTTAAAGCTATTTGTTATCCTAGTAAATGCAACGTTGGAAGATTGGATGCTTATCACGTGCTGGATGGTTTCTTTAAACTGCCAGTTGGTCTTTGCAGTATGGATGGATTTTTTGGAAATAGAACAACTTTAGTTTGCATAATTTTATTCTACTGAATTTTGATATTAACTATCAAGTTTCGAAGTCAGTATAATTAACTTGAGGTTTCTAATGCACTTATTGTCTTTTTCAAAGAAATTAAAGCCACAGAAATATGGTGATTGCAATGTGCGATTGATTTAAAGTGAAAGAATTTAGTGTCCCAAATGATAACTATTGAAGAATAAATTAATACTGTGAAAGCAAAGTATGATTGAAATACGTATAGAGAAGAATATTAGAAATATAGTGATTACAAAGTATGATTGATGAAAAGAGAAAGATTTTAGCATTTGAAATGATTTCTCTTGTAGCAAATAAATAATACTGTGAGTACAAAATACGATCGTTATGCTTATTGAGAAAAATGTATTAATGATTTAGATCATAGAATTATGGTAAGAAATCAGTTTAGGGAAATTTTGTGATAGAACTTTTGAGTTATACAGAAAAGGTTTTAAGTATAGGTTTTTTTGGATAGAAAGATTATAGAAGTTTATATGATAAGTAATCGTATCTGTGAAAAACAAGGATTGAACTTTTGTAAGTTATATAGGAAAGATTTTATTGTACTATTTAAACTGAAAACCAACTGAATTATAATAAGAAATTGTATTGGGGTAGAGAAGATATACTTTTATGTATAGTGGTTTGATTTATACTACAAATTGTAATACAACTTTTAGCTCTAGGTGAAAAAGCCTCTAAATTGTAGAATTATTAGAATCCATCAAGAGAATTCAAGTGCAAAAGAAAGAAAGAAATTTCAGGCCTATGCCGTATTTTTGGAAAAAAATGTATAAATTAAGAGATTCCATGAAAAAGAATTCAAACTATAACATATTTGAATTTTTAAATGTATACTATATTTTAGGACGGAGGGAGTACTAAATTCTAAAAATAATTTTGAAGATTTTTTATCTCTTCACTTTTTTTTGCCATAAGCAGTGGCGCACCCAGAATATTCCTAAGGAGGTCAGTGGTGCAAGGAACATTTGGTGAAAAAAAAATGGCCAGGGGCCATATCAATTGGGATTGTTTTTTTGTGCTCATTTATCATTATTAAATTACTAATAATTCTACAGTGCAAGATACTTAAATAATTAAAAATAATAGTAGATTTCGTTTATACAATTTTACAATGCTCAACCCTTGTCTTCTACAAAAATCACCGGTTTAGTAACAGGTTGAAAACAACCCTATTATTCAAAACTTGCTTATGCTTGTCTTTTGTCCACTACTTCATCTATAGAATTTCATTCATCTATTTCTTCCTTTTGTGACGTTTTAAAAACTCATCGGCATTGTGAACTACATCCTTATGATAGAGAAAAACTCTATGTTGGCTAAACTTCCCCAAGGACTTCTTCCAATTACTAAATTCTTTTGAAACAAATTGACCCGTGGCTTATGTCGGTCTTAAGTCGCCTTCATGGGGTAAAAATAGAACACACAAAATTTGCTACAGGTATTGACTTCAACCTTTGGGTAAACTAGATAGTTACGCTTACTCAGTTCAGATGGACAGAACTTCTGACTGTGGTGAGATTTTCCTTGACTCTATACAGTACTAGTGACGGTCGAGGGAAAATTGCAATTTGATTATGTTTAACAAAGGCTTTTTTGCATTGTTATCCTCTCTTCATTAGCGAGGTTAGATTTTTGATATAATTAGAAATATCTGCAGTCAGAATTTCCATTTCAACTGTGTTTGATATTGCGTAATGGTCTACATTTACCTCCTGGAAAGCGTTTGTAGATAGCCACTGCTGTCTAAAAAAAGTTGATAAAAATTGTTTCTTAATTGACGAGATTGGTGTTGAAGCAAGCAACAGTAGTGGTTAGGGGCTGTCTTCAAACGCTTTCCAGGAGGTAAATATAGACCACAACACAATATCAGACACAGATGAAATGGAAATTCTGACGGTTTCAATTCTAACGGATGAAATTCTGAGTCATTTAACATTGATAAATGAGCATAAAAAGTAGTTACTGATGTGGCCCCTAGCCATTTTTTTCACCAAAAATTCTATGCACCATTGGCCCCCCTTTGAAATATTCTGCATGCGCCACTGTGTAGGACTAGCGTTGCTTGCATGTGGTAGAAATATTCCTTTAAATGTAGAAAACGTTATGGGAAAATTTTTTGCGCATTTGCAGCTGTAGAGGTGGATTTTTAATGTAATATACATTTTAATATATATTAAAAAATTACAAACAGGATACTTGAAACATATCTTTTTATTTCCTTCGCATTCTTATTCAACTTTCAAAATTCGTTTCTCAATATTGGCGAGGGTCCCAGATACACCTTGGCTGTTTTGAAGCGTGTTTTGAGCGACATTTAGAACTCGAAATGGCGCTTGTTTCGGAATTTTTTTTATTAAGTACTCTACTCAGAGGCTTACCAAGAACAAAAAAAATTGTGGCAAACAGAGTACCCTTCTTTAGGTGCTTATGAAATCGGAGCCCCCCCAGACCTTTTGCTTGAACCTGCCCTTGCTCCATCCTGCAGTGGATTGAAAATGGATGTCGATGATTATACTTTAATGACTTACTATGTTTAAGATTATAAAAAATGCTGCATCCATTTTCATCTATCTGAGTATACTACAGTAAGAAAACAATTGCAAATGTTATGGTATGGAATGTATTAGACGATTCTTTAGGTTTCTTTCTCGGTTTTTGAAAACTTGCGCGGGGCTCGACGCAAAAGGCCAATTTGGGCGGCCGCGGAATTTTCCAATTAGTATTTTTGAGGACTTTGAGCAGCAATGGCACTATATTTGATCTGAACTGACAGATCTCGGATATATCTATGCGCTTCACGAGTATTCCAAAACATTGAATTAGTTTTAGGAAGTGAAAAATTTAAAAAAAAAATTCAGTGTCGGCCGAAACTCGCTCATATACCAATATGAAATTTTAAACATTCATATCATCGAAAAAAGTATGAGCTATCCAAGAATATACCATTGTTAGTGTCTGAGAGGGTTAGACGGCATAGGGCGAGCAAAAATGTAAACAACGGCGACGAGGTATCGAAGTCAACAACGGTTTCTGAGTAACAATAACTATATCAGTCCACTTCTGACTTCCATTGAACTCCTCGGCAAAAAACGCCATTGGATTGGGAACCACGCTCACGTCAATCCCTCGACTACGTGTTTCTTCACTGTCACAATTATTTTTTTTTGAGACAATGATTATTACCTTAGTGAAAACTAAGACTACATTAGAAATGACTACATTAACCAGACTGGATAAAAAACATAAATCCGAGATCTATATGTGAAATTCACTAAATAGCCGCACATGAAAATGAAATTCTAGAAATACACTGACCAAAAATGAAATTCCAGAAATACACTGACCAGAAATGAAATTCTAGATATATACCCAGACCTAAAAATGAAATTTCAGGCCAAAACAGAATATGTATTTGTAAAATGCAGTGGCTGATTTTAATGAAAAAGTTATTTTATTCTCTGTGAACATTGAAACTAATAAGTGGTTATCTTCATTAGGGATAATTTAAATGTATAATATCTTACTGTTTTGACTCAAATTGCATCAAGACCAAAAAATATATTATAGTGCTGGTTGTCAACAAATCCCAGTACGATTCATCCAGTTTAAAATATAAGTTATTGAAGGGTTAAATATTTAGAATAATCAATATTATTTATTAATTCATATCTAAATATGACTCTAAAGTATAAATAATTAGAATACAATATTAAAATAATTTAATACTCCTATTTTGGTGGAGCCCCCGATGATGGGTATATACACACGTCGATGATACATAGAAGAATAGCCATAATTTAAGAATTCAGAGTGTAGTGACGTATATCGCTGAGAAAATTAAATAATAATTATTCACAACAAATGCAAAACATCGAATAAAAGAAAACAATTTGAACTGTTGCCAATTTTAGAAACTGTAATTGTAAATGTATTGTTTCCAGGCTCTTCCAAGTCAGTGGCCACACCCTTTTAAGCTCAAAATGCGAAGAGCACACTACAATATATAAGCAGCATAATACCAAAGTAGCTTCTAAAATAGCAATAACATATAGCAACATAAATAAGACAGTAGACTGTGCAGACCCATTGGTCAGACTAGTAAATGTCAGATAACTGGTGCGATTTATAGTTGATTCCAAGAAAAGGTTTCCAAAAAAACCAAGCAAATCCTCTATGCAAAAAAGACCGTAACCATGATTTATTTTAAGCCATTGTG